>OZ010587.1:45484181-45681681 GCA_963932145.1 Acanthosepion lycidas | reverse complement strand
GTCTGATTTCAACAGACGTCTCTTTGTCTCTGCTCGTAACGAATGCAAGCGTGTACTCAAAATAGCCAAGTTACTGCTTGCTGATAGAACGAAACAACGTATAGCAAAGTTAGTACAGCAAGAGATTATTGGACGCTCTGCAAGAGTCTGCTGAACATTAGCAAATCCTCATTTCCTCCTCTTTTCAATCAAATCGAAGTCCTCACATCTACAGCAGATAAGGTCGAATGCTTTGCTCGGAAATTCTCTCCAAACTCAACACTCGACTTACTTAGACTACCCACACCTGATTTCCCCAATAGGACAGAGGTTCTACTGAGTGATACGCGCATTATCCCCGTTACTGGTTTCAGACCTCATTTCTAAATTAGGCTGCCATAAGGCAAGAGGAGGTAACTGGATTCCAGCCGTAGTCCTAAAGAAATGTGCTCCCGAGCTGGTTTCGCTCTTCTTCAAACTCTACAACTATTGCCTCGCTGCTTCCTACTTGCTATCTTGTTGGAAGACCTGCTCTGTAGGACCCGTTTTTAAGAACTCTGGAAAACATCTGGCTCCTCCAGTTATCGCCCTATTAGTCTCCTACCGCTTCCCAGGAAAGTATCCGAGGCTAAAGTGGTTACGCACCTTACCTCTCACGACCAACTCTCTGACAAACAATAAAGCTCCCGTTTTGCCAGGTCTACTGCTGATGTGCTAACTACTATCACTGAATATGTATATCAAGCTCTTGATTATAACGGCGAGGTTCGAGCTGTAGTTCTAGATATCTCGAAGGTGTTTGACAGGGTTTGGCACGTTGGTCTTCAACGTAAGCTCAAGCGCTACGGTATGTATTACTGGACGATTGTTTAATTTAATCCAATCGTTCCTATCAAATCGTGAAATGAGTGTCGTTTTGAACGGGGGCTCGCCTCCAGATTCCTTCACACGAAAGCGGGTATCCCCCGAGGCTCTATCCTGGGTCCTACCTGTTTCTGATCATCAATGATCCTCCTGATGTCACATATATATATATATATATATATATATATATATATATATATAAATGCATACACACATAAATATACAGATACATATATGTACATATATTGTGTATTTAGCCAGCAATACTTCTGTTCTACATGTTTCATTAAAGACGACAGACAAGGTACTACGGTTAAGCTTTTTATTTCATTTTTCTTGTGTTCGAACAAGATGTTCTCGTAGAATATAATAACAACACTTACCATCACATTGTATAAAAACTCACTATCGGAAACTCTAGCCACCTTAACTTTAAGAGTGAATGCCCACTCGGATACAAAATAGCAGTGATAAAAACTTCCTAAAAAGAGCACACCAGAATTCATCCTCTCTACTAACTCTTCCTCAATAATGTGAAACAGATACCAATTAACAATGGCTTCCCTAAACATCTTATAGACCACCAAATTAGACTATTTCTTCCCAAAGTAAATAACAATTATAGTGAACACACAATCAAAAATTACATATTTTCTACAAAAAAACAAATGCACATCAGCTAGAAACAAGATGAATCTTCACTTAGAAATATCATTAAGAAATACACTTCCCCAATTGACCCAAATAAAAAAAATCAAATTAATTATCTACTACAAAAATTTAAAACAGATAACATTATCCTAAAAAATAACAACACACCAGCAAAATCAAAATTATAACGAACAAACATTATCTATGAGTTCAAATGCCCCTTAAGGTACTGTGTTCCTGATCAAATCGAATTCATAATTACATCGGTCACACTACTACATGCCTGTCCAGACGCCTTATGTTACACGTACCCAACCACAGCTCTATTAGAACTCATTTAAACCCACACACAAACTTACCAGACTCCATCCGAAACATACTAGTAGAAAATACAAATATAATAACCACATCCACATGTAGAAAAATAAGAATAATGAAAGCCTTAATAATAAAAAAGAAAAAGCCAACACTCAGTAATATTAACTACGAACACGGCCACAATGTGATAACTGGATTCGAAAAATAAAAAATTCCTATAACTCTAGAAACATACACACAACCCATACACCCAATTAAAAAGCAAAAATAAAATCATCATTGATAATGGCTAAAATATAGCATAAAGCGCCCGGAATTACAAAACTTTTGGACAGTTTCTATATTCTGTGACCAGAAAAGAAAACAATTGTTTAAAGACAAGAAAAATTAAATAAAAAGCTTAATCACAGTACCTTGTCTGTCATCTTTAATGAAACACACACACACACACTCTCTCTCTCTCTCTCTCTCACACACACACACACACACATATACAGACATGTGTGTGTGTGTATATATATATATATATATATATATATATATATATAAAAAGTTGCAAATTAAAAAAATAATAATGTTTTTTATGAAAGTATTTATTTGTGTATATATTTGATATTTCAGATTGGCCTCAATCTTTCTTCAGAAACATCAAATATATATACAAATAAATAAATACTTTCATAAAACATTATTATTTTTTTAATTTGCAATTTTTTATATATATACATATTAAGAAAGTATACGTGGTTCTCATTATGCTATATATATATATATATATATATATATATAGATAATATTAGTGGTAAATATACATATATATGCAAAATCCACAGGTGCATATACACACATGTATATTTTTTGAATAAAAAATTCCGAGAGGATAGAATCCAGGTAGAACTCAATGTCCAGGACAGAGTAAGGATATAATAACAAGGCTTAAACACTAATATATTAGTGTTTAAGCCTTGTTATTATATATATATATATATATATATATATATATATATATATATATATATATATATATATATACACTAGCTTAAAAGCCGCTCTGCGGAGGGCTCTTGATTGGGCCTTTGGCCCAAGAATGACACTTCATGCATTGAGTACATACTAAATAAACAAATTAAGTTTACATCAAAACAGTGATATAATTTGTCCATTTGGAACTTATTGCAAAGCTGCATGATAAACAACATTTCTGGTTTTCCATTCGCGGTCAGTACAAACTTCTTTCTATTCCCAACCCTTGAACACCCAACAGAGAGCTGGCCGTGAGAAAAGCAGAGTTCCATCTGATGAAGTCCAGTTACTTTCAATGATTGTCCTTGGGACTTATTGATTGATATTGGATAGCTCACTCTCACCAGAACTCAAAAGGAAGATCTAGAGGAAGTAAGGAGATTCTTGGAATTAAAACTCTCTCCTCCTTTTCTCTGCTTCTAAGAGATGAGCAAGCATCTTCTTGACAATTAACCTTGTTACATTACAAAGCTTTGGATGATCCAGATTTCTCAATAGCATAGCTGTTACACTTTCTTTTAGTTCCAGTTTGTGTGATGACATTCAATAATTCACTGCCTGCTCTTGTTCAACTACAGTGTCTATGAAAAAGTACTTCATGCTTTCTTTTGGAATTTCTTGGAGAAGTTTTCATTTAATGCTATCCACACTTTGATTCTTGGTAACTAATATAGCCCTCTCACAAAGCCAGTTTGAATCCAGGAAATGGTGATTAATGTTTGGGTAAACATGGTTATCAAGTATTGGATACTTGAGACTGAAACACCAGAAACATTTCGGAATGACATATTTTCATTTTACTCCATTTTGATGGGTCCATTGCCAAGCTGCAACAGCAAAGTAGCAAATCTTCTTGTTTCAAGGTCACCTGTGATTCTAACCCTCATGTTTGTTTTCAGGCTGAGTCTTTGAACATGGCTCCAGATATAAGAACTTTTCAGACAAGAATTGATTTCAGCAGCTGTAGTTCCTCGTGCAAATGATTGGTAATGTTTGTCTAAAATCAGCAGACAGTGTACAGTGATACCTCCTATGATTTGTGAATTCTGCCTACTATCTACACACAAACACACACAAACACACACACACACACACACATATATATATATATATATATATATATATATATATATATATATATATATATGTGTGTGTGTGTGTGTGTGTGTGTGTGTGTGTGTGTGTGTGTGTGTGTTAAAAAAAGAATTTATATCTACCTTGTAAAAATCAGTAGTCGGTAAACAGAAAAGATATCGATGAAAATTAATGTCATTTTAATTCTAGAAATAACGTTTTATATAACCGAACATTTAATAAATTCGCTTTTTTATAGAATCCTATACATTAGGTCCTGCAACGTTAGTTACAATCGTATTACGTTCGTAGTAGCCATTGTTGCTGTGTGACACTTCACATCACAAATTAGTCATGCAGTACCGAAAAAATTACAGAATTATCTGAATAAATCAAAATAATATGTTTAATTAGATTTTGTTAAAAAACGTACCGATTTATTTAAACAAATAAAAAATAGTAAGTTTGCTGAATAAAGCATTATTATTTTATTAAAAATTATTCAATTAAATAAAATAATGCTGGATTATTTTGAATTATTATTAATAAAAACAGAATTTTATTTAATTTTAACCGAACAATGAAAAAACTGAAAAGTTCCTAGGCTGATCTAAATAATCTCATGAAATGTGAACAAATGAGTTTTATTTTTTGACATAGTCACCCTTGCGGTCAACACACTTCTTCCATCGCTGTTGCAGTGCTTGGATCTCATTGGTGAAGATGCTTCCATCTCGTTGGTGAAGATGCTTCCATCTCGTTGGTCAAAATGTTATCAACAGTAGATATAAAGTAATAATCACTCCGATACTTGTTCCCAGCCAAATGTTCTTTTCCTGTTGCGGATCTGATGATAGTCAGATGAGGTCAAATCAGAATAGGGAAGATGATCAACCAGTTCAAAGTCACAGCCAGGCACAGCAGCCATTGGAAACTAAGGACTTGTTCGCTGGAGTATTACCCTGATGAAACAAGTCTCCTGTCGTCAGTTTTCCTGTACATTTGGTTTTGATAGCCTCTCGTAACTGCCTCAGCAATTTGGCATCGTACTTTTTATTGATGGTGGGAACTTCTTGAAGATAGTCTATAAACACAATGTCTTTTGCATCCCAAAAACTAAGGTCATCGCCTTCCCTGTAGATGAAACGAACTTGACCTTCTTCGGAGCAAGTAAGGAGAGGAGTTTCTATTGCATCAATTGTTCCTTTGCCTTAGGCTGAAAGTGATGAACTCAACACTCATCCTGAGTTTGGAAACGTTCAAGGAAACCAGCTGAACCAGTTTCAAACAATGCCAGGTTTTCCAGTGATGTGATTAGTCTGATGCGCTTTTGATCAGGTCTAAGCGGAAACCTTTGTCGTGCCAAATTCATTGTGCCGAATATTCTCAACTCTTTCACGGGATATGTTAATAGCATTAGCTATTTTACTTATAGTCAATCGCCTGTCTTCCATTATTAAGTGGTGAACACGATCAATGTTTTCCTCGGTGGTGGAAGTTGCAGTACGTCCAAACCTTGGTTCATCTTCAAGACTTTCCCATCCCTCTTCATTTGCTGGAGCGTCATCCCCTAATGTATCAACCATGTCTTCATGGATGCCTTTAGGGGCTAAACCCCTTTTTCTTGATACTTGATAACACCACGATGCCAAATTTTATCCATTTTCAAGAGAACCCGTCACTAGTTACTTTTGAAGTTTTCTTTGAACAGTCAGATGTCAGTTTACCTTGAAAGGAATAATGCAGTTATTAATACGAAGAGCTGAGATGAATGCATGTAAGATTTCACAGCCCTAGCATTACTCCTTCGTAAACACCCTATGAACGTTTCTGTTCGCTCTTGTAGTAAATAAAATGAATAACTTCTCTGTATTTAACTGAAAAAATTATCTAAATAAGTGAAATTAATCTAGTGTCAAATTATTTTTGTTATAATTGATATAAGGATGCAAAATTATTAAGTTGGTGCAAAAATAATGTCGTTTTCTCTCATATTAACATATGTGAGAAAACGACATTATTTTTGTACCAACTTAATACATCCGTTGTAAAAAAAATTATTAATAAAATCATTATAGAATTTAAATATAAGATTTAATTAAAAAAGATGTAAATAATGGAAATATTTTTTGCGTATTTAAATGAAGAAAAATTAAAACATATTTTTAAATGGCTATTCCAAATGTCAATTTCCTGACAAACTATCCCTTGAACTTACAATTCACAAAGATCAAGTCCAGGCCCTTTCAAAATTAGTATCTACCTAAAGAAAAACGAATGTTTCGGTAATGGTCGGCTCTATGTAACTATGTCCAGAGTAGACTTAGCATAATGACAAAAGGAACTTTGGAAAATAAATATCGTGCTGAAAATGTTGTTTATATATTATTATACGGGTATTCGAATAATAATAATAATAATAATAATAATAATAATAATAATAATAATGCATCCTTTTAGTGTCTGTATTTAGCTGCCAACAAAATTGAAAATTGAAGCAGAATACCATCCATAAACACTTTGGTTGTCCCTGAAGTGCATTACAGTTTCAGCATCTTTCATTGGATCATAGATGACAGTAATGGACGTCAAAACGAGAAAACTTCCCACTTGCCACTGCATGCATCATCTTAAAGCTGATATTGATTGTCTATATATATGACCAGATCTGAAGGAAGTAGAAGATTAGTTCAACAAGAACGGTTTTACAATATCACAATAATCGGTCTTCAAAGATAACTGGAAACTACAGAAGACTGACTGATGATCTGTGTCAAAGAACATGAAAGAAATAAGAAACTTTATTCAGTAATAAAGGAAGCCAACAAATTCAAAAGGGAATCTCAAGTGGGTGAAGAAGTGAAAATAAATCATAATACATCCACTGCAATGGCAAGGAACCTAAGAAAGAAAGCAAAAGCAAATACAATGTACCAAATGCAGAAACGATGATAAGATAAGCCTCTTCATGGTCAACACTCCGACAGTACCAAACAAGCTGATGTAGCCATCAGTAAATATGGGATGCAGGGTTAAAAAGTGAAACAGAAGGTTATATTCTTGCTGCACAGGATCAATGCTTGCTAACTAGAAGTTACCGACGCACACATACTGAAAACTTGTGTTACCCGAAATGCAAATTCTGTGATATATATATCCAGAAACAAATGACCATCTTATATCAAGTTGCACGGTGTTAACAACCACTCGGTATGAAAGAGTGGCAGGAGCAATATCTACACTGGAAAATCTGCAACATTTCCGGGAAGAAAACTGCAAGAAACTGAGATGAACATCACCCAAGCCCGGTTACAGTAACAATAAACACAGACAGAACAATCAAAGCTAATTGCCCAGATATAATGATCAAAGTTCACAAAAACAGAATGTACTTTCTTACTGAAATGGCAGTTCCTGCAGACTGAAGTGTATCTTTGAAAATACAAGGATCTTGAATTTGAAAAATCAAAACTGTGGCACATATGGACATCAATAATTTCAGTTGTAGTTTTATCCCTCGGATTGGAAAAGGTTCCGATAGATTCAATGAAGCGATTCCTGGATGCCCATGCTTTAAAGAAAATACCAAAAAAAATGTACTCACAAATACAGCTCTCAAATTACGAAGAGCTTTATCTACGTAACATATGTGTGATATTAAGGGGTTTTTTTTTCTTTTATTCTTTACAAAAATGTTCAGTGGAAAATGTTATGAAGCCATTTGTGACCTTATGTATCTAGTTAGGACACAGAAGAAAATGCGCATACAAACAGAAATCAAAGGAAATAATAATAATAATAATAATAATAATAATAATAATAATAATAATAATAATAATAATGTAGACAATAATAATAATAATGTAGACAAAACCCGTACCCATCAGTGGCTACGCAGTGCAGGGTTGAAAGCGGAAACTGAAGGTTTTATCCTTGCTGCGCAGGACCAATGCTTGCTAACTAGGAATTATCAAGCACATATACTAAAATATTGTGTCAGCCCAAAATGCAGATTCTGTGATAAATATCCAGAAACGATTGATCATCTTGTATCAGGTTGCACGATGTTGGCACCCACTGAATATAAAACCCGACATGACAGAGTGGGCCAATATCTGCACTGGAAAATCTGCAACTTCTACGGGAAGGAAACTGAAAGAAACTGGTACCAACACCACCCTGACCCAGTTACGGAGATAGGACCTGTTACAATTCTATGGGACTACACAATTCACACTGACAGAACAATCAAGGCCAACCGCCCAGATATTGTTATTAAAGACCACAAACAAAAACGGTGCCTCCTTATTGATATGGCAGTCCCTGCTGACTGCAATGTATCTTTGAAGATATTCAAAAAGCTGTCAAAATACAAGGACCTTGAAATAGAGGTCTCGAAAATGTGGCATATGGGAACATCAACAATCCCTGTTGTAGTTGGAGCCCTAGGACTGGTTGGAAAAGATTGCAGTAGACTAATTGCAGGGATTCCTGGAAGCCCATGCCTCAAGGAGATACAAAAAATTGTTCTGACAAGTACAGCCCACACTTTACGAAGGGCTCTATCTATGTAATTATTTTATTTTATTTTATTTTTTTTTTTTTTTTTTTTGTCAGTGAAAAGTGTCATGATGCCATTTCTAACCTTAGGTCCCTGGGTGGGACCCGGAAAGAAATGTGTAAACGCCAGAAAGCAAAGAAAATAAAAATGATAATAATAATAATAATGCATCTGTTTAGCGTCTTTATTTAGCTGCCAACAAAATCGCCGAAAATCTGAGTAAAAATTCATTTTAGAATAAAACCGTATTCTAGGTTTAAATGCAATTTTAGGCATACTCAATGAATAGGTGAAAATCGAGATAGCGAGCTAGTAACACGTACAGTCATATGCGTAAAATAAAAAAAAACTGGATTAATCTGGACGAAATGTCCAAAACTACAGCCATAATTGTATACTTCATCATGACATCGAAAGACCTCGCCAGAAACTACTGCACGATCCCATTCACATAATGGCAATACAGTAGCCCCGATATTATGCACTTGCTGATAGGATAGCCACCTTAGGAATTACTTCTATGTTCTGCTTCCCTTCAGGTGATTATGACTCCCCACAACTTTTATTTCGTGTGGCTCTTAGCAGTTTTAACCCTTAGCTATGTCTTCCGACCACAGTTCTGCCATCTATTCACACAAGCTCGTCAGGTAAGTAGCTCGCTACTTTCCCTTTTCTATCTTACTTACAATATGCCCCTTGAGGATTAAGTTTTACAAGCACTTCTTCCCCATTATGTGTCCAAGTAATTTCACCTGATTTTTTCCTGATTATTGAGTAAAAGTGTTTCTTTCTGTTGGCATTTTTAAAGACTTCCTTGTTGCTTACTCACTACGGCAATAGAATTTTCAGTATCCTTCTGTAGAACCCCATTTATGTTGCTTCTAGTTGATTCCTCATCTGTGGAAATGGGTGGATATTACATATCAATTTATCTATGTTCTAGAATTGACAAAAGTTCGTAAAATTATGAAACATGGATAAATGGATTCCACATGAATTTACGAAAAGTAACATTTGTCATCGTTAAAACACTTTTCTTTCTCTTCCTATTCAACACAGAAAAAATCATTTTTCGGATAAGATAGCCACTGGCAAAGAAAATTAGAATAATTCAAAAGGAAAACGCTATAAATTTTAAATCAACTTAATGCAATTTGATAGTGATTGAAAAGCTCATGTCAGTACTGAATTTATTTGAAAAAATCAGAAAGGAAGTTGGCGACACTGCATAAGGGATATTTTGATCTAACTATTAATATTTAACATAATATGCCATATTGAATTACTTTTTCAATTTATTTTGTTTAAATAAATCGGAAATTTTGTGCTAAAAGTGATCGACTTCTTTCTGTCATGTTTTTGTGACTATATGGGAGCTTACAATATCATCTTATCTCTCAGATTAACTCAGTCAACACTGGATGACCCATTACTTTTGTCGTGTGTTAGATAAAACTAAGCTTAGTAATGATTATTATTAATACACACGGATCGCTCCGAAAGTAATACTTCCTTTTTTATAATGTTGACTTATGATGTAAGAAGCTAATGTTGGTACTATGGCAGTAAAGGTTAAGCCTTCCTGCCAATTTACATTATTTTTCTTGTTTTATTACGAACAGCAATTTAGCAGCAATCATATAGTAAGCGGTTGATGTAAGCACGGTTAGGTGGTGAGTAATGTTTTCAACAATGACGTTGGCGTGAAAAATTGGCTGTCTCTCCTGATGTAGGTTTTTGTTTTTGGGGGTTTTTTTTATTTACGAGAGCGGTATACAGGTTCTTGATAAAAATGCATATCCAATGGTGGTAACTATGTGGGATACTAGTTTTTGTAGCTGAAAACCTACTCTCCCCGACGATGTTATTGTGTTTGTTATATCTGTTGTAATCTTCATAGTAGACGAAACGTCCTTCTTACTAATGAAAAAAAGCATCTCAATATTTACATGCCTAACTGTTAACGACAAAAGAAAAGCCTTTGTATTATCAAGATTATTTTCAAGTTTTTATTTCAAACTTACACTTGTAGTCTGAACGCATATTTGTTTCCATGGACATTATACCAGATTTTATTACGTAAGTCAATGTTTTCACAATAAAATTGACATTAGTTCAATTGATTTTAGTACAATTTCCGTATATCTTTATCTAAGCAATATATCAGGTGAGTTTCAGCTAATCTACACTTATTAAAAAAATATTGATAATAACTTTTTTGTGATGGCGTTGGTCTTTATTATCCAACGTGTAAACATAAACCTTTTATTTAAAAATATAGGCCAATTTAATCCATCCTAAAATATGTTATAAACATCGAGTAGTTAATTTTAATGGGAAAAATATTAACCCTAACATATTGACTAATGTTTTACCTATATATACTTACAAGGTCTATGCAAAAAGTGTCAAACTATTTTCAATATCTTCAAGGCGGGTAGTGACGTCTTGATGTAACGTACACCTTATTGCAAATGCGTGAAGAGAAACTCTTCCAGTGTCTTAGTCCGTCAACAGTGAGACGCTATTGTCTTCATGTATTCTATGACCATCGCATACAATGGGCTTGAACATTTGAATAATTCAATGTTACCGAGGCTTCAAACTTGACCGGGAATCTTTCGAAAGAGATCCACATCCAGTAAGATCTTCAACAAGCAGAACCTCCGAAAATGTTGAACACATGTGCGACTGCAATGAAAGGACATTAAAAACTGACCAAGCGAGAAATCTAAGATTTAAGAATCCAACAAAATGTTTAGAAAGTAGCCGGACATTTTGAATATCTCGACTCGGATCTTCTCTATTAATTCACCCCAAAATAAAAAGGAATTTATACTTACTAAAATTCACACAAAGCCCTTCCATTGCACTTCAGTTGGGTTTACCTTTGCGATCGTCCTAGATATAGGCGACTCGGGTCCGCTATTTCTAAATGTGTAGTCAGCATTCGCGCTCACCTTAATAAACAAGACAAAAATAGATTTTTTCTTCCTTTTTTTTTTTAATGTAAAACATTCATTGTAAGTATCTCGAACTTACGAAATGTGAATAACTCCCTGATTTTTGGTAATTTTTCATTCTAGGGGTTGGAGTTGTTGCAATTTAAAATTTATAATTTCAAAAGAGTGCCAAAGATTTAATAAAAAACAAACTTTAAAAATTTATAATTTCTTGCGGTAAATTAATATTTGCGATAAGTATCATTACAATACTTAGGGTGAATTAACGGAAAAATTTCTTCGAATCGACTAAATCAGTCGGTACTTTCCTACTATAGACATTTGGCCCTCTGAGAGTTTAGGTAGAACGAGAAGAATTCGTTGATAGCGATCTCGAAAAAGTATTTTTAAAAAGTGAAAGCGACGCTAAAGTAAATGCAAGAGGTCCCAAGAGGCATACTTTGAAGCAAACTAAGACTTCATTGCTCAAAGTAGGCTATTTTTTTTCCTAAATAGCTGGAGACTGGCATCGTACATATGATTAATTTATAAACTCGGCACAACAATAATTAATAAAGCACAACAATATATTGTAATAAAAGTTATGGAAAAGCCAGAAGATTAACTCTTACCGTAAATCTTAGCATTTTTCATTCATTTCAAGAACACTGAATTTGATCTTTTTACCTGAAGGAAAGCACCTCCCGACTTCTTTTTGGTATACCTGGATTGTTAGCATCACTGCACTTTCCTTTTGGGGCCATTTTTAATTAAAACCTATAAATTCTTTATTCCCGGGGTTGACCGTGGGTAACTGAATCTGTAGATAGCAAAACCGCTGGTAAAAGGAGGCTACTGTATTGTATTCATGTGAAGACCTACTTCGAGATACAACAGTTATGCGAAAAATCTAGCCGTTGATTAACTTCAGTTCTACGATACGGTGACAAAACGTAACCGAGAGACTTGGAAACTTAAAAACGCCAACTTGACAACATTGTTGATAGCGAAGCCTTCCCTGAAAGAAAATACTTTCAAAAAACGAAAAAACAAAATAAGATGAGACAGATATTTTGTCTGGTATATAATTGCTACGCAAAACGTTGCCTGACAACTTTTAGGATGAACCTACCTATTAACAGCTTTATTACTGTATCACAAGCTTATCATGTAGGAAGGAGAACGAGGAGGAAAAGACACATTCTTAATCGCTAAACACGGCATTATACGATGCAATTCTTTTCTTTAATTTGCTGTTTTGAAATACATAAGCATATTAATTATTACTTGTTGTTATATACAATAGTTTATCAGGAAACTGGAAAGTGTAATCAACTAATGATTATCAAGGAAACAATACATCTCTGCAAGAACTCTCCTGTCTTTTTTTAATTTTCTCTCACACACAAACTTTTCTTTATGCGTGTGTGACTTTTGGCGTGTATAGAGGTGCGTAAATAAGTAGGAATATAGATATATGCTTATATTCTTGAATATGCACTGATATACAAGTATATGGTGTTATCACATATTCCCTCTCTCCCTCTCTCTTTCCCTCTCATTTCCTCACGCACATGCACACATACACCGAAAAGCACTAAAACAAATTCTCATGTGTCCGACGTATATACGAATGTCGACATATTCAGTGTTTGTTTATGGAGATAAGTGACTATGCATGTGAATCTACGATTAGACGCTTGTATTTATATAATTATATACAATAGCATATTTAATACGCATGTGCAAATTTATAATAGATATGTATCGGATATATAAAAACTGTTGATTAACTCTTAATTTTATGATATATAAAAACTGTTGATTAACTCTTAATTTTATGATTGCCACACAATTGGATTCTGTGTTTATCCAATTTGGGAGCTTTACAATATAATTTTATCCTCGTTGCAATTCCTAAGAATGCCAAATTATTTCACTTTTGAAGTAGCTATGAAATGTCGATATCGAAATTCAATAAATACGTCGTGCTATCCGCTTCCTTTATACTCAAATTATGGAGCCTCATATTTTGTAACTTTTGCAATTTAAGCCCATTAGATAGTGTCTTTTAAAGAACAGTCTTAAACGACAGTGTGACTTTTTTTTTAATTAAGCGATCAGATAAATTCGAGTTCAGCTTAATTAGACTTGATAACTTGAAATGCTGTCAAACAGCATTTATGTCTTAAGCCGAAAGATACTGTAAGAGTGGTTTCTGTCTTTAAAATATTTCCTGCTAGCTTAAAGAACTTCCTGTATTCAGTGGTGCCTGTATGTAAACAAACTTAAACATTTTTAACCGGTACTGATATACGAGGGCTACTTGAAAAGTAAGCTAAAAAAATCTTTACTAATCCAACATATGTATTACGAAACAAATGAAACATTTCACATCGGGACCCTCAACACAGAATTGTTCCATGTGACAATAACCTAATGGATTAAAACATTAGTTCGTGAATTTGATTATAGTAAATGTGAATTCAATCCCTGAGTTGGGCAGTGTGTACTTAGACTTGGTGAAAACAGGTGAGCAATAATTAAGCAGTACTAAAATAAGAACGAGACGCGATATTCCTAGAATGGGCAGTGGAATGAGAACAGATTATCCCGTAGATTAAATAAATGCTTCAGTTAGGAATCCCCTGTTGGAAAGCCGGATCGACATACCACGGACGCAAAGCACAAGAATCTAAACGTTGTGATAACACTCCGCATTTAAATAATGTAAGTTAAGTTACTTTTCCTCATAGGCGTCATCGAGATTGATGCACTGTCGATGCATGAGTGTATAACTGCTCTTCTCTCCTCAACATGGCATCAGACAAATGGAATTATCCTTGCATATCTACAGCAAAAATATCATCTGTGTGAGAGCGCTTCCCAGATATCGTTTAAGAGACTCAAAAATGATTTGAAAGAGTCAAATCAGGACGAAGCATTAATAAATCTCTTTTGTTAGGTTGTCCTTGTGTGGGTTGGCACAGTCGTGCAGCAGTACAACACCCTTAAGCAAATGTACTTGTTTAACAGCTTTCCACGGTCTGTCTAGTGTTTCACAACATTTGTGTTAACTTTCTGACCATGCGATAGAAAAACTACGAGCAGCGTAGTTTTTGCATCCCAGAACACCGAATTCCGAGTTGCTATCAATTTACTCTCCGCTGACTGAAAAGATTGGCTCTAATGATATTCTTTGAATTGTTTATGGAAGCCATCATATAGTCCTGGTTTGGCTCTGTTCTCTAACGAGGATTTTTATGCGTTCGTGCAGCGACGGGACAAGGGCATCAGTCTCGATATGTGAAAAAGTAGCATACCAATGCTGGTAACATATATACCATATTTCATTTATATACTAATCAACATGTTGAATTAGTAAATATTTGCATTTTTTTCGCTTTTAACCTACTTACAACTTACTGCATGAATTTGATGGCTTCAACTTCTAAATGGTTGAAAGCGTATGAAGTAGGTCATAGAGTACATTTATCAGACAATTCATTTTTTGTTGATGTTATTTGGTCGATATTGTTTATAGTTTATAAAGAAACAAACCGAATCACGAATTATACACGTGAAAATGCAGAAGAGTGTTCATTGGACGAAATTTTGTGGTAAGAACATCAGCAACAAAAAAGAAAAGTTCAGTTTTTCGAAGTTTAAAGACAATATCATTTATCAAGAATATTTTTTGTTTTCGCCTGAGGTCTTTGTATTTTATTTTTTGGACCAAGCGTTTTCTTTTGCTTGTCCAATGTTTGTTTCAAGACGCTGTACCACTTCCAGAGTTTCAATCTATCACAATTTCTACTCCATTTTAAAAGGTCTCATCAGATCACCATCATAAATCGGAATCTATCTATCTATCTATCTATGGCGTCTATCACTGGTGCACAACTTCTGCTGCTACCTAATTTTTCAATTTTTATCTTCAAATTGACAATGGAAAAACACCATAACATAAAAAATTAAACGAGCTTCGTTTACTTTATATTCACATACAAGTGGCTTTGTCACATTGTATTAGTTTACAAAAGAATATGTAACGCCAGTCTTTGTGATAGAGACTGAAACGCTATAGAGTCTGAATGTATATACGATAATCTATCTTTTACTATTAGAATGCATTACAATGACATAAGTACTACTTAAATTATTGCAATACGTTCTTCCATCGAAACTGCCTTCGAAGGGACAAACAGTAACAGCTACCGAAACTATTACAAATTTTACTGTTAAAAAATTGAGTGTTCAAATGCAAAAACAAGCATAAATATTGATAATGATTATAGCTACTCCGACACCAAATGAAATACTATTAATCTTTTTGTTTCTTTTTCTAACAATATATTAATGAATAGATAATTTAATATAACCAGTGTCATCTAATACAGTAATCTCTAGCAAAGGTTATTAGCATGATATAAACGTTGTCCTGGTTACAAATGTTATTGTATTCTACACATGTTTATTTGTTCAGTATTCTCTCGTTTTCTTGCTTAATGTCTATATATGAACATATATATTTTTTCTTTCCAAACATTAAATGTGTAGACGTGTTTTCAGAAACCAGTCAACCAGAGACCGCAATAATTTTTTTTTAAAAAAAGCCAAAACCGGAACATTTAGAAGAGAGAGCAAATATCATTGATCCTTAGTAGCAATTTTTATTTTCAATGCAAGTGTCTATATATTCGTTAACAGGATACTAAGGAGATATCAGTTATACTACTTTCAATGAATTGAAAATATGCAGATTGCTATATTACTGCTTTTTTTTTAACATTTTGTTTATTTCAGATCTCTATGAAGAAATTCACAAATACCGATAGGTTCAAATCAACAACTAAAAAAATCAGTAAAGTTTTTTTCTTAATTTATTTATAGGAATAAGAAAATAGAAGAAAAGCAAGAATTATTTATAATAAAATGGACGCTCATTCTTACGCCTTTCAAAAAAACTAAAATCAGATTCAATGAAGCTGTAAAGAAATAAACCAGCTGCGGGATTGTTGGAATAACTTTAACTCGTTCTATAACCGATATATTTATTTTTATCACTTTAAACGTTATTTTTAGTGGATATCAATATTTGAGTAGATGCTTTGTTTATCTTTAACAGTATTCTATTTCGTCTACTGCCCGGACGGATTAATAAATAAAAATCTATTATTCCTTTAGATATACTTTTTTTTACAGAAAATTTCTTCCCCAAACTGCTGAATATATGTAGCGGGAAATACTGACTTAAAAGTTTTCCCTCGAGACGAACAAATTTATACTATATTAAATATCTTTTCTCTCTCCGGCGCAAATTCTCATTCGTCCGAACCACCAGTTGGTTCCTGTTTAATTAGATTAGCCTGGAGTAGCGTTCTTCGAGCTGACTTAACTGAGACCTGATGATGATTTCTGGTTACTCCTTTCAAACGGCCAAAATTAAACTTTTCCCCATCTCTTGCTAATGGAACACGATTGTTCGCTATGATTAGTGGACAAATTTAAATTTATCAAACTGTCAAGTAGCACGTAACAGTTACCGGCAATCACTATTATCCATGTTTTCTGCAGCAGATAGTGAGAAAAGTTATTTTTTACACACACCAACACACACACACACACACATATATATATATATATATATATATATATATATATATATGATAAAAATATACTTTTAAGCTATGCTATATTTATGGGTTAAAGTGCTCAATTTAAGGGACGTATTTAAATATAAAAGTGGACATTGAGGTCAGCACCCAGTGGCAACAGTTTGTTTCATGCTTAGATGCAATCTTCAGGCCATTTGATATCTCCATATTTTCTTATCTATCTGTCAAATGAAACAGAGTTTCGACGCTGGGTGATGACCTCAATGTACACACACACACAAACACACACACGCTCAAACACACACACGCATGCATATATAAATATATATATGGCTAAATAATATATATAGGGATTTTTTTATAAATTTAACATGATTCGCTATTTATTTTAACTTCCATTTTTGATGAAGCTAAAGTAAATAGTGAAACATTAAATTTATAAAGATTTCCCTATTACTTCCCTATTTAATCATTCTGTTGGATCATTTCAATCAATCAATAGATAGATAGATAGATAGATAGATAGATAGATAGATAGATAGATAGATAGATAGATAGATAGATAGATAGATAATTTCTGATTCCAGACAGCGTAAAATAATTCTATATTAAATCAAATTCTTTTTGCATCGCCTGGACAATAATTTTAGGAATTTCTAGGTATTTCTTCGATTTAAATTTAATCTGAAAATTTACCTTTGTTTGAGATATTTTAAACGAGTTTATTTTCCTATTGTTCTTTATGTATGTGTCCATTTATGTTCTTCTTTACAAATCAGCACATAAGCTTGAGAAATGTGGTCATGAGTAAATAAAAGCTTTATTCGATTAGACAAATGGAAAGAAGAAAAATCGAATTTCCATTATTGAAATGGAATATCTCTTGTTTTTGTGTTAATTTAAGAAAATAAACTAAGGTTGTTGGAAGAAATAAGCAAAATTAAAAGTGAACTAGTTTTAAAGAGAACTACAAGAATTCTCCCAAAACACTAACAGATTTGTTGGACGTAACGCAAATCGATGTCTATAAAGAAACTAAAGACGATTTTACGAGGGCACTATTTACCAATGGTAAAGGAGAAAATAATCGACATTCACTTACTGAAGAAGGTTTCATGAAGCAGACATTGAAAAGCAACTTCATAGTTCGTTAGACAGAAAATGATTAGGCTCTGAATTTTGATCCATATTTATGAAGAAACATTGATTTTTTACATGTCTTTGCTTTCATTTTGTGTTAATGACTGCAGTTACGGAAGAAAATCGTTTATAAAATGGTACAAAGTAAACGCGAAAAGAAATAAAGAAAAGGAGAGAATACAAAATTGAAAAAGGATTGAAAGAAATAAAAGAAATAAAAGGAAAAGCTTCTACCAACTAGTTTGGGCTGAAAAGTCGAATCTTCACAAGATTTTCAAAAAATATATGGTACGGCCGAATACAGAAAAGCCCTTGATTTTTCGTTATAATAATTTGCCATGTACTGAAGATATAACGGATATAAAAAATAAAAAAACAAGAAGTAAATTCATATCAAGTATAAAAGATCTATCCGAATTAACCTACCCTCACACTGATCTTTTCTTCAAACAGATGCTTCTTTTAGACAGAAGAAAAATATTCTTCCTGCCTATACACATTGATAAATGTAACTATCCAATAACAATGAATTAAGTTATTTTTGTCCAGGTATAAATCCACAGCTTTTCCGTCCAGGTATGAGTTAAAAGAAAGGCAAACTGGGTCATCTAGCCTTACTTGGCAACCAGCCTAGAAGAAAGACATCTCTGAATTCAAGACTGGATGGGTATGGGACGCATCCCGTAAAAACTTACTGATACTCAATCTACAACAATACCACCTAGTGTGGTGAAGTTTGAACTCTATACTTTAAAGGGAGTCTACAGGTTAAACTGACCAAACACTGGATTTTCATTTGATTTGTTGATTGTTAGTCTGGTTATCCAATCTGAAGGTACCAGACTATCAAACTTGGAGTTCCGAGGTTGGAAACATCATGGTAAATATATGTTTCATATATTCCTCCTTAATTACATAAGCGGCTTCTCATGATAAGAGAAGAAAATTACTTGAAGACAAATCTCAACAAAACTTAAAGTTACTTCTGATTGGAGTCGACTTCTTAATTCCATCATCTGTGTGGAAATATTTATCAAGTTTACAGAGGAATGGAGCAGACTAAACTAATGAACGGAGGAAAATTTTAAAAATCTAGAAACAATCATTCCATTCGATAAGAACCATCAGAAAAATGTCTTTGTGCAATTTAAGGGAAATTGAAAAAGTTCGTTTTAACGCGACAAAAATGCCAGTGTTTATCTAAATCAGCCTAACAACAATATGGTATTTTCATCATGGCAGTTTTATGATAGCAGCTTAAAGAAGAGACTTCTTAAAATAGTCAATATTTCGATCAAAAATTAGGGTCTAGGACTGAATATTGTTTGAACAAGCTGCTGCTTACTAGCAAACAATGAGAAAAAGAAGAATTAGAACTAACAGACTCCAAAACCTGTGAAATGACTCGCGTGACCAAGCTATTTATTTATTTATTTATTTGTTTATTTATTTATTTAGCATTTCACTCCAAGCAAGGCGGGAGTGCCACTAGCACGCAAGGGGTTACAGAGGATTGAGAACAAGAGTAAAGAGACGTGTTTGGGGAAAGGATAAAGAGAAGGACGGGGGAACAAGATCAAAGTATCAGAGGATGTTGATTGACATTACACTTAGATATTTGAAGATTATAGTTGGGCATCAGCCGTTCTGATGGAAGGCAGGAAGGGTCCTCCGTGGTGGGTAAATGAGGGCAATTTCGTTTTGGAGGTATTGAAGTTTACAGGCGATTTCCTGCCTCAGTCAGCTACAGATTGGAGGTCCTTTTCGAGACCGGCGGCCTGGTTAGTTTTATCAACGATACCAGATTTACTATTGAGGCATGAATGAATAGTAGCGTCGTCCGCGTAGATGCCTACTTGGGAACTGATAACACTGGGAAGGTCGTTAATGAATATCAGGAACAGTGTAGGACCCAAGATAGAGTCTTGGAGAAAACCGGCGTTCGGGATAAATGAGCTGGAGGAGAACCCGTTTAGGACGACCTTCATTACACGATTTGACAGGAATGATTGTATTTAGTCAAATAATCGTCCTGTAATGCCGTATCTCTGAAGCTTACAAAGAAGGCCGGCATGCCAAACCCTATCAAATGCTTTAGATATATCTAGACCACGGCTCGAGCTTCTCCGTTATTGTGAAGTGCTTGGTATACAAATTCAGTTATGACTGCACGTCAGCAGTAGATCGGGCAAAGCGGAAAATATATTGCTTGTCGGAGAGCAGATTATAGGAAGTAAGGTGTTTAACCACTTCAAACAGTTGATTAAAGCCTCGAAGATTTCACCGAAGAGTGGTAAGAGACTGATAGGATGGTAGTTAGAATGGTCAGAAGGGTCTCCAGAGTTCTTAAAGACAACAGATGAAGACTTCCAACAGGTTGGAAACCAAGAGTCGGTGAGGCAGTAGTTGTATAGTATGTAGAGGATAGGAGACAGTTCAGAAGCACATTTCTTCAGGACAATGGCTGGTATGCCGTCCCCACCACTAGCCTTATGGTAGTCTAATTTAGAGATGATGTCCGATACCATCGTTAGGGTTATGTGCATCTCACTCAGTAGAACCTCAGTTCTGGCGGACGGGAGTTTGGAAGATAGAATCATGAAGCTGCATCAAAGATTGCAAAAGGTAGTACAACAAAGTGGGTACATATGCGATTGAATAAATTTATATACAAATATCAAAATATTATCTTTGAAATTAACTTTAAACGCTACGAACCTTACTTCCACTGCAATATATATATATATATATATATATATATATATATATATATATATATATATATATATATATATATATATATATATATAATCATTTCACTCTAAACAAGGCAAAATGCCACTAAGAAGCAAGGAGTTACTGATGTGGAATAGAATGGGAAGACTTTAATGAGGAGAAAGGAAAATAAAAGAACAGGATTTAGGAAGCCAAAAAATGGCGATTGATGTTGCATTTAAAATTTTGAAGATTATAGTTGGCAGGAAAGCAAGAAATCGGAAGAGCGTTCCACAGGTATCAAACCGATTTTTAAATGATATCCAATTTCAGCTGAGCCAAAGAATTTGCTTTTGCTTTACCTACGCTCCTTTTTCGTTCATCTAATTGGTCCAGGCTAACACGTTTTATATATATTAAAAGGAATTGAGATTACTGATATATTTATGTTCATAAATATTGATCACATTATCTTTACAATAGCAAAAAAAAAAGTCATATAAGGAGAATTGTCAATGTTAGCATGCTTGTCGAGTTCCTTTCTCTGTCTTTATCTGGTTCAGCACGCACACACACACACACGCGCGCGCGCATATATATATATATATATATATATATATATATATATATATATATATATGAATTGCTCGTTACCAAAAGTAATGTCATTACCTTTAGGTGATTATCACTTGAACCATTCTCTTCACAATTGTAGGTCTCTATTCACTTTTACATAAATGCTCATGATTTTACTCACATGCAGACAATTAAGGCTAGAAAAAAGTGAATGTTACGTTTGCGACAAAACATAAGACAAGAAAAGTTGACTCTAGTCACACGGATCACACCAAATGTCTAGGAGACAAGTTATAATTAGGCATTACATAACAAGGCGACGAGAGATAGTCAGTTGCGGGTGGTGTCATATATAGACAATGATTACCTAAGTGAGCCCCCAAAAAAATTTCGCCCTCGGAATAGATGATCACATGAATTTACGAAATATAAAGAGCATATTTATGTGCCTAGAGGCAATATTAACGTAATTTTTGGTCAATATAATTGAAAAGTGAACTGGGCACACACATACATATCTTTTTCAATATATATATATATATATATATATATATATATATATATATATATATATAAGGAAAGTCGTTCTTACATTTCCTGTCTTTAGGTGTGCATATAAAGCTAAGTAATACAAAAGTTTCCATGACTGCATATGTGGGAGATGCGTTATATGGGCAAATGCAGAACTTGTATATATACAAGTTCTGCATTTGCCCATATAACGCATCTCCCACATAGAGGGAGTTCTTTTCCTAAAGCTTTATACTTAAAGTAAAATATCAATTTAGATATTCCAGTCCCGAAAAGTTTCCTATATATTTCTGTACATTTACATGTTTGACCAATACAAGTTTCACCATATAAACAGATTGATTTATATCTTTAATAACAAACCATGCAGCTGTCTGCGCCTAAGTGTACTTGTAAAATCTTGCAAAAATACTATACTTATTCTCTCTCTCTTTCTATCCGTTCATCTCTATCGCACATGCAAAGCACATATATACACATAGACTGACACACAATTCAATAAAAGTAAGTGGCAAAAATTGATATAACATAATGATGCATAATTACGGAAAGTGGCAACATTATCTGTGAAAAAAGAAGTCGTGTCATGTTAGCGCCATACTTGCCAAACTTTACGTCTGGACATTAACATCCTAAAACGAACAAGCTTTGCCACGATGCGCGTATAATTTATGACTTGTATACAGATATAAAATATTACTAGTAAATAAATGTTATATATATATATATATATATATAAAACGAAAAATAGCCTACCTATGTGCCTTAGTTTCTTTCAAAGTACTCTCATACACTTATCTTAGCTTCACTTTTATTTTTCAAAACATTCTGTAAAGTCATTTCTTGGGATGCCATCAGCTACCTGGTCACATACTCTTTTGTACTTAATTTCGTCCATAGTTTGAAATGCCTCTCTCCTAGATCCAAATCTAGATTATAGCTGGAAACTGACGGGTGTGGGGCTGATGCGATGTTTTGCTGAAAAATATCCACATGAAACATCACTGTGTATACAATAAGTAAGATCGCACAATGGCGTCTAAATGTCAATTAATTAACCACACGGGTAAGTGTCTATTCATACATGCACAGCAATGTACCCTTTGTTTAATTACCAACTTGCATCAAGGTCACGCCATCGGTTCTCGAAACATTATAATGCCTTCTTTTTTCAGGATATATATATATATATATATATATATATATATATATATATATATATATATGTATGTATGTATGTATATATATATATATATATATATATATATATATATATATATATATATATATATATATATATGTATATATATATTCTGTGTATTTAGACACCAAATGCTCTTTAAGGCATTTTGTGTCGATTAATTTAACTGATTTCCAAATTACGAATGATCCTTCTCAAACTAGAAGCAGATTCCGTTAGAAATTGGCAGTGTGTACATATATATATATATATATATATATATATATATATATATATATATATATATATATATATATATATATATGTTGCTTTCACAAATACATTAAACGGGTGCGAAAAGAATGTTTTTCTTTTCAGCAGGACAATTTGCTTGATATCTGATCTTCAGTGGTCCAAGTGGTTAATGAACTTAAATAAATTTTCACATGCGTGTGTAGTTTGTGCATGTCTTGGTAAACACACGAACGTCAACAAAATTGAAAGCAAGAAATTTACGGAAGGCACAAATTTATATTTGATAAGTATTCAAATGTAAATTCGAAAAATCAGTGCTTGTATTTTTCCCGGAAAAAATTTTAATAGATTATATTAAAATGTTATTTATGTAAACTGCCTTATGTCAAGAGTCTGACAATTTGTCGCTTTGTACGATGCGATCTACGAAACCAACTTGGTCTGAGCCACAGTGTCCAATTAAAAACATACACACAGACAGATAATGACAAGAATCTTCAAGTTAGGATTGGTAGCTGGAAAATATTCTGGTAGGCGTGTTCATTCGTTGAAGTGTGTTTGACATATGGCCTCTTTCAAGACGTCATTACTGCATCTAACCAATCAGATTGAATCACCACCTTTTCACTAACAAGATCTAATTTCTTAA
The DNA here is from genome assembly GCA_963932145.1 of Acanthosepion lycidas. Classification (NCBI taxonomy): domain Eukaryota; kingdom Metazoa; phylum Mollusca; class Cephalopoda; order Sepiida; family Sepiidae; genus Acanthosepion; species Acanthosepion lycidas. Next base: position 45,657,605 of record OZ010587.1, on the reverse strand, counting down.
GTTACTGCCCAAACAATTTGTTTCACTTCCGGGCTAATTTTTGTATATATATTGCTGGTCATGACAGTTTTTTGTACAGCTGGCTTTTTAAAAGAATCAAGAACGCCAACAACCGGTAAGTCAACTTTTCCTTCTTTTGTTAAAGTAATTAGCAGACTGAGATTAGATGAAGACTCTGCTGACTATATACGTGTAAAGATTCTCGTACTTTGCAAGCAAATAAATGTAATATTAGGTTGGTGAAAAAATAATGTCGTTTTCTCACATAGTAACATAGGTGAGAAAACGACATTATTTTTGCACCAACCTAATAACTCTGATGGATATGATCGCCCTCAAGAACTACATGGACTTTAATCTGGAGCCAACCAGATTCAAATTATGTGATTTACGTAAACCATTAATCTTTCTTCGATTCTCACTGTGAACTTTTAACGAGTTTCAGTTCATATCGACAGAAACAAATCTTAGCATATGTAATTTTTAAATAATGATGAACTGGGGTTATTTGCATTGAAACAATTTCTTTAAATCTTATAAATGGGATCCATTTAATTTATCCAAAATGATAATATGAGTCTCGTATAACCTGTTCACTTGTTCCGTTTTAATTTTCCTACTTTTTCGAAATTTTTTCCGTCGTCTCCATAACCCTATTTAATTCCATTTACTCTTATCATAGTAAAAAATTAAAATTATAATCTAACATAATTATAATCTTCTCATTTAGAACATTAATTTTATGCACAGTACTTGTCATCTTTTCACAGATTTTATATTAAAGCATTTATCCACATTCTGTTCAAACAAATAGTTTCTTTCATTTGTTCAGCTGCAACAGCTTTATATCATAAAAAATTAACTGCTGACGTCTCCCTTTAATTTATCGAAGAAACACTTTTAAGCGATCACGTTTGGAGTAAATTTTTCAACTGTCTATTCTTGCCTAAGGAAATTCCCTTTAAACAAGACTGGAATAACTTACTTGGAATATTAATAACTTTCAAGTATAGCCTCAGTTAGTTCTTGGAGATTGCTAAAATCTCACTGGAGTAATATGCAGACGACTGTCATTTCTTCTCATATTACATCATGACGTGTCAGTAACAAGAAATGAAAGACTAGCAATGAAAGAAATCCAAACTGTAGGTTATTAGAGCAAAAATATATCCAACATTTTATCCAACTTGCAACCAGAATCCAAAACATATTGTCTCGTAGCATGTTGGTTTCTTACAGTCATTAGAAAAATTTTAACTTTTAATTTCAAAGCAAAAAGTAACTGTATATGCAAGAATATATACTCTAACTCAGAGAGATATACTTGTGAATTTTAATATGCACAAAAATATCAGTATTAAAATGGTTTTTGGATGATCTACCTTTTCTAGCACATGAGAGAGTCGAGTGAATAAGAAGCTATGACATTTACAACAAAATATTTTTGTGTTTTTTCAATGTGAAAATTCTTTCTAGAAAGTATACTTGTTCTTTTATTTCTTAAAGAGCTACTTTAGTTTTAATTTTAAATAAATAAATTTTTATGAAGATCAAAATGATAGAGATTTTAGTAATTCGGGAACTCATATAATTACGTTGACCTATGTACCAATAAGCAACTGGAATTATTATTTATTAAGAATGGCTGCATGTCTATACAAATGAAAAACAATGAGTCTAGCCTTAAATAAAGAATTAGTTGTATATAAAAAAATATAATAATAATAATAATAGTAATACAGATTTTCTCAGTTTAATAACATAATTTGAGAAATGCAAACGACCATCAAATGTTTCAAACTATCAATGTATTTCCTAAATAAAGAAGTCCAAATATACAAAATAATTTTATAATTGTATTTAGCATTTTCCTTTTTTAATGTTATCTATTTTCATTTTAAAATCCTTTTGAATTGTTTTCTCCTTTCTAAAAATTTATTTTTTCGCATTATTATTTTAATATCAAACAAATTTATAAATTCGAAATAAGATATCTTAAACTTAATGGACAGTGAGAATTATTGCGTTCTATTCACTTTGCTCGGGTAAAATATTACATTCTACAGATGGAAACATATAACTTCTATTTTTAAGGAAAATGTATCTAATTATAGACTGTGATATCATAGTATGATTTTATAGAAAATGTGGAATATATCTTCACTTGACAGAAAGACTAAAGGAATTTCAAGACAAAGTGTCGTTGACAAAAGTTTTTACTGAAAATTCTTACGGAAAAATCCTAATGATTTTTCTAGTTATCTATTTCGGAAAAAACAGGAAGTACATTGGTGACAAATGGAATGTGTAGAGAATATTTAATACTGAAGAATTTCCTTTTCTTTTCTGTTAATTCCAGAATGATCAACTAGCTGGCCTTACTTTTTTTAACAAACAATTCTAGAAATAATTAGCATTTTTAGAATAAAAACTAGTTGCAAAATTCTTTTTAAATATTTTAAAATTCTTTAAAATATTTTTATATTACAATATCCCTTTTTTAAAATATTTTCTGAACTAGATACAGATGTACTCCCTCAGACATTTACTTACTGATTATTATTTCACTTTTACCTGTTGAATTTGCAGCAAAAAACCGTTACAACCACGTGTAATTCGAACATTATTATTATTGATTTCTTCCCATACTTTACAGTTGTATAGAAAATAAAATTAAATAGAAAATGTACATGCACTCATAAATTATAAGTCTGATTTGGTGTGAGACTTAATTCCTGATATCGACATTATACAAATATATATTCACTTACTTTTTAGTTGTTCGATTGCTTAAATTCGCGACACTCTTAATGGTTATAGCTTATTTGGAGAAAAAGCATTAATTTCCTATTTCATGCTGAGAACGAGAGAAACGTTTTACGATAGTTATTTTAGTAAAACGTATATCGGGAATGATTTTAAGTCTGTTGATAATATTCGTTTCGGGTCACAAATTTGTTAATGAAATAATGCGGCGTTGCTGATTTTAATTTTAAAAGATTTAAGATTCTGTGTGAGTGAAGAAAATACACATAATTAGAATAAGAATGAATGAAAAAAAGCTACCAAGCACATTTATTAATATAAATGAAGAAGAGGACATGAATTAATTTACAAAAGAATGTTATATAATGTTTTCATATGAATCAACATAAAGTTGACAAAACCAATATAATACAAAATTAATAAATACACAACAGATCAATGCAAAGAGAAACTTCTGGACAAACATTTCCCAACCTTTTTTGCGTCATCACCAACTTTCACATGGAACATTTTTTTACAACGCCCACCTGTATTGTAAATATTCAAAAGCATAAAGTTCCTACCTTGATATATTTCAGATGGTCAATGTGATAAAAAAAAATCAAAAAGCAATTTTATTTAAATAAAATTTATCCTGAGGAGACTTTTTAATTTTACTGGCAAAGTTGTTCTTGTTATTCTCTTATCTGATTTATAAACTTTTAAAATTTTATTTCATCTAAAGAATTATTTGACTGTTAATGACCCATCTCAAAACTATAGAAAATACTAAAATATTCTTTGTTTGCGGAAATATTCATATCTTATCACGCAATGTAACCTAGTTATTTCCATCCTGCTTTTTTGTTTGCTTGTGTTTTTTTAATACGGGTTCGTTTTATATCTCCCTTGAATATTATTTCGGGTAACATATGTTGAAATACATTTTTATTACTCAAAATTCCATATCACCCACTATTATTTCCAATTGCTCACTATTTTCTGTTCAGTTTCTCATTGCCCACCAAACAGTTGAAATCACCCACCGGTAAGCAATGTTACCAAGGTTGGAAAACCCTATTCTAGAATATTGGAATCTCTTAACTCACAGCAAGGAATCTAGTATTAAACAGAAAAGACTTATTATTCAACCGACTGAAATTGATCAAAAATAAAGATCAAGCGGTTTGATATATGGACATTTTTTGCATAATATTTATAACAAGCAACATCCGAAAAGGATATAAAAACGGAGAAATAAATATTCATCAATTTTAATCTCCAGGCAGCTGGTCGAAAATGAACAGTGAATATAATTGAGCATCTATATATATATATATATATATATATATATATATATATATATATATATATATATAAGACGCGCATATTAGAGAACACAATTGTGTAACTTGATCTTTGTTTACCAAACGCGTTAAAATATATCTTTTGAAGTTTTACTGCGCTTATTCAAGCCTGATATAAAAAGTTTTACACAGTTGTAATTAAAAAAAAAAAGATGCATTACTTTTAGTTTTTAACTTGTGTGAGCTTTTTGTCTCAGAACAGTAGAAATTGGATAAAAGTTGATATTGATCAAGGATAAAACATTCTAAATTGCCTTCTTAGTCATCGATCACTTCGAAACCTTGATGGATCTGTAAGAGTATAACGTTTATTCTTTAAAGACATTATTTTGACAATAAGAAATGCTGTTGTATTTCTGTTAGTACAGAATCATCGGCGAAAACATCATCTACTGTTTCGAATTCGTCTGTTCTGCATGTTTTTTCGTTCACGTCTCACTCTTTACATTCCTTGTAAGAATACTTTACGTTGTCGCACATTAAACACGATTTCCATCGCTTACTATCACATATTAAATAATTTCAATCACTTCTATTTACACCCCACGCTATGATCTTTTAAGTCATAATTCCAGTACCGAAGCAGAACCCCATCTTTTAATGAATTATAATCTATATTTCTATGCCTTTTAATATAAGTATTTGTTTATCAAATATATGTGGTCGGCCTCAGCGTCAATATAGATATTAACTCAAACATTTACAATAAAAAAAAGGAAAGACGGCTAAGGAAAAGTTGGAAGAACGTAAATCCTTTAAATCCGCCACAATTTCTTGTCCTTTGTAAAATTTGTCGTTTTGCTATTTTTCCTAAACACTGTTCTGCCATCGATTAACACAAGCTCATTTGGTAGGTTATGCGCTGTTTTCCTCTGTTCCTCTTGGCTTTAATATGTCCTGTGAGTGTCAAATTTTCCAGTCCTTCATTCCTCACTATGTGCCCTAAAATTTTCAACTTTCTCTTTCTGATGTCAAGTATAAGCGTCCTTTTTGTTTCCATTTGCTCTAAATCTTCGCCATTGCTCATAAGTTCAGTCCATGGTATTCTCAGCACCCTTCTCTAGAACTACATTTCTGTTACCTCATGTCTCTTCTTTATCTGTGAGGAGATTGTCCAACATTCACTGTCATATAGGAGGACTGAACAGTTCAGTACTCTTTTCTTTGTTCCTAACAAAATTTTCCGGTTTCATAATATTTTGCTTAGATTTTGGAAGGCATCTTTCTCTATCCTAATGTGCATTCGGGTTTCGGTGCTGCACTTTCTGCCCTCTGTTAAAATATTCCCCAGATATTTAAATTGTTGTGTTTTCTTGATTTTGATATCTCCAATTTGTATTTTGCATGTTGGGCTGTTCCTTTTTCTAACAACCCTTTTCATAAAATATTATTTTAAATACGATTTATTTTTTCTTCTTTTTTCTTGATAGAATAACGTATAAAATGGTCAACCTTCGAAATATCTTTTTGTTGGGCATATTATTGCTATGGGGTCAAATGATCATTGCCCAAAGAAATATGGACACAAATGTAATGTCTATTGTAACAGACTTACCGTTACGTCCAATATTTCGAAACTTCAAGAACTCCCAGGCTTTCAGACCACTGCCATCCCAACCACGACTAATGGATCCGAAAATGATCGGTCCAGATAATCGTCTACTTAAGAAATCAGCTCTTAGGGAATCGATTCATCTCGACATGCCACAGGCTCTACCACCGCAGCCTCAACTGCCGAACGAGAATTTACGGTTGCCAACTACGACTATACCAGAAATAGTAACATCACGTAAGACATATTCTTTTTTAATTGTCTATTAACTATTTATTGACTACAAAAGAGTTACACAAAACAGTGTTGAAAACAAATTTCAATATAACTTAGGCACAGTGGATTTTTTTTCTTTTTTTTTTTTTGCTAATAATCAAATTATCCATTTACTTCATGCAACACTGAGTCACTAGGGGAAATAACCGCTATTTAAAAAGAAATGTTTACTTTTTCCCTCATATTTAACATAGGTTCTAATTTTATTTCTCTTATTTGCGAAATAGCTTCATGTCTGTTCAGCCGACCAGACACAAAGGACAAACGCTTCTACTACCAAAGGACAGTAGGCCTTGGGTGGATCCGTAGGCGATGCCCACAAGGAACTGGATTTCATAATCTCACCTGTGACTGTTCAATCGTCATAGCCAATACAGATACAAGTAAGTTAAAATTTTAAATATATCTTTTAAGTTAACGCTATCCCTCCGGAAGATTGATGTCATATACATTTTCTTGTTCGATCATTAAAAAAATCAAATGATGAAATCAGATGCCATGTATCACAAATAATATTCTAATTTCAAATTAAAATCATCAATAATCATTTTTATTTTTCACTGTGATATTAAAAGAAGATTTATAATGTAACTTGAAAACTTTTTATTTCTACTTTTATAAACATTTTACTTTGTATGAGTACTTCAGCGTGTAATAAGTTAGTGACTGAAAGTGTTAACGCAAAATCACTTATCCTTTAGACGGGAACTCATATTAACGTGCAACATTCTGACGTTTCCAAGAAGTGGTTATTGCTAAACTATAAGTTCTAGCGGGGTCGGGGAAGTGTAGATAAATATTTATTTGACTGTAAATATTAACCTCCATGACACTTTTGTCAGGTTCTATTTTCTACTTTTTATGAAAAAGAATAAAATCATTGAGTCCATAGATTTGAAAGCAGGATTCTTTGAAACTTTCAGATATGATGATAGATTCACAAATTTATCAACCAGGGAATTAAATGCAGAGTAACATCCCCGCTAACAAAATTACTTTCCCTTAATTTCATAGATTACTTGCAAATGCTGGACATAATTGGCCTTTCATCAAAAACCAGTTCATAGATTTGACTGACCTATATTTCAAACCTGATATTTTATCGCAGCATCTGAGTAACTTACAATCTCAAGTTTCAGTTTTGTGGCCTTTCTTTGTTTTTTTTTATAAATTATATATATGAATATGAAACTGGTTACAGGAAATTCTTCACGTATAGAATGTTAGAAAAATAAAATTAAGTGATTACACGCATGTTTATTATTATGCATAATAAGTATTATGAATAATAGATTAAATGTTCTACATTGTTACCAGTCTTTTTATAAATGGTATCTTTTGGATGTGCGAGTAGTGTAACGGATAGCGGAATTGACAATCCGAGTTCAAATTCCAGGTTAATCCATTGCGTTCACTTATCGCAAATTGGAAAAGACAAGAATCTATCCTCCATACCCCCACTATGGGTTAAAAAGCAACGTAGACTTGCTTTGAGTTGCAATCAGCTTTAAGAGAAGGTTAATTCTGAATTCAAAACCGTAGAGAAGGCGACAGGAAACCACTCCCCTAGCTTTCCTAAGAATGCATAATAATTCACATTGTCGCTGTTGTGCACATTTCGCAGTAAAGTCCTTGGAAAAAGCATCAGTCAAATTCTATGCACTCCATCGATGAGTAAAACAATGCGGTAAAATTAAGCTTCATCTTTTTTGGAAAAATAAAGAAAAGAAAAGGTGACGTTAAAAAAAACAGGAAAAATTAATTTGCGAATTTTTCTCTTCAACTCAGAATAAATTTAAAAAAATGTACTGTTGCGAATATTAAATTTGAGTTTTCTTTAAAGAAAAATAATTTCAAGGTAAAAAAATAGTTTAGGTTTCGGATTATTCAAGACAACATCAGTTGAAAACAATCGATATGCTTTATACGATGGCTTTCTCGGGGCTTCAGTAAACACAAGCGAAATCCATACGATCATTCGCATTTGGATTTTTACACATTATGCTTCGATGTTTCCTAGTTTTAATTTCAGGTTGAATGAAAAGGCAAAATAAATTGAAATATATGAGATGGTAACTCAAGGATAACTGTGACATGTTTGTTGGGTCGTGATTAGGTGCGTAAAGGAGTTCAGTTGCTCCTACCTGAATCCTTTCACTTAGACAACCGTTCAATATACACCGCAGAAGCGATATCCATTTGCAGATAAATTATTATAGAAGGTCAAAGTCACTGTCGCTTTGAAGTTTTGAAAGAATCTCTACGGGGAAAGCTGAAGTGTAGGGCTATCATTTTTTTTAGATTATGAATAGCTACTCGGAAACCAGATCGTTGTTGGGTAAACAAGAAATACGGCATATTCTGGCCTTGTTCACCCAAGGTAGAAATGATTCAACAATGGTGAGAAATCACTTACTTAATCACTTATTCGAAATGGGCTTTGTGTTAATATAAAGTATTTCTCGGTCGGACTTGTAGATTCGTCAGAATGCAATCAATGCTGTGATTGATATGAAACTCTTGAATAGGTCACTGCAAAATCATGTTTTTCGCCTTGAATGCTGCTGACGTGTGCAACTATACGGCGCTGCCATTGGACAGGAATAAACACAATGTTTTTTGTTTGGTTTATTTATTAGTCATTTTTAGAGTTATATTATGGACGAAGCAACGAAAATAACTTTATTTTCTGATCAGCTGATATCACTTTAAACATCAGCTTAAAAGAAAAGATAGTATGCTACATTTATAGAGTAAAAATGTTCAATATTCGGAATAGTGCGTGTATAAATACAAGAATTATGGACACTGATGTCAACACCGAGTGGCGGCAGTGTTTCATGGTTAAACGCAATTTTTCAGGTCATTTGAGTTGGATTATATATGTTAATTATTGGGGCATTATTGGTAGAAAGATTAGTTATTCTAATGGCTACGGTTATTTTAAGTTATTATGTTGACGATTGAATAGCACTCAGAAAGAGAATATTTTATAGTTAATATATAGATAATGATAACTTTTAAATCACTTTTATTTATTTTTAATTACTTTAGTAAATTTTCTATTTATTCATTAATTATTCGCTACTAATTATTGTTATTATTATTAAATTTACTTAGTTGTGGTTATGCGTGCATTCGTACAGTTTGTTATTGTGTTTATTATTTATTTCATTACTTAATTTATTTTTTAGAGTAGCTTTCTTATTGTAAGGATTATGGCGTGAGTGCCGTATTTGGCATGACTCTGATGTGGTAAACAGAATAATGTGGAACTGCCAGAATGTATTTTTATGACATGCCTTTTTGGAGATTTTGGTTACGACATTTATTATCTTACCAATTATTCAAGACAAAGATTCAACATATGGCAGGCATCTATCTTTTCTCTTCCGAATTGACTAAGTGAAGAAATAGCAATAAACGCCATTAATAGATTTATTTTCTTATTATTATCTACATCATCCGAGTATAAAGATGATAGGCACTTAATGATAAGCGCTTAATGTTTGATGCAATTAGTGGCACAAAATAGAATGTTAGTTAAAGTAAGAGACTATCATGGCTTGTTTTATTGTAATCCATTTTGTTCTTCGAAGACTTTGTCCAGTCATTTTAAAGGATAAAACTAACATTTATTTCTATTTCTGCATAGATAATCAATATTCAATATTGTAATTAATTTAATTTATATGAATTAATATTTCGAAATTTCATATACATAAAAATATTAACAAAAATATTAACAAAAATATTAACCAAATTTATATCACATTTTTATTACTTAAACAAAATACCTTCAGGTATTTCGTTTTAATTTTCCTTTTTTAAAAAACTCCGTAGGTAGCCTAAGGATTATCAATCCGTAAAGTGTAATAACCGAGCTAAGTACAAGTTCTGGCTTAGTCTATTGCACTCACTTTTGCACTATTACCCTTGGAAAAGACATTAATCCATATCACTCAGCTACGCGTTAAGTAATAGAATAGACTGGACTTTATAGCTTTCAGTGAAAGCCATCCTGGAAGAACAATTAAGACTTTAAAACCGTGGAGAAAGCAAAGGGAGACTACTCCACTATATCCCCCCCCATGTAGTTATGATAATTCACAGATAATAAAAAAAAGGAATCTGTAGAAAGCCATGATCGCTTACATCTTGAAAAGACATGGCATTAAAAATGGCAATCTCTTAAATCTAAATAAACAGGAAATAGCAAATCCCAACAAATCTGTTAACATACTTTCTTTGATCTTCACAGGTTGTCAACCCGAATTTTACTTCAATTTCGAAAAGGATGCCAAAGACAATTCAAACAACTCTTTGCCCGTCGGAGACACGAATGTGAAGATTAGTGCCGGTGCCGGCGAGTTCACTGGGGTCAGCAAGATCATAATGTGGAGGTACAGTGGCGCCGAGTTTCGAGCCGGGATCAGCGCTCAACTATCCTACAAACCGATCGGAAATGCATATCAAAAACAGGCTTTGCTCACGAACTGTGACGCCGCAAAAACAAAGCCAACTATTGGAATTGTGCTGAACAAAAAGAGCACAGGTGACGAATTACTTGTGTTTGTAAGACTTCATGGACGTGGAGAACAATTAATCATTTTCCCTTCAAAGGTAAGCGCATCCCGAAATTCATCTATGAACATTCATCTCCAAAAATAGGAGAAAAAAATAAAACAAAAATTAATCCTTCCCAAAACAATATTGATTTTTTTAGATTGATAAAAATGACTGATTTTAGCCATAAATCTCTCAGTACAACGAAATTCTCTTTATTAAAAATTCTTTCAAAAATGAAATATACTTTTCTGGAAGACTAGCTTAATTAATCTTATTTGAAACAAGTATTATTTACTTTTAGTTTAAAATACCACGGAAAAGGATTTCCAACAAACTCTGTAAAATAATTTCATTAATTTGTGAATAAATCCTGAAAGTTTCATTAAAATCCGGCAATTATCTGATTTTTGCAAGAATTTCCAAATCAATTTGTTTTTGACGGCAAAAAGACGTTAAAATTCCCCATACTAATTTATGACCAACTACTTACGCAAGAAAAAAAATTGACCAAAACTTCGAAGGTTCTAAAAAGTATAAAAAATATAATTTAATAAACAAAAAATCCTTTAGTCTTTCCTCCTAATAATGACATAAAGATTTTCACGATAAAACTTTGTTTTTATTAAGTTTGGGATATTTTTTCTTCATGAATGCTCATTTTTTAGCGAATCTCCGTGGTACCTACTTTAATCCGTAAATGTAACATTTGTAAAATCCACACTACTGACATAATTGACTTCTTTTATATACCATGTCCTTTGCAGTACGTGTGCAATCATGCATCTTCACAACTTCAAATTCATTGTTGCTCTAAGTGCCTCTTGTTTTTTTTACCGTCCCTCTTTTCTTTCTACTGCTACCGATTTTATTCAGTCTCCTCAAGTAGGTTATTCGTTCCTTCTTCTTCCTTTGCCTTCCGCGTGACCTGTGGGTGTGAAATTCTCCAAACCGAAAAAAACCCTAAACGTGATGTTACGGTGAAGTTTTGAATTTTCTCTTCTTATCAAGCGGTCAGAATGGCACATATCAAATTGAAATTTTCGTGATCTAAAATCGCGCACTATTTACATAACTTATAAAATATCTACTCGTCATTATTTTTAATTCAGCGAAAATCTGAGAACAAAACAGTTCATCGTAATCACATTTCTGTTCTTAGAATAGTTCTGGAATTATGTATATACTGAGTTATCCTTTATTTTAAAAGCGTCGCCATCATGAACTAATAATGTCTTCACACTAAATTTCGTACCTTTTTTTTTTTTTTTTTAAGCATTTCACCCCAAGCAAGGTGGGAAGCCACTAGGACGCAAGGGGTTACAGAAAATTTAGAACAAGATCAGATAGAAGTGATAGAAAGGATGAGGAGGAGGGTAGTGGATAGATCAAGGCAACTGGAGACATTTTTTACTTGATTTTTATTGTCTCAATAAACACAAGAACACTGAAATTTTTTTTTTTTTTTTTTTGTGCGAATTTGTGAATTAATACACTTCAACACACATAAAAAAATCATATAGTTTTCTTGTTTCTGGTTCGGGAATTTTTAGCTCGGTGATAGTGAGTTTAGCTAGACTGGTGGACACAAAGTCAGGCTCCAATTTGGCATTATTACATTATAAATTGAACTCCACGCTAACATTTATAAAAGATTTGGAATTTTCTAAACTAATATGCTAAAATGATAGTGTGATATCCCATTAGTCAACCACACACAATTATCTTATTGGTATGTTTCCATATATAACTACCCAGCAGTGAATTTTTAATATTCCTATAATATATTATTTATCACAGAACAATTTGATTCTCACTAAGACAATGCAGTGACTATAAAACGACAGAAGGCACCAACCTCCCCAAATATATAACGGATTCAATTCTCATAGGAAAAGTTATGTTCATGCCGTTCAGTTACAATAAAGCCGAAACTACAGCAAAAGTGACTGAAGCCGAGATGCCAGGTCAGAATCTATAACATTACAGATCCTTCTTTGAATTTTGTGGAGAATCTCGAGATATATATCCGGATCCCCAGACTAGATATGACAGAAATATTTAATGCATTGACGAATGGTAAATTTATAAATGTGCAAGATGGATACCACTGAGGAAAGGTATCTGGCATGATACAGTTAACCAACATTTTTAACAGCAGACCTAGCAATGGATTCAATATAATCGCTCCACTTCATGTCAGTAGAAAAACGTGTCTTTTTCGTTAATCTTTTTTTGGAAATAGCACATCAATAAATCTTTATTCTTTTTCTTAACAGAACAATGACTGGAATGATGCAGCATTCTCGTTTGACGGCAAAAGGTTGACTGGAACTGTGAACGGCGTTACCAAGACTGTACCAGCTTCAGGTAAAAACCTATCATTTTTTTTTTTTAAATGTCATTTGGTAGATTGAAAATCTTCTGACATGTTACAAATTACAAATGAGGAAAAAGACTTAACTTTCCATTTGGAATAACATATATTTTCTTCTAAGCAACCAATCTATGATTTATTAAATAGATAAATAACCTTACTAATGATTATACATAGAATGACTTGAGTGAACTGAATATATTTCCAGAAATTGGACTGCCAGGTTAATTTCAAAGAACTATTGCCTTAACTTTTCTAGACATATATTTTAAACATTTTAAAATATAAACTATATGCTGAGTCAAGTAGTTATGAAAACTGTTAAATATATTTTCCAGTGTAAAATAGATACAAAATTGTTTCCTTTCTTGAAATATGAATCGAATGTACAAAACAAAATGTATAAATATCTCTGATTTTGATTCAAGTACTTTGCTTTCTTGGAGAACATAAAACTCATTTTAAAAATCCCTTCAAAATATGTCTTTATAAACTAGCACCAAATTTAGCAAAACTTATCAAGCAATGATTTACGCCAATAAATAAAAGGGCCAAATATTATTATTTCGATAGTTACTACTGATAATGGTAATTCAATTCTAATTTTGCTAAGAATTGCGCGTATATAGATGACTGAAGCGTAGATGGCCGTGTTGGCTGGGTTTCTGCAAAAGTTGCTAGTTAACAATGGTGTAGCAAAAATTGAAAAGCGAAATCAAAAGTAGGCAAAGAAACTATACCAAGAGATTTTACCTTATTATTAAACTAAACTGTGGATAGCGTTTCCCTGATCTATCAAGAAAATTTTATAATGAACAAGAAAAGACATATATGATAAACATATTGATCCCAATTCTAAATTCTCTTAAAAACTAATGAAACTATTAAAAATGATAGAATTCAGATCCCAGCACGAGGTTATGCAACAAGAATACAAACAAGTGTTAAAACTTTACGAGAAAGAGCCTCCTACAATTTGAATATTAATGATTATGGCGAAGAAGGCTTTAAAACTAAATTGAAAACATTGAGACGATCAATAAGAATTGTCAGTCAGAACATTGGAATCTATAAAACTGCAATGTTGCTAATAGACACAAAAGTACAGCATAATGCAATAACTGAAAAATGAAACAGAAATCTAATAAAATAATAAATAATTAAAAATGGAATAGAAAATAACTTTATTAAAATAAATCTGTTATAAAATAATTCTTGATAGACTCAAAAGAAAAATGTTTAAGCGGAGTGCTAGTTAATAGGAGAGGATTTTTTATTCAAATATGACAACGAAATTCAAACTATGATCCTATGTGTCCGCTTTATTATCACTTGATTTCGAATGAAACTCATCATTTATTATTAGTGTGAAATTTCAGCGAGTACTAAATAATGACTATAGAAATAGTATAAAAGATTTCAAACTATAATTTCCTCTTTCACGGAAAACAAACCTCCTAAAGTTATAGCGATTTTCCAAGCGTAGCTTAGATGTGACACAAGACCGAGAGTATGGGGTACCTAACCTCCCAAAGTTATATTATCACTAAAGCCTTTCGCTATTGCAGCCGCTATAGTCATCGATATGTTCACTATCAATGATGATGATGCCATAGATAAAGTGTTAATAGTATTAAATCAATATTTATAATTCAAGTTCAAATTTCAGTTCAGTCTAAAGCAGATTATTATGGTCCCAGAGCAAACTACCTTTAATAATTACGAGCTTTTACGGTAAGTGCGACGCTGAGATCCGAAGACGTATTGGAATGGCCAAAAACGCATTCCAAAAGCTATAGGCAGAGTATTACGAAACAAGAGGATTTCGTTGGGAATAAAGAAAAGAGTACTGCTACGTGATATCTGTCCTCCTTTACGCCAGCGAATGTTGGACGATGAAGAAGAGATTCGAGGCAACGGAGGTATTGTTCTACAGAAGGATGATAAGGATATCATGGACTGAGCGTGTGAGCAACGGTGTGGTTTTAGAGAGGATGCAAACAAGGAGGAAGCTTATACTTGACATCAAGAAGAAACAGCTAAAACTTCTGGGATAAGTAATGAGAAAGGAGGGCTTGGAGAATGTGATACTCACAGGGCGAAGAGAGGAAAAGACAGACAAGGGAAAGCAACGCGTGACATACCTAGCGGGCTTAAGCAAGTGGATGACAGAACAGGGTCTAGGAGAAGTAGCAAAGGGACAAAACTTATTAAGAGCTACAAGGAATAGGAAGAAGATTATGAAGAAGTAGATAGAAGATGAGAAAATGAGAACATAGAATGACACGACACATAGTTGCTAACATTAAAAATCGAATGAACTGCTTCAAAGAGAGGTGGCTTTAAATAGCAATTTTTAGAGCAGGTAAGTATTTATTTTGTATACTAAATATTGTTTAATAATACGAAGCTATCGTGCAAAGGACAAACTAAACAACGAACGAGAGATATAAATAATAATGGCGGCCAAAATTACAGAACAACTGAAAACCTAGAAAAACTTAACATGACTAAAATCTAAATAGAAATAGATGCAATAACCTGAT
Source organism: Acanthosepion lycidas (assembly GCA_963932145.1). Classification (NCBI taxonomy): domain Eukaryota; kingdom Metazoa; phylum Mollusca; class Cephalopoda; order Sepiida; family Sepiidae; genus Acanthosepion; species Acanthosepion lycidas. The sequence continues at coordinate 45,642,176 of OZ010587.1, read as the reverse complement.
ATGACTGCAGAGGAAGGTACATTAAATGCTATACACAATAATTTAGTAGCAACCGAAAATAGATATGATGCACAAAAGTAGTCATTATTTATTATGTGAAAATATAATAGAAGCGGTTACGTAAAATGCAACAAATACAAAAGTATATAAAATTAGGGACTCACTGGAAATTATACAGATTTGGATTCGACCACTGAGTTATATCATCAGATGTCTTTGAGAATCGAATAAGTGACTTTTAGGAATAAATACTTAGAATAAGTGAACACTTCCACACACGCCTAATATATAACTATTAGAGCGTTACTTGAGACGTTTTGAAAATATAGAATTTGATGAGACGGATGTTCTCATAAACATTAAAGCAAATATTATACTTTTTTAAAAAATGAAAGCGTTTCTAGGCATAAAGTGAGATAAGACCGACCGCGGTGAAATGACTAAAGTTTTTGGAGATGATTTGAGAAAACTCGTGGGTTGCTTACTGCGTGAAGGTACAAATAGAAAATGCAGCTACAAAACGATCGTGTAAGTATTTCTGAATAGTTCATAGACAGACTCACTAAATGCGCTCAGAAAAGTCTGAAAATTTTAAAAAATAACAGAAAACTGAAAGAACTATATTAGCGAGAGACATTAGGAAAGAATTGAATATTGAGAAAGAAATTATGAATGACAATCATTGTATGAATGATTTAAACACTTGGAAGAATGTCTCCGATGAAATACACCTTTTTGAATTCAATAAAAATTTTCCCAGAACTTCGTATATGTATAAAAAATGACGATGTTGAATTTGTTTTTTGTAGGTACTTTGATGAAAGGCAGCAGTGGGTTAGTTCTTGGAAGATGTGAATATTACAATTGGTTCACAGGACTTATGGATGAGGTAAGCATTTAGATTCTTTTCTTTTAACACAGTTTTTTCTTTGGCATTTTACTATTACAAGAGAAAATTTTACATTACCACAAATTTATTTCATTTTCATAAATTTTCTGGGATATCAAATTTTGTACATACAAATACTTTATGAATGGCCACAATTCAAAACTAAATATTTCTGCTAATTTATCATAAATAAAAAAGTTAATGCTGATTTATTATTTGGATGTAAACCAATATTTTTATTGACTTTTTGATGATTTATATGAAGAAATATAATTATGTGCCAGGTACGAAATATTGGTAATTAATGATTAAAATAATGTAAATACAGTAATTGATATTTTTACGAATATGTAAATGATATTAAGAGACAATTTGAAAGAAGAGACTGGATATTAATAATGATCCTAAAAGTTCAATGAAAGCCTGCTAGTTTTTTTTGGTTTTTGGTTTTTTTTTGGTGGGGGGGGTTCTGTGAATTAAAAGACGAGACATCATGATTAAAAAGGTTTTCTCCGTCGCTATCATTACATTTGGTTCTAGAATATTTTGTAACTCGAATACGCATTGGATTTAAATTTCATCATAAGCTCGTTTCATTCTCATCGAGAAAATTGATAGCGTCACAAACTTTATACAGGATCCGGCAGAAATACTTCCCGCATAATGGAAATGGATTAGATAGATGAAGACACCACTGCCACTAATGTCTTCTCATTGTGTGAGAGATATTTCTGGGATATATACATGGGAGTTATTTCTTAAATATTTTTTTTTATTGTTTCTGTTAATTAAAATGATCCATCGATTAAAATTTCATTATTTGTTAATAAGACGGATAATTTATTAACATGAAGCATTGAACTTATCAAATTATCCGGTGATAAAATCACTTACCAATATGAGGATAGATTCGATTATTGCCAAATGAATACAACCAGAAAAATATCAAGGTAAAGTATTAATCCTGAAAACGATGGACAAACAATATCGATAAATCTGATAATTTTATACAATACAATTTATTTCAATGTATCATGCAAAGAGTCATTTACAATATGTAAATATATGATTCTGCTGCGACAATCATTTGCCTTACTATAAGACTAATAATTCGCAATCTAGTATCTAAGAAGAATTTTATAAACCAGTTTTTTATATAAACTTGATGTGGAAATAAAATTTTAATTAAACTAGAACTAAAACGCTTTTTTATCTGCCATAGGTACAAGATTTAGGGTTGGATTTGTCTAAAACCGTCTTGGAATTATAAACTTTGTGTTTGACTATAATATATAAGTTAAGGGATATATTTTTAAACAAATCTAAATACAGAATTCATTTTCGTTATTATTATAGATATTTTAATCAAAAAATTAAAATAACATATATTTTCCTTTGGTACTGAATATTTGTAACTTTTTTTTAGGTGTACGTTTACCCATGTGTCCCAGGTACGATGGACAATCAACCCCAGAAGATGTTCCTACCCTTATAAACACCAGATATTCCAAGAAACGGCCCATGACATCATCCTTATCGCCGGCCTACAACCGCAACTCTCTCTCTCACACACATACACACACACAGACTAACACGCACACACACACACATATATATATATATATATATATATATATGTGCATATTCTCTCAAAATAAGTGTAGAACAAACTTTGAGTAAGAGAGGGATAGAAAGAGGATGATCAATGATTATCAAATTCCAGTCTATAAGAACATGTCTTTATTAAAAGACCTGTTCTTATAAGTCGCTACGATTACAAATACTACTACTTAAAATTTTGTATCTTCAAGAATGTTAATTGATAGCTACCTGGGTGATGTTAGGTTATAATATAGCGTTTATCATTTCCTTCAACTAATTACTATCGTGAATGACCGTTTCTTATGAGTAAAAGAAATTGGGATTAAAGAAACGAAAATAAAATACCTAAGATCATCATTGTCATAAAAACAGATGACAAATCATGATATTACGGCCTCTTATATTCAAATGGATGCTAATAACGAATAATATGACAATTAGAACCAATATTACAAGTGCATAAAGTGGATTTGAAAATTAGTCAATAATTTACCCATTGTCATTTCTTAAGCCAAAATTGAAAGTTACATTGTCTTAATCGTTTTTACAGGAATATAAATAATTGATAATAATTATGCCATAACAAGACCTTAAAAATAAATTGTAGAAAATAAATTATTAGAATCTAATCTAAATATTCTTCAATTAACCCGAAATTTTTGCTTCAAGATTTTTAGATTGAAATCTAATCTGATTCTAGAATAAGCTTCAAATTCTTCATCTGAAACACAAGTCAGAAATTGACTTTAATCAGAAACTGCTAAGCTTCGTTTTTCGAATTTTTTAAAACAATTTATGAAATTACGAAATTTCAAGACACTTGTCATTCAGTTCATCGTTTTAAATGACATAGTTCAACAGATGAACATCTAAGCCTACATATTGGAACACTGAAAGAACGGTCAAGTCAGCAGACACTGACAACTAAGCATATATATATATATATATATATATATATATATATATATATATATATATATATATATATATATATATATATATATATGCAATTTTTATATATATTATTTATATATCATATATGCGCGGTACTTATTGGAAAGCGCCCAATATCAGCGATAGAGCTAATATATTTATTTGGATTGATGTGAGTTTGCGACCCTGATTTTCACGCTCTATGCGATCGTCAGAGAAACTCTAATTTGTCTGACGATAGCAGAAAGCGTGAAACCCAGGGTCAGAAACTCACATCAATCCATATATATATATATATATATATATATATATATATATATATATATATATATATATATATATGAGCATAGAACGTACAGATTTCTGAAAAAATTAAATTACACCATTTGAATTTGAGCTGCATACCAGTAAGTCAGAAATTTACCGACTGAAATTATAGTAAATTCCAACGAAAGTGTAAACAGACAATATACTATTCCAATGTCTATTACTCCTAAAATTACAGCGAATGAAATTATTATTACTACTACTATTACAACATGTAATATCTCTTCAAATAATAGATTTTGAATTCTCTTCAATGCTTATGAAGGAACCTATTGCAATTATAATTTTGCTACTACCTCTTTTGCTATGATTATTCAAATATTAATATAACAATTCAAAGTTGTATGTATAGGCTTTCGGTATGAACTCTAACTCAGAGAGAGACCAAAATCGTCAAAACAACGAACATATGCGAACATTCACTTTTGCCTCATGTATTTATTGCATTCAAACAAATAATAAAAAGGCAATAATTGATTATTTATAAGTGATTTAATTTATACAATACATTCTTTGTGGAATAATTTTCTAAAACAAACATATATGAATAAATTTTGTACGGAATTTCGGAGTTTATTTTGATTTATGAATGAGAAAATATTTTTGTAGTTGAATCAATCATATCCTTAAATTTGAGTATTACATTTCTGTTTCAATTCTGCCTTCTCTCTTCCTTACACTTTCACTCATTCTCTTTCTATCATTCTTTTTCTCTCTACCTCTCTCCTACTCTTCCTTTTGCTCTGCGTTATGCATTAATGACTGTAATTTAGCTTATCGAACGTTTGTTACAAGAACTTTTTTTATTCTGCAGATAACTATTTTCACTAAGCGTTTGTCATTTTAAATGCTTTGAATAATCCCTATTTTTAACGAATTTTAACAACCTACTCCAATATGACTTACAAGATTCAAGGCTACGTTATAGAATTTTTTTTTATTTGGTAAAAAACCCTACGAAAAAAATAGTTCAAACAAATATTTGAGATAACATTTTTACATGAGCACACAACAAAGACAGACGGCGCAAGCCGTTTAAAAACAGACGATACATTTACTGTTAACACACAAAAATGGATGAATTACACAAATTAAGTGCATTGTGTGCTAAATGATGGCCAATAACATGTATGTAAATGATCAATGAAAATGAAATATGCCATTTTACAATAAAAATTATAATGCTGCATAAGGTCCTCAGAAAAACTACTTAAAATGAAGAAAGGAGAAATACTTCTCTGAATATTTTTCAAAGAATTGGTACAATTTTCGAAGCAAAGTTCGTGGCAACAACGAAAAAAAGAACAAGCACACAAGCCGAAGATTTTTCTTTGATGTGAAAGTTTTGTGATGTCAACGAACACTCGTTGTCATTTTTGTAATGCTCGTTGTAGTAGAGACTTTGTAATCGCAGATACAACTATAGTAACGCCGTTGAACAATACTGGTGTCAGACGCCTTCGAATATCACTCACACTAATAGTACTTGCTCGATAATATTCGCTCGCATAGTAACCTGTATACTGATCCGAAAAGAGAAATAGTATAGTGAACAGAGTAGATAATAGCGGTCCGTATAGTAATAGAGGATAGACTAGAAATGCAGATCCGAATAGTAATAGAGGATAGAATAGAAATAACGATCATTAGTTGTCAGCTACTTCCGACATATATGGGTTTCTCGTATTGTCACGTGGTCTACTTAATTCAATAATAGGATCGCCTGTGTTTGCTCACTGGCGATCTATGTTCAAACTCAAGTGTCGGCAGCGACACTTTATTCCTATATAACAGAAAGCGACCTTGATGCTTCTTTCAATTCTTGTATGGTTGTCAAATTTTTCCTGCATTGTTTGTCTTTCTGGGCCGGGGTGATCTTGGTTCATGCAGCAGCTTGTTCGTTGATTCCAAAAAATTAACTTCAAGGTCCCCATTAAATAACTTACGGGTAGGCTCCAAATTTGGAGGGAAACGCGGCTGTTTTCCTACAACTCGAAATGTACCAAATATATTTTTGAAAGTCAAAAATTAAGTAAGAGCCTAACGCAGCCTCTACTTTCTTTCTGAAAGGCAGACGATATAGGCTCAAGCAGCTTAAATTTCTTATACTTTCCCCTTAGACAAAGATGAAAGAAACCAATAGTTTTTAGGGGTTTTTTTTGGGGGGGGTTGCATATAAAGTTTATATTGAATGACAGACCTTTCTTATGCAAGCAAAATTCTAATGAGCCATTGAAAAATTCAGAACGAATATTTTTTGCAATAAGTACGAAATGTAATTGTACAGCAAATATACAATATTACAATTACATACAAGGATATTTTTTCACAATGTTTTGAACCATGTTTGAAATCATTTACCTTTGTACAAAGAACAAATTGCATTTCTTTATTTTGGTTATTTACACAAAATTTTATTTCCACATTACCAACAAAACCTTGAATGTGGAATCATTTTACAATAGTTAACTTGAAAGGCATATTCATTTACACATTTTTTGTGCTAGTGGCACAATATTTGAACAGTAAATATATTTTCCTTTTACTTATTTTATAACCATTAATTCTGACTTACATTTTATGCATTAATTCTCAAATATGTAATGTGAAGAGCCTAATATCAAATATAAGGATCTTTAGGATCAGACTTTTATTCATTTTTCATCTGAGCTAACCATTCTGACTGAATCAGTGCCCCTTATTGAGTGGTAGGAAAAAGGTTCATTTTCAGTTACTAGATGGACCGCATTAAAGTCATGTGTTAAAGATAATTCCAAAGGATGAAGATGGCTTAAAAATGAGTTTGAGACAAACCATCCCCTCTTTTAACAGAACGAACCCTTTCGTAATCATCCGATATAAGCTCAATTACTCTCTCTAACTGTTAATAAAGGGGTGGGGTGTAGCTGAATTCTTTATGATTACTACATCGCTCACCTTAATAACATTTTCATGTAAAACAGGTTTAAATCCCTTACTAAGTTAGGGATCTGTTCAGTTTAAGAATTTTGTAGATATTGAATTTCTTTACCTTATGATTGGTTCTGCATCAATTTCAGCAGATACATCTTAGCATCTTGCTTAGGATTTGCATCAGAATGTTTTGACTAATTAGTGAATTTGAACACCAATGTAAATATTCTTATTAATCTAGATATCTTCGAATATTTGTCCAAAGATATGATTGCTTCTAAAGGACGAGCATAGCTAACGTCGTGATATACTTGGTTTGGAATTACTTCGTTAATGGAATCACTCGAGAAATGTAGACCACTTTCAGACCAAACTACTGGATCCTTATTTAAATAACTATGACCAGAAATCCAGAATTTAAAGTTTTGTCTAAACTTTTCAAGAGACGATCCCTGATTAATTAAATCTGCAGGATTTTCTGAGGAAGATACATATTTGAATTTTATTGATAACCCATGTATAGAACCTAACTCTTCTCGGACTACTTTAATGTCTTTTAATCTATTCTTGACAAACTGTTTTTGTTATGTTATCAGACAATAACTATGATAACACTATCTGTGCATCAACAGCAATAATTACAAACAATTGATACAAACAATTGATAAAGGTTTCAAGATGGCTTCAATGCATTTCATAGCTAAGTACATAATAATCGGAGTGAATTCAAAGACTTTGCTTTTATGGGCGCTATCTTAGCCTTAGCAACTATTAAAGATGTTATAGAATTCTGTCTCATATAGGAGGCAAAACCATATGGCATACAATTTCGCATGAATTGAACTGACAACTGCACATTTGGTAAATTTCAGAGAAATTCCAAGTCTTTTGATATTCTATTGGTATAATTTCATCCCCGAGTAATTTTAATTTCCACAAGTCACTTAGAAGTATTCTCCCTTTTATTGTCAGAGGTAATTTTAATTTTGTCTTATGTTGTATTTGCATAAGATGCCCAAATATGGCTATTTTTTATTTAATTTATTTGTTAAATTGTATTTAAACATTTTCTTTTAATCGGTTTGACGAAATATATTACCATTTCAAAGGAAAAGCATCATAACTTTCTTTTATTCTTCTACATGTCCGTATAAATTTTCTTCAAAATATTGAGGTTTAAACCTGAATGGCGTCCTCCATTGTACTCTAAATCAAAAGAACTCTTTTGTGCTCAAATATATTTACACATGTGTTCAAAGAACATATTAGATACATAATTCTTGAGCCGTAATTCTTTAGTCGAGCTCATTTCAGTGTTCTTCACACATGTCCATTGACTGATAGCAGCATCCTGTATTCACTACACCTCGTCGGGGAAATAAGAACGAAAATGTTATGATTAAGAGATAAATATAATCAAGAGAATGTATGGCAATGAAGAGGAAACATTGTGTTCACAAAAGAAGAAATAGTTAGTGTGGAAAACTCACTTTCTAGTTATCAAATCATTATTCAATAACATCGATCACCTTTGAACCCTTTTAGAGCCTCTGCAATATTTTTGGTTATTTATGACTATTTCATTCATTGACTGATTTTATTTCATTTTACTTTTTAATTTCTCATCACTTTCAGGCGGACATAATCATTGCTTGACTTTTTTAGTTTTAGCTTTTTCTTTTGTCGAAAAAAATAGCAGGGAATTTGTTTTGTAAAGTAAAACCCATTTTAGTAAATTTCATTTATTTTTTAGTCAACTTCACATCAGAATTCAAATATTTTACAAACCAATGCGTAATTTTTCTTTTCTGTAATTACATCAAATGAGCAATGTTTAATATTTATCCAAATTTAGATTTTGGAATCTTGTAATTAAAAAATCTTCCAAAATTAATGTCGCCATCAAAGAAAGAGGTTTGCATTAAAGAATAATTAATTTAAAAAATTCTCAAAATGTGTAGGTTACATTATCATTATATTAGTTTACGATATAAATTTAAAACGTACTACCAACTACAGCTGATGACGACGTTTCTATCCACGATCATATGAACATGTTTAAATGTTAACGAAAGAGGTCAAAGATTTAGAAAAAAAAAAGTAAAGTTGAATATGTTACAAAACATAAATCTCAGTAGTTTTATATACTATGAAAAGCTTTGAAATTCTCGCTTCTCGATTTTACTGTTGGTTGTTGATCCACCAGGCTTACGGTGGAAAGATTAATTATATGAGACTAGCTGCTGAAAAGTCGAAGCAACACAACGACGACACGATTTGTGGTAAATTTAACAACTCATCTATTTAAACTCCTCGCTGGATCCGTCTTGATCCCAGCATTCCCTAGGACCGGAAATCCTTAAAATCATCATCATCATTATTGAAGTTGTTATAACATCCCCCTTCATAAGGCAATTTATTTTCTTTATTAATTTATTTCTAACTTTTCCAAATTACAAAATAAATTATTACAAATCAAAGTTTGTTTTGGCTACATTTCAAGGGCAATAACTCATTCACTTTGTGAAATCAAACAGATATTTTGCAGTTTTTATATTTCGTCTTTGCCTTTTTTTTTCCCAGTACTTTCTCTTGTATTATTATTATTTCTTTGAAGATCCTTGTAATGATCGATAATTGGTTTATTTCTCAAAAGTCTATTTTTAAACCTGAAAATGAAATATGTTTCCTATATCTTCAGAAATCCACTTAATTAGTTGTCACAATATAAGATCTGTTGTCGGTGTCTGCTGACTTGATCGTTCTTTCAGTGTTCCAATATTTCTCTTTAATTTTATTCTAACTCTATCTCCTCTTTTTAGAGTTGACCATGGAATCTGTTAAAATTATTTTCCATTCTGTTTTTGTCAGTTTGTCTCTTCCTGATTCGTATGAAATCGGGCCATTTTGGATGTAAACGTTTTTGGAAGTAAACGTAATGTGATTCTTATTCTCCTTCTCATAATTAATTCAGTGGGACTGACATCTGTGGCTTGAATTGACGTACTCCAGTATGCCATTAATGCTTAAAATGTGTTTCATTGTTCCAAAATTCTCTTAGTCTTAACTATTTCAACAGCGCTTTCCGTTTCTCCATTTGCTTGAAGATAATGTGAACAGTCTGCAAAATCTTTGAAAGCGTAACTTGAGAATTATTTCCTATTATCACTGACAAGTTGAATACGAATTCCCCAACATGAGAAGAAATTTTTCAACTTCCCTATGACGTATTCGCTTGTCATTGGATTAAGTTTTGCTCTTTCTATTATCTTGAGAGATAATCTATTATGGTAATATATTGGTGTCCTTGGTGAGTGAAAATATCTGTAGCAATTCTTTGCCATGGACCTTGAGGAAGTGTTGTTACTTTTAACTTTTCCTTTTTATCTGTTGGACGATATATGTTACAAAACGAGCATTTTTAGGTACTCTCCCAACTCTGTAATATTTTTTTAGACCACCACACCGATATTCTCTCTCTCTCTCTCTCTCTCTCTCTCTCTCTCTCTCTCTCTCTCTCTCTCTCTCTCCATTTATTTAGTCCCAACTGACTATTATGAAATCTCCTTAATATTTCTGTTCTAAATATTTTAGGTATGATAATTTTGTCTTTAAGTAAATTGTCATGAAATATGGCCTTATGTCTTATTTTATTCTCCCTTCTTTGTATGTCCATCTATTCAGTGTGAGGTGTATTATTTCTTGTAATACAGTGTCCTGTTGAGTATCTATTTTTATTTCATTTAATTTCTTATCCGATTCTCTTCTGGTTCTTGCCACGCAGTCTGTTTATACTCCCACATCTTTGTTGGTATTACTATCAGTGTCGGATAAAGGACTTTTTGATAGTGTATCAGGTACAAATGGTGCCTTCCCTGGAACGGCTTCTGCTACTCAGTCTCATCAAATGTCTTTGACATCGTAATGGGGTATTGTACAGATCATGTGTGTTTATTAACGGTATAATTAGTTTATGGTCCGTTAACAGTTTAAAAGATTCGATCCTGTAACATATCTGTCAAACTTCTCACATACCCATACACAGCTCAAACACTCATTCTCAATTTGTGCGTATTTCCTCTCAACACTATTGAGTGTGCATAAGGCAAATGCTGTTATTTTTAAATTTCCATCTATTTCTTGAAATAGAACTGCTCCGAGACTATAACTGATAGCGTCAGCGCTAACTACTGTCGGTCTAATTGGATCATAATAGGATAGATTTGGTGCTTGAGTTAGTAATTCCTTTGCTTTTTAAAAGAGTTTTCTTGTGGGTAATTCCGCACAAATACAGTGCCCTTTTTCAATAATTTCGCCATTAGTTGTATTGTTTTAGACAAGTTCGGTAAGAATTTGCCTAAGTATCTGACCATGCCGATTATACGACGTTTAATTTGTAGGTGCATGCAATTCCTGAAAAGGTTTTTAGTCTTTTCTTGCTGGGTTTAATTCCGTCTCCAGAAACTATGTGTCCAAAATATTCTAGTCGTGTCTTTTTGAATTCACATTTTTCTTTATTAAGCTTGAGTCCGGCCTTTTTTTTAATGTTTTAAGAACAGTTTTTAGTCTTTCGTCGTGTTCTTCGATAGTTCTGCCGTAGATTAGAACACCGTCGATAATTGTTTCGACTTCTTGAATATTTTTCAATAATTCTGACATCTTTCTTTGAAAGTGTTGTGGTAGGATCCACCTAATTTGCATAGTGGAGTACCGACCATATAAATATGGTTGGTACCGGGAAGAGAGGGTAGGAATCGAAGAGATTCAACCAGAGACTCTGCCCACACGGTCTCCAGGAACGTACTTCCCAGGAATATACAAAAGACTATATGTAAATATTGTGTACACTTTCTTGTTTCAATACATTTTGTTCTAAGTACATTTTGCGTTGCATTATTATTCCATGCATTAGTCAAGTTTCAACAATGGCGACGAGGTAGAAAGAACCATACGAAAAAAAAAAAGAATTAATAATTGATAGCTTTCAACAATTGGGACAAGTCATTGAAGAACCCAGGCTGAAGAAAAAAATTATTAATTAAAAGTCCAGCATCTAACGGAACGGCGAAGGATTCTGAATTTCTGGATATTTAGAACTCGTTAAAGGACGACTAAGCATAAGGAACGTTCACTCAGAAAAATTTGAAAGGTGTCGTAAACGAATAACTGTGATTTTAAATTGAATAAGTTATCTACGAGACACCCGTTAAAAAAACTGGCCGACTACAAAAACATGCATGGAATTAAAAGGCGCACAAATACACCGTGTCGATTTTGAAAGGTAACGAACTTTTAAAAAATTATTATTTGTTTGCTCAACAATATTTTATAGTGACGAATTTACCTCTGATAATAAAAATCAGAGGTTTGTCATTGAAATACGCGAACAGAAGTAATAAAAAAAATATAAAAAATACCAAAGTTGATTATCACGGGCTTGAATGTAAAAGCAAGACATAAAATAAAAAAAGTCGTACGTTGTTTCGATTTTTCTGGTCAGCTTATATTATATCCATAGATACACAAATTAAAGGTATATTCTTTGTTGCATGAACACTATCAGCTAAAGATGGATGAATTATCCAAAGTCATATCTGAATTATTCAAATCCCAGCAGTTGAGTCAGGCTGAATTATTCAAATCCCAGCAAAAATATCAAGAAAAGCAAGAGGAAAGACTTTTAGAAATTCAAAAGTTAATATTGGAGAAATTAAACAACAATCAGGCAAATGAGGGAAATTCTTCATATTCTAATATCATATTTAATTCGCTGGAAACTTTCAACTATGTGCCAGACGAAGAAAAACGTTTGAAGCGTGCTTTAAACGATATGAAGATATTTTCTACACAGACTGTGAAAACTGGTCGAATTCAAGAAAAGTCAGTCTATTACTAAGAAAGCTAGGTACAGCAGAACATAGCAAATTTGTAGCTTTTATTCTACCGAGAAGAACGAATGAATTGGAATTCTCGGAAACAGTGAAATTGCTAAAAGAGCTGTTTGGCGCAAATATGTCGCTTTGGCATAAGCGATGGTTGTGCATGAATGTCACTAAATCCGACGATCAGGATTATTTAACATATGCATCTATAGTGAATAGACATTGTGACAATTTCAGATTGGCAGAGATTACGGTGGAAGAATTTAAGTGCTTAATTTTTGCTCAAGGACTGGTATCCAGATAGTGCCGAAATAAGACGTAGAGTTTTGTCTAAACTCGAATCTGAACAAAACCTTACCCTGAAAAAGTTAGCAGAGGAGTGTCAGCGGGCCGTAAGTTTAAAGTCTCAAAAAATCGAAGAAGCTGGTATTGCTTATATTAAAAAAATAAAAAAAACAGTCAAATTACCCATCAGAAAAAAATTGGAGTAAAAATTCGGCGTATTTTAAAAATAGACAAGAAAAATTAAATAAGAACGAGGAATTAAAGATTCCACCATTTAATTGCAGACGTTGCAACGAAAGACACTGGGAGGTAAATTGCCCATATAGAAAAAAGAAGGGACACAAAGGATCATGTTGTAAAACGAAAAAATTTAATAGCCGAATTAGACAATCAAATTCGAATATCAAATCAGATAGAGATTTGAGGAAATATGTGACGACTGAAATATTTAAAAAGAATATCAAATTTCAACTCTATTCGGGTTCAGATTTAACAATAATGAACTATAAAACATGGAAAATTTTAAAAGGCCTACAATAATGAAGTCAACGAAACGCGCGCGAACGGTAACTGGAAAGGAAATTAACTTCGAAGGCGAGGTTGTACTTCCCATGAAATTGAACGGGATCGTTAAAAAAATAAAGGTTTTCATTCTGAAAAATGGAGAAAACTTGATGGGTACAGATTTTATTGAAACATTCGAATTGTGGGATAAACCGTTAAACTCGTTCTGCAGAAAAGTAGAAAGTAATACGCAAACAAGACAGGACATTAAAGATGAATTAAAGAAAAAGTTTCTGGAAACCTTCACACCTGGTCTTAGAAGATGTAACAAGTTTGAAGCTAAATTTGAATTAAAGGAAAATACTATGCCAATTTTTAAAAAGAAACGTAACGTGCCTTTCGCAAGTGTAGAGAAAATTAACGAAGAACTTGATAGGTTGGAAAAAATGGGAATTATTTCGAAAGTAGAATCTAATTCATGGGCTGCGCCGATTGTGTGCATAAAAAAGAAATCAAACCAAATCAGAGTCTGTGTTGATTTTTCGACAGGGTTGAACTCGGTAATCAAGGACTACCATTACCCGTTACCGAGTCCGGAGGAGATTTTTAACAAGCTAAATGGTGGCGTTATATTTTCAAAAATAGACTTATCAGATGCCTATCTCCAAATTCCCGTCGAAGAAGAATGTTCGAAGTTACTAGGGATAAACACGCATAGAGGGTTATTCAAGTACAACAAGCTTCCTTTCGGTATTAAAGTGGCACCAGCCATTTTTCAACAAGCTATGGACGTCATGTTGAATGACTTAGACTTTGCGTACGCTTACTTAGACGACATCATAGTAAGGAGCGAAACCGTCGACGAACATCGAGAGCATCTCAATCAAGTATTTAAAAAGATTCAGGACTTTGGATTTAAAGTCAAAGAGTCAAAGTGCGAATTTGGTTTGGAGGAAATTAAGTATTTAGGTCACATAATCAACAAAAATGGCAGATGTCCAGATCCGGAAAGGTCCATTGCGATTAGAGACATGCCGACGCCCACTTATGTGGCGATGCTACAGAGTTTTCTGGGGCTCGCAAATTATTATCAAGCGTTCATTAAAGGAATGTACAATCTAAGAGCTCCGTTGAATGAACTACTAAAAAAAGACAAGGCATGGGAATGGACGGTAGAATGTCAGAAAGCCTTTGATGAAATAAAGAAAATGCTTACATCAGATCTCTTTTTAACCCATTACAATCCAAAACTTGATATTGTAGTGGCAAGTGACGCCAGTTCATACGGGATAGGAGCGTGTATTCAACACATAATGCCAGATGATTCTAGAAAACCAATTGCACATGCTTCGTGAACTTTACTCCCAGGAGAAAGAAGTTACTCACAGATAGAAAGAGGCGCTGAGTATCATTTTTGCCATAGCAAAATTTCACAGATACATCCACGGCAGACATTTTATTCTTGAAACAGATAAACCTCTGATCACTATTTTTGGTTCGAAGAAAGGGTTACCCGTTTATACGGCAAATCGTCTGTTGAGATGGGGAACCATTCTTCTCAATTATGATTTTCACATAAAGCACCTATCATCCAAAAATATAATTCATGCGGATAGTTTATCAAGACTCGTACCGAGTCAAGAAGAAAGATTCGAAGAATCAATTATTGCAAATATCAGAGCAGATTGAGGTGAAAAGCATGGTAAACAACATTTTAAGAGAGCTACCGGTTACATCAAAGGAAATCAAAAAAGAAGCTGAAAGCGATGATTTCATTTTAGAAATAAAAAGCAAAATGGTAGCAAATGACAAAAAAAGTGCAGGAGATTTATTCAATTTGTGACGGAGTTTTATTATATGGTGAGAGAGTAGTAGTACCAAAAAAGTTGCAGAAAAGAATACTAGGGGACTTTCATATGGGTCACCCGGGGGTTAATAGAACAAAAAGCTGAATGCGAAGCTTTGTATATTGGAAAGGAATGGATATGGATATCGCAAACATGGTTCATCGATGTAAAGGGTGTGCGTTAGCAGCTAAGGCACCACCTATAGTACACAAACCATGGCCCAAGACGGATCATCCGTGGACAAGATTACACATTGATTTCGCTGGTCCAGTAGAAGATTATTACTACTTAATAGTGGTAGATAGTTTTACAAAATGGCCGGAAGTACTACGCTGCAAAAAGCCTACGTCCAATACCACAACAACTTTTTTGCATGAACTATTTGCACGGTTCGGTGTGCCAGAGTGTATTGTGAGTGACAATGGTACACAATTCACTTCTGAAGAATTTAAGGAATTTTGTGAGTTATATCAAATTAACCACATAACGACGCCGCCGTATCATCCGAGGTCCAATGGACTCGCAGAAAGATTTGTCGATACTTTAAAGCGCGCGCTGAAGAAAGCCTCAGGAGTTCCAACGGAAAAGGCGCTTCAGCGATTCCTACAGGTATACAGAATCACGCCACACCAGAGAACACACTCAAACATGGCACCAGCTGAACTAATGTTCGCTAGGAAAGTTAAGTCATTGTTTGACAAGCTTTTGCCAGAGAAAAATAAAGCAAAGAATACTATGTATACTGCGAGAAAAAGATACGCCTCCGGAGAGAAGGTGTTTTTCAAGTGCTACAAAAACAACGTTGAGTTCTGGGGGCGAGGCATAGTGGACAAGAGAATCGGTGACCTGATTTACATAATTAAAGGGCCGAAGAATACTCATAAAAGGCACCAGAACCAACTTAAAAAATGATACGTTCTAGAGCATGAAGAGAGTATACCGGATGAGGAGGAAGATCCCATTGATGTAATGTATGATATGTTTCAAGTAGAACCTCCGCAGAATACTCCTGAACCGAGAAGATCCGATAGGAAACGAAAGTTCACGGACCCATTGGACGTGAATCCAAAACGCAAAAAATATTAAAAGTATGCAAATGGATCTACAAAGAAATAGCCATAATCATCAACCCATATAGGAAGCCAGTTTGAAATCCAAAAGGGATTCCAAGGCTTGGGAGTGGGGTGTTGTGGTAGGATCCACCTAATTTGCATAGTGGAGTACCGACCATATAAATATGGTTGGTACCGGGAAGAGAGGGTAGGAATCGAAGAGATTCAACCAGAAACTCTGCCCGACTGCGACTCGGTCAACACGTTCTCCAGGAACGTACTTCCCAGGAATATACAAAAGACTATATGTAAATATTGTGTACACTTTCTTGTTTCAATACATTTTGTTCTAAGTACATTTTGCGTTGCATTATTATTCCATGCATTAGTCAAGTTTCAACAGAAAGATTTCTGGGGCTGACGCTATACGAAAAGGTAATCTTTTGAACCAATATATTCCAAAAGGAGTAATGAAAGTCGTGATAGATACGGAATTTGGTAGAACCCACTGGTAGCATCCAATTTAGAAAAAAAATTCGCTCCATTTAGGCGAAATATCATCTAAATTTAGTAACATAATGTTTCCCTTTTCACTGATAGATTCAGCTTCTTCAAATTTACACATATTCGGACTTTTCCGTTTCTTTTTATTACGAGTACTATAGGCGTACACCAATCAGTTGGTTCTATAACCTTTTCAATAATTCCCTCGTTTTCCTTCACCTTTGGTAATATAGGGAATGGGACTCTCTTAGTTGTTGTTGTTACACAATAGGGTTAAGCGTCTTTTTTTCAGAACTATTTTCACTGAGTCTCCATTCATACTTCCTCCGGCGTCAAATGAAGTTCCCTGTTCTATTTTATCTAAACGATTCACTATATTCACTTTTTACAGATGTTTTTCGAGACAATAAGTTCTCTCCCTTTACACATTTGATGACATATATCTCCAAACAGTGGCGTAGCTAGGTGGGGGCGGACCGCCCCGGGTGCCAGCACAGGAGGGGTGTAAAAGAATGCAGTTGATTTACAATGTTCCGAAAAATGCTTAAAAATTAAATAGAACATTTTTGTCAAGAAAAATACTTTCAAATATCATTGATAATTAAATGGTACCAAGAAAATGATGCAAATGAAATTAGCAACAGAAAATTAGTCAACCATGAGCCAGTCGAGACTGTCGGATCTGGCTGTGCAGTCCATTGAAAACGAGCTTACAAGACAAACAAATTTTGACGATGTCATTGATCAGTTTGCCACAATGAAAACACGAAAACATTCATTCTAAGACCATAGTATCGAATGTCATTCTTTTGTGCATTGCCGTGTTTTGTATTTAGTTGTTCTGAAAGTGAACAGTTGCATTTTAACACTTCCGTTGCTAAATAGGGAGATCTTCGTTTTTCTTATCTTCCTCCAGCTGGCTAAGTACGGAAACCTACGTTTTTTGCATACCGCTGGTATGAGTGTACCGTTGCGCCATCTATCATAAAATCACAAAAGACAATGCTTCAAAAGATATCATGTGTATACCCATTACTGATCTGGTAAGTCATTCCCAGGTATATTAATGAAAATGGAATGCTGTAAAATACACTGGTGCCAGTTTTCTGTGTAATAAAATATCTAGGTTGAAATTTGGCATTTTCTTTTAAAAGGGCTGGCTGGATGGGGGCAGCACTGGGCAAATGAGTAGAAGTGAAAGTGTTAAAAATCTTTTGATTTGAACTGATTATTTTGTGGTATTGGATTTTGTCTTGGATCATACATGTAAACAGTAACGTACCGGTCAGTAGAGTACAGGTAGAGCATGTATGAAAATTTAGCTACAGCTAACCATTCAGCATAGGGTGAATCGGGGTCATTGGGGTGACATTTGAGCGGACCGCCCCGGGTGACGTTTACTCTAGCTACGCCACTGTCTCCAAATAATATTTGTCCTTACCTTCTTCTGTAACCGTATTAAATTTTCTAAACCATTGAACTATTCCTCCGGGACTTGTGACGATGCCATTTACTAGTTTTAGGTTTGTTTCTCTCAGATATTTGTAAGTTTCAGTTCGGCAACTGTATCGATTTTAAATTTCCCCACTGTTTTACAAATTTTTATACCACTTGTTATTTAAATTTGTTTCTGTCACTTCTAGTAAATATTTCTTTTTTCTTCATTTACTGTCTGTATCGTATTCATTTTAGATCTACAGGTGACAGCGAAATTATTCATTTTCCCGCATTTTTGCGGCGTTTCCTTTTCGCCGGACAGTTTTTAAAATAGGTACCTGCACTTTTTCACAGTAAAACAGCATAACGTAATGAAAAAGACCACAGACTTAATAAAAATAAAGTTTTATCGTCAAAATGTTTATTAAGATGAACGACCAAAGTATTTTTTTATTTTATTATTTTTTGAAATTTTTTAATCCTTTCTAAAACGTTCGAAATTTTAGTTAAAATCTTGTCTTTTTTTTTTTTTTTTTTTTTTTTTTTACGTCATCGCGGTGGCATGAAAATAACATTGACTTTCTTCGCTTTTTTCCGTTGAAAACACACTGATTGGAAATTATTGTAAAAAATCAGATAATTGTCCGATTTTAATGAAATTATCAGGACTTATTTACAAATGAATGAAATTATTTTGAAACTTTTTTTAGAAAATTTTGGTAAAAAATATTTTTTTTACATATGTTAAAACACACACACACTTGCTTAATTTCATAATTTTCGTACAAAACCTTTCTATTTCCAGAATTTTTTTATTTAAAATTAGGAGTCCTTGCAGATTGTAAATCACCTATTTTTTTCAAATTTGTGCTATTCTAACAGAAAATCTGCTCTGAATTGAAAAATAATAAATCCAATAAAACTGTCATTACTTATTTAGAAAAGCAATTAAAAGCTTTTCTAATTAAGTAATATTAAGGACATTATTGTCTGAAGAAATAAAAATTTTCCGATGAATAATGACTTTTTACAAGAATTTAAAAATTTTTTTTTTTTTTTTAATTTTAATTATAATAGTTTATAATAGTTTAAAATCGAGTAAAATTCTGTATTGGACTATTTCCTGGATGTGACATAATAATTAAGCAGAAACGAAATTTACGAATCCAAAATTGAAAAAATTGAGTAGTTGCGCTATTCTACATTTAAGATAATTTTTCATTTTGTATTTTTTTTACTTAATACGTTCCTTATTTTCATGTATGGTAGACTAAAATTGCCATTATTATGAAAAAGGTCACGTGATCTAAAAGTTTTGTCCCTTTAGGTCGCTGACGAAACTACACCGCGGAAATCACATCTCACCAGTTATATTATAAAAATTTATAATTTCCTATCAAATCCTTTTGCCAGACACAAGACTTAGTTGATAGAAATAGTAATAATAGGCGCGAAATTACAAAACAAGACGACTACTGCGTAAAAATTTTGAAAAAGAAAAACATTTATTTTTTTTTTACGACATTACAAAGAAGGGTACAAATACAAAGGTTGAACAAAAATTTCCTTCTGTGCGCCGTTACAGCAGGATAACAATTTTCTGGGGGTTGCAAAAAGGGGATTACCATCATATCTGTGTGTGTGTGTGTGTGTGTGTGTGTGTGTGTGTGAGTGATCAAAAAATATAACTTAATCATCAGAAAATCCTTTGGTGTTTCCTTTTAATGATAACAAAGATTTTGACAATTTTTTAATTAAGTTTGTGGCATTTTTTCATGTATTTTAATTTTTAGCGAATCTTTGGAGATTATATATATATATATATATATATATATATATATATATATAATGAATTTATATCTGTAAAATTTACTGAAATGTAATTGACTTAACAAAGATCTACTTCTCCCCAGCAAAAACGCGTGTTCGTCCACCAAGCTCAGAAAATTCAAATCTACCACATAAGCGAAAAACAACAGCTTTTGTTCACCGAGAGATCATTCTGATTGGTCACGCCATTGAAGGGAGGGAAGAACATTAGCATAGATTCTGGTCCTTAAAGTAGATTTTTTGCTAACTACTTTTTGGTAATTATTCTTCGGCAAATCGAGGTAGCTGATTATCTCTTTCACTGCAGAAACTTTGAATGGCTTGAATTTGTTTAGTGGATTGTTTGATGTCGCAAAGCTCACAATATTTATTTGTATAAATATATACAAAATGTGGCACAAGGCCTAAAAGGGGGATGGGGAAGGACGGTCTTCATCTGTCTTAATTCTAAACTTAGCTAGTCGCAGACACTGACCCAATCAACAATATTCCAATCACCAAAACAACACATTCACTCCTACCTTTCTTACTACGTCCACCATAATACCTCAAATTCTCGATGATGTCCTAACTAGACCCCTTATGTACAATTATTGTTCGTGGGGGGAGGGTAAAAAATTAACAACTTTTTAAAAAATGATCCCCAAATGAATATTTACAATGTGCTTTAAATATTTACACTAAACTAAACAAAAGTGTGTTAGTAATAAAACCCCCCACAAACCATTAATGTGGCAGAAACATCAGTTCACCGGACGAAATCAATGCAGGACTATGAAGAAATGAAAAAAAACATTCATACCTCCAAGCATTCACGCAGGCACACACACATTCATACACAACAACAAATACGAAAAAATCACACACACGAAACGAAAGTCGTCCCGCATCCACCAGAGAACTGACATCACTGACCACCTAACGAGGGAGGGGATGGGGAATTAAACAAAAGAAAAAAAATAGGGACAGAAATAAAAGGGACCAATGAGCATGCACACTCTAGCTAAGTTAACCAAAAAACGAAAACTAAAGGATCAAATTCAAAAACTAAACTAATATCTGGATGGGTTGCCTATGTTCAACCCTGTTAGGACAAAATTCTGTACCTAACCGACATCCAAATGCCACTCTAGGTCAGCCCCTTTCACTCTACACATTCGCGCAAGATTCACCCACCTTTTGCCAAATTCCGATGAGGTGAGCCGCCGCCTTTCCGTCCTAATCTTGACTTTAAGCTGATGCTTAAAGAACAAGATCAGTTGGGAAGGGGTGAACCTCTCGCCCTCATGGAATCCCTTCTGATGCGTCGTCCAAATCACGACTCTCATAATCCCTAGTAAGCAACAGAACACATAGTGTTCAGCCTTCGTCAATTGCGGCACCACATTGCTACAAACAGAACTGGCTTCCAGGACAAAGAACTTTTCCTGCAGCATGCGAACCATGAGGCCTTCAACAAACCTGCACAACGGCACTACCGTCTTGCACTGAAAAAAGGCGTGACCAATGGTCTCGACTTCCCCAGTACAGCGACGACAGTTTGGATATTTCTCCAAGCCTGCTGAACAAAGTCTCTTGCCGATCCAGAGGGCCCCACGAATCATCAGCCAGGTGAGTGATGCCTCATCATTATTGAGACATTTCAACCCAGGCGCCCAAGGCCATATCGAGCGAGCCTCCTGCTTCGTAAGACCGAGCTCGTCGATCAGATCATCTTGAACGGACCCCCTAACTAACAACTGATACAATGCCTTACGAGACAACGCCTGTGCGTCGGAGAGGCCATCCGTCGTCCGCAAGAGGAGCTTCAAAGCACTACGACATTCGCGGTAGAAGGAGCACTCGGCACGAGGTCTACGGCCGGCCTCCTCCTCGCACGAGTGCACACTTCTCAGGGATGGGAAATGTTTTCGGACATCTTCTTTCCAAAAGGTGCCCACCTCTTCCAATCCGCGACACATTCGGTCTAGAAAGGTAATGCGAAGCATATATTGACGAATCTCAATGCTAGGCATACCCAGACCGCCCTCAGAGGGATGAAGGCAACAAATCTCGCGACATACCATATGGGCCTTGTCTCTCCACAAGAAAGAGAACAAGGTCCGGACTAATGACATTAGTCTGGCATACGGGAGTGGAAGCACAGACAGTCGGTAAAGGAGGATCGGATATATGTGTGAAACACATACCTCCGCCCTTCCCTTCAGGGAAAGTCTCCTCCGAGACCACAGATTAACCGCGATCTCGGCCTTCCCTTGCACCTCCGACCAATTCATTTCCAACTGGAGATCAGGACCGAACCAGACGCCGAGTATCTTGATCGGCCCATCCGTCCAGAGGAAAGGTCCGGGAAGAGAAACTCCCTTCCACGCACCCAACCGCAAGCCCACAGACTTATCGCGGTTGATCTTGGCCCCTGTCACCATCTCATACCCACTGATCTCTTTGCTGACTACGTCAATCTCGGCTCTGCTCGACACAAGAACCGTCGTCAGCATAGGCAGAATAGCTGGCTGAGGTGGAAGCCCCAGGCAGGGAAATTCCGCGCAGGACCAGATTCGCCTTTAACTTGCGAAGGAAAGGTTCCAACGCAAGAACGTAAAGCAGAGGCGAGAGCGGACAACCTTGACGAATGGAGCGAGACAATACGAAAGGCTTCGATCTTACCCCATTCACTTCCACCAGCGCACCGGGGGTCGCATACAAAAGTCGGATCCAGGAGCGAAAGTCGGCTCTGAAACCGGCCCCCAAAAGGACAGCCTCCAAAAATCGATGGTCAACTCTATCGAAGGCCTTGGACTGATCTAAATTGATCAGCGCGGCTTCACTGTCGACTTGTTCTAAGATCAAGCGTACCATATGAAGGTTATCCTGAATAGTCCTACCCTTCACAGCACAAGTCTGTTCAGGGCCAATCAGACTAGACAGGACAAGCTACAAACGGTTGGCTAAGATCTTCGCCAAAATCTTTAAGTCCGTATTTAACATCGTTAAAGGGCGAAAGTTTCCTAACCCATCCCCACCGTTCTTGTCCTTACGCAGCAACTTGATCACAACCCTGGTGAAACGTTAGGGTAAAGACCCCGCTTCATCCAGTGGTTGTAAATCAGTTCCAGCAAAGGAACAAAAACGTGCGACAACCTCAAGTAAACTTCGTAGGGAAGACCATCTAGTCCCGGAGACTTATCCAGGCCAACCTGCTTCAGCGCTTCCCAGATCTCCGACTCTGTTATAGGACCCTCGCACCTAGCCGCTTCAGCTGCCGAGAGGCAGGGAAAGTCAGCTAAATAGGCGTCGAACTGAGCAGATCTCAGACCGGGCTCCCTGGTGAAAAGATCCTGAAAGTAGTCCCGAAAGACCTCACATATACCCGCGTTTGTAGTCACGGTCCGCTTATCCGGCAACGTGACGAACGCTATATGTCGCCTAAACGCGTTTCGATTTTCCTCTGCACGCAGTTCAGCGGCCATATTCGTTGCCTCAGAAGACATTCTTTTTAACCTAGCCCTAACTACCAGAGCTTGATCCTTCTTGATAAGCAAGGAGGACAACTCTGCCTTAGCTAAAGCTATGTCCCCACTAACACGGGATTTCACAGCCCGATCGACTTTATCTTCTAGAGCAGTTTGCGCCGCTAATCTATCTAGATTGAGTCGACGACTAAAATCGGCAGCAAACGTTCGAATTTTAGATTTTAGATTTCCCCACCAGGCGTTTCCCACAACCGCTCCCGTCAATTCCCTTTAGATGGTTAGTAACAGCTGGTCCCGGAAACCCTGATCACCAAAATGTGAACAGTTCAATTTCCAGTAACCAGCCAACTTAGCCTTAGGCTTATCTAAGTTTACACGGACCCGGACAAGCCTATGATCCGTATAAACTATATAATGGAAACTTGGACACCCTAAGAGCCCTACATCGACTCTCCTAACTAAGACCCGGTCCAGGTAGCTCGCAAGGGTCCCAGGAGCCGAGTTGCCACTAGTTGTCCAAGTCCATGCTACCTCCCGAGGGTGTTCATTCCGGAACTTATCGACAAGATCAAACCCATCGATAAAGTCCCGAAATGGTTTCATATCCGGGTTGTTAGTACCTTGTTTATGCCCTATACGATCTATATCGGGGTCAAGGACGGCATTCCAATCACCCGCTAAAACTACCCGACGAGACGTCGTCAAGAACGGCGCGATCTGCCGAAACAAAGCAGGCCGCTCGGAATGGGTATTGGGCGCATAAACCCCAATGAGACGTAGAACCTTATCCTTTATGGTAACATCCAGCACGCAAAGTCTGCCCGCCGGATCCGCGAAGACAAGGGTACAAGCAGCCTTCAAAGACCTGCTCACTAGCCAAGAGACACCCCTCGAACGACCATCAAAACAGGCTGAATAAAGGGCGAACCCCTTAGACAGTATGTCCTCACGATCATGAGAAGAAAACCGGGTCTCTTGTATACAACATACATTCACCCCGAGGCGCTGAAGGTCACGAGTGAACATCGCCCTGCTAGACTCGGACGTCAGGCCCCGGACATTTAAACTGGCTAACCAGAGAGCCATTGTGAAGCCGATTAGGGTTGTCCTTCAGGATAGAACATGGCTGGGGTGAGGACACCGACAGCTTGTCCCATCGAACCTGACATCAT
Source organism: Acanthosepion lycidas (assembly GCA_963932145.1). Lineage (NCBI taxonomy): Eukaryota > Metazoa > Mollusca > Cephalopoda > Sepiida > Sepiidae > Acanthosepion > Acanthosepion lycidas. The sequence continues at coordinate 45,617,526 of OZ010587.1, read as the reverse complement.
CTCAGTATCGAGAGTATAACTCTGAGACGAGCCACCGATGTCCGCGGGATATGTTAACTCCAGAGCTCTATAAAGGGATGGGTGAACGAAAATAGGGACCCTCCCTTTGCACTTTTTTGTCTCATCTAAGTTTTCCTCTAGGAGAACTACTGCTGGGGGCACCACTTTCAAGGAGGCCTTAGCCTCCTCTATCATGCCCCATATCTCCCGCGTACCCGGGCCAGTTTTATAACGGTTAGCTGATTCCGGGCCTTAAAATTTTCCGGCACCTCCACATCTACACCCTTGATGTGCCGGAAGTTCCAAAGAACTTTTAAGGGTTTTTTGTTTGCCCAAAGACCCAGTCAGCCTGCTCCCGGGATACGCGGCAGACGTCTTCCCCTGGGAGATAAGGAGGTTTAATTTTCTTTTTTTTTTCTTGTCCGTAGCTGATTGTGCGTCAGGACTTCGGTTTCTTTTTTTTTTTTTTGAGGAGAGTGTGTGGGTGTATGCATAGGTGTGTCTCTCGGTGTTGTAGAAGGTGTCATGCCGGAAGGTGTTTTTACAGGTGACGGTTTGGAGGAACGAAGAGATTTTCCAGGAGAGTTTGTCAGAGATTTAGGCGGAGGTGGTCTTGTGAAATTTGATGGAGGGGAAGACGGGACAGAGGATAGGTGGCCCGGTGCCCCCAGCGATTTTTTATTTTTAGACCGCTTGGCTTCCAATTTTTCTCGCAATTTTTTGAGGTCCAGTATTTTCTGCCAGCTTGGTTCGTTGAGTTTTTCGGTCTCAGTCGCTGTATCTGCATAAGACGCCGAGGCGTCGCCCTCAGAGCTGGTAGAGGGAATGGGGCTGTAGGTGACAATGTCCCCGGGGTCATGTTGGGACTGAGGAACCGCTGTTTGGGTCTTCCCCTTGCCCCTAACCACGAGGCGCCATTCCCCCTCATCCTTCTCCTTAACCACACTTGTGGCAGGCGTTGGTTTCGGGGGTAATGTGGGTCTGGACCCAACCGAGGGATTTTCCCCAACGATCCGCCCCGCAGCTAGGCCCACTACAGGCGCCGCGGATTTTACTTTCTCAGCCAAGGGGGTATTTTGGTCGCCTGTGACCGGAACTCCAGGGGCCTTCTTCCCTGGGCAGGAGGAGGAAAGGTGACCAGTCCTCCACACCTCCAGCAAGTTGGTCTCCTACCGGTCACTATGACCGGCATTTTCCGGTCACCAAACACCAAACAGTTGGGGACGGACTTGAAGGCCTCTTGATCCAGCATAATATCAAAAGTCCATCCCCCATTAAAATTGTCGGAGAGAGCCCCTAAAATTTGGTCGTACTGCATAAAAAATGCAGCCAAGAGCTCTCCCGAAATTTGAGGAGGAACCTCGAACACGGCCACCCTGGTCCGTCTTCGGCCTTCGTACTCTGTTCTTAGTATTAGATCTTTCGTGATCAACTCTTTCTTTGCCATGGCCAGGCAATCTTCTGGTGTGGGCAGCAGAATGTCCCACATGAAGAACCCTGTACCCTTAATTACTCTTTGGGGTTTTATCCCCAGGGACAAAAGTGATTTAATCACTGTGTCTTTAGTGGAGCGACAAATCTTTTTGGTTTTTTTGTCCACCACAAAAACGGCCACCATTCTTTTTTTGAACACATCGAGCTCCTGGACAACATCGACGAACCCATCTTTATTTACAAGATGGGCGTAACCTTTCGCCTTATCCAGGAAATCCGCCATGTTCAGAATACAACTTGGTGGGGACTTCCAGCATGAGGGCAATTCCTCGGCTGTCTTACTTTGTGCCTCCTTTGGCACCTCGACATTAGCTTCTCCTTTCTTGGAGCTAGTCACTCTGTCAGATTTGGGGCTACCATCAGCCCGCTTCTTGGCAGCATTGTCAGTGGGGTTGGCTTTAGCTGCCGAACCAAAAAGGTCCTTTTTAATATTGGCCCGACTGGCACCGTCGGCCATATTGAGAAACGTGGAAACTACCACCTGCGGGTCTTTTAAAATTATCGCTAGAAAAGGAGTTTGGTGGGGGTGGGAAAGAAATTATACAAATAAAAAACAAGCCTGGATGTACCGGTAAAAAAAGAGAAACAAAGACAAAAAACTTTTTAAAAGATAAATAAACTGGGAAAAAAAAGGACAAACAAAAATTAAACAGGAAAAAAAAAAAAATCTAAATGGCGCTCAAAGGCAGCCGAAAACAAAAAAAAAATCAAAAACAGAAACTCCTTTTTTTTTAAATTCAAGTCAATGTACAAAAAGAAAAAGAAAAAGTCTGGTTTACAACCAGAAAAAAAAAATAAAGGTTTGCGGCCGAAGCCGCTAAAGAAAATAAAAAAGCAAAAGAAAAAACAAACTAAAACCAAAAAGAGAATGCGACCGAAGTCGCTAATAAAATAGGAAAAACTAAAGTTTTCTTTTTCTTTTTTCAAAAACTGTGCTGACTTTCTTTTTTTTTTTACAGAAACAACTAGAAAAAATAAACAATAAAAAAGAAATCGTCCGGTACGACTTTGTCAAACCGGACTAAAATAAAAAAATTATGAGGGCCGAAGCCCAAAAAATAAAACAAACAAAAAGAAAATAGAAGAATAAAATCAAAAAAATAAAACTTAAAGAATAACTTATCAGAAAAATCCTCAGAAGTTCGTCAAAAAAAGTTCTTTAGGCACTGAAAGGAAAAATCGTTAGCAGCAAAAAAAAAGGTTCGTCGCAAGTCAAAAATATCAAACAAAAGATCAAAAACCGTCGCGAAGCTCACAATATTTATTTATACAAATGTGTATAAAATGTGGCACAAGGCCTAAAAAGGGGATGGGGAATGACGGTCTTCTTCTGTCTTAAATCTAAACTTAGCTAGTCCCAGACACGGACCCAAACAAACTAACAATATTCCAATCACCAAAACAACACATTCAAACCTACCTTTCTTACTACGTCCACCATAATGCCTCAAATTCTCTATGAAGTCCTAACTAGTCCCCTTATGTACAAAAATTGTCTGTGGGGGGAGGGTCAATAAAACAACAACTTTTAAAAGATCCCCAAATGAGTATATACAATATGACTTAAGTATTTACAATAAGAACTAAACAAAACTGTGTTAGTAATAAAACCCTCCACAAACCATAAATGTGGCAGCAAAATCAGTTAACTAGACGAAATCAATGCGGGGCTAAGAAAAATAAGAAAAAAAAAAAAAAAAAAAAAACATTCATTCCTCCAAGCATTCACACAGACACACACACATTCATACACAACAACAAATACGAAAAACCACAAACACGAAACGAAAGGCGCCCCGCATCCACCAGAGAACTGAAGTCACTGACCACCTAACGAGGGAGGGGATGGGGAATTAAAACAAAAGGAAAATAGGGACAGAAATAAAAGGGACCAATGCGCATACATACCCTAGCTAAGTTTACTAGAAAAAAGGGAAAACTAAAGATTCAAAAATCGAAAACCTAGTCTAACCTAAAATCTGGGTGGGTTGCCTATGTTCAACCCTGTTAGGACAAATCCTGTACCTAACCGATATCCAAGTGCCACTCTAGGTCAGCCCCTTTCACTCTACACATTCGCGCAAGATTCACCCACCTTTTGCCAAATTCCGATGAGGTGAGCCGCCGCCTTTCCGTCCTAATCTTGACTTTAAGCTGATGCTTAAAGTACAAGATCAGTTGGGAAGAGGTGAACTTCTCGCCCTCATGGAATCCCTTCTGACGCGTCGTCCAAATCACGACTCTCATAATCCCTAGTAAGCAACAGAACACATAGTGTTCAGCCTTCGTCAATTGCGGCACCACATTGCTACAAACAGAACTGGCTTCCAGGACAAAGAACTTTCCCTGCAGCATGCGAACCATGAGGCCTTCAACAAACCTGCACAACGGCACTACCGTCTTGCACTGAAAAAAGGCGTGACCAATGGTCTCGACTTCCCCAGTGCAGCGACGACAGTTTGGATATTTCTCCAAACCTGCTGAACAAAGTCTCTTGCCGACCCAGAGGGCCCCACGAATCATCAGCCAGGTGAGTGATGCCTCATCGTTATTGAGACATTTCAACCCAGGCGCCCAAGGCCATATCGAGCGAGCCTCCTGCTTCGTAAGACCGAGCTCGTCGAACAGATCATCTTGAACGGACCCCCTAACTAACAATTGATACAATGCCTTACGAGACAACGCCTGGGCGTCGGAGAGGCCATCCGTCGTCCGTAAGAGGAGCTTCAAAGCACTACGACATTCGCGGTAGAAGGCGCACTCGGCACGAGGTCTACGGCCGGCCTCCTCCTCGCACGAGTGCACACTTCTCAGGGATGGGAAATGTTTTCGGACATCTTCTTTCCAAAAGGTGCCCACCTCATCCAATCCGCGACACATTCGGTCTAGAAAGGTAATGCGAAGCATATATTGACGAATCTCAATGCTAGGCATACCCAGACCGCCCTCAGAGGGATGAAGGCAACAGATCTCGCGACACACCATAGGGGCCTTGTCTCTCCACAAGAAAGAGAACAAGGTCCGGACTAATGACATTAGTCTGGCATACGGGAGCGGAAGCACAGAAAGTCGGTAACGGAGGATCGGATATATGTGTGAAACACATACCTCCGCCCTTCCCTTCAGGGAAAGTCTCCTCCGAGACCACAGATTAACCGCGATCTCGGCCTTCCCTTGCACCTCCGACCAATTCATTTCCAACTGGAGATCAGGACCGAACCAGACGCCGAGTATCTTGATCGGCCCATCCGTCCAGAGGAAAGGTCCGGGAAGAGAAACTCCCTTCCACGCACCCAACCGCAAGCCCACAGACTTATCGCGGTTGATCTTGGCCCCTGTCACCATCTCATACCCACTGATCTCTTTGCTGACTTCGTCAATCTCGGCTCTGCTCGACACAAGAACCGAAACGTCGTCAGCATAGGCAGAATAGCTGGCTGAGGTGGAAGCCCCAGGCAGGGAAATTCCGCGCAGGACCGGATTCGCCTTCAACTTGCGAAGGAATGGTTCCAACGCAAGAACGTAAAGCAGAGGCGAGAGCGGACAACCTTGACGAATGGAGCGAGACAATACGAAAGGCTTCGATCTTACTCCATTCACTTCCACCAGCGCACCGGGGGTCGCATACAAAAGTCGGATCCAGGAGCGAAAGTCGGCTCTGAAACCGGCCGCCGAAAGGACAGCCTCCAGAAATCGATGGTCAACCCTATCGAAGGCCTTGGACTGATCTAAATTGATCAGCGCGGCTTCACTGTCGACTTGTTCTAAGATCAAGCGTACCATATGAAGGTTATCCTGAATAGTCCTCCCCTTCACAGCACAAGTCTGTTCAGGGCCAATCAGACTAGACAGGACAAGCTGCAAACGGTTGGCTAGGATCTTCGCCAAAATCTTTAAGTCAGTGTTTAACATCGTTAAAGGGCGAAAGTTCCCTAACCCATCCCCACCGTCCTTGTCCTTACGCAGCAACTTGATCACACCCCTGGTGAAGCGTTGGAGTAAAGACCCCTGCTTCATCCAGTGGTTGTAAATCAGTTCCAGCAAAGGAACAAAAACGTGCGACAACCTCAAGTACACTTCGTAGGGAAGACCATCTAATCCCGGAGACTTATCCAGGCCAACCTGCTTCAGCGCTTCCCAGATCTCCGACTCTGTAATGGGACCCTCGCACCTAGACGCTTCAGCTGCCGAAAGGCAGGGAAAGTCAGCTAAATAGGCGTCGAACTGAGCAGAGCTCAGACCGGGCTCCCTGGTGATATGTCGCTTAGACGCGCTTCCATTTTCCTCTGCACGCAGTTCAGCGGCCATATTCGTTGCCTCAGAAGACATTCTTTTTAACCTAGCCCTAACTACCAGAGCTTGATCCTTCTTGATAAGCAAAGAGGACAACTCTGCCTTAGCTAAAGCTATGTCCCCACTAACACGGGATTTCACTGCCCGATCGACTTTATCTTCTAAAGCAGTTTGCGCCGCTAATCTATCTAGATTGAGTCGACGACTAAAATCGGCAGCAAACGTTCGAATTTTAGATTTTAATTTGCCCCACCAGGCATTTCCCAAAACCGCACCCGTTAGTTCCCTTTGTATCATTAGTAAAAGCTGGTCCCGGAAACCCTGATCACCAAAAAGGGAACAGTTCAATTTCCAGTAACCAGCCAATCTAACCTTAGGCTTATCTAAGTTTACACGGACCCGGACAAGCCTATGATCCGTATAAACTATATAATGGAAACTTGGACACCCTAAGAGCCCTACGTCGACTCTCCTAACTAAGACCCGGTCCAGGTAGCTCGCAAGCGTCCCGGGAGCCGAGTTGCCACTAGTTGTCCAAGTCCATGCTACCTCCCGAGGGTGTTCATTCCGGAACTTATCGACAAGATCAAACTCATCGATAAAGTCCCGAAACGGTTTCACATCCGGGTTGTTAGTACCTTGTTTTTGCCCTATACGATCTATATCGGGGTCAAGGACGGCATTCCAATCCCCCGCTAAAACTACCCGACGAGACGTCGTCAAGAACGGCGCGATCTGCCGAAACAAAGCAGGCCGCTCGGAATGGGTATTGGGCGCATAAACCCCAATGAGACGTAGAACCTTATCCTTTATGGTAACATCCAGCACGCAAAGTCTGCCCGCCGGATCCGCGAAGACAAGGGTACAAGCAGCCTTCAAAGACCTGCTCACTAGCCAAGAGACACCCCTCGAACGACCATCAAAACAGGCTGAATAAAGGGCAAACCCCTTAGACAGTATGTCCTCACGATCATGAGAAGAAAACCGGGTCTCTTGTATACAACATACATTCACCCCGAGGCGCTGAAGGTCACGAGTGAGCCTCGCACTGCGAGACTCGGACCTCAGGCCCCGGACATTCAACGTAGCTAACCAGAGAGACATTGTCAATCGAATTAGGGTTGTCCTTCAGGATAGAACATGGCTGGGGTGAGGACACCGACAGCTTGTCCCATCGAACCTGACATCATCTCAGTATCGAGAGTATCACTCTGAGACAAGCTACCGATGTCCGCGGGATAAGTTAACTTAAGAGCCCTATAAAGGGATGGGTGAACATAAAGAGGGACCCTCCCTTTACACTTTTTAGTTTCGTCTAAGTTTTCCTCAAGGAGAACTACTGCTGGGGGCACCACTTTCAAGGAGGCCTTAGCCTCCTCTATCATGCCCCATATCTCCCGCGTACCCGGGCCAGTTCTCACCACGGTTAGCTGATTTCGGGCCTCAAAATTTTCCGGCACCTCCACATCTACACCCTTGATGTGCCGGAAGTTCCAGAGAACTTTTAAGGGCATCGGGTTTTTAGTTTGCCCGAAGACCCTATCAGCCTGATCCCGGGATACGCGGCAGACATCTTCCCCCGGGAGATATGGTGGTTTTATTTTCTTTTTTTTCTTGTCCGTAGTTGATTGAGTATCCGGACTTCTGTTTCTTTTTTTCTGAGGAGAGTGAGTGGGTGTATGCATAGGAGTGTCTCTCGGTGTAGTTGATGGAGTCATGCCGGAAGGTGTCTTTACGGGTGAAGGTTTGGAGGAACGAAGAGATTTCACTGGAGAGTTTGTCAAAGATTTAGGCGGAGGTGGTTTTGTGAATTTATATTTAAGTGATGGAGGGGAAGACGGGGCAGAGGATAGGGGGCCCGGTACCCCCAGCGATTTTTTATTTTTAGCCCGCTTGGCCTCCACTTTTTCTTTCAACTTTTTTAGGTCCAAAATTTTCTGCCAGCTTGGTTCATTCAATTTTTGGGCTGCAGTAGCAGTTTCAGCATAAGACGCCGAGGCGTCGCCCTCAGAGCTGGCAGAGGGAATGGGGCTGTAGGTGACAATGTCCCCGGGGTCATGCTGGGACTGAGGAACCGCTGTTTGGGTCTTCCCCTTGCCCCTAACCACGAGGCGCCATTCCCCCTCATCCTTCTCCTTAACCACACTTGTGGCAGGCGTCGGATTTGAGGGTAATGTGGGTCTGGACCCAACCGAGGTATTTTCCCCAACAGTACGCCCCGCAGCTAGGCCCACTACAGGCGCCGCGGATTTTACTTTCTCGGCCAAGGGGGTATTTTGGTCGCCTGTGACCGGAACTCCAGGGGCCTTCTTCCCTGGGCAGGAGGAGGAAAGGTGACCAGTCTCTCCACACCTCCAGCAAGTTGGTCTCCTACCGGTCACTATGACCGGCATTTTCCGGTCACCAAACACCAAACAGTTGGGGACAGACTTGAAGGCCTCTTGATCAAGCATGATATCAAAAGTCCATCCCCCGTTCAAATTGTCGGAGAGAGCCCCTAAAATTTGGCCGTACTGCATAAAAAATGCAGCCAAGAGCTCTCCCGAAATTTGAGGAGGAACCTCGAACACGGCCACCCTGGTCCGTCTTCGGCCTTCATATTCCGTTCTTAGTATTAGATCTTTTGTGATCAATTCTTTTTTTGCCATGGCTAGGCAATCTTCTGGTGTGGGCAGCAGAATGTCCCACATGAAGAACCCTCTACCCTTAATTACTCTTTGGGGTTTTATCCCCAGGAACAAAAATGATTTAATCACTGTGTCTTTAGTGGAGCGACAAATCTTTTTGGTTTTTTTGTCCACCACAAAAACGGTCACCATTCTTTTTGTGAACACATCGAGCTCCTGGACAACATCGACGAACCCATCTTTATTTACAAGATGGGCGTAACTTTTCGCCTTATCCAGGAAATCCGCCATGTTCAGAATACAACTTGGTGAGGACTTCCAGCATGAGGGCAATTCCTCGCCTGTCTTTTGTGCCTCCTTTGGCACCTCAATATTCTTATTACTAGCTTCTCCCTTCTTGGAGCTACTAGTACGGTCAGCTTTGGGGCTACCATCAGCCCGCTTCTTGGCAGCATTATCAGGGGGGTTGGCTTTAGCAGCCGTCCCAAAAAGGTCCTTTTTTATATTGGCCCGACTGGCACCGTCGGCCATATTGAAAAACGTGGAGACTACCACCTGCGGGTCTTTTTAAATATAATCACCAAATTTGGGGAAAGGAGTTTTGGGAGGGAAAAAAAAAAAAAAAATAAACAAATAAGCCTGGATGTACCAGTAAATTAAAAGAAGAGAAACAAAGACAATAAACTTTTTTTTTTTAAATAAATAAACTGGGAAAATTAAAAGACAAACAAAAATTAAACAGGAAAAAAATCTAAATAGCGCCCAAAGGCAGCCAAAAGCAAAAAATAAAAACAGAAACTCCTGTCTCTTTTTTTAAAAATTCACGAAAATGTACAAAAAGAAAAAGAAAGGAAAAGAAAAAGTCTGGTTTACAACCAGAAAGAAAAATAAAGGTTTGCGGCCAAAGCCGCTAAAGAAAATAAAAATGCAAAAGAAAAAACAAACTAGTTAAACCAAAAAAGACGAGAGAATGCGACCGAAGTCGCTAATAAAAAGGAAAAATTAGTTTTCTTTTTCTTTTTTTCAAATACTGAGTTGACTTTTTTTTTTCTCTAAAACAACTAGAAAGAAATAAACAATAAAAAAGAAATCGTCCGGTAAGACTTTGTCAAACCGGACTAAAATAAAAAATTATGAGGGCCGAAGCCCCAAAAATAAAACAAACAAAAAGAAATAGAAGAATAAAATCAAAAAAAAATAAAACTTAAAGAATAACTTATCAGAAAAAATCCTCAGAAGTTCGTCCAAAAAGTTCTTGAAGCACTGAAAGGAAAATCGTTAGCAGCAAAAAAAAGGTTCGTCGCAAGTCAAAAATATCAAACAAAAGGTCAAAAACCGTCGCGAAGCTCACAATATTTATTTATACAAATGTGTATAAAATGTGGCACAAGGCCTAAAAAGGGGATGGGGAATGACGGTCTTCTTCTGTCTTAAATCTAAACTTAGCTAGTCCCAGACACGGACCCAAACAAACTAACAATATTCCAATCACCAAAACAACACATTCAGTCCTACCTTTCTTACTACGTCCACCATAATGCCTCAAATTCTCTATGAAGTCCTAACTAGTCCCCTTATGTACAAAAATTGTCTGTGGGGGGAGGGTCAATAAAACAACAACTTTTAAAAGATCCCCAAATGAGTATATACAATATGACTTAAGTATTTACAATAAGAAATAAACAAAACTGTGTTAGTAATAAAACCCCCCACAAACCATAAATGTGGCAGCAAAATCAGTTAACTAGACGAAATCAATGCGGGGCTAAGAAAAATAAGAAAAAAAAAACATTCATTCCTCCAAGCATTCACACAGACACACACACATTCATACACAACAACAAATACGAAAAAGCACACACACGAAACGAAAGGCGCCCCGCATCCACCAGAGAACTGAAGTCACTGACCACCTAACGAGGGAGGGGATGGGGAATTAAAACAAAAGGAAAATAGGGACAGAAATAAAAGGGACCAATGCGCATGCATACCCTAGCTAAGTTTACTAGAAAAAAGGGAAAACTAAAGATTCAAAAATCGAAAACCTAGTCTAACCTAAAATCTGGGTGGGTTGCCTATGTTCAACCCTGTTAGGACAAATCCTGTACCTAACCGATATCCAAGTGCCACTCTAGGTCAGCCCCTTTCACTCTACACATTCGCGCAAGATTCACCCACCTTTTGCCAAATTCCGATGAGGTGAGCCGCCGCCTTTCCGTCCTAATCTTGACTTTAAGCTGATGCTTAAAGTACAAGATCAGTTGGGAAGAGGTGAACTTCTCGCCCTCATGGAATCCCTTCTGACGCGTCGTCCAAATCACGACTCTCATAATCCCTACTAAGCAACAGAACACATAGTGTTCAGCCTTCGTCAATTGCGGCACCACATTGCTACAAACAGAACTGGCTTCCAGGACAAAGAACTTTCCCTGCAGCATGCGAACCATGAGGCCTTCAACAAACCTGCACAACGGCACTACCGTCTTGCACTGAAACAAGGCGTGACCAATGGTCTCGACTTCCCCAGTGCAGCGACGACAGTTTGGATATTTCTCCAAACCTGCTGAACAAAGTCTCTTGCCGACCCAGAGGGCCCCACGAATCATCAGCCAGGTGAGTGATGCCTCATCGTTATTGAGACATTTCAACCCAGGCGCCCAAGGCCATATCGAGCGAGCCTCCTGCTTCGTAAGACCGAGCTCGTCGAACAGATCATCTTGAACGGACCCCCTAACTAACAATTGATACAATGCCTTACGAGACAACGCCTGGGCGTCGGAGAGGCCATCCGTCGTCCGTAAGAGGAGCTTCAAAGCACTACGACATTCGCGGTAGAAGGCGCACTCGGCACGAGGTCTACGGCCGGCCTCCTCCTCGCACGAGTGCACACTTCTCAGGGATGGGAAATGTTTTCGGACATCTTCTTTCCAAAAGGTGCCCACCTCATCCAATCCGCGACACATTCGGTCTAGAAAGGTAATGCGAAGCATATATTGACGAATCTCAATGCTAGGCATACCCAGACCGCCCTCAGAGGGATGAAGGCAACAGATCTCGCGACACACCATAGGGGCCTTGTCTCTCCACAAGAAAGAGAACAAGGTCCGGACTAATGACATTAGTCTGGCATACGGGAGCGGAAGCACAGAAAGTCGGTAACGGAGGATCGGATATATGTGTGAAACACATACCTCCGCCCTTCCCTTCAGGGAAAGTCTCCTCCGAGACCACAGATTAACCGCGATCTCGGCCTTCCCTTGCACCTCCGACCAATTCATTTCCAACTGGAGATCAGGACCGAACCAGACGCCGAGTATCTTGATCGGCCCATCCGTCCAGAGGAAAGGTCCGGGAAGAGAAACTCCCTTCCACGCACCCAACCGCAAGCCCACAGACTTATCGCGGTTGATCTTGGCCCCTGTCACCATCTCATACCCACTGATCTCTTTGCTGACTTCGTCAATCTCGGCTCTGCTCGACACAAGAACCGAAACGTCGTCAGCATAGGCAGAATAGCTGGCTGAGGTGGAAGCCCCAGGCAGGGAAATTCCGCGCAGGACCGGATTCGCCTTCAACTTGCGAAGGAATGGTTCCAACGCAAGAACGTAAAGCAGAGGCGAGAGCGGACAACCTTGACGAATGGAGCGAGACAATACGAAAGGCTTCGATCTTACTCCATTCACTTCCACCAGCGCACCGGGGGTCGCATACAAAAGTCGGATCCAGGAGCGAAAGTCGGCTCTGAAACCGGCCGCCGAAAGGACAGCCTCCAGAAATCGATGGTCAACCCTATCGAAGGCCTTGGACTGATCTAAATTGATCAGCGCGGCTTCACTGTCGACTTGTTCTAAGATCAAGCGTACCATATGAAGGTTATCCTGAATAGTCCTCCCCTTCACAGCACAAGTCTGTTCAGGGCCAATCAGACTAGACAGGACAAGCTGCAAACGGTTGGCTAGGATCTTCGCCAAAATCTTTAAGTCAGTGTTTAACATCGTTAAAGGGCGAAAGTTCCCTAACCCATCCCCACCGTCCTTGTCCTTACGCAGCAACTTGATCACACCCCTGGTGAAGCGTTGGAGTAAAGACCCCTGCTTCATCCAGTGGTTGTAAATCAGTTCCAGCAAAGGAACAAAAACGTGCGACAACCTCAAGTACACTTCGTAGGGAAGACCATCTAATCCCGGAGACTTATCCAGGCCAACCTGCTTCAGCGCTTCCCAGATCTCCGACTCTGTAATGGGACCCTCGCACCTAGACGCTTCAGCTGCCGAAAGGCAGGGAAAGTCAGCTAAATAGGCGTCGAACTGAGCAGAGCTCAGACCGGGCTCCCTGGTGATATGTCGCTTAGACGCGCTTCGATTTTCCTCTGCACGCAGTTCAGCGGCCATATTCGTTGCCTCAGAAGACATTCTTTTTAACCTAGCCCTAACTACCAGAGCTTGATCCTTCTTGATAAGCAAAGAGGACAACTCTGCCTTAGCTAAAGCTATGTCCCCACTAACACGGGATTTCACTGCCCGATCGACTTTATCTTCTAAAGCAGTTTGCGCCGCTAATCTATCTAGATTGAGTCGACGACTAAAATCGGCAGCAAACGTTCGAATTTTAGATTTTAATTTGCCCCACCAGGCATTTCCCACAACCGCACCCGTCAGTTCCCTTTGTATCATTAGTAAAAGCTGGTCCCGGAAACCCTGATCACCAAAAAGGGAACAGTTCAATTTCCAGTAACCAGCCAATCTAACCTTAGGCTTATCTAAGTTTACACGGACCCGGACAAGCCTATGATCCGTATAAACTATATAATGGAAACTTGGACACCCTAAGAGCCCTACGTCGACTCTCCTAACTAAGACCCGGTCCAGGTAGCTCGCAAGCGTCCCGGGAGCCGAGTTGCCACTAGTTGTCCAAGTCCATGCTACCTCCCGAGGGTGTTCATTCCGGAACTTATCGACAAGATCAAACTCATCGATAAAGTCCCGAAACGGTTTCACATCCGGGTTGTTAGTACCTTGTTTTTGCCCTATACGATCTATATCGGGGTCAAGGACGGCATTCCAATCCCCCGCTAAAACTACCCGACGAGACGTCGTCAAGAACGGCGCGATCTGCCGAAACAAAGCAGGCCGCTCGGAATGGGTATTGGGCGCATAAACCCCAATGAGACGTAGAACCTTATCCTTTATGGTAACATCCAGCACGCAAAGTCTGCCCGCCGGATTCGCGAAGACAAGGGTACAAGCAGCCTTCAAAGACCTGCTTACTAGCCAAGAGACACCCCTCGAACGACCATCAAAACAGGCTGAATAAAGGGCAAACCCCTTAGACAGTATGTCCTCACGATCATGAGAAGAAAACCGGGTCTCTTGTATACAACATACATTCACCCCGAGGCGCTGAAGGTCACGAGTGAGCCTCGCACTGCGAGACTCGGACCTCAGGCCCCGGACATTCAACGTAGCTAACCAGAGAGACATTGTCAATCGAATTAGGGTTGTCCTTCAGGATAGAACATGGCTGGGGTGAGGACACCGACAGCTTGTCCCATCGAACCTGACATCATCTCAGTATCGAGAGTATCACTCTGAGACAAGCTACCGATGTCCGCGGGATAAGTTAACTTAAGAGCCTTATAAAGGGATGGGTGAACATAAAGAGGGACCCTCCCTTTACACTTTTTAGTTTCGTCTAAGTTTTCCTCAAGGAGAACTACTGCTGGGGGCACCACTTTCAAGGAGGCCTTAGCCTCCTCTATCATGCCCCATATCTCCCGCGTACCCGGGCCAGTTCTCACCACGGTTAGTTGATTTCGGGCCTCAAAATTTTCCGGCACCTCCACATCTACACCCTTGATGTGCCGGAAGTTCCAGAGAACTTTTAAGGGCATCGGGTTCTTAGTTTGCCCGAAGACCCTGTCAGCCTGATCCCGGGATACGCGGCAGACGTCTTCCCCCGGGAGATATGGTGGTTTTATTTTCTTTTTTTTCTTGTCCGTAGTTGATTGAGTATCCGGACTTCTGTTTCTTTTTTTCTGAGGAGAGTGAGTGGGTGTATGCATAGGAGTGTCTCTCGGTGTAGTTGATGGAGTCATGCCGGAAGGTGTCTTTACGGGTGAAGGTTTGGAGGAACGAAGAGATTTCACTGGAGAGTTTGTCAAAGATTTAGGCGGAGGTGGTTTTGTGAATTTATATTTAAGTGATGGAGGGGAAGACGGGGCAGAGGATAGGGGGCCCGGTACCCCCAGCGATTTTTTATTTTTAGCCCGCTTGGCCTCCACTTTTGCTTTCAACTTTTTTAGGTCCAAAATTTTCTGCCAGCTTGGTTCATTAAGTTTTTGGAACTCAGATGCTGTTTCTGCATAAGACGCCGAGGCGTCGCCCTCAGAGCTGGTAGAGGGAATGGGGCTGTAGGTGACAATGTCCCCGGGGTCATGCTGGGACTGAGGAACCGCTGTTTGGGTCTTCCCCTTGCCCCTAACCACGAGGCGCCATTCCCCCTCATCCTTCTCCTTAACCACACTTGTGGCAGGCGTCGGATTTGAGGGTAATGTGGGTCTGGACCCAACCGAGGTATTTTCCCCAACAGTACGCCCCGCAGCTAGGCCCACTACAGGCGCCGCGGATTTTACTTTCTCGGCCAAGGGGGTATTTTGGTCGCCTGTGACCGGAACTCCAGGGGCCTTCTTCCCTGGGCAGGAGGAGGAAAGGTGACCAGTCTCTCCACACCTCCAGCAAGTTGGTCTCCTACCGGTCACTATGACCGGCATTTTCCGGTCACCAAACACCAAACAGTTGGGGACAGACTTGAAGGCCTCTTGATCAAGCATGATATCAAAAGTCCACCCCCCGTTCAAATTGTCGGAGAGAGCCCCTAAAATTTGGCCGTACTGCATAAAAAATGCAGCCAGAAGCTCTCCCGAAATTTGAGGAGGAACCTCGAACACGGCCACCCTGGTCCGTCTTCGGCCTTCATATTCCGTTCTTAGTATTAGATCTTTTGTGATCAATTCTTTTTTTGCCATGGCTAGGCAATCTTCTGGTGTGGGCAGCAGAATGTCCCACATGAAGAACCCTCTACCCTTAATTACTCTTTGGGGTTTTATCCCCAGGGACAAAAGTGATTTAATCACTGTGTCTTTAGTGGAGCGACAAATCTTTTTGGTTTTTTTGTCCACCACAAAAACGGTCACCATTCTTTTTGTGAACACATCGAGCTCCTGGACAACATCGACGAACCCATCTTTATTTACAAGATGGGCGTAACTTTTCGCCTTATCCAGGAAATCCGCCATGTTCAGAATACAACTTGGTGGGGACTTCCAGCATGAGGGCAATTCCTCGGCTGTCTTTTGTGCCTCCTTTGGCACCTCAATATTCTTATTACTAGCTTCTCCCTTCTTGGAGCTACTAGTACGGTCAGCTTTGGGGCTACCATCAGCCCGCTTCTTGGCAGCATTATCAGGGGGGTTGGCTTTAGCAGCCGTCCCAAAAAGGTCCTTTTTTATATTGGCCCGACT
This sequence comes from Acanthosepion lycidas, assembly GCA_963932145.1. Classification (NCBI taxonomy): domain Eukaryota; kingdom Metazoa; phylum Mollusca; class Cephalopoda; order Sepiida; family Sepiidae; genus Acanthosepion; species Acanthosepion lycidas. The sequence continues at coordinate 45,601,593 of OZ010587.1, read as the reverse complement.
GGCACCGTCGGCCATATTGAAAAACGTGGAGACTACCACCTGCGGGTCTTTTTAAATCTAATCACCAAATTTGGGGAAAGGAGTTTTGGGAGGGAAAAAAAAAATTAAACAAATAAGCCTGGATGTACCAGTAAATTAAAAGAAGAGAAACAAAGACAATAAACTTTTTTTTTTTTTTTTAAAAAAAAAAAAAAAAAAAAAAAAAAAATAAATAAACTGGGAAAATTAAAAGACAAAAAAAAATCTAAATGGCGCCCAAAGGCAGCCGAAAGCAAAAAACAAAAACAGAAACTCCTCTCTCTTTTTTTTTTAAAAATTCACGAAAATGTACAAAAAGAAAAAGAAAGGAAAAGAAAAAGTCTGGTTTACAACCAGAAAAAAAAAAAAAAATAAAGGTTTGCGGCCAAAGCCGCTAAAGAAAATAAAAATGCAAAAGAAAAAACAAACTAGTTAAACCAAAAACGAGACGAGAGAATGCGACCGAAGTCGCTAATAAAAAGGAAAAAAAAAAATAAAGTTTTCTTTTTCTTTTCAAAAACTGTACTGACTTTTTTTTTTACAAAAGCAACTAGAAAGAAATAAACAATAAAAAAGAAATCGTCCGGTAAGACTTTGTCAAACCGTACTAAAATAAAAAATTATGAGGGCCGAAGCCCCAAAAATAAAACAAACAAAAAGAAATAGAAGAATAAAATCAAAAAAAATAAAACTTAAAGAATAACTTATCAGAAAAAATCCTCAGAAGTTCGTCCAAAAAGTTCTTGAAGCACTGAAAGGAAAATCGTTAGCAGCAAAAAAAAAGGTTCGTCGTAAGTCAAAAATATCAAACAAAAGGTCAAAAACCGTCGCGAAGCTCACAATATTTATTTATACAAATGTGTATAAAATGTGGCACAAGGCCTAAAAAGGGGATGGGGAATGACGGTCTTCTTCTGTCTTAAATCTAAACTTAGCTAGTCCCAGACACGGACCCAAACAAACTAACAATATTCCAATCACCAAAACAACACATTCAGTCCTACCTTTCTTACTACGTCCACCATAATGCCTCAAATTCTCTATGAAGTCCTAACTAGTCCCCTTATGTACAAAAATTGTCTGTGGGGGGAGGGTCAATAAAACAACAACTTTTAAAAGATCCCCAAATGAGTATATACAATATGACTTAAGTATTTACAATAAGAACTAAACAAAACTGTGTTAGTAATAAAACCCCCCACAAACCATAAATGTGGCAGCAAAATCAGTTAACTAGACGAAATCAATGCGGGGCTAAGAAAGATAAGAAAAAAAAACCATTCATTCCTCCAAGCATTCACACAGACACACACACATTCATACACAACAACAAATACGAAAAAGCACACACACGAAACGAAAGGCGCCCCGCATCCACCAGAGAACTGAAGTCACTGACCACCTAACGAGGGAGGGGATGGGGAATTAAAACAAAAGGAAAATAGGGACAGAAATAAAAGGGACCAATGCGCAAGCATACCCTAGCTAAGTTTACTAGAAAAAAGGGAAAACTAAAGATTCAAAAATCGAAAACCTAGTCTAACCTAAAATCTGGGTGGGTTGCCTATGTTCAACCCTGTTAGGACAAAATTCTGTACCTAACCGACATCCAAGTGCCACTCTAGGTCAGCCCCTTTCACTCTACACATTCGCGCAAGATTCACCCACCTTTTGCCGAATTCCGATGAAGGGAGCCGCCGCCTTTCCGTCCTAATCTTGACTTTAAGCTGATGCTCAAAGAACAAGATCAGTTGGGAAGAGGTGAACTTCTCGCCCTCATGGAATCCCTTCTGACGCGTCGTCCAAATCACGACTCTCATAATCCCTAGTAAGCAACAGAACACATAGTGTTCAGCCTTCGTCAATTGCGGCACCACATTGCTACAAACAGAACTGGCTTCCAGGACAAAGAACTTTCCCTGCAGCATGCGAACCATGAGGCCTTCAACAAACTTGCACAACGGCACTACCGTCTTGCACTGAAAAAAGGCGTGACCAATGGTCTCGACTTCGCCAGTACAGCGACGACAGTTTGGATATTTCTCCAAAACTGCTGAACAAAGTCTCTTGCCGACCCAGAGGGCCCCACGAATCATCAGCCAGGTGAGTGATGCCTCATCGTTATTGAGACATTTCAACCCAGGCGCCCAAGGCCATATCGAGCGAGCCTCCTGCTTCGTAAGACCGAGCTCGTCGATCAGACCATCTTGAACGGACCCCCTAACTAACAACTGATACAATGCCTTACGAGACAACGCCTGGGCGTCGGAGAGGCCATCCGTCGTCCGCAAGAGGAGCTTCAAAGCACTACGACATTCGCGGTAGAAGGAGCACTCGGCACGAGGTGTACGGCCAGCCTCCACCTCGCACGAGTGCACACTTCTCAGGGATGGGAAATGTTTTCGGACATCTTCTTTCCAAAAGGTGCCCACCTCATCCAATCCGCGACACATTCGGTCTAGAAAGGTAATGCGAAGCATATATTGACGAATCTCAATGCTAGGCATACCCAGACCGCCCTCAGAGGGATGAAGGCAACAGATCTCGCGACACACCATAGGGGCCTTGTCTCTCCACAAGAAAGAGAACAAGGTCCGGACTAATGACATTAGTCTGGCATACGGGAGTGGAAGCACAGACAGTCGGTAAAGGAGGATCGGATATATGTGTGAAACACATACCTCCGCCCTTCCCTTCAGGGAAAGTCTCCTCCGAGACCACAGTTTACCCGCGATCTCGGCCTTCCCTTGCACCTCCGACCAATTCATTTCCAACTGGAGATCAGGACCGAACCAGACGCCGAGTATCTTGATCGGCCCATCCGTCCAGAGGAAAGGTCCGGGAAGAGAAACTCCCTTCCACGCACCCAACCGCAAGCCCACAGACTTATCGCGGTTGATCTTGGCCCCTGTCACCATCTCATACCCACTGATCTCTTTGCTGACGACGTCAATCTCGGCTCTGCTCGACACAAGAACCGAAACGTCGTCAGCATAGGCAGAATACCTGGCTGAGGTGGAAGCCCCAGGCAGGGAAATTCCGCGCAGGACCGGATTCGCCTTTAACTTGCGAAGGAAAGGTTCCAACGCAAGAACGTAAAGCAGAGGCGAGAGCGGACAACCTTGACGAATGGAGCGAGACAATACGAAAGGCTTCGATCTTACCCCATTCACTTCCACCAGCGCACCGGGAGTCGCATACAAAAGTCGGATCCAGGAGCGAAAGTCGGCTCTGAAACCGGCCGCCGAAAGGACAGCCTCCAGAAATCGATGGTCAACCCTATCGAAGGCCTTGGACTGATCTAAATTGATCAGCGCGGCTTCACTGTCGACTTGTTCTAAGATCAAGCGTACCATATGAAGGTTATCCTGAATAGTCCTCCCCTTCACAGCACAAGTCTGTTCAGGGCTAATCAGACTAGACAGGACAAGCTGCAAACGGTTGGCTAAGATCTTCGCCAAAATCTTTAAGTCAGTGTTTAACATCGTTAAAGGGCGAAAGTTCCCTAACCCATCCCCACCGTCCTTGTCCTTACGCAGCAACTTGATCACACCCCTGGTGAAGCGTTGGGGTAAAGACCCCTGCTTCATCCAGTGGTTGTAAATCAGTTCCAGCAAAGGAACAAAAACGTGCGACAACCTCAAGTACACTTCGTAGGGAAGACCATCTAATCCCGGAGACTTATCCAGGCCAACCTGCTTCAGCGCTTCCCAGATCTCCGACTCTGTAATGGGACCCTCGCACCTAGCCGCTTCAGCTGCCGAAAGGCAGGGAAAGTCAGCTAAATAGGCGTCGAACTGAGCAGAGCTCAGACCGGGCTCCCTGGTGAAAAGATCCTGAAAGTAGTCCCGAAACACCTCACATATGCCCGCGTTTGTAGTCACGGTCCGCTTATCCGGCAACGTGACGCATGCAATATGTCGCTTAGACGCGCTTCGATTTTCCTCTGCACGCAGTTCAGCGGCCATATTCGTTGCCTCAGAAGACATTCTTTTTAACCTAGCCCTAACTACCAGAGCTTGATCCTTCTTGATAAGCAAGGAGGACAACTCTGCCTTAGCTAAAGCTATGTCCCCACTAACACGGGATTTCACTGCCCGATCGACTTTATCTTCTAAAGCAGTTTGCGCCGCTAATCTATCTAGATTGAGTCGACGACTAAAATCGGCAGCAAACGTTCGAATTTTAGATTTAAGATTTCCCCACCAGGCGTTTCCCACAACCGCTCCCGTCAATTCCCTTTGGATGGTTAGTAACAGCTGGTCCCGGAAACCCTGATCACCAAAAAGTGAACAGTTCAATTTCCAGTAACCAGCCAATCTAACCTTAGGCTTATCTAAGTTTACACGGACCCGGACAAGCCTATGATCCGTATAAACTATATAATGGAAACTTGGACACCCTAAGAGCCCTACGTCGACTCTCCTAACTAAGACCCGGTCCAGGTAGCTCGCAAGCGTCCCGGGAGCCGAGTTGCCACTAGTTGTCCAAGTCCATGCTACCTCCCGAGGGTGTTCATTCCGGAACTTATCGACAAGATCAAACTCATCGATAAAGTCCCGAAATGGTTTCACATCCGGGTTGTTAGTACCTTGTTTTTGCCCTATACGATCTATATCGGGGTCAAGGACGGCATTCCAATCCCCCGCTAAAACTACCCGACGAGACGTCGTCAAGAACGGCGCGATCTGCCGAAACAAAGCAGGCCGCTCGGAATGGGTATTGGGCGCATAAACCCCAATGAGACGTAGAACCTTATCCTTTATGGTAACATCCAGCACGCAAAGTCTGCCCGCCGGATCCGCGAAGACAAGGGTACAAGCAGCCTTCAAAGACCTGCTCACTAGCCAAGAGACACCCCTCGAACGACCATCAAAACAGGCTGAATAAAGGGCGAACCCCTTAGACAGTATGTCCTCACGATCATGAGAAGAAAACCGGGTCTCTTGTATACAACATACATTCACCCCGAGGCGCTGAAGGTCACGAGTGAGCCTCGCACTGCGAGACTCGGACCTCAGGCCCCGGACATTCAACGTAGCTAACCAGAGAGACATTGTCAATCGAATTAGGGTTGTCCTTCAGGATAGAACATGGCTGGGGTGAGGACACCGACAGCTTGTCCCATCGAACCTGACATCATCTCAGTATCGAGAGTATCACTCTGAGACAAGCTACCGATGTCCGCGGGATAAGTTAACTTAAGAGCCCTATAAAGGGATGGGTGAACATAAAGAGGGACCCTCCCTTTACACTTTTTAGTTTCGTCTAAGTTTTCCTCAAGGAGAACTACTGCTGGGGGCACCACTTTCAAGGAGGCCTTAGCCTCCTCTATCATGCCCCATATCTCCCGCGTACCCGGGCCAGTTCTCACCACGGTTAGCTGATTTCGGGCCTCAAAATTTTCCGGCACCTCCACATCTACACCCTTGATGTGCCGGAAGTTCCAGAGAACTTTTAAGGGCATCGGGTTTTTAGTTTGCCCGAAGACCCTATCAGCCTGATCCCGGGATACGCGGCAGACGTCTTCCCCCGGGAGATATGGTGGTTTTATTTTCTTTTTTTTCTTGTCCGTAGTTGATTGAGTATCCGGACTTCTGTTTCTTTTTTTCTGAGGAGAGTGAGTGGGTGTATGCATAGGAGTGTCTCTCGGTGTAGTTGATGGAGTCATGCCGGAAGGTGTCTTTACGGGTGAAGGTTTGGAGGAACGAAGAGATTTCACTGGAGAGTTTGTCAAAGATTTAGGCGGAGGTGGTTTTGTGAATTTATATTTAAGTGATGGGGGGGAAGACGGGGCAGAGGATAGAGGGCCCGGTACCCCCAGCGATTTTTTATTTTTAGCCCGCTTGGCCTCCACTTTTTCTTTCAACTTTTTTAGGTCCAAAATTTTCTGCCAACTTGGTTCATTCAATTTTTGGGCTGCAGTAGCAGTTTCAGCATAAGACGCCGAGGCGTCGCCCTCAGAGCTGGTAGAGGGAATGGGGCTGTAGGTGACAATGTCCCCGGGGTCATGCTGGGACTGAGGAACCGCTGTTTGGGTCTTCCCCTTGCCCCTAACCACGAGGCGCCATTCCCCCTCATCCTTCTCCTTAACCACACTTGTGGCAGGCGTCGGATTTGAGGGTAATGTGGCTCTGGACCCAACCGAGGGATTTTCCCCAACAGTACGCCCCGCAGCTAGGCCCACTACAGGCGCCGCGGATTTTACTTTCTCGGCCAAGGGGGTATTTTGGTCGCCTGTGACCGGAACTCCAGGGGCCTTCTTCCCTGGGCAGGAGGAGGAAAGGTGACCAGTCTCTCCACACCTCCAGCAAGTTGGTCTCCTACCGGTCACTATGACCGGCATTTTCCGGTCACCAAACACCAAACAGTTGGGGACAGACTTGAAGGCCTCTTGATCAAGCATGATATCAAAAGTCCATCCCCCGTTCAAATTGTCGGAGAGAGCCCCTAAAATTTGGCCGTACTGCATAAAAAATGCAGCCAGAAGCTCTCCCGAAATTTGAGGAGGAACCTCGAACACGGCCACCCTGGTCCGTCTTCGGCCTTCATATTCCGTTCTTAGTATTAGATCTTTTGTGATCAATTCTTTTTTTGCCATGGCTAGGCAATCTTCTGGTGTGGGCAGCAGAATGTCCCACATGAAGAACCCTCTACCCTTAATTACTCTTTGGGGTTTTATCCCCAGGGACAAAAGTGATTTAATCACTGTGTCTTTAGTGGAGCGACAAATCTTTTTGGTTTTTTTGTCCACCACAAAAACGGTCACCATTCTTTTTGTGAACACATCGAGCTCCTGGACAACATCGACGAACCCATCTTTATTTACAAGATGGGCGTAACTTTTCGCCTTATCCAGGAAATCCGCCATGTTCAGAATACAACTTGGTGGGGACTTCCAGCATGAGGGCAATTCCTCGGCTGTCTTTTGTGCCTCCTTTGGCACCTCAAAATTCTTATTACTAGCTTCTCCCTTCTTGGAGCTACTAGTACGGTCAGCTTTGGGGCTACCATCAGCCCGCTTCTTGGCAGCATTATCTGGGGGGTTGGCTTTAGCAGCCGTCCCAAAAAGGTCCTTTTTTATATTGGCCCGACTGGCACCGTCGGCCATATTGAAAAACGTGGAGACTACCACCTGCGGGTCTTTTTAAATGTAATCACCAAATTTGGGGAAAGGAGTTTTGGGAGGGAAAAAAAAAATTAAACAAATAAGCCTGGATGTACCAGTAAATTAAAAGAAGAGAAACAAAGACAATAAACTTTTTTTTTTAAAAAAAAATAAATAAACTGGGAAAATTAAAAGACAAAAAAAAAATTAAACAGGAAAAAAAAATCTAAATGGCGCCCAAATGCAGCCGAAAGCAAAAAACAAAAACAGAAACTCCTCTCTCTTTTTTTAAAAATTCACGAAAATGTACAAAAAGAAAAAGAAAGGAAAAGAAAAAGTCTGGTTTACAACCAGAAAAAAAAATAAAGGTTTGCGGCCAAAGCCGCTAAAGAAAATAAAAATGCAAAAGAAAAAACAAACTAGTTAAATCAAAAACGAGACGAGAGAATGCGACCGAAGTCGCTAATAAAAAGGAAAAAAAAATAAAGTTTTCTTTTTCTTTTCAAAAACTGTACTGACTTTTTTTTTACAAAAGCAACTAGAAAGAAATAAACAATAAAAAAGAAATCGTCCGGTAAGACTTTGTCAAACCGGACTAAAATAAAAAAATTATGAGGGCCGAAGCCCCAAAAATAAAACAAACAAAAAGAAATAGAAGAATAAAATCAAAAAAAATAAAACTTAAAGAATAACTTATCAGAAAAAATCCTCAGAAGTTCGTCCAAAAAGTTCTTGAAGCACTGAAAGGAAAATCGTTAGCAGCAAAAAAAAAGGTTCGTCGTAAGTCAAAAATATCAAACAAAAGGTCAAAAACCGTCGCGAAGCTCACAATATTTATTTATACAAATGTGTATAAAATGTGGCACAAGGCCTAAAAAGGGGATGGGGAATGACGGTCTTCTTCTGTCTTAAATCTAAACTTAGCTAGTCCCAGACACGGACCCAAACAAACTAACAATATTCCAATCACCAAAACAACACATTCAAACCTACCTTTCTTACTACGTCCACCATAATGCCTCAAATTCTCTATGAAGTCCTAACTAGTCCCCTTATGTACAAAAATTGTCTGTGGGGGGAGGGTCAATAAAACAACAACTTTTAAAAGATCCCCAAATGAGTATATACAATATGACTTAAGTATTTACAATAAGAACTAAACAAAACTGTGTTAGTAGTAAAACCCCCCACAAACCATAAATGTGGCAGCAAAATCAGTTAACTAGACGAAATCAATGCGGGGCTAAGAAAAATAAGAAAAAAAAACATTCATTCCTCCAAGCATTCACACAGACACACACACATTCATACACAACAACAAATACGAAAAAGCACACACACGAAACGAAAGGCGCCCCGCATCCACCAGAGAACTGAAGTCACTGACCACCTAACGAGGGAGGGGATGGGGAATTAAAACAAAAGGAAAATAGGGACAGAAATAAAAGGGACCAATGCGCATGCATACCCTAGCTAAGTTTACTAGAAAAAGGGAAAACTAAAGATTCAAAAATCGAAAACCTAGTCTAACCTAAAATCTGGGTGGGTTGCCTATGTTCAACCCTGTTAGGACAAAATTCTGTACCTAACCGACATCCAAGTGCCACTCTAGGTCAGCCCCTTTCACTCTACACATTCGCGCAAGATTCACCCACCTTTTGCCGAATTCCGATGAAGGGAGCCGCCGCCTTTCCGTCCTAATCTTGACTTTAAGCTGATGCTCAAAGAACAAGATCAGTTGGGAAGAGGTGAACTTCTCGCCCTCATGGAATCCCTTCTGACGCGTCGTCCAAATCACGACTCTCATAATCCCTAGTAAGCAACAGAACACATAGTGTTCAGCCTTCGTCAATTGCGGCACCACATTGCTACAAACAGAACTGGCTTCCAGGACAAAGAACTTTCCCTGCAGCATGCGAACCATGAGGCCTTCAACAAACTTGCACAACGGCACTACCGTCTTGCACTGAAAAAAGGCGTGACCAATGGTCTCGACTTCGCCAGTACAGCGACGACAGTTTGGATATTTCTCCAAACCTGCTGAACAAAGTCTCTTGCCGACCCAGAGGGCCCCACGAATCATCAGCCAGGTGAGTGATGCCTCATCATTATTGAGACATTTCAACCCAGGCGCCCAAGGCCATATCGAGCGAGCCTCCTGCTTCGTAAGACCGAGCTCGTCGATCAGACCATCTTGAACGGACCCCCTAACTAACAACTGATACAATGCCTTACGAGACAACGCCTGGGCGTCGGAGAGGCCATCCGTCGTCCGCAAGAGGAGCTTCAAAGCACTACGACATTCGCGGTAGAAGGAGCACTCGGCACGAGGTGTACGGCCAGCCTCCACCACGCACGAGTGCACACTTCTCAGGGATGGGAAATGTTTTCGGACATCTTCTTTCCAAAAGGTGCCCACCTCATCCAATCCGCGACACATTCGGTCTAGAAAGGTAATGCGAAGCATATATTGACGAATCTCAATGCTAGGCATACCCAGACCGCCCTCAGAGGGATGAAGGCAACAGATCTCGCGACACACCATAGGGGCCTTGTCTCTCCACAAGAAAGAGAACAAGGTCCGGACTAATGACATTAGTCTGGCATACGGGAGCGGAAGCACAGAAAGTCGGTAAAGGAGGATCGGATATATGTGTGAAACACATACCTCCGCCCTTCCCTTCAGGGAAAGTCTCCTCCGAGACCACAGTTTACCCGCGATCTCGGCCTTCCCTTGCACCTCCGACCAATTCATTTCCAACTGGAGATCAGGACCGAACCAGACGCCGAGTATCTTGATCGGCCCATCCGTCCAGAGGAAAGGTCCGGGAAGAGAAACTCCCTTCCACGCACCCAACCGCAAGCCCACAGACTTATCGCGGTTGATCTTGGCCCCTGTCACCATCTCATACCCACTGATCTCTTTGCTGACTTCGTCAATCTCGGCTCTGCTCGACACAAGAACCGAAACGTCGTCAGCATAGGCAGAATACCTGGCTGAGGTGGAAGCCCCAGGCAGGGAAATTCCGCGCAGGACCGGATTCGCCTTCAACTTGCGAAGGAATGGTTCCAACGCAAGAACGTAAAGCAGAGGCGAGAGCGGACAACCTTGACGAATGGAGCGAGACAATACGAAAGGCTTCGATCTTACCCCATTCACTTCCACCAGCGCACCGGGGGTCGCATACAAAAGTCGGATCCAGGAGCGAAAGTCGGCTCTGAAACCGGCCGCCGAAAGGACAGCCTCCAGAAATCGATGGTCAACCCTATCGAAGGCCTTGGACTGATCTAAATTGATCAGCGCGGCTTCACTGTCGACTTGTTCTAAGATCAAGCGTACCATATGAAGGTTATCCTGAATAGTCCTCCCCTTCACAGCACAAGTCTGTTCAGGGCCAATCAGACTAGACAGGACAAGCTGCAAACGGTTGGCTAAGATCTTCGCCAAAATCTTTAAGTCAGTGTTTAACATCGTTAAAGGGCGAAAGTTCCCTAACCCATCCCCACCGTCCTTGTCCTTACGCAGCAACTTGATCACACCCCTGGTGAAGCGTTGGGGTAAAGACCCCTGCTTCATCCAGTGGTTGTAAATCAGTTCCAGCAAAGGAACAAAAACGTGCGACAACCTCAAGTACACTTCGTAGGGAAGACCATCTAATCCCGGAGACTTATCCAGGCCAACCTGCTTCAGCGCTTCCCAGATCTCCGACTCTGTAATGGGACCCTCGCACCTAGCCGCTTCAGCTGCCGAAAGGCAGGGAAAGTCAGCTAAATAGGCGTCGAACTGAGCAGAGCTCAGACCGGGCTCCCTGGTGAAAAGATCCTGAAAGTAGTCCCGAAACACCTCACATATGCCCGCGTTTGTAGTCACGGTCCGCTTATCCGGCAACGTGACGCATGCGATATGTCGCTTAGACGCGCTTCGATTTTCCTCTGCACGCAGTTCAGCGGCCATATTCGTTGCCTCAGAAGACATTCTTTTTAACCTAGCCCTAACTACCAGAGCTTGATCCTTCTTGATAAGCAAGGAGGACAACTCTGCCTTAGCTAAAGCTATGTCCCCACTAACACGGGATTTCACTGCCCGATCGACTTTATCTTCTAAAGCAGTTTGCGCCGCTAATCTATCTAGATTGAGTCGACGACTAAAATCGGCAGCAAACGTTCGAATTTTAGATTTAAGATTTCCCCACCAGGCGTTTCCCACAACCGCTCCCGTCAATTCCCTTTGGATGGTTAGTAACAGCTGGTCCCGGAAACCCTGATCACCAAAAAGTGAACAGTTCAATTTCCAGTAACCAGCCAATCTAACCTTAGGCTTATCTAAGTTTACACGGACCCGGACAAGCCTATGATCCGTATAAACTATATAATGGAAACTTGGACACCCTAAGAGCCCTACATCGACTCTCCTAACTAAGACCCGGTCCAGGTAGCTCGCAAGCGTCCCAGGAGCCGAGTTGCCACTAGTTGTCCAAGTCCATGCTACCTCCCGAGGGTGTTCATTCCGGAACTTATCGACCAGATCAAACCGATCGATAAAGTCCCGAAATGGTTTCACATCCGGGTTGTTAGTACCTTGTTTATGCCCTATACGATCTATATCGGGGTCAAGGACGGCATTCCAATCCCCCGCTAAAACTACCCGACGAGACGTCGTCAAGAACGGCGCGATCTGCCGAAACAAAGCAGGCCGCTCGGAATGGGTATTGGGCGCATAAACCCCAATGAGACGTAGAACCTTATCCTTTATGGTAACATCCAGCACGCAAAGTCTGCCCGCCGGATCCGCGAAGACAAGGGTACAAGCAGCCTTCAAAGACCTGCTCACTAGCCAAGAGACACCCCTCGAACGACCATCAAAACAGGCTGAATAAAGGGCGAACCCCTTAGACAGTATGTCCTCACGATCATGAGAAGAAAACCGGGTCTCTTGTATACAACATACATTCACCCCGAGGCGCTGAAGGTCACGAGTGAGCCTCGCCCTGCGAGACTCGGACCTCAGGCCCCGGACATTCAACGTAGCTAACCAGAGAGACATTGTCAATCGAATTAGGGTTGTCCTTCAGGATAGAACATGGCTGGGGTGAGGACACCGACAGCTTGTCCCATCGAACCTGACATCATCTCAGTATCGAGAGTATCACTCTGAGACAAGCTACCGATGTCCGCGGGATAAGTTAACTTAAGAGCCCTATAAAGGGATGGGTGAACATAAAGAGGGACCCTCCCTTTACACTTTTTAGTTTCGTCTAAGTTTTCCTCAAGGAGAACTACTGCTGGGGGCACCACTTTCAAGGAGGCCTTAGCCTCCTCTATCATGCCCCATATCTCCCGCGTACCCGGGCCAGTTCTCACCACGGTTAGCTGATTTCGGGCCTCAAAATTTTCCGGCACCTCCACATCTACACCCTTGATGTGCCGGAAGTTCCAGAGAACTTTTAAGGGCATCGGGTTTTTAGTTTGCCCGAAGACCCTATCAGCCTGATCCCGGGATACGCGGCAGACGTCTTCCCCCGGGAGATATGGTGGTTTTATTTTCTTTTTTTTCTTGTCCGTAGTTGATTGAGTATCCGGACTTCTGTTTCTTTTTTTCTGAGGAGAGTGAGTGGGTGTATGCATAGGAGTGTCTCTCGGTGTAGTTGATGGAGTCATGCCGGAAGGTGTCTTTACGGGTGAAGGTTTGGAGGAACGAAGAGATTTCACTGGAGAGTTTGTCAAAGATTTAGGCGGAGGTGGTTTTGTGAATTTATATTTAAGTGATGGGGGGGAAGACGGGGCAGAGGATAGGGGGCCCGGTACCCCCAGCGATTTTTTATTTTTAGCCCGCTTGGCCTCCACTTTTTCTTTTAACTTTTTTAGGTCCAAAATTTTCTGCCAACTTGGTTCATTCAATTTTTGGGCTGCAGTAGCAGTTTCAGCATAAGACGCCGAGGCGTCGCCCTCAGAGCTGGTAGAGGGAATGGGGCTGTAGGTGACAATGTCCCCGGGGTCATGCTGGGACTGAGGAACCGCTGTTTGGGTCTTCCCCTTGCCCCTAACCACGAGGCGCCATTCCCCCTCATCCTTCTCCTTAACCACACTTGTGGCAGGCGTCGGATTTGAGGGTAATGTGGCTCTGGACCCAACCGAGGGATTTTCCCCAACAGTACGCCCCGCAGCTAGGCCCACTACAGGCGCCGCGGATTTTACTTTCTCGGCCAAGGGGGTATTTTGGTCGCCTGTGACCGGAACTCCAGGGGCCTTCTTCCCTGGGCAGGAGGAGGAAAGGTGACCAGTCTCTCCACACCTCCAGCAAGTTGGTCTCCTACCGGTCACTATGACCGGCATTTTCCGGTCACCAAACACCAAACAGTTGGGGACAGACTTGAAGGCCTCTTGATCAAGCATGATATCAAAAGTCCATCCCCCGTTCAAATTGTCGGAGAGAGCCCCTAAAATTTGGCCGTACTGCATAAAAAATGCAGCCAGAAGCTCTCCCGAAATTTGAGGAAGAACCTCGAACACGGCCACCCTGGTCCGTCTTCGGCCTTCATATTCCGTTCTTAGTATTAGATCTTTTGTGATCAATTCTTTTTTTGCCATGGCTAGGCAATCTTCTGGTGTGGGCAGCAGAATGTCCCACATGAAGAACCCTCTACCTTTAATTACTCTTTGGGGTTTTATCCCCAGGGACAAAAGTGATTTAATCACTGTGTCTTTAGTGGAGCGACAAATCTTTTTGGTTTTTTTGTCCACCACAAAAACGGTCACCATTCTTTTTGTGAACACATCGAGCTCCTGGACAACATCGACGAACCCATCTTTATTTACAAGATGGGCGTAACTTTTCGCCTTATCCAGGAAATCCGCCATGTTCAGAATACAACTTGGTGGGGACTTCCAGCATGAGGGCAATTCCTCGGCTGTCTTTTGTGCCTCCTTTGGCACCTCAAAATTCTTATTACTAGCTTCTCCCTTCTTGGAGCTACTAGTACGGTCAGCTTTGGGGCTACCATCAGCCCGCTTCTTGGCAGCATTATCTGGGGGGTTGGCTTTAGCAGCCGTCCCAAAAAGGTCCTTTTTTATATTGGCCCGACTGGCACCGTCGGCCATATTGAAAAACGTGGAGACTACCACCTGCGGGTCTTTTTAAATGTAATCACCAAATTTGGGGAAAGGAGTTTTGGGAGGGAAAAAAAAAATTAAACAAATAAGCCTGGATGTACCAGTAAATTAAAAGAAGAGAAACAAAGACAATAAACTTTTTTTTTTAAAAAAAATAAATAAACTGGGAAAATTAAAAGACAAAAAAAAAATTAAACAGGAAAAAAAAATCTAAATGGCGCCCAAAGGCAGCCGAAAGCAAAAAACAAAAACAGAAACTCCTCTCTCTTTTTTTAAAAATTCACGAAAATGTACAAAAAGAAAAAGAAAGGAAAAGAAAAAGTCTGGTTTACAACCAGAAAAAAAAATAAAGGTTTGCGGCCAAAGCCGCTAAAGAAAATAAAAATGCAAAAGAAAAAACAAACTAGTTAAATCAAAAACGAGACGAGAGAATGCGACCGAAGTCGCTAATAAAAAGGAAAAAAAAATAAAGTTTTCTTTTTCTTTTCAAAAACTGTACTGACTTTTTTTTTACAAAAGCAACTAGAAAGAAATAAACAATAAAAAAGAAATCGTCCGGTAAGACTTTGTCAAACCGGACTAAAATAAAAAAATTATGAGGGCCGAAGCCCCAAAAATAAAACAAACAAAAAGAAATAGAAGAATAAAATCAAAAAAAATAAAACTTAAAGAATAACTTATCAGAAAAAATCCTCAGAAGTTCGTCCAAAAAGTTCTTGAAGCACTGAAAGGAAAATCGTTAGCAGCAAAAAAAAAGGTTCGTCGTAAGTCAAAAATATCAAACAAAAGGTCAAAAACCGTCGCGAAGCTCACTGAAGATTAGTGTCGCGTTACCGTATTTATTTGCTTTCAAGTCACGTGGTCGGCTCCAGGAGTTGTTTCGATTTGTTGGCGGTAAATTAATTTTAACCGCGCGAACGTAGACGAAAGTATGATATTAGCATTAATTGACCAATCAGGTGTCAGAGAAATATCAAGGCTCCGTGATCCACTTCTTTTTTCTTTTTTTACACATTTTGTCGATAGAGTACTGTTACGTAGGAAATGTATTGGAATCTTTATTTAACCAATGGCATTAGTTAGATTACAAATAAAATATTATTAAATTGAAGTAGAACACTAAAAAGTTTATTGCAGCTGTTTTTCTACTGAATTCTTGTTTAACTTTTGCTTAATAATCACCAAAGATCTTACCCGTAAAAATTAAAATGTAAAATAAAATGTCATTTTCTTCAAGAAAAAAATTGAGTTAGAACAGGAAGAGCCAACCTATGGCACATGCACCAAATTGTAGCGCATTGCTTGTTAGATGTAACGATTCCTATTTACAATTGAGATCCGTACACTACAAAATTGTACATTATTTATTCTTTGTTCATATTTGCAGTTTTGTACTTTTTCAAAAATTGTATATTATTTGTGAAAATATTTCCCATAATAGAAGATATGATTTTAATAGGCACTACCAAATAATATCAGACTGAAATAGATGGAAAACTAGAGTTTGTGCTTCAGTCTAAGTTATGAAAACTATATGTGATTATGAAAATGGACGAAATCAAAGACAAAATATATCTGTTAAAAGTTTTTGTGAATGTGTGAAAATGTCCGAAGAATCTTGCGGGATTGATTTCGCATTGATCAAATAACAAAAATCTTAAAAAAAAAAAAAATGATTATGCCATATCACCAAATAATTAAAAGACGTTTTGGTGATCGAAAGGAATGTCGACTAAATTACCCGATCAAAATATTTACGAGATGTCCCGAAAAACTCTATCGTCTGTATTTATGCAAATGAAACACTTTTATAAATGCTTGTATTTTTTTTTCTTAGTTTTGAACACATTTGCTGTTATATACTATGTCGCGCCATTGAGCATTTTTATGAGATGATAATTTTAACGCCTTTGAAGAATTTATAGGATTTAATTTGTCTTATTAACGAAAAAGATGACGAAATATATTGAACAAAGTAAAATCATACTTAGAAAATTTACAACTACATTCTAAAAAACTCATCAACTTTACTTGAAAAAAAAACAGTTTTAGTCGCTCCCTACTAAAATATCGCCTACAGTTACAACGTGGAAAAACTAAACATTTTCAACATGTTATGTTATCGATTATGAAATGTATGAATCAAATAAATACAATTGGATTGAACAGATGAGAATTCAGAGAATAATGTGAAATGTCAGATTTGAAATATGGAGATCAAGTATTGAGAGATGGAATGGATTTCTTAAGTGCAGAATAAATTTTAAAACTGTAAATGCTATTTATAATTTTCTAGAAAAGAAGAATGAAAAAAAAAGTCATTTTTGTGACAACAATCGGTTATTTGATTTAGACTTTTTACCAAAACTTGAAAACTACAAGGGAAGAATCTTAATAAATTATTTCAATGCATTCAAGATTAAATTAAAACTGTTCATTTATCAGAAAATAAAGAACAGACTGAATGTGTTGAATAGCAATTTTACAAGGTATTTTGAAAAAAAAATCAAAATAATTGCAACAAGAGTTATTTGAAAATCGATTACAAGATTTTGCTGAAAAAGACTGCATACTTACGCTGATCAAGCCATTTTCACTTAGTGAACAAAAACTCATTAAATTCTTTGGGATAATCTCATTCGCCGATGTTACTAGTGCTTCTCTAAATGAGTTCCACTAATGAACAAAAATTCATGAAATTACGTACAGATAGAACTTGTTGACTTAGGAACAAATCCATAATTGAAAAATAACATTTTATAAGTTTCTCTCAATCCCAAACACTTCTAGCATTCATTTTATGATAATTCTCCTGTGAACATTTTCCAGAACTAAGAAAATTTTCCGAAAATTAGATCTGCTTTTCTATATATTTTTTTCTATATTTTATATTTTTCTATATAGTTTTTGAATACAGTAAAAGTTTGACGAAATCGAAACAGACTGAAATGTTTCCATGGAATTAATTACCATATTATTTTTATATTAAATCATTGAAATATAAAAATACTGAATATGATTAAATAAATATTTTCTAAAAATTAATTGGAGTTCAAGATTTGTATGGTGCATTGGAATTCATGTATAGAAAAACTGATGACAGGAATGTGAAAGGTTTACAAGCTAAGTGGGGGGGTGAATAGAAAGAATGGGGAAATGTTTCGCTGACGAATTTGGTTATCAGTATTAGAAGAATTATTGAAATAAATAAAAAAAACCTTGATTCTTCACTACAAGGTTTTATTAAAATTTTTGAATATTTTAAATCTTAAAGTCAATTCGATTTTTTTTTTATTTTCGGTATTAAATCAAGTCAAAAACTTTTAGAAAATTTCTGGTTTGAATTAATATAACAGCTGATATTTGCGCAATATTGAATAAACAATTTTCTTGTATTTTCTCATCCGGAATATGTCACAAGACGAAGTTTAAAGTGGGTGCCTCACTTTAAAAATCTTTTTTTTAAATAACTTATTGGTTATTCATTTCTCATTTAGTATTTTATCATTTTTATAAATAAGCAATTGATTGTTTTTTGTTTGGTTGTTTTTTTTTTTTTTTTAGAATTATATTGATGAGTTATAAAATAAGACCATTTTCTTCAATGAAAGTAGTAACCATCTTAGCATTTAGTTCACAACTGTGAAAATAAGCAACGTTAACATTTTTATACTAAAGTTTGAAAACATATTAAACTATAAGCTGTTTATAAAAATCTATTGAAAATCTAACATTGAATCAAAATCGAAATTCAAAATTCTTTCATTACAGTTTCGTAAATAGCATTTTACAGCATATGTAAATCTCTAAGAAATAATTTTGTATCAAAATGGAGCAAAAAAGGGCGACTTAGCCCTTGCAGCACAGAATATCATTGCTAGTACAAGTTGAAACTCCTTTATCCGAAATTCTAGGAACCGGAAGTGCTTCGATTTTCAGATTTTTTTTCGGATTTTGGAACACAGGACATTTAATTTGTATATAGCAAACATATTGGGGAAACATCATCTTGGGTATCGTTTCCACAGGGCAGTGGTTCGCGGGAAGAAGCTGTTTGAGTGGAACTTACTTCTCACCGATGGAATACGGAGGATATGTGGGTGGTTTGCTACTATGTAAGTGGCATGGGGGTCCTAGCCGTGAAGGTTAGACCTGACGGAACTAAGGGATGTAGTTCGTCCGAGTACTTTCCATGAATGTATCGATAGAGCAGTGAGAGACTCACCACGTTCCGCCTGTGAGAGGGCGGTTGGAGGGTTGAAAATAATTCTTCTTCAACAAGGACTTGGGAACGCTTTTGAACTTTATCAAGACTGGAAAGTGAATACTGGACAGCTCCCGCCAAAATACGGCAACAGTACTCCATTTTGGTGTTGATCTGGCTCTTATAAAGATAGAGGACAGCAAGAGGAGTCAAGTACTTACTGGAGTGCTAAAGGGAGCCAATCATTTTACCTGCATCTAGCGATAGATCATATATAAGAGTTCCACTTGAAATCGGGTGCGAGTTTGAGGCCCAATATTCTCTCAAGGTACGGTTCCTCCTCGAGGGCACATCCATTCATCGTGACTGGCGGTTCGAGTTCTGATCGGCGGTGATAGAATGTAACCAGTTTGGTTTTAGGGGCATTCAATGTAACCAGCCAGATTTTTTTCCCCACTTGATCGGAAGAAAGGTCAGTTGCCAATCTCTGATCGTCAAGAGTTGTACAGGTGCACCCGTATATCGTCGTATCATCGGCATAGATGTCTATAAATGATTGGACTATATTCTTAGGCAGATCATTTATGTAAATCAGAAAGGGAATTGGTCCGAGAAGTGACCCTTGGGGACGCCTAAGTTGACCGCCAAGACATCGGAGGACTGGCCGTTAATAACTACATTCAGAGTTAGAAAGGATTTTATAATTGAGAAAACTTTTCCAGTGATTCCATAGCTGGAGAGCTTCGATAACCTTTGGGCCACACCTTGTCGAAGGCCATTGAGATGTTTAATGCTATGGGTCTCGATTGTGTGTGTCGTCAAGGACCTCACTAAGTCTGTGAGTAATGGTAGTTAGGACGTCGGCAGTGGATCGGGCTGATCGAAACCCATACTGCTCGTTGTACAAGAGGTTTTTCCTATCTAGGTGCTCGACAACCTTCTTATTGATTTGAGCCTCAAAAAGTTTACTGGCAATAATGAGGAGACTAATGAGTCTATAATGGGAGGGGGAGGATCGCTCGACTGCGTTCTTGAAGACCGGACATACTCCTTCTACAGGCTTGGGGAAAAATCTCCTTTAAGCCGCGGTTAAATAACTTTGTGGTAAATCATGTCAGCACCTGAAAAACAATCGAATTTTGAAGGTTTTCGGATTTGGGAGGTTTTCGAATAAAGGATAATCAACCTGTAATAAGATACCCGATAAAAATTATGACCAGTTGAACGTCATCTTTGATAGATATCCCGTTGGTAATCAATAAAAAACACTCGGCCATTATTCTGCATTGTTTTTTTTTATATACTGATGTTCACCCAATACAAGACTCAAGAGCCACTCAATGGGCTAATGTTGCATGAGGAGGTAAGAAATGGAGTTCAAGAGGTTATGTAGGAGTGAAGGGTTTACGACTGTAGCGATCTTCATGATAACGCTACAGAGGCCAGTTTCATTGTAGCTTACAACCTCGCCAAACACAACAAGCCATTTTCGGATGACGAGTTTGTGAAGCCGTGCATGGTGGATTGTGCATGTGTAGTGTGTCCTGAAGAAAGAAAATTTGAAAATATTTCACTGTCAAGAAGGACAATAGTACGGCGCATTAACTTAATAAGTGAAGAACTCAAAAAACAGCTGAAAACTGCAAGCAAAAACTTTGTTTCGTTTTTATTGGATCTCGATGACAGCATGGATAATGAAGACACTGCACAATTACTTGTCTTTATCCATGGAACTGATACAAATTTCGTAATTACAGAGGAAATACTTGGTCTGGAATCCATGAAAAATAAAACCACTGGTCAAGACATGTTTGAATGTGCTGTGGATCGTGTTGAGAAACGTGGTTTGCCATGGAATAAAATGGCAAGCATAACCACAGATGGGGCCAGAGCTTTTACTGAAAATAATGTATGAATGATTAAACTTAAAAAAAAACAAATTAGAAGCACAAAACTTGAATAGTGATATAGTGACTTTCCATTGCATTTTACACCAGGAAAGCCTTTGTAAAGCAGCACTAGTCTTAAAGTATGTGATCAATCCAGTTGTAAATGTGGTGAACACAATACGAGCAAGGGCAGTCAAACACCGCCTGTTCAAGTCTCAGCTTGAGGACATAGAGTCAGAATATGAAAGCGTGATTTATCACAACAGTACAAGGTGGTTGAGCCTGGGTAAAGTGATAAAAAAGTCTGGGCATTACAGAATGAAATTCAATTATTTCTAGATATGAATAGGATTTCATGTGATTTTGTGACCAAAATGGAATGTGAGCAGTGAAGATATTAGCTGATGTTCACAGCAGACATATTTGACAAACTGAATGAACTGAATGTGACATTGCAGGGTAAGGGCTTATTTGTGCATGAAATGTGGAAAAATGTAAAATCTTTCAACACAAAAGTAGACTTATTTGTAAGGCAAGCAGGTAAAGGAAAATTTTGCTATTTCACTTTATTAGGAAAAAGAAAGTACCTGAAATGGTTTCTGCTGAGATCAAGGGTTATTTGCAGAGATTGGAAGATGAAATCAGATGTCAAAACTTCAAGAAAATTTGTTGTCTTATCCATTCACTGCTGATGTTGATGCAGCACCTGAGGAGCTGCAGCTTGAATTAATAGACAAGCTGATCACACACTGAAAGAAATGTATAATGCTGAGACATTAAGTGAGTTTTATAAATCATTGTCTGCTCATAAGTTTCCATGTGTGATTTGCTGGGAAAATGTTCTGTATATTTGGATCAACATACATTTGTGAACAAAGTTTTTCTTGCATGAAAATTAACAAGAATAAATATGGAAGCTCTTTAACAGGCATAAATTTGCATGCAGTAATGAGGATCTCAACAAGCAACCTCATTCCAGATTTCAAAAGAATTGTTAAAAGCTGTGATAGGATACACTTGTCACATTAAATGATTAAATATAATGTAAAAATTGCTTATAAATGAATAAAACTAACTCAATTGTTTAAGTTTTATTTATTGATTTTTACGCTTGAAATTACAACCTTTTCAGAAATAAACTTTCATGTTCACTACTGAATACAATCAGGACCTCCAGCCAGCCTTGGATTAGCAGTAAAAGAAAAAAAATTGACAAAGTGAAGAATCACTGTACAGAAAAAAAGTCTGATAAAAACATATCCAATAGATTCCCCAGCCGCGAGAAAACGTAAAAATTAACCTACGAGAAAAAATTATTGATTGCCGCTTTCTTTTAGACAAGAAGGGATCAACCAATTCTAATGCTGGGAAATAGAAAAGTGTCCAAAGTAAAACAGATGAAGTTCTGATATTACGACATAATATTAACACAAAAGACAAATCTCAAGGAAACCCAATTAATAAGTGTTATAAAAGCCCACTTAGAAATTTGATGTCTGGAGAAAAGACACTCAAAACAAAAATCAAACATTTATACAAAGAAGAGAAACAAAATCAGGGCAACAAATGAAAATAACCAACAACACGACAAACTGAAAAAAATATGTGGAAATCCTATAAGTAATGTACAAAATCTAGTAGCCATAGATTGAATGATATTTTCGCTATTCTGAGATGTTCAAATAATAATGATATATTCTAGTACGTGCTATCAACGGGTAATTTAAGTCGTCACACTACGATTCAATCAGCTTAGTTACTAACTTGACCATTATCAAGAATGACGTAACTACAGAACGCATGGGATGTAATGCTTTAGAAAAGGCAATACCGCGTCAGAAACAGCCGAAAATTTGCTTTGTGTTAAATTCGTTAAACAAAAGAAACTTCCAAAAATGGTTAGAAAGATTTACAAAAGATGACCTCCACTTAAGATGTGTGTCACGAATAGATCGTCTAGTTGATCCTTTTTCAAGAATTAACTGAAAGAATTAACTCAAAACAATTGAAACCATTCAACGGTTCACCGTCATCCCCAAAAACATGAAAGGGCGCCTAAAGTTGAACTCATGGCATTTCCTAGATTTTAAGGAAGGGAAGTTGTGATGAGCTATTATTTCCAACATTCTGAAAAGACATGCCATTTGAAAAAAATAATCTTTCTGGGTTAGATAGAACCAGAGTAATATCTAAAATAAATTTCCAGCAAAAGCTATCACAATTTATTACAATATTTTCATTTTTAAAAACTTTCAAATCCGTTTCTTATAAACAAAAATATTAATGTTCGGCAAATTTTGCATTTAATTTTTTTTTTTTTATTTTAAATTAAAGTAGGATAATTAAAATTTAAAAAATATTACGTCTAAAATTTATATTTTATTTCCATTTAAGCAAATTATGTAATTCATTTTCTCATTCATTAGTATACTATTAATTTCTCCGATATCAAAACATCAACTGATATCAAAGGTAACAATTTAGGCCAAAAATAATGTTATTTGGATGAGATATGATTTATTTATTAAATACAGGATGTCCCCAAAAATGTACTCACTCTTTAAATGGCAATAAATGTAATGTTTACAAAGCAGATTAATGGTTAAAATTAAAATTACAAATCAGATTAATGGTTAAAATTAATAAATATTAATGTTTATTGACTTACAAAGAAGATTTACAGTCTAAATAAAATATTAAATTAAATTAAATGCATTGATCTGCAAAAAAAAAAAATCAAGAATTTATAGGCGAGCTTTTTTCTTTGGAGCCTCGACTACATGAATTTAAGCGTGCTACTAGATTGGCAATTAGGTCCCACCATTTTACTGTTGATATAGTTAAATGCAATCGCCACTTCAACTACAACAGATTCTTTTCTCGCACTTCTCACCTGTGAAGCTCCCTTCCATTTACTTGCTTCCTTGATAACTACAATCTTCGAAAATTTAAATGCAACGTCAAATGTTTTAAAATATTTTAGGACTACCAAGAATGAATTAAATTACTTTGAATCCTTGACACAGACGAACATGGTGATAATGTTCATATTTTAAAATATACTGAAAAATCCTTCATCGAGTTATAAATAAACAGATAATTTTTTTTTAAATATTGACACTGAACAGCTACGACCTCAGACACTTCATGACAAAGTTACTAGTTAAAATGATAGCTTTAAAGCGATTGTCAATAGTAACATCATCTTTCCTTCCCCACATTGCATGCCGTCTTAGATAAGAGAGAAGCTATTTTTAAGTATTATCTTTTTACAATGTTTCTTTTTATTAAACAAATTTATTTTGGGTAAGTTTTCATACCCTAATATGGTACTAGCAATATTAACCGTTACCTTACAAGGAAACATTCGCCATTCATTGACCGAGCAGCCAGTGCTACTTTCGGTTGAAATTTATAATTTATAATTTTTTCTCTTAAAACAATTTTTCATGAAAATAGGTTTCTCAAGTCCAGTAACTGTTATTGCTTTTTTTCAATCTTAATGGGGCTTTATTTTTAACCCTTTAAGCAATGTAGAAAGTCAGCATCTTGATAATGTCATTATTTTCTCGTCGACTTACATGTGATATGCATTTCAGTTGTTGCTATTGGTGAAAGTCCTCAAGTAATGAAGTTTCTGTTATTTGGCACAGTTCTTTATGATTCTGGAACCATTTTAACCATTTGAGAAAGCGGGTGTATTCAGCTGACAGTTTAGATATTTCTGAACGATTTTGGCGCCATTCGTGAAATTCATATGAAAGTCTCAATCTGACAAGCCTATTGAGTTATACGATTCTAGTTTTTATATTAATGTTTTGGTCTTGTAGCAATATGCAGTGTTGTATGAAACAACCACAAACAGAACCTATTCTGTGTTCAATTTTCTTATCTCCTATCCTAAATTTGTTATAACTGAACCATACAATGAGGTATTTGAAGTGTTTAGTATTCAATAATTCCCCATTTTGAATGTTTATGGTGGATTCAGGGTAGGTCCCTCACTGCTTTCATTCCAATTCCAGATCATAGCTTCTGTTTTGTAAGGTCCTTGAGTCCTATTTCTGGGAACACTTGTTAGAGAATATTGCTTTTTTATGACAAGCTACCTAATTAGTTGTTAGTCCTCTATATATCCGCAAAATGTTACTAGATAAGTCATAAACTCTACAAAACCCCTAAAGTGACAGTGTATATATATATATATATATATATATATATATATATATATATATATATATATATATATATATATATATATCCTGTTGAAAGATGTCACTAGCATCGTAGAAGATTGTCATAATGAAGAGGTGTATCTGGTTTTCAATGACTTTTATGACAAATTACTTTCCATGAAGGTTTTTCCCTATAGAACATTGTTCAAACTATTACACTAACTCTACACTAAGTTTACTGTTTTCCCACAATGCATCTTGCTGCTATCATTCCCCATGATAACGATGCACACGTGTCCGACCGTTCACCTTATTAGAGAAATAAGGAACTCGTCGAACTAAAAACCTTTCTTCCATTGATAGAATTCCCAGTTACAACACTCGGGTGCTTTCGGAATTAACATACGCAGTAAACGATCCGCAGTTACACAAGACAAGATTCTATCTACTGTGTATTGTAACACATTCTTACCTTTATCTTGATTCAAGCTGTCTGTAATGTGTACCACAGTAGCCCAGTTGCTTGATCGCACTTAGCGGGAAATTCCCCGTTCATTTCTCGTATTGATAAGTCTTTGTTGCTTTAAGCATTAGATTTTTTCCTCCTCGGAACACAGACTATAGGCCATTGCACATCACAAATCATGTCGCTTCAGAAATGATTCTGGTTGTAACAGTGTAGCCTTTATCAAAGTCATTCAAACCGGTGGTATGTAACACATTAAAATGGAGTGTTCGCGACCAGCTTACTAGCTTACATAGCTGTGATTGACATGCACAGTTTTTATGAAACAGTAGCTGTGATTCATGCTGCATGTCACTGGTCATATTGTTTTCACTCATCAATATATATATATGTGTGTGTGTGTGTGTGTTTGCCCGAGAGGATTCTGAAAAGTTCATGTCCCGATCAATATACAATTAGTGTTGCGTGATAGCGAGGTTCGCGGTTTCGGTCTTCATTGTTGAGGCTGCCACTTGTTATTGCTGCCAGTTTGAAGATATATATAAATAAAACGAAAATAATTTGTTTATGCCGATTACTTGTTTTTATGAGCTAGCCCCAAAAAATTCTTTTAACATTCTAATTGCAATCTGTGTGGAACAGAAACTCGAATTCCTTCCGACTTCGTTTTTGGTCAAAATTAAATGAGAGCCTAAAACATAAAAGAAACTCTCTGAAACATTTATTAGTTGGTTGTTTGCTTGCTTTTAATAAATTGCGTTTGATTCCATTGAACAGGAAAGCCGACGTAAATTACTGCGAGAGAATATTCAATATTTAGTTACGGTCTGCTGATGCATAATCTCCCTGTTGACATTTGCTTTAATCGAAGTGGAGCTGGAAGTAGGCAGCACCCAGTTTGAATTAATTTACTAGAACCATAGCTTTTTATTTGCTTCTTTTGCTTTAAAAAAAAATAAGAAAAGAGTTGATGATATTTGAATGGAACTGCATTCACTTTACTATTTTATTGAAAGATTAACATTTCCCTAATGTTTAATTCATTCTCAATAATATATATATATATA
Organism: Acanthosepion lycidas; assembly: GCA_963932145.1. Lineage (NCBI taxonomy): Eukaryota > Metazoa > Mollusca > Cephalopoda > Sepiida > Sepiidae > Acanthosepion > Acanthosepion lycidas. The sequence continues at coordinate 45,575,556 of OZ010587.1, read as the reverse complement.
TATATATATATATATATATATATATATATATATATATATATATATATATTCCACTTTCCTTTTCTGGCTCATTTTAAATTTGATATTCTTTTGTTTCTTTGTTTTTATTAAAAAAAAGAAATTGGTGAAAGGAGAGAACGTTCACCTTTTTAAAATATAATTTTACCTTCATTTAATATACATATGCCTACATGAAAAACATGCCTCGGGGCTGGCTTTCCTACGCTGCACATTGACAGGGAACTCGAATTTGGCGAGCAGTATGAGGGCTGCCTTCCCTTACCTTACTATCACTCTTCCTGTCTCGCGGGCTGAGCGCCTTCGTAAGTGGATGATGTTTCTGTCGCTGCTAGCCACGACATTTGGACGACGCGATTGGAGGTAATCTTGCGATGTGAAAGTTATTCTTATCAGGATCTAATCCGATTGTTTGAGCATCAGCTGAGGATGAAGATTAGAAATGATAGAAAGCGTTTGGCATCGACAGATTTCAGCAAGAGGTGGGTAACTATGGAGAGCCTGGTTCGCGTGAACGGGGCTAGTCTTGATTAAGTCACCCTAATTCACAATGGGGCGGCTTCCTGCGGAGCCCTCCCTTGGTTAGAATAGGTCCTTCTTGTGTACCTAGTCAATGTGAGTAAGTGTCTTTCCTAGTCTGTTCCCGGCTTCTTCTTTGGTTATGATCCAAGCCGAGATTCCCAACCTCCACAGTTTGCTATTTGGCCCTTTTTTCATCTCGATTGGGTCAGTTTTTCCCATCGCCGTTTTTATTTTATCTTTTCCTCTCCCTTATCTAAAGAGTCTCTTGATTTTGTCTGAAGACACAATACAGCAGACTCTCTTATTTCTTTGAAGGTTGGACGGTTCCTACTAAAATCAAGTTATCTTTAGTTTGTATATTTTGTTATATTTTAGTTTGTTTTCAGGTTCATCCTCTCTCTCCTCTTATTGCTTACCATCAATAAATTTTTATATATAATTATATACTCAATAATTTTTATCGCATATGAGGTGTTTAGTAGGTTCCGTGTGTGTGTGTGTGTGTGATATTGTAGTAGATGTAGGATTGAATGACGACGGACGAGTTTTTGTGGTGGATACGCAAATTGTAATGAATGAATGGGTCGTGAATCTGATTAGCTAGGTATAAGATATTGTCGACCAGCCTTAAACCTTACACCCCTTTTAGGCCTTGTGCCATAATTGTTGTATACTATACGTAATAAATCAACATATGTCTACATGAAAATAACTTTCATTAAATTCCGATAAAATTAAGGATAAACGTTTCATTAGTTTCAATTCTCTAAACAATCATTACAGTTTTTGACGGGGTGGGGGAGTTGCATTACACTCAAACAATATGAGCATCAACACATTAATGTACTGAAATGTCACGATATTTTTTTTAAACGAAGATTTATTTCAAAAGCAAAACTTAAAATAATACGGTAATCATTTTACCGTATTATTTTAGTATTATTATTCAAGAATAGCAATATTAAAAGGAAATGAAAAAATGTTTCTAAATTAATATTTTAAATGAAGAAGATAGAAATTAGTTGCCCGAATTAACTTTATGTTTTACTAAGGAATTCAAGTCTTATAAATGACTTGAATGCAACTCAATTTCATAAATGTATTTCTTGAAGATTTTAAGTTGCCTTAAGCTTTGAAATATTGCTTCTTATCCTGGGTGACCACCTCTGGGTACATGGGTGGATGTCGTTCATGGAAAACTGATATGAAAACAACGAGAAATAGGATAAAAAAGATTGACATAATGGTTCACTGTGAGTGAGGGTGGCTATTTCTGAAGAGACAACAAATGGCACATTTCAACATAGACTTATGAGAAATATGGATGTTTTATATCCCTATACATACAAGAGAAAAAGAGTCAGTTTTCAGAATCTTTAAACAATCATGAAAGTCGTTGGATAATCATTTCATTTAGCTCCGCATTTCTCAAAAACAACTTATTTGCGGTTTTTATGCACACGTATGGGAGGGACTAAACTCCGATGGCAATAATATTTCAATGTAACCATTTCGTTTTTAACAATAATGACACTGTAACGGCGGCTAAGAATATTCGTCTAAGAAATATTCGTCTAGAGAATTATAATCTAATGTATTAGTATTAATATACAAACAATGTACGCCAATAAATGCTTATAAACCACATGTATCATTGTCATATGCCCTGCTCGACGAATAATTTATAATGCAATCATACGCCGACCAGGAGATATATACATTATCACGTCTATGGAGAGATACGGTCTATCTCTCCCAGACCATGACAAATGGACAATTAGTAAACAAAAATATTTTAAAGAACACTGTTCGATTGGGATAATCAAACAGTAGTCTTTTCCCAGGTTCGCTTCGGTTTCAACACGAATACTGATCCACAATTCAAGGATGAACAATAAGGCGTAATAAATTTTGGTATAAGAATTTTAATATATACATATACACAAGATATTACAATAAAAGTAAAATATAAGCATGACTAAATCATCCGACGACCAGAACCTCAAGACTTATGTTGGGATACCAAAATATGCCCAAATCCAAGTGGATTCGACTGAACCCGAACGGATAAAAAAAATAAGTATGAATAACTACGAATGCAGAAATCAACGCATAACCAAAAAAAGAGATGGAATAGGATTTATATATTACTATTTTGACATGTGGAAAGGTGTGAGAACGTAAAATTTATGGATGCTTGTGTATCTTTCTAACACGGGTCCAAAATATATAATTACTTATCTTTATATTCAGTTCTCTCTCTTATTCATTGTCCTTTCTTCTCTCTCTCACGTTTCCTCTTTTCTTTCTTTCTTTTTCTTTACACAAATTCAATTTCACACGGTCCGGCTGCAAGAGATATATACTTTCTCCTTCTCTCTAGTTTTCTCTTTTCTTTCTTTCTTCTTTACACATTTCAGCTTCAAACACGGTCCGGCTGCAACAGATATATATACTTTCTCCTTCTTTCTTGATTTATCTTTTCTTTCTTCAAACACAGGCTGTATTCTCAGCGTACAAATTTCCTAGTGTCTTCTGTGATAAATAACTCGATTTATCTTCTTCAATTTGGAGTTAACGAACAGAAATATATATCCTTATATTTCTTATCCGGAGTTGCTTATGATGAATCGGACAAGTTCCATCATTACCAAAATGAGTCATCTTTCCGTTCATAAGTTATCAGCGCTTCGATTTCGTGTCTTGCTCCTTCAAAGACAAGACAGCAACTGACTTCCAAGTAATTTTCTAATTCCCACGTGTCCTGTATTTTGGCGCGAATTCCAGTTCCTGCTGCTTCATGACCTTACGTCAGTACCCTGTCTAGATTCTGTCTAGACGTCTGTTGCTACGGGTAACTGGGTCAGTCAACCTCTTGACCTGCTTCCCCAAAATGACTCGAGACTCCCACGTGACCTCTTCTGTTGTCAAGCGGAGATTAACCTTAATATATACGTGTATGCGTGTTTGGTCTATCTGCATTCGTAACAATCATCAATAATTAATGTTGCTATAAGTTTCTTAAATATTATTTTGTAATATAGTGAATATCAATAAAATCGAGCATTTTGTACATGAATAAAGTGTCAACTTATCAAAAAATATTATTATACATCTGTGGTCATAAGACGAGTATTCCTTGGACCAATATTCTTTAAATGAATGTTAAATCCCACTATAATATACGCATGATTTCGTTTGTACTGTATTTTATTCTACTGAATGGTTTTTGACCTGACCAAAAAGGGATTTAAAAACTTCTGATGTTTGGTCAGATTTTGGAAAGTGGGTCGGGCTGAGAACTTTTTGGCATCTTGTCGTATTATTATCTACACTACCAAAACAAATATAATTTGTTCTTTGAGAATTTTAAATCTTAGAACAATAACTATATCCACTTCCCTGTTTAAAAAAAAGTTCATGAAATATTTTCCAGTAGACCAGACATTTTTATCTGATGAGTGTTGGAGATTTTGCAAATTGTCTACCATTCTTATTTACACAGACACTTAAGGACTCTTAATACGAACAACGTGTTCTTTCTCTTTAGACAGGCTTACAATTTTAGTTATCCCATCAGTCACGATGGCAGAACTCTTTATTCTATTGGCCGCATTACTTTTCGGTTTACAACCGTAATCTTTTAACATCTCTTTCCCCCGAGTACATTCACGTTATCGACGATAGTCATATTTTTATTGTTATATCAATGGACAAATGTTATATTCGTGTCGTCAGCTTTTATGTTTTCCGTATTGTTATATTCTAATTCTTTGTGATCAATTTCTGTTGTATCTCGAGTGTTTTCAGAATATATTGTAATTCCATTGTTACGACAGTCAATAGCTTAACCTGAAAATCTCGTCTGATGTTTATGATATTAGAACATATTGGATGCACGCGTTACTCTGCTTCTACCATTTTTATTTAATTTAATATGTGTAATAACACATTAAATTAAATAAAAATGGAAGATGGCGTACGCCAGCAAGGTAGTAGACAGGTTAATTCTACAACTATGAAACTCACTTTAAAAATACCTTTTGAAGTTCACCTTATTAAATATTCAGTCTTGTTCTTGTTTTTGATTATCTAAAATTCTTTGGTATTTTTTTAAATTACGTGTGGAAATCTGAAAAATGTTTAGCACAGCAAATTAAATGATAGTAATGTTGATTCTTGAACTTTTGTTTCTCTATCTACCTGTCGAGGATGATATGGATGTCTTTATGAAGATAGAATATGAATTTTGGGAGTGGATCTCTGCTGCTTGCCAATCGAAAATCATTTTTCTCCTTTTAAAAAAAACTTCAGAATTTGTAAATCCTTGAAAACCAAAGCTATTCGCACGTCTTTGTTCAGTTGTACACATTTTATCGAAAATAGATGGAATCGTCCGACTGAACACTGTTTCTAGTGGCGTTTTAACAAATGAAATGTTCGAATTTAGCGTTGTCATAAAGGAGAATAGGAAGAAATGTTATATTGGCTAGCCATTTACTATTTTTTTATGTCGAACTGTGTACGAATCTTGTTCTTCCGATTGTAGCGAATAAGGGTTGATGTTTCAAGAAACTATACAAATTCTACTTATGTCAATTGTGCCCCATTATCTAAAAATAATTTTTTTTTGGTATATCGAGTTTGGAAAATAATTGTAGCAAAAATGTGGAATCGTTAACTATTGATTTTCAACACATTACAATGTCTAGTCGTTTTGAATGAGATAACCACAATTAAATATTTTCACTCTTTAGGTCTTACAGAGTCCATATAAATTGCTGACCATCGGATTCTGTCTCTGACAAAGGTTTTAGTTCTGATAAAGGTTTATTTCTGCTTGAGGATGTTCTTTTACTTCCAAAGATCCGTTATGTCTTTAAATGCTCGTACAAGAGCTATTCGACTGCTTTTTCATTTGACAAGTTTAAGCATGGAAATTTACTTGATGAAAATGTTTTCTATCAGTCGAGACAGACGATCGTCGTGGCCCATCGTAAAAATAGCTACGCAAATATAAAATCATAGCTGAATACTGCAATCTATTTCTATTAAGAATAAGATTACACGATGCTACTATAGTATGATATCTACTATTCATTTTCTACTATGGTACGATATTTATCAACTGTTGGAAGTATGAAATATGCTGGGGTTACTGTCCAAGGCAGGGAACTGGTTATATATTTAAATCATTAACAATTTTTTTATACAAAAAAAAAAAAAAAAAAAAAAATTAAATCATCTAATAGTGATTTTAATGTTTTAAACTGATTTAATGTAATTCCGGCGTTCACAGATCTCCATATTTAACGCTGACCATGAAAACCGAATATTTTACACACATACTGAATTCAAATTCACGTATTCAAATATATGTATATTAATTCTGCTTTGTGCAAGTTGACATTCTTATGTCATCCAATGGATAGAAAAATGTCAATATTGTATTCAGAATTTGTTAAAAAATTACAGGAACATATTGAATACAAAGAACATTGTATGTGACAACCTTTTTGCCGTTGACACGTTTAACAACACCTATCACTTCTCAACTCACATACCCCTGACTCCGAGTCCTGTTTCTTCTCTTCATCCTCTCAGTTGCTAGTCGCTAACTCCGCTAGCTTTGTTGAGTAATACGGCGACCACCGAAAGAGAAGGCCAGTTCTGTGAAAGGGGGGGGGACATGTGACGTCACTATCTTGAGTCCTTACTTTTTTTTTCAGAATACCGGTTGTTGTTAGTCCCCAAACTTCCACGTGTTTTAAATTATTTATCTATTTGTTTTTGTTTTATTTTAAATATTGAATCAATTTATAAAAAAGCGATGTCTCATACCTCACTGCAAAAGATATTACAAAAATGGACCATGTGTTTTCTTTTCCGAAAGAAAACATTATCTGATATTTGAACGCGTTCAATCAAAAGAATGGATCTTGCACCTAATAAATTTAGCAGGGTGAATGCTTTTTGTATTACAAAGCAAGTAAAAAAACTTTGCTAAATCTATTGTCTTAATGTATTTTGAATTACAATTAAAATAATTAAGACGAAGTTACGATAGATTTAGCGAAGTTTTTAAAAGCTAAAAATCCCATTTTTTCTAAATAAACTTTAAATAAATTTTCTATATCTATAAATATATAAAGGGCAGTTGGACACCTCGGCGTGGTGTAATGATTAGCAAGATTGTCTCGCGAAAACAATTACGACTGAGTAGTGAGTTCGATCCTCAGTGGGGTTCCATACTTCCGGCAGCACTTATGAAAATCACTATAAAGGGCAGTTTTCTATGTGTGTGCGTCCGGATAAAACTAAAAACTACAATAATTTCGACAAAGTAAATATATATCCAGACTCATTAATCACACAAGTCAGCTTTTTGTATAAAAAAAAAAAAAAAAAAAATCATATAATTTACGAAATTGTCAACGATGTATTTCAAAATTTGCGGGCTTAGCGGAACGAGTCGTATTAGTCCTCAAAGTAACCGTCTGGAGACGGTGGCGAACCTTTCAATTGTAAACAAAGACGGGTGCGTGAGAAATCTATCGTTTTTCTTATATTGATTAATAATTGTTCTGCCCTCATCATGGCATCAAAGCAGAAGGAAAGTGTAAAAAGGAAGCGTACAAACCTAAGTATCAGTGACAAATTAGAGCTTCTTCCATCTACGGACAATCGGTTTTAACGGACCACCTCATATTAGTCCGTTGATGAGAGGTTTACCTCTATTTTTAAAATTTCTATTCTCTTGAATTTATTTTCACATCTATAGTACATAAAAGTGTAACTTTCAAAAAATGAATATTAAAACAACAAAAGTAAATTTAAAAGAAGAATATTAAATTTGAAAAAAAGTTTAATATTTATTTATTCAGAGAGAGAGAGAGAGAGAGAGAGAGAGAGAGAGTGAGTGAGTGTCCGGTTAAAACATTTAAATAAAGAAAATAAACTTAAGATATATTTAAACATTTAATTTAAAAATATTTAAAGCAAAAATTATAGTGAGCCTTACTTCTTCGAAAAATAATTATTTATTGTTTATTTTGGATGGGATTCTTATTAATAAAAAAGTAAATAAACTTAAATTAATATATATTTAAACTTGAATTTATTTTCACATTTATAATAAATAAAAGCGTAACTTTAAAAAATGGATATTAAAACAATAAATTTAAGAGAAGAATAATATTAAATATAATTGAAAAAAAAAAAGTTTAATATTTATTTATTCAGATATTCGAGTGTGTGTGTGTGTCCGGTTAAAACTAAAAATACAATAATTAACGACAAAATAAATCTGGAACCAATAAAAATCAAGAACAGGTTCGGGAATGAATTTAATTTTCTTAAAAAAAAAAAAAAAAGTGTTAAGAAAGTGACGGGCAGGCAACCGAACCGGACTGGACCAGACGCTGAAAAGCATTTCATCCGCTCTCTCTTATCCTCTTTGTACACCTAAAAATCCCATGGAAAGTCAAAAGAATTTGTATTTACTCGCTGCCCCACCTACACATACACACGAGGTAAGGTTGTGACCCATCGCCGGTTTAATGTGAGGAGCCCGAATGCGTACACCCTGGCTAGGAACAAACATAGGTTTGGTTTAAAAAAAAAAATTTTGTTTTGTTTTTAGGTATGCGAACTACATTTCCAATCTGAAGACATGAGGAGAGAATCGTCAGTCTTTGACAAAAAAAAAAAACAAAAAAAAAACAGGAGCCAATATTGCAGTTAAACTTCAGAAAACATATATTCATGATGGTGCTATCTCTAGAATTCTACCAAACTGTCCCTTATATTTATCTTCAATGACCACCTTTGAAGAGTCACTGGATTCTAAAAGAATTCGACTGGAGAATTCTGCCCATAAAAGTACTTTAAAATCAAGGTATTACTGATGACTTAGCATACAAACAGCAGAATAAATTCCATAATATTAATGATCTAGAAGGAAAATTAAATTTCCTTGATAGAAATTACCGGACTGTTGTTAGGCAGCAAGAGACACTTATTATATGCAGCAGCATCAAATCCCCAGCGACCTGTCTCTTATAATTGAAACTGATTTTTCAGTACATGTGTTGTGAAGAGATGTGGAAACGAATACAATAGGGGGACTAAAAAATTCATAAACATGTAACAGATCAAAATACTCTTTAATTTCTGATCGAAAACATGAAGAAATTGGATACAACAGCAAACCAAACCTCAAAATGTGATTTCTATATTAAAATTGGTAATGTCGTTTCTACTATTGGTGCAAGAAGAATCAAACAAATATTTTAATTCGATCAAATTTATATATGAGCAGCTAAACTTAATGACACAGAATAAGTTTGAATATTCAATATTGTTGAACTGTCTTCGGTGTTGTATAACTGCTCCCCTAAAGTGTGAAGGTTGTTAAGAGGTAACAAAAATATAATTTTACCTAGTTTATTCATTAAAATATTATCCTTTGATTGATCATCATAACAATTTTCTTATGTATATTAAAAGTTAATTTAAGTTACTAGTATAGAAAGACCCCACAGTATCTTTAATTGTTCATGAAATTCACCAAAAACCTTATTTAGATTATAAGGGTGGTAATATTGTTGGCTTATCTGGCAACAGCAATGAAGCTGCAACAAGTGCTTTTGTTTTTATGCTTAGCAGTGTCTTCTCACAATATAAGGATGTTGTGCATGTTATGCCAATAAAATATCTTCAAGCTGAGAATTTATTTGATATAGACGTACAATAATTGATTTAGAGGAGATAGTTTTTCAAGTATTATCAGTTATAACATAATAATGCTATAAATAAAAACCTATATCTTTCTTTTGTAGTTCACCAAAGCTTTCAATTGTATATCCACACCCAGTTATGAAGTCTAGACCGCTTTTCTTCCTATTTGACCCACTTCATATATTAAAATGCATTACAAACAATTGGCTTTATAAAAAAAGATGCAAGTAAATGTATGTTTTACCAAAATTTCGTCATAATGGAAATCATTAAGTAGTTTGAAAATTAAAAAAATAAATAAATTGAATATCAGTCTACATTAATAGCCATTTTTTCAAAACATTAGTAAAGAAAAAGAAAAATCGTTAATTTTTAAATATTAGACGCCCCTTAGAAATTTGGAAGTTTGCGTTGTATTAACGTCTTTTTTATATAATAGAATCTTGGGATAGCGTTCCCTCTTCAGTCAGAAAATTGTTTTTGGCCAAGAGAGATGTTAAGATTTCTGGTTCCGTTGTAAATCTGACGAGTTTACCATGTAAAATATTTATTTGCGGAGAGGCGGCGGCTTGTTAACAGGTCGGGGTACCTGGCAGAACGGATCTGATGTTGCAATACCCGAAATCCGTAATGAAACCTGGGTAACATCACTGATGACCTCATACCGTTTCATTTTATAAATGTATTTTAAGGATTGATTCTTCAGCCAGAAAACTATTCTCCTTTAAGAAAGATGTTAAGATTTCTAACTCCGTGGTAAATCATTCACATTTACCATGTTAAATATGTATTTAGTAAAGATTTTTCGATTCATTGTTTGAATTATTCTTTATATTAGATAAAAAAAAAGTCTATATAATTTAAAATCATGTTTGGACAAATGGACTATTTTTATTTGAGGATGAAGAGAGTAGGATTTTTTTGTATCGGATGACTCTTGTTAAAAGTATGTTTTAAATGTTTGGGAAAAATTCCGAAACTAAGTGTAATATAACTTGAGAAAAGTTATTTGTTTTAACTTTAACTTATAAGGTTTGTTGACGGAAATAAAACATTTGTAAAGAACATCAAGTTGTTTCATTTACGGCTTATAAGCAAAGCGATTCATTTCCAAATTAGTCTAAAGGAAATGACTATTGAAGGAAATAAAGTTGCTCCTAAGATGAGAAAAGTTTTTGTAAAATTGATTTGTTAGCACATAAAACTAATATTACAAAATACTAGTCATACGACATAGATAATTTTATTCTTTTGTTAATCTTTTTAAAATGATAGATTTAACTCAATTTCAGATTAAGTTAAATTAGGTAACTCCAAGAAATCGCTAAAAAAAAAAAAAAAAAAAAAAAAGAGCATAGCTTGATGAAAAAGTCACCAACCTTGCCGAAAACAAAATTTTATCGTTTAAAGCTTAAGAGTAAAAGACCAAAGCTTAAGAGTAAAAGAGTTAAGAGTAAAAGACCAAAGTTGTTGATTTTAATTATTTTTTAAAAAATTTTCCTTCTTTTTAGAACATTCTAAATTTTGATTAAAAAAAAAAAACTTGTTTCTCTTTGTATCAGCGGAACTAGTAAATAACAGACAATTTTTAGCACGTTTTTTTTTTGTTTTTTTTTTTTTTGGTATGATACATTAATTTGGAAAATCTTGCAAAAATATAAATAATTGTCGGATGTTAATGAAACATTCAGGAACTATTCACAGAGGATCGAAATTATTATATATGTTTCTTTTTATTAAAGTCATGGCAGAAATTGTTTTATATATTTATTATACCCCACCAACTAATTTTATGAAAACGCTAGAAATTCAATCGAGTCTAGTTTAATGATTACAATAGTTAAAAGCACAAGGCTTTGAGGAATGCAAATCATATGTTTTTTTTATTTTTCATTTTAAACCTGAAAATCAGCTCTGAATTGTAACATACAAAACCAAATAAAACAAAGATATTATTTCATTTCAAATGCTTTTAGTTGTTTTTATGAATATGGACAATATTTTCTGAAAGCAAACAGTTTTTCGATGAATACAATTATTTGTTATTTCTTAATTATAATAGATTTTTGCATTTAATTTTTTTTAAATATTATAACATTAGTTAAAAGCAACATCAACCTTTCAAAGTGTCCAGATGAGATCGTCATTGTCTAGCGCTTTGAAAATTGTATCGTTTGGACCAATCAGATTAGCCATGGTAATTAAAAAATGTAATTTTTGTGCTTATAATCGGGCAGTAATTATAAAGTATGGAAGACCAACCAGAATACAATTTAGTTGCATTATTTGAGTTCAGCATTGTTCTGCGCGCTCGAATTTCTAGAGTTTTTCATAAAATTAGTTATGGGGGTGTTAATAAATATATAAAAAACTATTTCTGCCATGACTTTAATAAAATTTAAAAAAACATATTTATAATAATTTCGATCATCTGTGAATAGTTTCTGAAAGTTTCATTAACATCTGACAATTATTTTTATTTTTGCAAGATTTTCCAAATTAATGTGTGTAATGCCAAAAAAACGTGCTAAAAATTATCTATGTTATTTACTAGCCCATGTTGGTACAAAGAGAAACAAGGTTTTTTTTAATCAAAATTTAGAATGTTCTAAAAAGAAGCAAAAATTTTTTTAAATAATTTAAAAAAACTTTGGTCTTTTCTCTTCATAAAAACATAAGCATTAGACGATAAAATTTTGTTTTCATAAAGTTTGGCGTCTTTTTCATCAGACTATGCTCTTTTTTTTAGCGATTTCGTGGAGGTACCTAAGTTAGGCATTGTTCTCTGCTGTTAAGGCCTTTACTTTTGCGAAACAAGTGTAGAAAAGTTAATTTGATTTTTCAATTTCAACTGAGAAGGGTACCTACAAGTATCAGTATCATCTTATGAAATTTATATGATCTTATTTTTATATTAATCACAGTTATGACATTTTTCCATAAATGAAATATCAAAATTAATAATAAAATGAATGGAAATACAAATAACACAGTAAAATGTAATAAATGTACATAAAATGCTATAATTTTATGTACACTTCTGATAAAATTTCATAAGAATGGTACCTATAAATTAATTAGATACATTTCTTATGAAATATGAAATTTAATCTCACTCTTAACAGTCTTATTTTAATTTTTTTATAATATATTTTCCATAAAGCATCGTAAACGTAAAAGCTAAGTACAAAAAAAAATTAGAGCGCTAAATGTTTTCCTTATAAATAACGAAGTAAATAATTTGTTCACTTAAATGTAAATTATTTCACTTTTCTCCTTCAGTAGAACAAATTAGCCTCACAGAATCCGTCAATATGTCATTCATCACCTGTCAAGTGACGCGAAAGGTTATGACCTGCTTTGTTTTATTTTCAATTACATCTTTTTCGGCGCAGAAGCTAAGTTAAGCTTGGTTCAAAATATTTTAAATAAACATTATAATTTCTGATTTTCTTAAAATAAGTTTTGAAAAAATGATAATTGATATTTAAAAGAATTTCAGAGTGAGATTTCCAGTTTTTTTATAAAATGGAAAAAAATGGTCAATTTTGCTGACTCAAAAAAAAAAACAAGATTTTTAACGAAAATTTCGGGCGTCCTAGGAACGATTAAAAAATGTAAAAAATACCCCAAAAATACTTTGATCTTTCCTCTTAATAACAACATAAACATTTAGACGATAAAATTTTGTTTTCGTCAAGTTTGGCGTCTTTTTCATCATGCTATGCTCTTTTTAGCGATCTCGTGGAGGTATCTAAGTTAAATATTACAAGCCTAGGTTAGAATTTGTTTAATTAACTGTTTCTTTGCAGTATAAAGAAGAAGCAACGTTATAAAATTAAGAAGAAAAGAGAACTATGAAGAAACAACTTTATAAAATAAATAAATGTGAAAAGAAAAAAGTTACGAACTTTTAAATGTGAACAATATGTTCTAAGAAAATTTATGATTTCTGTTTTGTTTTTTTTTAAATAAAGACCTTTTAAACAGACTAATAAATGTGAGTAAATTGTATATTTTTTGTTGTTACTGTAGAAGTCATGTGGAATAATATGCATTTCTCTTTTTGTTACAATAAAAAATTTAAGATCTGTGAACCGCTTTCTTTGTTGAACTTATATTATTGAAAGAATAAGGCATCGAGAAAAATCGAAGAGCATTTCCCTTTTCCTACAAGATAATATTTTTTCTACTCTTACAACAACCTCCTCTCCTTAAAAATTTAAAATGAACACATTTCTTTCAGTAGGTAGTATCCAAAATGCCCCATTTTATACCTTACGGAAACTTCATGTTTCATTATGGAAGAGGCTGACAACCTTTATGGTGCTTAGAAAATAGATGTTGTAATCCACTTAGAGTAAAATGGAGAAAATTTTAGATCTCTCTCTCTCTATATATATTCTGTAACTGTTTAAAATCTTGGAATAGCATTTCTGGAAGAAATGGTAAATTAACAAAGGAAACCTTCACTGCTTTGTATCATACAACTTATGCATTTCTAGAACTAACCGAGTATTTCATATAAGAATTGAAAATGCCATACATATTACCTGGCAAATTTCAAACTGATCACCTCGAGGCAAGGTTTGGTCAAAACTGGCGACTTTTAGGGGATCAGTATAATATCTCGATACGCCAACTGTTTCAGCGTAAAAAAAAAATCAGAATGGTATCATTTTTAAAAGTGAGCTTACCACTTAAGAATTTACAAGAACCAAACTAGGCTGAAGTAGCAGAAGATCAAAAGTTCGATATGTATAAATTTAGAATTGATGTTAAAGAGGATGATGTTAATAAATGCAGAGAAGTTCTTCCTGTTATAATATACTTAGCAGGTTATTGCTGTTATGCAGTTTTTAAGAAAATTAAATGTACCTGTTTGGCATGAAAATACAACATGAACGACGTCGCGAGGAGCAGCCATTTGCAATCGCCCCACTATGCATGTATGACGCTACTTTTTTGACTACGATCGGTGCGGTTGATTTCTGGCGGTTTTATGTGCATTGGGATTTTTGACCTTCTGGATTTTGCGATTTGTTTTTTCTTTTAAACTTAAGCTATCATATTAACTTTATAACATAAAACAATGATGCTGATTATAATAAAAAAAAAGTTTTAAAATTCGAAACAATTAAAATAATGAACTAATTTCAGGCTTTAAAAAATTTAATGAAATGTAATATATTTAGTTTATTTACTGAAACATAAGTAAATAAAAAATAAATAAACAAATAAGGCAAAAACACCAATGGTAAAAATTACGTCACTCGCTGACGTAAAAAATAAGATTTTTAACCAAAATTTCAAACGTGATAGAAATGTTTAAAAACTTTTTTAAATAATTAAAAGATATTTCCGTCTTTCCTCTTAATAATAACATAAACATTTTGACGAAAAATCTTTGTTTTTATTAAATTTGGGATCTTTTTTCATCATGCTACGCTGTTTTTTATCCAAAAAGGGCTTATGTTTAGTTTATTTTAACGCAGCATTCAGCAACAACATTTTTCTTTATTATTTTTTTAAATGAATATTTAATAAAGGTCAATATAAAATCCAATCCCATTTCTTTCTTTTTTAAATGTAATTTTAAACAATTTTCTCAATTTTTTTTTGGTTTACAATCTTTCGTTATCTAGATTACTGCCTATCTCGCTAACCTCATGGACTATTTTTGTGACACTACAATCGACCAGGCCTTTCGGTGGTCTCGGTAATACTACTGATGTTATGAATCATTCGGCTTTCTTTTCTCTCTCCGGCTGGGACTGGTGTGTCGTCACGATAGGATGGATTCTAGTTTCCCCAAACCCTACGATAATGGGATTGAAGGCAAAGTCTAGTGTGACCCCTCTATGAACTTTGTGTACGGCAAACAAGATTGCGTAATTCCTACCCGGAGTGGTAGTAAACTTTTGTCTCTTTACGTTCCAGAACAGTTGGAATAAGAACTCCTTCCATAAAAAGTACAACACTTGTTAACTCTAACAACAGGTTTATTGAATATAAAAAGTGGTTGAATAAAATGTCTCTATTATTTACTACAAAATCAAGTTTTCTATTGCAGGATGGTAATTTGGGAAAAAGTCGCAAACACTAAAGTAATAACCTGACATTCAACTCTTTCTCAATCCTTCAAAGTAATAACCAGTTTGTCGACACTTCATCAGTTCTTCTGTCATGCGTGTGTCTGTGATTTTGCTACGGTCCGGAAATTGTCAGTGTGCTTTTTAGCAACGACCTTTACGAGCAATCCAGGGCCGCTCCAAACTGTCTTCTCGCTGAGTTCGATCGACTGTTACGACTCCCTGTCGACTAATTTCCCCCGTCTGCATATTAGCCTGGGAGCTGTCGTACATATAAACGACTCCCCTTCCAAAATTTGACATCGATATATCTCCACTGGCCGTCTTAATCTTAAACTTTGTTTAAAAAAACATATGATATCTCTTTTGTTTACTTCAGAATCTTCCTAGGTATCTTCCTGTAAAGATAATTGTGTTCTTGGGCGGTCAGCATAAACATATCTAAAGCTTGGGGATGTTTTGTTGTCTAGAATAATTTAGAAGAACGCACACATTCTGGATAGATAACGTAGCGTAAACAAACACCCGAATTTTAATTTCTCAGCACCGAGGAAATTCAGACAACACATTAATCATGTCTTCTTCATATCGACAGGAAGTGAATGGATTTGGGAGTATTGGTTTTGTTCAATTTTACTGAATCTTGTCTAGTTAAATCTGAGTTCGATTATCCTTGGAACGATTCTTAAATTCATTTTATTATTTTAAATCAAATGTTAACGCGTTTCGTTTTTAATTTTCCTCTCAATTATTCAACCTATCTTCCTGAGAATGTGAATATAATCCAATTATTAATCCCTCTAAATCCTCATCCTGTAATTTAACACAATTAAACGTTTAAACAGGGTCAGTGCCCTGTTGCAAAGCAAACTACTGTATTGATATAGGTTTTGCTGTATATTTAGTGTAAGAATTTAGTTTTTGACTCCAAATAATACTATTTCAAATATCCTTTCTAATATCAGAAATATTAGAAAGGATATTTGAAATAGTGTTATTTAGCTTTTAACTCTGCTGGGACCAAATCGGCTGTAAACTGTTAGTTCCATGGTTCCTAAGCAAACTTACCTATAATCGGTCAGGCAACTTGCACTTCATTAAGAAATTAAAGAGCGGAAAGATGAGCTGATTAATTGGGGTTTGTCCAAGTCATTTGTTAAGGTGGTTGGCCATAGCTTCCTAGAGGTTGTCATGACCATTGTCGAATTGTAAACGAACTTTTATACGTGGATCTGTCTTCTATACACATTCTTATGTCCCGTTATGTCGTGGAAGTGTAGATTTTACAAGCCAGTGATAGTAATAGAGCGTTTAGATTAGTTAAGAAATTAACGTAGATTAATCAAAGTTACAACAGATCCTATTCAGAACAAAAATTTACAATTCCCCCTACAACAACCACGAAATGACAAAATATAAAAAATAAAAAGTGTTTTTCCCCAAAGAACAGTTTCGACTCAAAGAGCATTAGACATTATTATTTAGACGAGAGATCGCCAACATAAGCGATATCGTAAATTAAGCTTTTAACTAGGCAACAGGCCTATTGCTGGGGTGGCAAGGTTAGGTATTATGTCTGTATTATTAGGTTGGTGCAAAAATAATCTCGTTTTCTCACATAGTAACATATGTGAGAACACGACGTTATTTTTGCACCAACCTAATATTTGTGCCACAGAGCTGACATATCACCTTGAAAACCATTATGTTTTGGCATGTATAAAACAGGAGCTTAATGAGAGATTAGTCACCAGCCTATTTGCGAAATCTGCATCTTTTTGACTACAGATGAAAGAGAAAGCATTGCTGAAGTTTTTTGTGCTAATTTAAATATATTAATGTGCCATCATACAATATTTGTAGGAACAGCTATTCCAAACGACAAAATATATGAAAGACAGAGAGAATGTTAGCATGTTGATATAATAGTTTAAGTAGGATACACGTCTAAAAATATTTAAACATTTCACAATATTTCTCTTAAGAACTTTTATTCTTGCGAATCACGTTCTTCAAATCTACTAGTCACTGCTACATTCTATCTTATTAGGGAGAAATAGTGACAGAATACAACAAGAATCAAATTCAACATTGTTAAATTTTATTTTATCAAGTTAAAGTTCAACTTCAGCTAAGTTGTTTTTCAAAGTTTTCATCTTTTCAACTGTATTTTTTTCTTAAAATACATCCTCTGAATCTGAAAAGTCTCAATGGATGTCACTCAGCGTATTATTAGTGTACTAAACTTTTTAAAGCGAATTTTCAATTCTGAAGTGTCTTAATCCTTCGATGGTAGCAAACCTGGAACAATGACTTACCAGATCTGACGTGATGAAATTCTTTGCTTCGCTTTGAATGAACTTGTGAAAACAACAAATAAAAATTACTAATTAACCTCCATCCCTTATTACTAGACCATGTAATAGTCTGAAAGAAAAATAATTAATGAAAGAAAAATTAAAAGGTTTAAAAAATATTTTAAAATATCGATAAGAACCGTGATTAATAATAAAAGAATGAGATTATAAAAAATGGTTAAATAAAGAATATTTCAATGATGCATCGGAACAGGCGTTTTGCCACCAATTGAACCAAAAATCAAAATTTTCTCTCTGCGTTTTCGACAGCTGTCCTAGACAGTTATCTGATAAAACATCTTTCTAGCAACAGATTTTTTATTTTTGTATACGTATGTTCTTTAAAATATACAATCATTTCTCTGAAACTATAAAGCATTTTATCATTTTTGTCTGTACTTATTTCGTTGTATCTTGTATATGAATTTGCTTGTAATAATCCCGTTGTGAGACGATAATGTTCTTTTTACCCCCCCCCCAAAAAAAAGAAAATACATATAAAAAGGAAGTACATTCAGAAAAGGCCCACATCAAACTCATCCTCTGAGTCCTCGTTACCTGACCTGATACTAGAAATCAGTTTTTAAGCTGAACAATTCTTTATCCATTTCCTACCAAATAAGAGATTTTCTCTCGTCCTCGTCTAACCAATTCAAGTTTTTGAACATGTGAACTAAAAATGCAGCCAATGAGTAGTTTTATCTTGTATCTGAAAGACAAATCTTATATCATTTCCATTGCGCAGGTCTTCCAACGGAGGTTTTAGGTTTCAGAAACTTATGGAAATTCAAGCAGCTCACAAAGGCTATTCTACCTGGTTATAACTGCGATCTTAAAACGCTCCTTGCATTTTTCATTACTTCGTCTGCCATCTGTGTGAATTGCTGTTACTTATTGCATACAGTTTGGCATTTGGTCAATGTGGACAGATAGCGTCTTTTGTACTCAGAATTTTCGAAATCTGCCTCTACATTTTTGGTGGAAGATAATAAACCCCATCATAATCAAACCTCTCATCTAACATCACATTTGCACTTTTAATAGTGATTGGCTCATCTTCGTCATCGAGGATTTTTTCTACCTCAAACCTCATTAGCAGCAGATTCTTTGAAAGCCTTTACATATTACTGCCACTGTCAGTCACTACACTCACACACTTGTTGTGGATGCAGTATTCCTTTAGTTTATTCTGAATGATTTGGGCCAGAACATCAAATGTATGACTGCCGCTCAGTTTGGAATAGGCTTGGGTCATTGATGTCCTGTTCAAGCCTTCATCTTCGTAGTGGCGTGTCATGCCAAAATACCCTTTTTTGTCAACTGACCAACACACAGGTGACATGCACGCATACACACACGCGCACGTGCAGACACATACACACAGACAGATACATACATACATTAGCGATAGTTTTCAAGGACGCCTTCATCTCCTAAACTTTCTTGGGGAACATTGCCACAAAGGTAGGAGATAGGTTTTACAGTAGACAGCAGGTATAGTATGAGTTCAATGAAATTCTTGTCCCGAACAAAAGGCGAAACGGAGTCCATAGTTCGCGATCAATTCATAGACCGTGTCATTTACCCCTGTCTTGGTAAACTTCCTAGATAACCCAGAGATCATACTGATAAGGCTTTCTCATACTCAATAAGCTTTGATATATGACATCTCTGAATAGGTCTCTTCACATTGAAAAGTGCCGACTGATATTAAGCTTCTCTTGGACAAACTGGTGATACACTGGAAAGAACCAACATCCAAGTTTAACCAGTCTCACTTTCTCATCCAGCCAATTCATCTTATAGGATATAAATTCCTATATTTTACGGCCAATAAGTGGAGGACAAACAAGAGACGTCTTCAAATAAATCTTACTACAAAC
Organism: Acanthosepion lycidas; assembly: GCA_963932145.1. Taxonomy (NCBI): domain Eukaryota; kingdom Metazoa; phylum Mollusca; class Cephalopoda; order Sepiida; family Sepiidae; genus Acanthosepion; species Acanthosepion lycidas. The sequence continues at coordinate 45,555,945 of OZ010587.1, read as the reverse complement.
ATTTTTACAATTCTCTGAAAACACGGATCCAAAATTAAATAACTGATTTCTGGAACGTGATTGGATAGGACAAATCACGTGATAAGCTCTTTACGACGGCTGCGCGGTTTAACTCCAAATGACCTAGAAATAGGTCATGGCTTGCGTTACTTACTACATTTCCGCGCTAAACTCAGATTAGATTCGTGAGCCGGTCACCGACTCACCATAAGCCATAAAAGCGGCTAGTCAGAGCCAGTTACGAGATCTAAAACGGAATTGTCAGCGAACCAGACCAACCTCGATTAACAACAATGACACACGTACCATGACAACGCGTATGTCAGCGTATGATTTTTCTACATACAACGCCACGGCGAAAGCAAGTCTCGTATCCTCTCTCTGTTCACTGTGATTTAAAATTACTTCTATCGAACACAATCAGTTTCATTAGCGTTTCACACACACACATATTGACGTACATATCATTTCGAACTTTGCAAGCTCACTTGCAACAAAACATTCTGAACACTCGAACTATTAGTCTCATGGCCACAACAAAAGACATCCATTTTCAACATGTATATATATATGTACCTACCTGTATAAATGTTAATGTTATATTTAGCTTGGTATTCTTCCATTTCTGCGAAGGTCATTTCTTCGCGTTGTTTATAACTTGGTGTTGTATTTGTGGACATGACAATGATTTTATTTTTCCTTCTAAAATCCGAGTAGACCCCACAATGGGAACCAATGGTATTTATCACGGCTAAAAACAATTTTAAACTAAGAAAAATCTAAAAGTTCATTAAAAAATCGCAAATCTTTATTTGAAATCGTGGTCTGTAGAATTCATTTCATTGAAGAAAAAATAAAATAAAAAAATTACTCAATTTCATACAAAGTTTTCATCAATTTACTCAATTTCATACAAAGTTTTACATTTAATACTATATAAATTTATACTGTACATGTTTTACCGCAGAAGTTAATTCATCAGAAGCAGTTTTTAGTTTTTCGAGTGGAAGAATAGTTGATTCAGAAAGTGGTATACAAAGAATTTTGTTTATTAGAAAAAAACCTAAAGAGTCCCTGATTTAGTTGAGTCCATCTAGTATTATGAAGAATAAATTAACTGTCACATCTGAGAAGAATCGAAGTCATGAAAATAATGGCTAAATTCTTAAAAGAATATTTTCGATTAAGATTTTATGTAAGCTTAATTAGCACGAAAATATTCTTTTGTACTTTTGATGTTGAAAATCGTCCTAAATCTGAAAATTTAAAGTTATTTTTTCTGGGAATGCCTGTTTTGAAACTCGTCAGAGGTCGGCTGGATTGAGATTTTAAGCTGGTAGTTCAACTGGATTTGAAATAGATCTTAGAGACAAGATTTGATTAGGTTTAATGTATTTTTACTGAAGCAACACCCTCGTAAAAAGAAAAGGGGCAAGATTTCTATATTAAAAAGATAGTGTTCAGTCATGACTGAATTTAACAACTGACAAACTAAAATATGGAATTGTGGGTATTTTATCATGCTGTTACATTGCATTTTTACTATTTTGCAGAGTCCGAATAAATTTTGAAATTATTTTTAACAATCGTGAAGCCCCGAACAAATCTCAAAACAAAAGCAAACTTTAAATACATTTTCGGAAAATTAAATGAACAATTTCATTCACTTTGGGGAGAAAGATATTCAGCATTGTCTGGTCGTAGTGTTGCACTTGGTTGAGATTTCAAGTAGACAGTTGAAAGGGCACGGCTTTCTTGATCTCCCCCACTCTGTCAGAAACTATTAGGTTGGTGCAAAAATAATAACGTGCTTTTTAACGTCAAAAACCGACATTATTTTTGCATCAACCTAATATTAAGTTGACAATTCCTTTCTCATTTTTATTGGTTGAAAAATAATTTTATTGCTATCTGATACACACTGTTCTCCAAACATTGAAGAGATTTTAAACTCCATTTTAATTTAGTTTTTAGAAAAACAAAGGTTCCGGAAAATCGATGTTGTACCTCTATTTGCATAAATCTCACCGGGTCTTTTAGCCAATATTTGACGAAATTCATGCTATTCAGTCGAAGAATAATTATAATTAAATATTTTTAAAATAGTATTTAAATTTAAAATGTTTACCCTCTTTTCAATCTATTCAAGATTGAGAAATTAAAAATTTAACTTTGAACCCTTATGTTAAGCATTTATTATTTTGTGTCAGATCATTTAATCTGTGGTATGAATATTTCCTCTTCATAACGTTAGAACTAGGAACTTTAAAAATTGATTTATTTTCCTAAGACGAGATACTGATACTACAAGCGTGTAAATTCGTGAAGAAATTCCTTATCATGTTTTGTCAAAATTACCCGAGTATTTCCTAGTCATCATCTTTCATTAATCTTGGTGTGGGTAAATCAACTGTTCATTTTAAACCCTAAACCCCACGCCACTATAGAATAACTTGTGTACTGATTAGGTTTTATAAGAAAAATGTATTGTAAGATTTAGCGACTTTTCCTCCATTCCCTTTTCGATATTTCGTGTGTACGTTTTAATTGGGTAGGGAGTCAGAAGATTTTTTTTTTTTTTTGCAGTTTATATAAAGAAAAATCGATTAAGTTCTTTCAGTAAAAAAATTATGCAATATCAAGTGTCCTGAATGTTGTCAGAAATAATTCAATAAAATTCAAATATATTTTATGGAAGCTGGTTCTTGCATAATTTAATAAAACATTCTTTCAGAGTGGACAAAAAAAAAGTTCACTTAATATTTATAAAACAATTGTAATTTCTCAGTGCAATTTTGAAATTCATCCCGCCGCTGTTCGTGATTAAATTTTTGATTTTGAAGAATCGAAAGAGGTAAAGTTTAATGACCTTTTCATGTGTGAACTATTTTAAAATATTTTAGCTATTGTTAGATTTTGGTATGGATATTCAAAAAGGAAAATTTTGAATTCCTGCCTTTGACTGCTCTTCCCTACAGGAAATGTAACATAATCCAATAACTTAAATTCAGAGAAGAAAACTATATTGAGTCTGTAGCGGTTGCTATGTTTTTCCACGCCCACATTTTATTCGCCTGCGATTGGCTAATAAATCACTACTATAGGACAATTTAGCCATCGCAGTCGTTTCTTTGAATCCTTTGGTTTTGAGCTTGCTTGCCTGTTCTGTTAGTACAAGTGTAGTGAATGGTTAATTTTTAACCAATCACATATTTTTAATGCAAGATTCCCGCGTTTCCGTGGGAGCCTACCCTTTTTTCTTAAAGGGGGCGACTTTTCACAAGTCGTCAGTAAGATCACGTAAGATTCCAGCCGTCAACACAAATCCACGATCTTGCTCAACGCACACACAAACACAGAATTTCGTAATATAAACTTACATTTCTCTCTGTGACTTTTGCCAAATACAATCTCTGTTGATTCAAAACATTCTATGACACAACACATTTTTAATTAATTGTATTCTTGTGTTATTTATTCTTAAACAAACTTTGCTCTAATATTGATTTCTGAACATTTTTCTCTCTTCGAAAAATTAATTACAAATCAATCTACAGTTAAAGGGGAACAACTTCTTTCCCTTAATCTATACACTGAATACAATTTTGTTGCATGTTTGTCATTGTATGTTATTTCAATGTATATTTGTTGATTAACAATTTGGAGTTATTGTTGCTTACTTGAATCCTGTACGTTGGAAATATCGTTAATATAAATAGTATTGGTCCATCTATAATCCGACCATTACAAGTCTATTTAGATATTCTCTAACATCAAAACAGCTATGAGAATCTTAAATTGGTTACATTAGGTTAAATAATTTTTTTAATTGCTGCAGTGATGGTGTTATTATATATTTTTTTCTTTTTAAATCAGGGGTGAAATTCTAATTTGTTTTTTCGTATGACAAAAGCTTGTAACCTTATTTTCACATTTTTAGTGTAAAACAAACTTACAAAATCTCGTTAATTCTTAAGTTTACTAACTGACTAGAAAAATCTTTAGGACAAATATTAGATTTTTAAAAATAGATTTTTAAGTTTCGTGTCTATATTCCGAGATTTTAAAAATGCCTAAACATATATGGAGGATTCATTTTTCTTTTCATTCGGTTTTAGCTTTAGGCTATTAACTTTAAAATCAATCCGAAATTTAAGTTGTAGGGTTACTCCCACCACACCAGCAGAAATAGCTTCATGTTCACAGGAATAAAAATGGGTACGTCCACTGAATTTTCGATACCTAAGGTTTAAAATGATTTTTTTTTAAATGAAAAAGCATTCTTGAAGATTTCATTTGAGCTTTAATTGAAAGCTAAAAGGATTAAATTTACTATTTAAGTAAAATATTCTGGTGTATTTCAAATAGAAAATATATAGATCGGAATCTCAACTTTCTGGCCGATTTCAGAAATTTTTCTTAAAAGCGGCCATTTTCTTAAATTTAAGAAATTTGTAAACAAAACAGAATTATCGGTTTTAAAAATCTTCCAAAAATATATATTTGTGACACGTTATTTGAGTAAAATTAGTAAATTTAAAGTTAAGTTAATCTGATTTGAAATAAATATTACTTATAACATAAAAAAAGTTTTTCTTTGATCCTTATTGACGTATCGATAAGTTCCGAGGTGATGACAGCTTGTATGGATGACCAGAATTGACATAAATTTACGAAATCTAAGTGAACACATCTAAGTGATCACAAGAATTGCAGAGCGCCAGACGACTCTTAAATCACGAGACCTTTTAAAAGATATCATCTATGGCTTACCATAGTTAGAAATTGGGAACGTTTATACACTAAAAATTTTTCTTTTTAATTTTTTAAAAAATATTTGGTACAAACGACTGTTATGACTGTTATCAATTTTTGATTCGTGAATGTACTTTTCACTTAACAATCTCACCAAACCGCCGCCGCCGCCGCCTTGAAGTAATGCAGAATTTTAAATGATTTCTTAATATTATAAATTATCTAATTAAAATTTTAAAAAGAATGAAAACGGTTTTTGTAAAAATTAATTATTCACTAAAAAAAAAATTTCTTCTTAAAACAATAATGTCCTTAATAAAACTTATTTATCAAAGCAATTAAAAGCTTTTCTGATTAATTAATTGTCAGTTTTATTTCATTTTTTATTTTACAATTCAGAGCAAATTTTCGGTGAATGGAGTAACTGCTTTACAATGAAAACAAAAAATGATGATTTTCTTTCCCCAATGAGTTCTGCTTTTAACTAATAAAATATAAATAAATTCCCAGATCAATTCTGTGGACAAGACAGATTGGTATAAATAAAATGACAATTGGAAAAAAGATCTTAGATTTTGCCGACGCGTTTCGTCTTCCGACTTTTTCAAGGCAAAAATGAAATCGAAATGTTCTTGTTGTTATAGTTACATTAAAAAATCCAAATTTAAAAATAATAAAATATCCTATTTTGACGTAAAAAAGTAGAATTACACGAGTGGATACAGTTATTTCCCTTTTACCTCACCGGCTACCGTCCGTAAATAAAACGTTATTTTCTTCTATGAAATATGACCTTTTCATAACTTTCAAACGCTTTCAGTACCACCTCAATGTCGCTGCGAGCGGGTCGACACGAAAGTAGATACGTCATTGGCGCATCGATTCCACTTAGGGCCGGACTGCACGCCCTGTCCGCCAGTCAGCAAAGAAAAGGATCCAACGCCAAAGGAAAGCCTAAAGTCGGAGCGACAGCTGGCAACCCTGACGAGCCGGCCGAGACAGCGCAAAAGAGCGCGACCGCTTTCCGTTCACCTGTACCATAGCACTGGTGGAGCGATACAGGCAGCTAATCCACCGGCAGATGTCGGGTTCGAATCCGGTAGCGATGGTCGACCCTATCTAATGCTTTGGAGTGATCCAAATTGATCATCAGCGTGACTTCCTCGTCGTCTTTTACACCCTCTAGGATCGTGCGGATCAAATGCAGGTTGCTCTGAACAAGTCTGCTCTGGTCCCAACAAAATCTTGGCAACTGACTTCAAACGGTCCGTCAGGATCTTGGCCAAAATCTTTAACTCTGTTTAACAAAGTTATAGACCTGTAATCATCTAAATCCCGCACAACACTCTTATTCTTTTTCAACAGCGTGATCACACTGCTGGAGATCATGTCGGGGACTGACCCCTGGCTGAACCAGTTGTTGAACACGACAGTCAAAGTCGGAACAAAGATGTACAACATCCTCATGTACAGTTCATAGGGCAGACCATCCTACCTACTTCGTTCAGCCAGCTTTTCTTTTTTGACAGGCATCTCTTCTTTCTCCTCCTCCACCTCCTCCTCCTCCTCCTCTTCCTCCTCCTCACTGATCCTCTTCAAAGAGGAGGACCACGTTACGGACATTTCCTCAGACTCTATATCAGCATCCCCTTTGCTGTTTCTGTTGCTGGTGTTCTGTTTCTGTTGGTCTTTATGTTGCTGTTGTTGGTCTTGTTTCTACTGTTGTTGTTGGTCTTTTTGTTTTTGTTGTTTCTGTTGATTTTTCACATGATGGTGATCTTTTTGTTGTTGCTGGTCTTGTTGTTTCTGTTGTTGTTTCGCCTGATTTTTCATCTGTTCTTGTTGTTTCTGTTTGAGATGTCGTTGTTCTTGTTGCAGCCTTCTTTGTGGTGGGGGCAGCGGTTGGCGCTGCTTTTACGTCTCCGGACGCTCCTTGGGTTGCGGTTGCTGTGAGACCTCCTGTTTGGGTGGGGTGAGAGTTTGGCGTCTTTCGTCCCTTTTTCACCACCTCCTTCCACTCTCCGTCAGGGACCTTGCTGGATACAAACCATTGCTGTAGCGGCCCGAGTTCTTGCCGGGACACGCCTTTGAGATGTGTCCTACGGCACCACACGACCAGTAGTAAGAACGACGTCCTTCTACAACGATGGGTATCATCTTCTACCGGCACATCAACACGTTGGGGATCTCCTCGAAACTTTTCCGTTTTAAAATAACCTGGAGGACAAAGTCTCCAGTGGTAATCCCAGCTTTGCTAACTGTTGTTGAGACCTCTTCCACCTCGCCGTATCGGGTAAAAAAGGCCCATAGCTGAGATAACCTACCTATTCTAAGTTGCCCGTGAGCTATAGTTATAGTTCTCTTTATCCTAATTACCTATTAGCTAAACCAATACCATTACAGTACAAATGCACCGTTTTTGTTTTTCTTTGGTGGTGGTGGTGGGGGGGGGTCTTTCCTAGTTTCAATGTCAGCAGAGTGAATAAATCCGGTCCTTGCAAACAAAAGAAAAAAAATAATATTATTACATTTGGTACGATGAGTGATCGCTTTTATTACTTACATATTGAGCGTATTTTGTCAATATTATTTTGACAACGCAGTTCATGATTCTAAGTCCTCTGCTGTCTCATTAACTAATTAGGGAGACATAGTGGCAGAGGAGGCATACATTCATTGCGCAAGTCTTCCACCGAACAGTTTAGATTTCAAATACTTATGGAAATTGAATGTTGTGGCTTTGTTAGGGCCAGAAATAAAGACAGAGAGAGGAATTGGATTAAACAAATATATTAACAGAAACAGTAATACAAACATATACAAACGAGAGTGTTACAGCAAGAATGTTCGGTTGATTGTCAGAGCTGACTGCTGGAAACTTCCCTCTTCAAAAGGCAGTACCTGCTCCTATTTATAGCTGGTAGAGTCCATGCGTGCGTGGCTAAACTACCATAACACTCAACCAGCTCCCAATGAATATTCTACCTGGTTATAACTGCGACTTACTTCATTTGTCATCTGTGTGGATCGCTGCTGGCTGCGTTTTTCAAAGCTGAATTTTGTGTGGACATTAAATTGTGTTTGGCAATTAGGAGAATGGTAAATCTCTTCAGCGTCAGACCTCTCATCTAACATCACCCCTGCACTTTTAATAGTGATTGCGTCATCGTCGTCTTCATCAAGGTCTTCTTCCTCAAATCACAGTAGCAGCAGATTCCTTGAAAGCCTTTACATAGTTGTTGGAATTGTCTGTCACTACACCCGCACACTTCTTGTGGATGCAGCATTCCTTTAGTTTATTCTCACATATTTTGACCAGAACATTATATGTATGACTGCCGCTCAGTCTGGAATAGGCTAGGGCCACTGACGTCTTGTTCAAGCCTTCATCTACGTAATGCGCTATTATCCCTAAATAATTTCTGTTGCCTACTGACCAATGCACATACACGCACAATCGAATGTAGTAACGATAGGTTTCAAGGACTCCTTCATCTCCTGAACTTTATTGGGGAACATTGTCACAAGGGCAGGGTAGGAGGGAGGTTTTACTGTAGGTTGTACGTATGGCAGGAATTCAATGAAATTCTTGTCCCAAACAAAGGTGAAACAGAGTTCAGAGTTCGCGATCAATTCATAGATCCTTTCATTTACCCCTGTCTGGGTAAACGCCCTAGATAATCTGGAGATCATATTATTGATTTGGGCCTTCTTGGGTGCATTCGGATTCTCATCAGCTGAAGACATCATCCTTCCTTTGGCTAAGGCTTTCTCATACTCAGAAAGCGTTCATATATGACCCTTCTGAATTGGTCTCTTCATATTAAAGAGTGCTGAGCGATATTAATCTTATCTTGGACAAACTTGAGTTGCACTGGAAAGAATCATCATCCAACTTGGTGAATCAATCTTTAACCAGTCTTACTTTCTCGTCCAGCCGATTCATCCAATAGTCTTTATGACGACTGAAAACAAATTTAAACTCAGCAAAATATAAAAGTTCATTAAAGGCAGATTTGATCACAAATCGTTATTTGAAATCGAAGTCGATGGAATTGATTTGACTGAAATTTCATTTGACATTTAATAATGTCAGAGTTAGCTCCTCCTCAGCTCCTTAATCCTTCACCAGAGGTCTCTCTCCCCTGGCTATAAATACTGACTGACCCTTCGCCTCTATCTCTTTTTTCCTCAGGCTTCAGCCTTACCACCTCGCAGATGTGAGCTCTCACAGATACAGCGTTTCCCAAATTCTGGGAACGCGCTAAGAACAATACACGTACGTACGAACACTCACCACAACACACACACACATAATATTCACCACACGCACACTGTCCATGTAACTTGTAACCTTTCTTGTTATAAATACATATATTTGTTTACATATATTTATCGGTCTTGTTTGTTCTTCTTTGCCTTCTTTTGGACTTAATTAAAGTCCAACTTTCTCATGTAGTTGGACCGGCTAGCAGGAAATTTTAACTCACGTGTGTTCTTCTACTTCTACTCAATATCACCCAACGGTCCTCTACAATAATACAAATTTTCTATCAAATTCAAACCTTTTAAATTTAGACTACAATGGGATAATTCATGGAATATTTCTCTCACAAGTCTATCTCACTCGACTGCATATATATTGACTTTTCTTACTATTCTACCTCACTTGACTACGTATGCATGTAGTTGTTTTTTTTTTTTTGTTTTTTTTTCTTTGTTTTTTTTTTCTTCCACGTGTCTCTCTCGACTACTACCTTGTGTTATATCCAGAACGAACTCACAACTGATATACGATACTCCGGAACGAGGAAACGACTAAATCTTGTAAGGCACGGGAAATAGACTTTTTCTTTTATTTTTTTTAAATTTTTTTTATTTATTTATCTCAATACCGTCTTACCTCCGTTTCTTTTTGTTTTGTCGTTTGTACGTTTTTTCTTTCTAAGGCCGCCGTTACAAACTTTTTAAGGAAAATGGAAACAAAAAGGACTCATACTCAGAATCAAAGAGACAGTATGACACATAATAAGAAAGGAAGGTTAGGAGAATTTGTTACTCACAGGACATATTGAAGGCAAACGAGAGAGTGGAAAACAACGATTAACCAACCTAAAGAGCTTATGACAAAACAGAGATTGTCAGGAATAGCGAAAAGATAACGTTTACTAAGATCTAAAGATGATAAGAAATTGTGGATCACCAACACCCTGAAGGGATACGACGGTATATAAGAGCAAAAAGTACGGTAGATAGAATAAGTAAACTTGAAATTATTATCTTGAATGATTTACACTCAAATGTGTATATTCTGACTACACACACCACTTACTGAAATTTAAACATTTAAACGAGTTTTTAAAGCAATGTGATTTTCGCTATCGTTTGTTCTCTCTTGAGTAGAGCAGATTTTATTTATTCTTAACTAAATTTTTCAAACTCCATACAAAACAAGCAGTGTGAAGTCGTTAGTTACGGCCCTTTTTAATATTTATACCGAATTTATTTAATAAATTGTACACAACGTAAGAGAAATTTTACACAACGTAATAAAAAAATACTCACGAGTTGGTCGCTAACTTTAAATTTCATCAGACATGATTATGATCAAATTCAAATATAATCATATTCATCAGCAAAACTGACGGAGTAAGAAGAACATTTCAAAAAATCGAACATCGGCAACACAATAATGCAGAATATAGAATCAGGGAGAAATGTTATCGCATTTTTGTCTTAACTGTTATAACTTATAATCATTCCTCTTTTGCTTATTATTTCTCACAAGAATAACAATAGACATGCTAACGTTTTTATTTTATTTCATATCCGTTTTACATTGTTAAACTCAAGCAGGAAATTCCTGAACAGAGCAGTTAACTTCGTAGCAGTTTTGTTTTAAAAATCTTAGTTCTTCTTTAAAAGAAAAAAAAGTAAATTCCCTTTATATTCATATACACTTATGTAAACATTATTTTTAAATTACCCGGCAATTTATGATAAAGTGCGTTCAATATTTAAGGGAGGTAATGCAAATAATTTATTTAAAGTTGCTTCCCTTGAATACGAATGCAATTTCATTGCAAATATATAAATGGATGAATAAGATCCTTGAATGAGCATTGAAATAGACACGCGAGGGATTTTTTATTCTAATAAGCGGTGGGACTGGAAAAATTTAAAGAGTGGCTGTGATTAGTTTAGAGTTTAGTTTATTTGAATGATGTTATGGTATGTATGGTTTGTATACAGCAAAATGACATAAAAACAATTTTCTTATATATCAAACAAAATTTAGTCACTACCGAGGGAATTTGCTTCGCTTGTAAAAAATGGGGAACATTTTTTGCAACTAATTATTGACGATTAGACTTTCCCTTAAACAAGTCGTTTTTGTCTGAATCGAAAAAATATTGATTTTTTTTTTTACTAATTTTGCTGATCCTAAGTTCATTTATGCCTTAACCAATACAAGGGTACCTACTGGAGAGAGATAAATCAAATTTTTCTTGCAAGTGAGTTTAATTCTTACAAGGTATTACATATGTGTACTGTGGTGATAGAGAAATAAATAAATAAAAATTTCACCATCTCTAAAAATAGATAGTTTGACCAACCAATCAGAAAACTTTCACAATCAGGATATAAGGACAAAAGCCAATGAGAAGCGAGCTGCCTTTTCAAAGTGGGTCTATAGATGTTTATAAACAGCTGAAGAATCAACCAATATCAGAATTAATAAATTAATTTTGTCCATTCTCCAATGCTTCAATCATCATAAAATACCTAGAGACAAAATATGACATTGGCACGACTATCTGTAGACAATACACAGCTAAATCATTCCTTGCTACAGTGAAAACAATCATACCTTCTTTCACAGTGTTGCCAAGCAACAACTACTACATTTGGACACATACATATATTTAATTCCTCCTGGATTCTTTCTTTCTCTATCTATCTGTCTATCTATCTCTGTTATACACTTGAACTATGACACTTGAACTTTCACTTTATCCTTATGTACTATTATATTGTAATATATAAAGATTTATTTTGTGTTTTATCTTTTAATTATTACACAGGGCCGATATACACCCAGACAAAATATATCTTATAATTGGGAGTTAATGGATGTTGCCAGAAGATAACCTTATAACCCCCATAAGTGATAACCTTCTAACCTCCATAGGGGACATAACTAGATTCAGTCTGTTACTTACACATATATCTCCCTTCTTTTGGAACTTTTGATTTATTTTAATTCCTTTATTTATTTATGCCTCTATGTGTGAATGGGATATAAAATGTTGAATTTGGTTTTGGTGTAAGGGATGGAAAGGGTTAGAGGTAGTAGCTTGGTTCATTGATGATCATTCATCCATATATAGGGCCCCTGATTTTCTGTTTCAAATTTTCCTTGATTCCATTTCCACTTTTGGTAAATTCTGTTTTTACTTTTGGTAAATTTCATTTTTCCCATTTTTATAGTATTTTATGAGAAAATTGCAATACAATATGCTATAATTATTATTAAAACTGAAATCAAAAACATAATTCAAAGTTTTATTGCATATAAATGAAATGTGAGAAAGGAAGCCATTTTAAATATGTAAAAACAGATGAAACATGAAATAAACACTTTATTCAAATTAAATATAAACTAAATTTTTATTTTATTCTTTGATTGGATGCCTGGGACCATCACATCTTATGCCCACTTCTGCATGCTACAGAGAGCAGACAATGTACAGTAGAAAGTGACCACTGACCATTAGAACAAATCTATAAAAAGAGTCTATACAAAGCACCAAGCAGAGTATGTTTACTCCTGCAGTTACAAGTGTATGACTTCACTCTGGCATACAAACTAGAAAAAGACATGGTTCTGGCTGATGCTCTGTTGCACTTGTCTGCAAATGACAAATTTGAGATGAAAGACATGATTATCAAAATACACCACATCATCAGTGTAACCAACAACAAATGAGAGCAGATTGTTTGGCATGCTGGTCTTAACAAATTGAAAAGTCATGGTATTTCTGGATTAACTTTTGATTCCTTATCAAATCATGAAATAAATCTTATCTTGAATAGTCATCTTTTTATATCTTTTTACATTAATGCAGGTATCCACCAGGTATCCTTAGACCTACTTTGTTCCTAATTTTCATCAAGGATCTTCATGATGTCATCATTTCTTGACTCAGCTTCTATGCTGATGCTGCAACTATTTACTCCTGTCTTAATTGTAAGTCTGATAGGTATTATATGCTCAAATTGGCATCTGATCTCAAAAATGATCTAATGTCAAGAAATAGCTTGTTAATTTTAATGTCACCAAAATAAAAGAACTCTCTTTTAATCATCTTAGAGAAACAGTTTTTTTAAATTATTCATGATGCACATGTATCAATCAGCACATTAAAAATAAGTTAATTTATTTTTATTGAAACTAGATTGGACATCTGGTTCAATGAGACATAAAAGAAGTTATCAATAGTAGTGAGAGGCATCATTTTTACCTTTAAAAACTTAGCATACTTTGTGATGCAAAAGAAGACTATATCAAGCAGTAGTAGAATTTTTTTCTTTTTATCATTCAACTGATTGAATATTATCATTAAATTCTAAGCTTGATCAACTATTCTCCTCTGACAGCTACTTTCAATTAAGAAGAAAGGTTTTTTTTTGTTTTTTTACTTTTTTTAGTAAGTCTAAAAAATAAAACAAAGCAAATTGTGATTTTTTAAATAATAATTGCAGTATCATCTATAAACAAATTCTAACAACAAAATGCAAAATGTATTTTAAGTTAAAATACATTTTGCATATTTTTAAGTTAAAATTTTTTATTTAAATCAAACAAAATAAATCCAGTAATAATATCCTTGTAAACAAATACTTGTAACGTAATTTATTTCTAAAAACTACTAAAAGATATTACTTGCCATTTCAGACTATCTCTTCTCTTTTTTCAGAAAGTAAACTAAGTAAAGCAAGAATTTTTTTTTTCATTTGATTCAGTTTTTTACGAGAATAGATATTTAGCTGATTTAATAAGAAGAACTTATCAGAAATTCTTGTTCTAGAATTTAGGCTTATCATACGTTTTGTATATTTTGGGGGAGTTTTTGTTACACTGGAGAGAAGCTAAGTAGCAGTTGAGTATTCCATTCGTTTATCTCATATTTTTTTTATTTTGTGTTAGTGTGTGAGCCCTGAAGCGTAATGTATGTTAGGTTATAAAAGCTCATTATTATACATTAAGAATCTAAACTTATAATCAAAAGTGAAAACTCCGTTTTAGGGGGATTTGGAAATTTTAATAAGATATTTGATCGCTACAGTGAAACCATTTATCTATGACTACTTAGAATTGATCAAATAAAACTTCAGAGTTACGGCCCTTGTTCCGAATAGCAACGGAAACGGAAATGAATATGGTAAGCTAAGCGTATTTGCTTTGGGTACATAGTTATGTTTCTTTGAACTGTTCTTCCGAATTAGACAAGTTACACAGCTGATGATGAAAATTCGATTATAGACGAATGGCGGCAGCATCTATAGGAATTCCTATGTTAAGACAGTTTGATATCTACATGCCATTTGAATTTATTGAGAAATGTGTCCAGCTCAGTTGTGTTGGCCATGGAATTTGTTGGTCCGGGGCTGTCCGCGATATGACCGCTGGACAGCTGTTTCAGAATCACAAAAATTCAAAAACGGAAAATTCAGGTATGATACGTAACTAAGTAAAAAGGAAAAACAAGTATTTTTATTTTATTTTTTGCAAGTGTGTGTATTTAAAACATTGCTTTTTATATTTTATTTAAAAAAGTTAATTACCGATTTTGTTAGAACCTCAGAAGAATGAGAAGATTATTCCAATTTACAAATAACAAATTTATTTAACTTTAAGCAATTTAAATTGAAAAGAGATGTGTTTTAGCAAAAATCTAAAAATAGTTTTCTTTTAAAACGTCGCCGATTCTAATGTCAAACTTTTTTTATGCATTTCGTTATGACAAGTGCTTTAAAAAACACTTGCAAAGCAAATCATGCGAGGTAGATTTTTTTTGTACTTTCATAATTGGTTGATTTGAGATTAGTTGGATTTTTAGGTTTGTTACTGCCTTGTTTTTCGTATGACTAAATCTCGGTGTTCATTGCCAAATGAAATAATACACACGAATTTGAAAAAATTACCAAAATAAGTACAATCAACGTTTCCTAAACTATAGCATTATAAAAAAAAAAAAAAATCACTAAAGTGAAAAATATAAATTTGTTTCTGAGATTTTTATTTATTTTAAAACTTGCAGTGTAAAAATTTAAAAATTAGTGTCTTTTTTGTTTTGTTTTTTATATATTTCTAAAATCGATTAATAAAATCCTTTAGGTACACAATGAAATATCGTTTTTAATCTTGTACTGAAAATTCTTGAAATTGTTATTTATCATAAATAACAATTAAAAATCTTCAAAAATGAATATTTATACTACTGATTGCATAAATAATTTATGCAATCAGTAATATAAAAATCCATTTTCTTACCAAATAGATTTACTTTTGTCACTTCTGAACTTGGGCGATCATAGATTTTTCATAGCCTTCATTTCTTTAATTTATGTGTGATTGTCAACTCATTAGAAAAGATAGTGGAATAGTTTCCCATTTCAAATTTAGAATCTTTTACTCACTTATACTTTTAGCAAATATTTAATTTTTGAAAATAACAAATTATTTTTAATAAAATTTTTAAAATTGAAAGGGTGCAGAAATATGATCTCATTTTTTTCTCTTGAAACTAAAAACACTAAATTTTGAACTTATATTTCCCCTCTTTAATGAGTTCTTTCAAGCCATATGTGCTTTACTATTGAGCTACATAAAGCCATCGCAGCAAAGCAAAATTCAATTATTCTATTTAACAAATGCGCATCTCTTATTGGGACCTTTTGAAATCTATATCTGCTAAATTTATTTTTGTACCTGAAATATAAAGTAATTTTTTTTTTAATCTATTATTTCTTATGTAAATGCTATATTTTGTGAATTCACGTTTGAGTAGACATTCTTGTTTTTAAAAAGGAAATTTGTTTATCAGCCTAGAGATCTGTTTAAAAACAAGAATGTTGACTCAACACATATACCTACTAAATATAGCATTTGTATTAATAATGTCTAAAAATTACTTTCTGCTGAAAGTTTTTTTTCTTACACACATACTCAAAAATCTTACTAAATTATATTAATAACTAAATATAAATTATCTTCACAGCTTACCATTTCAGAGTTGTAAGGCAATTCATTTGTATTAATTGCATTTTAATACAGGTCTGTTTCAGTTAGAATGCTACAAAACTATTGATTCAAATTACTGACACAAGAGAAAAAACTTCTGATACTTTTATTTTATTATTTATTCATTAGATGAGTTGTTAATTTTTAATCCTTTAGCATATCTATATTAATAAGATATTGATGTTCAATGATCTTCTTAATATTTTCAGGCTTTGAACAATGGAGGTTGGACAACTCTTCAGAGAATGTACAGCTAGCTCATGTACAGACATGCATAAATCCTGAAAATATGTTGCTAATATCTTTCTCAAAAGTTCAGTTGCAAGTGCTTGAAGGCCGCTGTGGCTTCTGGTTGTCCAATGTGCAGAAGGATGAGTCATCATGTGCAATGTCAGTTTACCCCATCAATGAATGTTCAGGCGAAGTGGAGTCTACAATTCTTGATGGTCTAAATTCATCAAAACTAACTAATACATCTACTGTAACTACCAAGGTAGATTATGTTGAAACTGAAAATAACATTAAGATATCTGATGACCTTGCAAAAAATGGCAAAAATATAGATTCTTATTCAGTCGACTCAATTGGGGGTTGGAATTCTATGCCTGTGAATTCAGTCAGTTCAAAAGAAAAGAATGCAGTGCAATCTGTAACAGGGAAACCTCCCTGCCTACCAGAGATAAGCTCAAATCAACTTACTTCTATAAATTTATCCACTCCCTCTGATTCTATGGAATCTCCCTTAAAGAAAAATTCAAATGATAATCTAATTGAGAACACACAGGTAAAGCATTTTTGTTCTGAAACTAATACTGTACAGAAACTTGTTTTATATGAGGAAACAGATTGCAACAATTTGTCAGTAGAGAAGACTAGAAATAACAAACCTCTTCAGTCTCTGACTGTTAGCCTTACTAAGAAAAGGGAGAATAAAGTCATTAAAAAAAAGACTTATAGTCGTAAAGCTAAAAAGCAATGTGCCCAACAGGATAAAAACTTTTGTCCTCAAGTGACAACGGAGATGACTGATGTTAATGATAATTCTGTTATTCCAAAGAAAAAGTACATGCTCCGTGGAGTGAAAATCCCTAAGTGTTTGATTGAGCAAGAAAAAAATGGAAGAAAACTTGCATCTAAAAATAACGGTAAGAATCAAAACCTTGAAAGTGCCAATATTTCTTGTCAAGACATTGAAAATTGCTCATCTGACAAAAGAATCAACTTAACCAATGATCAACCTACATTAACGTCTACTTCTGAAACCCCAGTTTCTCCACCCCTGTTGTTGCAGTCTAGCTCAAGGCAACAGCAAGTAGATCTGGACAATATTAATAATAGCAGATCAAAACGTCGAAAACGTAACAACACTAGAGTTGTACAGTGTCGCTACTGTAAAAAAATGTTTTGTGACTACACTGGGGTAGATGAACATGTAAAAAAGTTCCATACTAATGAGGCTGACTTTGTTGACTATATTGCTGAATTGAAAAAACTAAAAGTGGCCACATGCAACATTTGTAATGTCACATTACAGAACCGCTATTTATTACAGGAGCATGAGGATCGTGTCCACTCTACAGCTGATTCTGAGGTCTGCAATGTCTGTGGCAAGAAATACAAGAATATCAAGAGTTTGCGCAATCATGTCAGATTTGTACATTATGCAAATGGTAAGGCTCACTTGTGCCATCTTTGTCCAGCCAAGTTTAAGTGGGCTGGAACCCTTAAACAACACATCCAAGAGGTTCATGAAGGAATCCGGGAGTTCTCTTGTCCAACATGTGGTAAAGAGTTCTTCCGTAAATCCCAACTCAACCGTCACATACGAATCCATGGGTCAGATGCATCAAAGCGTATCACATGTGCTTTGTGTAATAAAGGATTTTGGTTTGAAAACAACTATGTCCGCCACATGAAGGCAGTCCATCAGCCACAGTCGGAAGAATTTCACTGTTCATATTGTGGCAAGGGCTTCACTCAGAAGGCAAGTATGGTGGCTCATGTGCAACTTGTGCATCTAAAAATTTACACATATTCTTGTAAAATCTGTAAGATGGGTTTCACACGGTCTAAATTGCTTCAGGTACATATGGCCCAGGTACATAATGAGACTGACTTTGTAGTAAAGAATGGACGACAAGGTTGCTTTAAATACAGCCGAACAGCTGCAGACCTTCTTTATTGTCATTATTGCAATCAAGGCTTCTACTACAAAGCACAGGTGGTGCAACACATCCACCAAGAACACACATTTCCCTATCGATGTGACAAATGTAAACAAGGTTTTGTGCTAAAAAAATTCCTTGATAACCATCTGAGAAAAGCACATGGTATTGAAGTAGAAGTTCCTCCTGTTAATGAGGAGGAGGAGGAGGAGAACAATAATGCTGAAAATCCACTGGAAAAATCAACTGAGTTAAAATCTGAATCTACAATTTTACCGAAATGTAGCATAGCAACTTTTGAAAATTCTGAAGAAATTCCGAGTGAAACTATACTCTCACCTGCTAACACTGAGTGTTCTGAAAATCTGTTAGGTGTACCCGGTACAGATAGTTATGGAGTATCAACTGCTGCGACATCCCTTTTGCTTGAAGTTGCTAAGGATGGGAGCACAGTTCACTACTTCATTCAACATGACAATACAAATGATAAGGGAAACCAAATGGATAATAACCAACAAGTCATTGAGGATATAGCTAGTTTATTGCTTGTGGCTGAAGAAGCTTCAAGCAAAGAGTCTTTGCCCATGACCAGTGAACAAGCACAAGCAGTCAATGAAATGCAATCAAAAAATGCTGTTGTTCATTTTATTCCTGCTAATGTTGAAGATGTGAATAGTTCAACTGTTGAAGTTGACACGTGATCCTCAGTTGATTTTAAATTGATTTATTAACAGATCTCTTTGTTTTATTCTGCATTGTAGATCTTAGAAAGAAAACAGATCAAATAAAAAGCATTCAGAATTGTTCTATCATTTGAATAAATTGTATATTGACGTAATCTTATTTTTAATATTGATGTTTGTTTTTTTTTGGTGGGGTGGGGCCTGTCATTTGGATTTAAAGTCAGTTATTTATTTCAGATTATAATTGATAATGAAAAATGAATACATCAAAAACATTTTGATAAAATGTATACTGCCCCAGTTTAAATGGGACAGCATACCTTATTTCAAAATGGAGAAAAATAAAATGGAAACAGGAAGTATATACACAATAATAATATTTTATTGAAAATAAACAGAAATTTACTAATTATTAAAAATCTAGATTTTTCAAAGGTAGGAAGATAAGATGTTTTCCTTATATACTGTACATTGTTACTTAAGAATTTCCTCCTTTTTTCTTTAAGAATAACAAATTAAGCTATGATTTTCTCACAATTTATCATTTAAAAAAATCCAATTATTAAAAGTGAAACAAAAGAGTGTTCATTTTTTTTTAATTCTTTGTTTTATTTAGATTATTTACAGTTAGACTAATGACCTCATCTTAATTGTTACACATTTGGCTGTTGTGTTTTCTGGCCTTCTTTAGGTACCTACCACTCCAGGAAACAATCAGAACTCATTTAATCTATGGGATTCTTCTTCTGCTGTCCATATATTGGGATATTGCTTGTTTTCTTTTTGTTTTTTTTACTACAGTTATTGTTCATCCTGGTTCCATTGAAGCTGAGACTACTCTACCAAGTCCAGGGGTTGAGCTCTCAATTCTATGCCACAAAATCCACAAACCAACTTTAATTCCTCCCGAGACAATCCTGAAGCTAAAATTTTGAGCCTTAAGCCTAATATTCTTGTTTACTCCCTATCCCACCACTTCTCTTTCTTAATGCAGCTGTTGCTGAAGCTTTGCTATGAAGCTTGATTTCCTCTGTCACCATTTCTCTTTCTTTCTTAATGACTGCCATAATTTTCTAAGCATAACTTAGATGCAACACACTGAGGAGGCTGTCATAGCTGAGCATATTTTCTGATTCCTTCAGAAATCTGATTTACCTGTGTTCCTGTCTAGCATTTTTTTCTATTTCATTCCATTAGCTTTGGTGACCACTATTTTCCCTCCATACATGATTATGCATGCCTGGTTTCATTGTCTCACTCCTCATGTTTTCTGATGTTCCTCCTGCTTTGCCTTTAAGTGTCATCTGGTTTCACCTTTATCTTTGCCACAACTGCAAAGGATGGAATACACGCAGTTCTTAGTGGAGCTACTTCTGAATATTGTACTGATGATCAATATAAGAGAGAGAGGCTGTGGTAGTTTTCCAATCTTAATCTATAACCTTTCTGTCTCTACCTGCAGAAGCTGATGTTTCGCTTGCTGCATAGTTGTTCTTCTGAAGTGTACATTTGATGCTGGTCATCTCATTTTGATACGTACTTGGGTTGCCATTTACAATTTATGCACAATGTGTTGTAGGCATCAGATGATCCCTTTATACTGTATGGATGGTGAGAAAAAGTTAAGGTATTGTCTGGTGAAGGTTGGATTGTATTATACAGATGTCTTGAATCCATGTGAGTATAGTTGATTTTTGGTTTCCTATTTCATTGTGAACTGGATCAAAGGTCTTACTGAGTTCATATGGTCTTGTAGTAATTCCACATCTTCCTGGTGAGACCAGAGTATGAAGCTGTGACCTACATATCAGCCATAATGTTTGCTTTATTGGTGCTATTTCCTCAAAGTATTCCATGTACAAGGTGCATTCCAGAAGTTTTGAGATATTTTCAGAAGAGACATTTATTTATTTCAAAGAAATGCAAAACTAATCTCCTTCAAAGCAGCATCCTCTGACTTCAATGTCCTTGTTGTAGTGCTCAAGTCACTTCGTGGAGGCCCCATGAAAGTCATCTAAAGTGAAGCCTCTTTCATCTCTTTATTGTCTTCAAAAGTTCTTCGTCTTGAGGAACAACTAAAAGTCACAGGTTACAAGGTCTGCACTGTAAATAGGATGAGGGATAGATTTGAACCCCTCTTTGTCAACACAAAACTTTATTGTATAGTGAGATTCCAAACTGTTTTCATGTCTCATCTGCATTCTGCAAATTAGTCGGCTGTGACAAGTAGTGTTTAGTAGGTTGTGTTCAAAGAGCTGTTACAGCCATCTCCTTCAATCTGCAATAACAAAAGTTGACAGGTCACCTTATTAGATGTGTAGTAATGATATAATCAAATTACAATAATCTAGGACAGTTACAACTGCCTCTCCCAAAAAACGTCTTAAAACTTCTGGAATGCACTCATATATGTTCACCATCCCAGGTGATAATAGCAAACTTAAAACCAAGTCTTGCTCCTACTTGTATATGTTAGACCATAACTGGAAGAATGTTATCTGTTCACAGAATGTCAATATTTCCATCAAGTTATCTATCAGGATGCTAGTATCTTCCCCAAGGGTGGGGTCCAATTCCAGTCTTTCAAACCACCAATAGAACATTATCTGTAAGAATTCTGGTGAACAGGCTCATTACATCCAAATTTACCATCCAATTGGTATAAATGGAAGCACCTTGAATTGTTTCCATAAAGTAGTTTGAGATCTTTATGACAAGAATTTTCCTGCTAGTGGGTTGACTTTATCTACCAGGAATTTTATCAGCAGGTGGCTAAAAACTGACTATGGATCTTAACAAAATACCAGCTTTATAAATTGTAGAGAAATTGTACAGATGTGGCAGCTTAGAGTAACATTGAATTAGCTGTCTATACTTATTGTGAAATAGTTTTTGTTCTTATTCAGGAACAGCTTCCCTTATCAGTTTTTAGCATCAGTTCCTTTTATCATCTTGCTGTAGTTACCATCCCCAATTAGGCTTACCATTTTCTTAAAGTATTCCAACTTGTCTGTCACCACTATGTTGTCTTTGCCTGCTGGCATTATGATGATACTAGTGCCACTATGTAGGGTTTTGATGGCCAACTTTTATGATGTTGATTTGGGTGTCTTGGCCCTTTCTTGTAATTGTTCATGTTCCATCTTGAACCTTGTTGCTACTCCTAATCTGAACTTTTTGCTCTAATTTTCATATTTGGCAAATCTTGACACTTTCAAATTCCTCATGGTTTATCCAGGTTTGTTGAATTCTATTTTTATTTGCATCAAGTGTTATACTAGTAAAGAATGTCCTTATTTGTTCAGAGATCATATTGAAGCTGATATTTCTTCTAAAAGTTATGAAGAATCCTTTTCCCTCACAAGAGTATTGCTCTGATCTTTGCACTACCCTTTACTGGAATTGACTAATATCTTGATTGATAAGCCTAATGGAACTAGTATTATGTCCTTATATTTAGGAATGTCAGATGGCTTGATATCTGGTCTATACTGATGTTTTTCCATGAGACAATGGCATAGAGGATTAGCACATTGGTTCATGGATTTGGTAGGATAGTAATTGTGTTCAATCCCTAGACTGAGTAGTACAGACTCAGACTCAGTGAAAACAGGGTTAAAAACAATTGAGCTGTACAGAAAAACAAACAGGACTAACTATTTCTAGACATGAACAGAAAATTAAATAAAGTATTCAGTTTGAAATTCCCTGAAGGTTACCTGAAGACCAGGACATCATGGCTAAAATATTGTGATAGTAACAACAAACGTAACATTTTAAAGATTAACAATATTTAACATAAGTATCTCCATTATAATGTTTAAATTATTTTTTCTGTAATCTATCAATTTATATCTCTGTACACTTTTTTGTTTTTTTAATTTTTCTGGCTTAATTTTTGAAAAGTACAAGACTTAATTTCTGTCAAAAAATATATATTCATGTTAAACATTTTAAAAGAATAATATGAAGCTAGAGCTGAAAACTCAGCTACAATTTTATTTCACATTTTCAAGACCTTTTTTTCTTCTTAAGAGAAAGATAAATATCAAATTTGTCATGTGAATATACATTCAAATATTTGGAATTGAGCAAGCAAAAAAAAATAAATAAATAGAAAATATGTTTTTTTCCATATCTGAGTTTTTAAGACAGATTTATATTTTCTTCTAGACAAACTCATTCTTTTTCAAAATAAGAGTAAAATATTAGATGCAAATTGTTGTGAAAATATTTCTATTGTATTCAGAATTGTTAATAAAAACATATCTGCCATATTTAATTATTAATATTTTGCATCAAAGGACCATGAAGATGTCCATAAAAAATTCAGTGATGTTTACTAGTATGATGCATTTAAATTCCATGTTTAACCGAAATTTTATATCACAGACAAAAAGCTTTGTAAAATAAAAGAAACCGGTAGTGTCATATCAGTAAAAGTGATGTGATATGGAGTTCAATTCTCCAGAACAACTTAAACTTATGTTATTGGAAATCTATGAATGTAAAACAAAAAACAAATGGATTTTCTTTGTTCATGCAGACACTGTCAGATAATACAAACAATGACTTAATTGCTCAAATACCCACTCTCTGTTACCTGAAAAATTTCCTCACAACTTTGGCTTTTAACACCTGTTACGTGTTTATGTTAGCATCCTACACATATTCTATTTTTCACACACCTCTAGTTAATACACTTTTGATAATTTAAATATTAAAATACCTTTTTCATCTGAATCCAGAAATTTATGAAAACATCACAGAGTTTTTTTAATTAGTGGAATGCTTAAAAACAGACCTAAATTTTTATAAAAATATTTCTAAGTTATTTTTCTGCAATGTTGTAAACTTAAATTTTTGTTCTTCCTTTCAGGAGACTGTTGTTTTTTATTAATAAAAGGTTGAAAAAATTAATGTCCAGTAAGAATAAAAACAGTAGAAAAATTAATAGTTTTTATTAAGAAATGCTTTCTTAATAAAAACTATTAATTTTTCTACTGTTTTTACTAAAAATGTAATATTTTATGGCTGCATCTTTTTTCTTCAAAAGTTGAATGGCATATTGAGGAATTTTCTCTCATGCATCTTATGATATCATTCCTGATGGGATTAAGGTCTGGAGATGAGGTGGGCACATTTTTTTCCCTTTTTCTTTCTAATTGAGTAATTTACAATGCAATGACATTTGTATAAATTAACCACAGCAAAGTTGCAGAAACAAAACAAAATACTTTAAGCTTGATAAACACATTTTTTAGCTGTTTTAGTTTATGTTAATCTATTAAGCAAGCACAGCTTCAAAACAGAAAACAAAAAAATAAGGAAAATTCAATGTCTTTTCGTGTGTGTGTGTCTGAAGATTTGAAGGTGTTTTTTTATCAACCTCAATGAAATAAATATCACCCATGGTTTTTTAAGTGTTTGTTTTTCATTATATAATAATTTTTGCTGTCTTTGACATAGTTCTCAATGGAACTATATCCCCTTGAAAATTCCATACATATTACCAATGATTTTATTATTAATACATATATATATATATATATATATATATATATATATATATATATATATATATATATAATTATTTATTTAAAAAATGATTCCAACACGCTACATAAGAGTTCTCATGTTTCAAAACAAGAGCCGAAAACTTAAATATAATTATTTGAATTAAAGTAAAACTTGGGATGACCCATGCCCTTTATGCCTACATGAGAAACTACACATTATTAAGTTTCTAAATAATAAAAATGAGAAGCTACACATTATTAAGTTTCTAAATAATAAAAATCTATTAAACAATAGACATGAGTTAACGGTCTTTTGCCGACATCATCAAATCTTTGCATTGAATAATTAGCATAAATTTTTTTTAAAATCCATAGTCCTAATAAATGTTACGGCAGTTTTTTTTGTCTTTTTATATACACAAAACCCTTTCAGAAAAAATAAAATAAAAAAAATAAATAAATCTCCATAGACACGTAAACCAGACAAGACAAAATCAGCTTCCGTTTTAAATTTAGACACCCCAACCTTACCCTGACTTGACACCTATGAATGTAACTCTTTACTGATACAAATTATTAACACCCTGCACCCCCTCTTTATATGAACAATCGCGCTGGCCATTACCATGGAAATTTTGATTTCAATAACGAATCTGCTATTAAAACACATAAATTTCAGAAATAAGTTATTCCAAAAAAAATTTCGCTTGAAGATGGAACAGAGCTTACTTTAATTCAATTTAATTCAAATAATTATATTGAAGTTTTCAGCTCTTGTTTTGAAACGAGAACTCTTATGTAGCGTGTTGGAATCATATTTTTAAATAAATAATTATATTTATGCTCTACTTTTGTATTGAGCACTATTTTTTAAAAATAATAACAAAAATACTAAAGAACTTTGGATTATTTACCTAACCAGTTCTTTCCTATTTTCTATATATTTTCATATATATATATATATATATATATATATATATTACACATACTAGGTGTAACAGCAGAATTGTCCAATTTGTTAAATTAAGCTTTGAAACATTGTATCTTAGATATCTTACTGGAATTCTCCAAGTTATTTTTATGACACAATTAGACTCTGAGCAATAAGAATGTATATTTACTCTCCACACTTAACAGAAGAATCATGATGAAATCAATCATAAATAAAAATGACATGTTAATTATTAATTAATCATAGCTAAGGATTAGTACCTCATCAAGGATTGAAATAAAATCCAAATATATGTATAATATTCCAGGATCCTTTTCCAACTTATTCAAGATGATCTTCATCCCCGCTAACCTAACTTTCTGTCCTGGAGTAACAAGGTGCTTCACAGGTTTCATGTATGATTTCATTTTCAAGTCTTTCTTCATTGCTCTTTGGACTGCCATAGCTGAAACTCCTCTTTCACAGGCCAAAAGTTTTATCGATTGAGTTGGATCTTTTTTAATTGATCTCTTTAACTCTAAGTTGCAATGATGATCCCTCTTGCTGCTGTCACCTCCTGATCTAGTTTTCCTCTCTACTGTTCCCTCTTTTTCAAACTTATTCACCATTCTCTTGATGGTTCTTGAATGGACCTTGAAGACAGAAGCCAGAGTATGAATGTTGATACCATTACTGAAGGCTTGAATGATCTTTTTCCTCTCTCACTATTGCTCAGTTGGGAAGACATAGTGAAGCTAACAAAATTTAATTTTAACCTGTTCTCTTTCTAGTCAAATAACACAAAGGGTCTTTCAGTGATTTTTACAACAAATGATGTCAAGATGGCTAAACATCTTATCTGAAAACCTGGAAAAAGAAACTGAATTAGTTTAGTGTTTTTTTTTTTTAGATATTAAATATTTTGTGCAATGGACAATTATGCTGTAACACAATTAGGACAATTTTTCTGTTATATTAGGTTGGTAAAAAAATGTCGTTTTTTGACGTTTTTTTTTGATTATCGTTCACCCATTTATCCAACTTTTTTGACTTCCCTATTTGCTTTAAATGGCGAACGACTGTTGAGTGGTCGACCTCGAGTTCAACAGCAACTTCTCATGTGGTTTTGCGAGGATCGGCTTCAATTAAGGCTTTCAAATGTTCGTTATCAACCGCAGTCGGCCGGCCGCAACCGTCTTCATCTTTGAGGCTCTCGTCACCATTGCGAAATTTCTTGAACCACCGTTGTGCCACACATTCATTAGTGGTTCCTGGGCCAAACGCATCATTGATATCACAAGCTGTCTCGACAGCTTTTCGGCCTAGTTTGAACTGGAACAAAAAAATCGTGCGGATTTGAATTTTGTCCATGTTATCGAAAAGCCTGCAAAAAAATGAATGAAGAGATTGAGAACGGTAACGAATAACACGATTCGATAGAGCAAAAAATGCGCTTCAAAATGATATATAACATGGCTATATATATCAAGGAATTAATTCAGAAATCATATATAAAAGTAACATATGTGAGAAAACGACATTATTTTTGCACCAACCTAATACTATATAACACTACTTACAAATAGGCAAGAGTATACTAATTATAACAAGAAATAAAATTGTTAAAACAGATGCTGAAAAAATGTAGCAAAATAAAGAATTGAATATGAATGAATGCCAATTAAAAATAAAGTGCAAAAGGTTGCCAACTTAAACTTAATAATACCCATCAAGTTTTAATATTCATTTAAAAAAAAAAAAAAAATATTAAAACCTGAGAAAGAAAAAGGAAGTATTAATTGTTTCTTTCTATAACCCATCCCATTTTTAATACAGTGGGATTCAATGGGTTAAAAAGAAACAGGTAATGCGAAATCTATATTGATTGTGGCAAATTTTTAATATATTGAAGGTTTTTTAAAATTTATTAATATTTTTGTAATTGTATAAAATGTACTAATTGCTAAAAAATCATAATCATAATCATATTTCTCTGCAACTTAATGTCTGCTTGAAAAATTGTTATATAGGTCAACATGACCTATGTAACAATTTTTCTTTTATTCATTTTTAACTTGGCACTTATTGGAAATCCAAATGTTAAATTCAGTTACATTTTTCATTAATATTAAATGAATTAGGAGAAATCTTGTAGCAATATGTCAAAACAAAAATCCTTTTCATCTGCCTTTAAAATTGGAGTGGCTATCCTAAAACCTGGAATGTCTTTAGCAAAGAGTTGAATAAATGTATTAAGCAAAAATGATTTTCTTTATAAAATACAATGCCTTTCTTTAATAACAATTTACTAAGCATAGCTTAGATGTAGCTCAAAGTCAAAAACACCCAGTGAGGACTGAACTCATTACTCAGCCATAATTGATCTAGCAAGACAAGCCTGCAAACCTTTACAACATGCCAAAGTGCCCATGCCTTTCTTTAATGTTAGAATCATCTCACATTACTGTGATTAGAAATTTTTTTAAATAGTTTAAAATATTTAGTTTTAGTATTCAAAATAAAAAGGTGAAAATCTTGTTTTTCTTTTTTACTTACCTTATTTTCTATCCTTGAATTTTTGTGATCCTTATGTAGTTGACCAGCAGTCATTTTACAGGCAGCTGCAGACTTAATTTTGTGACATTAAGGCTGTGAGATGGTTAAACATTAATTCTGAGCAGAAAAATGAAATGTAAACTGGAAGAGATAGAGATAATGGAAGACATATTCCCTGGTAATGTGGAAGTAAAGAAAGAGCCATCTGAATTTTCTCACCCTTACAAATTAGAAAAATGCACCAAGAGTTTACTTTTTTTTTATCTATCGAAAATCTGGCATGCAGGTAAAGCCAATTGGGAAATGGCTTTATCTCTTTCTTGGGAAATTAGAAAAAAACATCAGAGAAGAGAGACAGATGGGAATTGTGACACTATTTAGCCATGGTAATTCGCTAACTAATTAACCATAGAAATTAAAACAGGAAATACCTAAGGCGAAAAAGAGCTATCCCAAAAGATATCCCAATTGATGTTAAAAAAAAAGATTTTATTTTATTTACAAAAAAGATACTTTTCACAAAGACAGTAAACCTGTGGAAAAAGCCATATGTGAGGTTTTGTCAGGTTGATTAATGTCTTGCCAAGGGAGATAGGAAGAAAGGCAAATATTAATATATCAGCCAGACCATGACGGTCATAAAAATTTCATCTTGAGATGATCACCGATACAGGCATGGAGAATCAATGTTCATTATCTTTCCAAGATATTGTTTATTTTTTTTCTTGCCCACTGGTGAGGAAAAGCAATGTGGCAATTATAAAATTTTGGCATTGTCTCAACATAGGTGAGAGGACTGTTATTTACCTTATCAACGTGTCGCTTCAGACACTGAAACGTTGAATAGCAATATGGTGTTTGTAAAATTTTGGCCTGAGACAGAAAATAGAGTGGAGAATTGAGATTTGGCAAGATGAAAGAATTTAATTTCTCAACAAGCCAAGGATTCCATTATAAAGCTAACTTCACGAAGGGACCAGATGGCAAACTTTGGCAGTGATTGATGGAATTGGTAGAGAGTGCTAGCTACATGAATTCTGGGTGGCCAAAAGATATGATAGAAATTTAATTGGCAATATGGAATTCATAAAAATTTTGGCCGGTGGGAAAAAGGAGAATTTTTGTAAATAAAAATTCTAGATTATAATTTTAAGGAGGCCAGCTTAGCCACACCTGCACAGCCATTGGTAGCAATGGTGATAGGCGGAGGTGAATGGATGAGAAAGACGGAGAAGTTATTAACGCCCACTGAAAGGATTGGTATGAGATATCAATGTGAGAGAGAAAGAGTCTAGGAGGATAGCTCTCCTCCAACCTTCCCTCATCAACAACGGAGACCCCGCCCCCACACACACCGAAATGGAAAGTGATTCATTTTCCAAAAATGGGAAGTAATCAAATTTCCTGGCTTGACAACAAAGAGATTTCTTGTTAGTAATCGAGATTTACCGAGAATCCCAGGCTGTGTCTGGCCCCACACCGGGTTTTGGTCAGTACCCATATAAACGAATGTCCTCAGGTAGTTCGGAGAGTTCTGAGTTGCAGTCGCAGTTGAACAGGTTTTGGAGTTAGTCAGAGCTTAACCAGAGTGTTGCCTCACAGAAGCTGACCGAGAGATTCCATGACCTCCGACTTTGCCTATCCTACCAATAGCAAGTTACTAAGCCAAGCCAACACCTAAGAACTAAATCAGTGTCACATTTCATAGAAAACGGGCTGGGAGAAAAACACACTCCTGTATATAATAAAACGATAAAGTTAATTTCTTATTTCTTAACATACTTGAACCTCTTGGGTTTTTCTTTTATTTATTTTTTTTCCTTTGCGTTTGTGTGATACCACCTTCAGTCTGGACTCAGCCTACACTATGGCCTGATGCCTAATTGATCTCGTCTACCTAAGATCAAAGTCACAACATGGGTAGGTTAGATTTGAGATCGAAGCAGTTACTCCAGTAACCAGACGTTGCAAGTGAGCTGGGAACGATAGAACTGGTATTGAACCAGTACAGCTGGTGAAGCCATTGACATCAACGACCAGAATTTGACCCTGGATGGGCCAGTGTCCCATATTGGTATCTTGACCAGGGGATTTCCCAAGTAGCAACAACCACTGATCGACCGGGATACAGGCTGATGGCAGTGACAAAGAATCAACCCCAAAATGCTGGTAGAAGAAACATTACAGTTTCGCGCTGCAACTGGGAGTTGACCACAGTAATTGGCCCAAGGATGGAAAACAGTGTGTTTCTTTGTTGAGAATTTAGGTAAACAAATATGTTTTCATTGACAAAAACAAATTGGAAATTAATTTTTATCTATCACTCAGGTTAAAATGAGAAGCAGTAGTCTGGACAGAGGTAATATTAGCGAAGTAGAATGGAATCAAAGAATTGAAATTAATATGGAGAATAAACTACGTCCTTTCACAATCAAACCATCTTAACATATCCTGTAAATATTATGATTGGATACTCATCACCTAACACAGCTAAATGGTTGAATAAGAAAGGCAACAAAATTTATTTCTCACATATGTATATGAAGCTTCCATAAATGTGCCATTATTCACTTCTATTCATCTGCTCCTTAAGAGGGTAATTCTAAAATTACATCTGAATAAATAGCATTCCTCGATCTAATTGATTAACTGTTCCAATGTTAACACAAGACAATATTTATTTATCTATAAACATATTATCCATAGCTATCAAATGCATTAATGTATCAACTATCTCAATCCTTCATATAAGAATCTAAATTCTTATTGCTAAATTAGCCACTATTAAATCCAACTTAATTTTAGAAAACAATGTGGGCCAATATTAACATTTCAATGTCAAGTTCAATTGATAAAAGAGTTTTGTCATTTTGTGAAAATCCAAACAACTCATCACTATCAAAAATTAGTACCAGAATAAAGAATTACATTACAATTATTAGGTTGGTGCAAAAATAATGACGTAATAATGTCGTTTTTGACGTTAAAAATACATCAAAAAACGACATTATTATGTCATTATTTTTGCACCAACGTAATAGAAAAAAAATAATGTTAAAATCTTATTTGAAATAGCCCTCACTAAAAGCCTAACTAAAAGACAAATTTCTTGTACAATATCAGACATCAACCAACTGGATGATTCAATTGTCTACACCTCTTCTTGTCAGTTGCAAACTTAACTGCTTACAAGTCTGTCAGTGAAACATATCTTCATACAAAACATTAAATCAACACAATACACATTAACATTTAGTTTTCTTTCAATAATGACTTCAATTCCTTAGTTTCTTTTTGTTACTTTTCATGCAAATTTTGTTCTTTAAACAGCACAATTTCTACATAACTACATATGCCTATTCTAGCAAACACAAAGCCTATTACAATGGTAGTGGGAAGGTAACATCAACAAGTATCACATTATTTTGACATATTCAACAAACTTTTTTACATTATGAAAAGCCATTAATTAGTTCTAACCATGCTTAATTTTTAAGTACAAAATTGTTGAGAATTTTCCTTGATTTAAATTATGGAGCCAAATACAAAATTAGTTTTTAACACTTTTGCCACTAGATCATTGATATTCCTCTACAAATTCACTAAATTTAAGAATATGTTTGTTGTCTTGTGAAACTGCTTTTCTTAAAGAGCTATTGAGGAAGCAGGCTTTAAACATGATGTGGCACCATTTAACGAGGCAGAAAGGGAAAAGAAAGAAAAGAGGAAAAGGAGAGGCTAAGGACTGAATCATGGGTGATAAGCAAGAACACACACACACGGCTAAGAGACAATGGATAAAAGGATATTTTGATAAGTAACAAATGGCGAAAGAGTGTCATTACAATGACAGGGAAATTCTGAGTAAAAAGAAAGGGAAAGAAAGAAAGAATCAGATATGTTTTGGCATCGGCTGTGTTATCTAAGGATATGAAAACAAACTATTGGTACGGGAAGACATCTTATTATCAACTACAGGCCGGCTGGCCAAAGAAAAAAAAAATTCAAATGAAAATGTTATTTCGATAAGTGATGAAAAACAGGCAACTAAAGGGACTTTGGACAGATATGAAAAATTAAGGACCACCTACGAGTGTCCGTTGACCGATTTTCCTCCGACGGAACATCCTTGGCCTGCGATAATAAAATTATGTTATCAGAAATATGTACCGAAGGAAAATGAATGGGAACCAAGAAGTGTTTTTTTTTCTTTCTTTGAGGCGACAGACTGACTGGAACTTTGGAGATGTTTCTTTTTGAGACCATGTTAGGAAGACCACCCATTCTGATAATTAGTGATAAAATACCTGACGTAAACCACGTGTAGAACAAGAGTTATGACCGCCATTGTCATATTGTCCCGTTCATGCCCAGAGAAATGATAACGGCGATTAAGAGGAAGAAAAGGGAAAGAGAAGAGATAATTTTTTTTTTTTAGTTAAGCAAGATATTTTTTTTTCTTCCTGAAACAAAGCCGCGAATTCGTCCACGCCCGACTGAGACATCATTGGTCGAGTGGTGATCATGTGACGCACGAGGGAGACTGTTGCAGCCCATCTGGAGGATGAGTAAGAGAGGTTGCTACGAAGATGTGGGGAGGGCAGTTCACGCCCCTCTGAAGTATGATGAGAAGGTGGGAGTGAGGAAAGGTTCCCAAAAATGGAAAAAGGTGGGAATTCCTAACCAGAGAGGTGGATATGTATTTAGAATTATCAAGGAACCCCCCGGCGCCGACAAACTCACCCCGGTTTTGGTCGGCGCCCATATAAACGAAGCCACAACGAGCAGAGTTGAGTTGAGTCCCAGCAGTTCCCAGAGTCAGTCTCCAGTTGAAGCAACCCTCGCAGATAGCTGACCAAGATTCACGCACATTCCGGACCCCTCTTCAACCCAAGAACAATTATTTTGAAGAGCGACTTAGATCCAGATCACCGAAATAAGTTTTTTTTTTTTACTTTCGTCCAAAGACCCACCGAAACACCAATTTCTTAGAGAGCAGACAACTTGAAGTGTTAAAACTTGCCTAGCGGAAAACGACGTGTCACAATCCATAGAACGGGTCGGGAGATAGATGCAGTCCTATGTATCGAACAACTAGACATAAAGTTTGTTACCTTTTTCTTTGATACTTTGAACTTTTGAGTTTTCATTTTATTGTCTTTTATGCATATTTGTGTGGTATCACCCCCGTTGAACTCGGTTTGCAGTACGGCCCCAACCACTGTTTGATCTCGTCTGCCTAAGATCAATTCACAATGTGGGTAGGCGGACTGGGGAATCAGTGCAGTTACCTTGGTAACCAGGCGTTGGAAGCGAGTTGGGAACGACAAGGCTGATATCAAATCTAACCAGATTCCCACCCGAATCACCAAAAGGTTAGAACGTCACATTTGGAGCAGCGACACCCGAACGAAGCAGCGAGGAGCGAACGGCTGGCGCCGCGGCGAGGACGTCACAATTGGTGCTGTTTAGGGACGTCACAGTTGGTGCCGTGGTAGACTAGGATAGAACGTCACGGTTGGCGCTGCGACCAGGGGACGACGTCACAATGATGAAAAATGTCAATTACAAATATTTATTTTGTTTACTCTGATTCAAGACCACAAGTGTCGAGCACCCAGTACTAATAGTCTATAAGCTTATTAACTATTGCAAATTGTCCACTAGATTCAGTATAGTAGGATTTATACAAATTAAAAAATTGTTTAAAGATTAATTTGTACTAAAACAAATAGTTAACAGTGGTTTTAACTTTAGCATTTTGCTGGTGTTGTCATTGGAAAAATTAATAGTCTGAAATAATAATAACCCCAGTTGAATCAGACTAAGTCAATTGTGGTCCTTGAAGCAAAAGAGAGGTAGCAGTTATAGTCCAGTAGCAAAGGAAGACACTGCAAGTTGACAGCTTTTCTGCAGAACAATTCCTTGATGGAATTGTTGAACCAATTATCAGTCACCAGTCCAGAGTATTAATGTTTATTTTACAATGTTGTGAATAATACCAATACATATTACCTTACAAACCAGCTGTAATTAAGTAGACCACATTGCCACAGAATTGGAAAGGGTTAAACTCAATTGTAATCCTCAATAAATAAACTCTGTTATTGTTTTTTTTTAAAAAGTCAGTTGTATGTTTTTAAAATTGCTTCCTTCTCTATTTTTCTTATAAATTTCTCCCTTTGTTCCTGGGGATGTTTAAACCAGTTTCATCTAAGATTTCCTCAGATCAAAATTTCAGCCAAATGGGAGTGGGGAAAATTTACATGGCGTAAGACTTCCAGTATAAGGACACTAAAGGGTGGTAGCATTATAGTGAAAATTTTATTGAAATTTGATATTTAAATTTTCACTATTGATGTTGTGGCAAAGTTTAACCGTCATACTCACAAAAAAAGGAATGTGTCAAAAGGATAGTTTTTTCTTTTGACATCACTATTATTGTATTACTCAGCAATGTTTGTTTTAAAAGCTAAGTTTAGAATTTTAATAACAACAAAAATGTTAAACACTATTTAGTTGTTAGTCTGTTTATTTACAAGTTTAATTTTATATTTTTAAGATTAAAAGAATGTGAACCAACTAAAATGCAATATTTATTATTTACCACTTTTAAAGAAATACATATGAATACAAATCTGTGTTAAAAATTTTATAAAAATTTGCAAAATTATAAAAATATATGAACCAATTACAATATTTATTATTTACCATTTTATAAGTAAATAATTATGAAAATAATTTTTATTCATAAATTTATAAAAATGCTTGAACTATAGATCAAGAAAATTTAAACATTTTTCCAAACATTATATATTCTCTTTCTAGAATATTTTATATCTTAGAATACTTCTTGTTTTAATTTTCCATTTTTTTTAGTCATAATCTAGAATGCCTAACCCTTTTGTACTTGTTATTTTAAAAACATAATAGTGAAAACATTTTTAAATTGTTGCTAGCTATTGTAAAAATTTACATGAAGCATGCCTAGAAAATCTGCAGATAGAGTATCTATTGTTAACCAAGAGATGACTGATGAAGAAATCTTAAATGAATACACTAAGCAGCTTGACCAAAGTAATCAGAAAATTGTGTACTTTGGAATGGTTAGCAAAACACTGGCTAATTACCAATCAATTTGAATAATCACATTTTTATAATTTTGTAAATATAAAATTAATCTAGTAAATAAACAATATAACAATTAAAAAGGTTGTAACATTTTTGTTATTAAAATTCTAAAAAGAGCTTTTTTAAAACAATAAACATTGCCAAGGTAGTATACAGTAATAGTGATGTCAAGAGAAAAAACTGTCCTTTTGACAAACCTTTTTTTTTCAGGTACATAAGTTAAATTTTGCCAATTTTGTTATGTTACAAGTTATTACCCATGAAACATTCAGATATATTTGAAGTTCTATGAGATAACTTTCTAGGAAAAGAAAACATATTTCTTTTTTAAGATGAGAAAAACATCAGTTTTCTTCATGAGAAATCAGAGATGTTTCTGCTTTGCTTGTTAATACCAACAGCAGTATATTTTGTGACTATGCTTGCAGTTTTTCTTTCCTGTTTACATGACAACAGAGAGAAATAAAGAAATAGAAAAGTCACTTTCTTTTTAAGGTACAGAACCTAAATTCAACTTAAAAATTGGAGACGTTGAAATTAGCTGGCAAAGGACTTGATATTTAATTTAAAATGTGTATTTTTCAAAGCAATGAGTCACCCTGTTCATTATTATAGTAGATTAGGGATCAATTTGAAAATTCCCAGTGGCATTTCTGTGCAATGTAAGAAAAATCTTAAAAAAATCTTATCTTTAAACTGTATTCATCATTGCTTGTGTATATATATTTTCTATTGTTTAATCAAAGAAAAATCTAAGCAGTGAATCACTAAAGGTTATGGAAATGATTCAGGAGGTGCAAACAAATATTGAGAATGGTTTGTTATGGTTAATGTTCTGGAAGAATTGAAAAACAGATGAACTGAAAATTTTGAAAGGAAAATTAGAAAAATGAAACAGTCAACTCATTTGAATGACACACTAGAACAGAAAAGTGCCTTTTCTGAACAAAGTTGACCAATAATTTTCCTGAATGAAATTGTGCAGAGGATATTTGAAAACAGAAAGTGATACTAGTCCTCAAGTTCATTTTGCCATTTTTCAAATTAATGAAAAATATTATTTGCTGCAGCAAAGTTTCAGTGCATAGTTAAGATATGTGCAGGAATTATTTACTTATTGGTTTAGCTTTTCCATGGAGATAAAAAAATATAGTCTATCAAAACCAAAGGACAATAAGAAACATTTTGGTTGTTTTTTTGTTTTCTTTTTGCACATGATAGAAATTTTTTCCTAAAATAGGAATTAATTTTTTATCACAACAGATATAAAAAAAATATTAAAAAATATTTTATAAGAACATAAAAACTGCAAACAAAACAAAAATATATACTTTTTTTTATATTGCAATAGGATTTCAAATAGAAAAGCATTTTGATCTTTTATGTAACTGTTTTAGCAATTTTCTTTCTTTTCCAGTTGTCACCAGCAAAAGCAGTTATTTAAGGACATGTTTTTCTGTAAGCACTTTTTGGTTCTGGCGTGATAAAAATAAATAGGTTTTCTACATATTCACTGAAACATTTGCATTTCTTTCTCATTCACTGAAAATGCTAAACATTTTTTAACAATTTGCGAGAGATAAGCATAAGAAACATTGAGAATTTCATTTGTAAAACTTATAAAAATATACAAATTTTTATTAACATTTTCATTAAATCCAATACATTTGTATTGATGCGTAAAACATTTTCTCCAATTATTTAAAATCGAAGCTTAAAATAAAATGTTAAAATGCAACTCAAATTTCAAACAAAAACAAACAGCATAACTTTTCATATTTTATATAGATTATTTGTTTTTAGTGATTTCTCTTAAAGAAACCTACATTTAAATAATTTTAAATTTTGTGCTATTTTCTAAGATGGGAGTGAATTTTTTTCTCCATGCCTACTTAGAAAATATTTTCTACTATGTGCCAAGTTCAAAATGCATATTTATTAATTCTGGATCATGAAATAATAATAATAGTATCCTGTATTGAATTTTTATTTCATGAACAAAAGATAATAGCAAAATAACTATTGCAGTTATTTAATATACAAGTCTTGCCAAGTGTGTTTTTGAGCTTGTGTGGTAAAAATAAACAGACATTAAAGTTAAATTTAAAAAAAAAAATATATATATCTTTTAAATTAATGTGAATGATTCAGAATGACTTTTCAAAAACATTAGCATCTTAGCAGAAAAAGAGAATGAAGCCTGAAAGCTTAAAAACTTCCAAGTACAATAATCATCTCTTGTAAGCAGAAATTTCACCAAACCTAGTTATGCTGACAATGCAATAGGGTGCATTATCAGTTATATTAATATTGGATTCATTAATAGTTTTGTGTCATTCAACATCATACCATCTCACCCAGCTGACTCTGCCATTGTTATCTGTAGCATTTAAAAGTAGAAATACATATACTTTGAGATACATCATGAAGAATTTTATAAAACAGGACTGGGGTTCTGGGCCAATTTCTAATATCAACCTATCTATATATCTAGAGCACTAGTGTAATTTTTGGTTCTAAAATTAGTTCACAATTGTAAAGCATCAAAGCTAATGAAAGTAGACTGCAGGAAAGTCTGAAGAAAAAAATTTGGTGATAAATCCAGTATCTATGCCAATTTTTTATAAGAATGTTCACTGAAGTTCAGTATAGTTATTCTAACTATTGATTCCTATACAGTATTGAAGTATAAGTTGACTGTTTAACCTTTGATATGCAACTTTTCCTTTTTCACCTTATGCACTTCCTACAGTGGCACCGTAGCTATTATTTTGACATCTTTTGCAATGGAAACATTATTTACATTATTCGGACTATTGTCCTCATCTTTGTCGCCATATTTATCACAACGTTTCGGCCGTTGTACACTCCGGCCTTCTTCAGGTGGTTGGAATTTCGAACTGAACCCTTTATTTCGATCACTGGGGTAGACTGTTCTAGTTCCACGTGCCATGTTTGATGGATGTCAGTTAATGCTAATTTTCCCTCTGAAAGTTCTCCACTGCCTTAACCGGGTATTGAACTCAAACTCGGCCGAAACGTTGTGATAAATATGGCAACAAAGATGAGGACAATAGTCCGAATAATGTAAATACTGTACATAATACCTCATCTCAGAAATATAGACAGACTCTGAATGGAAACTATATTATCTTTTCCTTCCAACATCAAGAATTTTGTTATGCTACTTCAGACTATTTATATAAATCAAAATATTTTAAGAAAGACATGAAAAAGTACACTTTTCAAACTTTCTGACTTTTTAAATGAGACCTGAAAGCAGTAGCATTTCTGTAATGTGAAACTGTGTTGAGTGAACAAATGAGCTAAATAAAATGGGATGATTGACAGAAGGAAGTAAAACAAAAAAAAGATAGAAAAATAGAAATCATATTTTCAATTTTTATCAAATTGAAAAAGAAAGAGATGGCTAAATCAAACTACATGTTTTATGTTTATCACAAGTTACATATTAAATAGATAAAATAAAAATTTAGTTTCTATTTCCATTTTCAGCTGAACTGGAGAAATTTTTCATCCATCTTAGGTACAGATATGTAAATTTTATTTGGATTGTTCAACATTATTTAACTTAATTGATCATTACAATAACTGCTTAAATTTAATTTTAGCAAAAATTACAAAAATAAATTTAAAAAAATATTTTAACAGCAAATACAACTAAAATTTATACAAAAAAACTTTTTCTCTAACTCCTAAAATTAAAGTATTAAATTAATATTTTAATAAAATCTTAAATGCTACTTAAACAGCCTAAAAAATAATTTAAAATTTTATACAATATCTGAACTTCTTCAGATATTAGCCAGAAAGCTCATAAGATTTAATTATTCTTTTGTTCTACTGACAAAGACATAACTATATTTTGAAAGCAGTTGATGGAAATATTTAAAAATTAAATGAATGGAAAATGAATCTATGGAAAAGACCTTTCATTAGAGGGAGGTAACTCTCTTATAGGATTCAATTCTGATGTTTAGCAATAGGATTCCAACAAAACCTAAATGTTTCAGTATAATTAATTGACTAATTTATTATTCATTTGTTATTATATTTATTAAATATTTAAGTATAATGAATTATTTAATCCCTCAACAATTTTAAAACATATCTTTAAGCAATAGAATAATATAACACATAAGAAAAATATTTTGGTATTAAAGAGGCAGGGACATTTGGATTTTGAGAGAAAATACAAATGAAATTTATATATATATATATATATATATATATATATATATATATATATATAAAGTTTTTAGTTGGGTACAGGCATAACTATGAATATAGATGCATATATGTTTATTATATACATGCACACATAATAGTAGTAAATTTTTCAAAATAATTTAATATTTCTAAATGTTTGAACTATTTATTGTCCATGTATGATGAACCATGCTCAAAAAGCATACACAGAATAAGGCATAATTATTTCACATATATTTTCAGATGATGAATTTTTCTTTTAAAAATATATGTAATGAAACATTATGTTAAAATATGTTTCATTGTATATATTTATCAGATTTCTTTATGTGTATGTTACCTTAGAAGATACTCAATACTTTTCAACTTTCAACATCCTCTCAACAAGGACATCACAGTCTAAAATTCATTGTTAAATGAAAAAAAGACTAAATAACTTCAGTAGGTCACCAAATGCAATATGTGCCTAAGCATCAGGTAAAATGCATTAAAAATAATAATAAAACTGAAAACAGTTATCTGAAAAATATATGCAATAATGAAAATACCTTACCATAGAAGTTCAGCAAACATTTTTCCAAGATGATCAGATTAAATTTGTTTTGTAATCAGAAACCATGTTTTTTTATATTAAATCAAGTCTGGTAAATGCTTTCATGTTGCCATTGTCTTCACCCAGTATATCATTTTTGATACTTTATATAATTTGAAAATCATCACTTTTGACAAGCAAGAGTGAGCATGTTCTCTTTGTAAATATAACCAGATTTT
Organism: Acanthosepion lycidas; assembly: GCA_963932145.1. Classification (NCBI taxonomy): domain Eukaryota; kingdom Metazoa; phylum Mollusca; class Cephalopoda; order Sepiida; family Sepiidae; genus Acanthosepion; species Acanthosepion lycidas. The sequence continues at coordinate 45,515,896 of OZ010587.1, read as the reverse complement.
TATGTCTAATACAGAGTTTACGCATATATCATATAGGAAGTTTATTAAAAATCATCTTAAAGGAAAATAAATAAAAATAAGGTAAATACAGTGACTGATTTTTAAGATAAATGCTAAAAATGTTAAATTATTCAAAATTGTTTAATCTCTCAGTTTATCACAATCATTATCATGTAACTCTATATAGTGATATAATTCCAAACAGAGATTTCTGTGGAGTTTGCAGAATTTCTAAAGCAGAGAAAGAAATATGTTTTTGCCAATCACATAAAACTTTTTACACAATTTTTTTTCAACTGAGTATTTTCCTATTTAAAAAAAAAAAAAAAAAAGAAATTATTACTCAAAAAAAACAAAAAAAAAAAACAAACGTTTTGTTTTTGAATTAAATATTTTCTGAATTTTTGGGAGGTTTTGTCATTTTATTTTTTTTAATTATAAGTCTTTGCTTTATAAGAAAAATAAAAGACAAAAAGGTAATAACAATAAGATAGAAGTGAAATACACAAACTATCAATTTAAAAAAAAAATTTCAACAGATACTCTGATTAACATCAGGCAATAAAGTGCATGTATATATATATATATATATATATATATATATATATATATATATATATATATATAAAAAAAGAGAGAGAGAGAGGATAGTTGCCAGGAATTCAAAGCAAGCATAAAGTTTTTTTCCGAAAATATGTATGTAAGTTCATGAAATGTATTTTTTATATCCTTGAAAATTTATTGATATCATCAAAAGTTGAGTAAAGTTATTGTCAAAATAAGAGTTCCATTAGAAAATAGTGGATTACAGTTTTACTAAATAAAAGTTAAAAAAAAATAAAACTTAAGGCCATTTCCACCTGAAAATTAAAGGTGAAGACAAAATTTGTTCAACTGATACTTTATAGTGTGTATATATATATATATATATATATATATATATATATATATATATATATATATATATATATATATGTGCACACACACACAACTCAACACACTACCCTGATATTAAACAATGATTTTACTTTTGTTGTGTAAAAAGAAAAAGAAAAGTAAAAACTCATTTGCATGGCATTTAGGATGGAACTGAAATTGGATTCAAAAAGATGTAAAAGAAATCTTCAGATTACTCACACATTCCTAACATTCACACCATTTAGTTACCTAGATACTCTCAACTTTTTGATAATCCTCACAGTCAATGAGGGGAACTTTGACATTTCAAACTTCATTCCTATCCCCTAGTACTAACAGATTTCACTCCAAATTTTATTCAGGAGCTGCACATTCTGACATAGCAAGACGTTTTGAACGTATAAATGCCATGCCATGTGTCCGCATATGAACTTTTAACAAATGCTCACTTTCAAATGTTTTGTAGCACACAGTGCATTGACAACTGAGTACATTACTATCAGAGTTAGTATCTGGTGTATGTTTTGATAGTACTATTGTTTTATTAGCTGATTCTACTGCAACTGTAGCTGTACTCTCTGATGTTGTGACTGATAATGGTGTGCTTCTTACCGGTGATTGTACAACAGGAGGCTTACTGTCCTCATTCGTTTTGGAGATGGGTGACTTATTGACACCATAGTCTCGAAGTGAATCGTTAGAACGTTTTATTTTGTGCACAGCAAAAAGGTGCATCCGAAGTGAATCAACAGCTGCAAAACAGAGTCCACACGTACTACACTGGATGCCATCCTCAGATGTCTTATGGTCTTGGATATGCAGCTGAAAAATGTCAAAATTCTGACTAGTATAATTGCATTTTGCACAAATGTAGGTCTCCTCTTTGGCTGAAGCTAATTTTGCTTTTTTGGCTGGTACAACATCTTGTCCTTTTGAAGCTGTTTTATTGTTCTTGCCATTTGCTTCTTCTGGAAGACTATTATTTTTGCTATTGCTCTCTGCAACATTAGATTGTTTCATTTTCATTTGGTTTAGAGACATTTTGTGTTTTGTCATCAAATGTTTCTCAAGCTGACTTTGACACCGAAAGATTTTTTCCTTGTTCAACTCTTTACATATATAGCAGCAGAAAGACTTCTTGCCTTCGTGCAATGTTTGTATGTGCTTCTGAAGGCTACTGTTAGATTTATAAGGGAGGCCACACAGATCACAATTAAATGCTCCTTTCTTTGGATGGATATTCTTTTGGTGAGCAATCAACCAACTTTCCTGTTTAAAAAGCTGATGACATTCCTCACACTCATGAACAGCTGGTGGCTTATCGTGCAAATTTTCCCCACTGCAGAATTCTTCATGCTTACTAAGTTCTTCTTTGCTAACAAAAGCTGCACTTGTACAAATAAGGCAGATATAGACTCCAGAATTCCGATGCCCAAGAATGTGCTGCATCAAGCGGGACCATGACTTGTAAGGTGCCTTGCAATAGCGACAAAATTTCTGAGAGTTTTTATTTTTTTGTGCAAGGGTTGAAGATAAAGGTAGCTCTGATGCTGTTCCCGAATCTGTGAGTGAGTCATTCATTTTCTTTTGATGGACTTTCATTGTATGCATCTGTAGCTGGGCTAGAGTTGCAAAGAAGATGTGGCAGAGTGAACAGTGGGTCACGTCCACATTCTTTATCTTTTTAGACTTGGCCGCTGCCGACTCTCCCTTCATCTTACTGCTCTTTGATAACTCAAACTTTTTCAGTTCCACTTTATGGATTGCTCTCTGATGTGTCTGCAAGTTATGTGCAGTCTTACAGACACAATCACAAAATTCACACCTGTGCTGCACATAATCAAGGTGATGAGAGCTACCAAGATGTGACACAAGCTGGGATCGTTTAGCAAAAATTGAGAAGCAAATAGAACAGCGGAAAGCATAACTAATGCCTTTCTTCAGTTCCCCAATGTGGACATCGACATGGTTCATGAGTTGCTGGATGCTGTGGAAGACAGTATCGCAAAGTGGACATTTGTAGATCTCTTTCTTCTGCTCAGGTTCGGACGCATGGGTATTCTGATGGTGTGCCTGATAAGAGGCAGAAGCCTTGAAAGCCATTGGGCATATAGAACATTTGATAAATGTCTCACTGTGCACACTGATAATATGTTCTTTCAGTTCAGGTGTGTAACAGAACTTAGACATGCATTTGGGACACGTGAGGGGGGCAATGCGTGAAAAATGCATGCACTTGTACTTAAGATGTTCCCTGAAAGAAAAGAGGTTAGAGATGAGCTGACCACACTCAGGACAAACATGAGGAGGCTTTTCGTGGTGAACTCGACGATGGGCTAACTGTGCACAGTGTCGTGGAAGATATGTCTGGCACAGTGCACAATAGAACGTAAACGAGCAAACAATTTCTGAATGGCCAAAATGATCAGCCAATGCCCTTGCACTATGAAACTTTGCCCCACATTCTGTACAATCAAATTTTGCTGTTTCTTCTGAATTCTTATGTGAATTTTCTTCTTTGGAGTCATCTTCCATTTCTATTACATCAGTTATACCCTCAGGAAGTGGCATCACTTCCATCCTGTCCAGCTTGATAGTAACAGGACGAGTTGGATAATGAGACCGAATGTGTTCTAGCACTGAACACTTGTTATAAAAGACAAGTTTCATTGTGCAATTATCACAGTTGTAAGTGAGTTGCATGCATTTGCGTGTCTTGTGAGCATTAAGGCTAGATTTGAACAGAAATGTATCACCACATTCCCCGCAGGCATGATAATTCACTGTGATCTTGTTCATCAAAGATTCAGGTAATGGTGCTGGATAATACGTAGCTATCAAATTATTTCTGCTAATCAGGTTTGATTTTGTGCTAGAATTATCTGTTTTAGGACATGTAATTGCAGGAATGATGGTGCAATGTTTCTTGCTCATGCCACCATCATTAGGCAAAAATGGCTTTCCCATTCTAACCACATTAGGAACATTTAGCTGTATACTGTACAAAGGTGCTGAAGTTGGTGGTGTGGTGACTGCAGTTGTGGCACCAGAGGCTAGAGAAACAGGCAAGAAAATTGCATAAGGTGAACTTAACTGTACAGGTGCCAGAGGCCTAGTCTGGGAGAGGTTGTTTCCTGGACTGGGGCTTATCAAATCTTGCACAAGTGAAACCTGAGTATTGCTGCAACTAGCATTTAGGAGTTTTCTTATTTCACATGTGTCCCTGGTAGGAGCACACACTGCAGATGAATTCTGGGAAGTAGCCTCTGAATTCTCAATGACTGACTGATCAACTTCTGTGACTTCTATTGGTTCTTTTTTGATAAATTTTTCAGCTTCAGCAATCTGCTGGGATAAGTCTTCACAAGATGTTGCACTCAGAGAATTAGATCCTGCACTAAGATCAGAAGAAGAAATTTTTCTTTTTCTACTCACCGACGACTCTGCAGAATTTTGGAGAGTATCAGATTCATTAGCATCTTCTAAACTCTCATCACTTGTATTACCTGTATAGTTAACAGGTGAGGGGTTCCATGTTTTGTGAGAGCTTGATGTTCTGGAGGAAGAAATTAAAGAATCATTACATGTCTTATCAGTCTCCACAAAAGTAACCTCAGATGATTTTTGTTCCTTAGTAGTGGAACATTTGGTAGTGACATTTCTTTTACTGTTTGAATATGTGGGTGATGTTGACGTTACACCAGAGTTTGAAGCCATTGTAGGAGTTTTCACTATCTTTACAGGATCCTTTTCTGTAGTTGTTACGCTAAGAGCAGTTAGTAAATATGTATAGCCAGGCGGAAGGGAAGTATTTGCTGGTGCTTGAGAAACATTAGGAGATGCCTTTATTAACAAACAATTTTTAGACGTATCTGTTGAATCTGTTTTGACTGCAGGCAGAATGCGTCTACGCACTGATTTTTTTAATGGGGCACAAACCTCCTCATCTGTAACAGTTTTGTTTACATGTGATTTCTTATTGGCATTACTACTTGTACTTTTCTTTTCTTCATCTGTAGGCTGAGTAATTATTTTTTTGCGTTGTTTATTAGAGGAAGAGGAGCTTTCTCCTGCAGCATCAGATTTTGTGGAGCCTGTTGAATAAGAAGATGAAGAAAACAAGTGCCTGGCTTTTATAATTCTTCGAGGGCGAGTGGAAATATTGCATCCTTCAGTTTTGATTGGTGCACTTCCTTTGGTACTAACAGTAGTCTCGGTTTTTACAGTGGAAATCTGTGATTTGTCCTTTTCATTTGAAGACATTGTAAGTTTGTTTTTAAGTATACTGGTGTATTTTGGATAACTTGGGGAAATGCTAAGATCGGAACTGATTGGTTCTTCTTTACTGATTGTGGAGGACAAAGTTGATTTAGTTGATGCTTGTGTCTTAGAAACAGGAATAGATTTTGATTCTTTGTTTAGTAGTTTAAATTTTTTGAGTGACTTCTTTGATAATGGGACCATCTCAGATTTATCAGAAACCACAGGAGTTGACACATTGGAAATATTCTTTTTATTTGTTTGAAGATTTTTCTTTATATTATCAGTTGAAGTTGAAACAACAGTACCAATCAAAGAAGCAGATGCAGACTTTTGATCAGAAATTGGTACACTCTGGTCAAGTGAAGAAGATACAGTGGTCATACATTCAGTCGTGTTAGAAATAACACAAGTTTCAGTAATTTTGGTAGACAAAGATTGATTTCCAGAAGAATCCATGTTAGCCTCAATTCTGGACAAGGAATTTTTTGACAATTGACCAGTGGGAGATTTGCATCCACTTGCTTTATCATCTGAAGGTTTAATAACAGTAACAATGGATTCATCAGGAGTTGAGGAATCAAGACTAGAGGAAGATGCTTCAGTCTCAGTAATGGAGGAAGTTGTCTCAGTCCTAATACTGACATCTTGTGGTTTGTCATCAGTTTCAGAATCATTGACAATTGTAAGAAGAGGCTCCATAGTAGGTGTTGATAATAAATGGTTCTTTTGTTTGTCAAAATTTGAAACATTACTTGACTGTCCTTCCCAAAAATGTGATATACCTGTGTGGCATTTTGTAATATTTGTGCACAGATTTCCATCTTGAAAACAGGAGGTTGGGTGCTTTTTTGCAATATTTTTGGAATCCTTAACATCAGATTTATTGATCATAATTTCATATTCCTGTAGAACTGTTACCTTTTTAGGAGACTGCACAGTAGTAACTGGAATACAGGTAGTAATAGCGGAAGTAGATGTAACAGTTGTGAGAGATGTAGCAATACCAGATGTATACATCAAAGTAGATGAACTACATGGGGCTGTCAATGGCATATTTATGCTTGGAACAGATGTAATAGGAACAGTACATGTGGTAACTGGTGGAAAACATGGGGCAATAGAAAGGATACATGAAGCAACCGAAGGGGTACATGTAGCAGCAGTCAGGGAACTGGAAATATGTGAACCACTGACTGGAGTACAAGCTGAAACGGAGCGTGTACATGAGGCAATGGATGCAGATGTGGAGAAAGTAGTACTACAAGATGTACTGGTTGAGACGATATGTGTCACACTATCAGGATTACATTTAACAGTTGAAGCAACTGCAGAAGTAGTTGTATTAACAGCCGATGTACAAAAAGTAACAGAACCAAGTGTGCAGACAGAGACCAAATTTGTATCATCATTTTTCGCAAGAGAAAACTTAGAAGCAGCCACAGTATTAGCATCTTCAAAAGAACAATAGACAGCATTTGTAGATGGAAAAGAATGTTTAGATGTTACTTCAACATCAGCTTTGGCTTGAACTGCTTTGACAGATGACAAACACGAAGTAATATCCTTTTTGTCAATTTTGCTTAATTGTTTAGTTATTGGACTTGAAATTTTGCTGACAAGATTCACAGAAGAAAAATGAGTGTTTGACAGATTTGTTTTTTTACTACTTCCATCAGTTCCAACTGCAATGTTGCATGAAGAACTGTAATCAGATTTGGCCGGAAATGATGCCTGAGAGAAACTAGGAATTAGTTTAATAGAAGAAGTGTGTATTGTTGGCACATTAACTGAAGTATTATTGCTGGATATAATAATGTCACTTGGAATAGTTACATTTTCAGAAATACTTTGAGATTCTTTTAAATGACAACGTTTATTTAACAGGCTATGTGTTGTAGAAGATTGTGGGATACTATGTAATTTTAATAAAGGTCTGGAGTGCAATACAATTGCAGTTGGTGTAGAACTTGTAGTCACAGGTAATACCAAAGGTGTGTTTGATGGAAGAGAACATATAATATTGGAGACAGAAGCATTTGATAAATGCTTCATTTGGGGATTACTGTTTGTATCTTTGTGACTTTCTTGTGCTACTGTGGTAACTGAAGAAGGATTTGCAAAATCTTTTGCAGGCTTCTGTGTTAAACGAACAGATTGCAGGCTTTGCATAGCAGTGTAACTTGTTTTGGAAATTGGTTCTGAAAACAAAAGAGAAATATTTTTTTCATTTTCAGAAGTAGTCAATTTTAGAGCTGAGGTTTTCACTGGAACATTTTCTGTTTGAGAATTTGCTGTATTAATTTGACTTGGTAGAGGATTCAACCTAGGTAATATAGGTGAAGATAAAGTTTGTTGGGAAACAAAATCCTTAAGATTATCTGTCTTTTTACAGATCACATCTCCAGCAGCAACAGCTGATATTATATCTGAGGTTGTGAATATACTTTCACTCAGGTTAGATGTCAGAATTCCACTGACAGATGATTTTGTAATATTAGTGTCATCAAGTGGCAATGAATTTCTCATGTGTTCTTTATGGGAATCACTTTCTTCGGTTGTAAACTCAACATTGGCTCCTGTTACTTGTGGGAAAATATTTCTATCTTTTGAAATTTGTGGTGTAGTAATATTCTCTGAGAGTGGGTTTTCAGTTCCAACAAAAACAAAAGATGTGGTACCAGATTTTTTAACAAGTTTTTCAGAAGATGGATTATTCATACTGGAAACAGTACCTTCAAGTGACACATGGGTTCTTGTAAAAGAGTCAGTATTAGAATTACTCAAAAGGGAAATGTGTGGATCTGTATTGACACTAGGACTAGTAGAATGCAATGCAGGGATCGGGTTTCTTTTAGACTCAATGCCCAAGTTTTTTATCTCCTTAGGAGACAGGTTAGCCCGCATTACTGATACACTTGCATTGGCAAGTTGCATCAAAGGGGATTCCATCACTGGTGATGATGGTTCATAAGAACCAGAATTGCTAATTTCATCCATTTTGGAAGGTTTTAGCATTGCAAAAGTCTAAGTAAAAAGTAAAAATTTGCAATACTTCTCAGTAAATCAGCCATTGGGTTCAGGAATCTGTAAAAAATTAAAAAAATTACTTTGATTTTAGGATAACCAAGTTTTATGTAATTTATTTTTTTATTCACATTTTAGTTTTATAATGGTAGTTTAAGTCAGTCATGAATTAATAAGATTTTTGTAAAAACATTTAAGGAATAAAAAGGTGTAAGGCAATTACTATATATCTATAGTTATCAAAGTCATCTTGTATAGTAATTTGCAAATGTAATAAATTCCATCCTTTTATGTAGTAAAATTATCAAAGCAATAAAAATAAAACTATAAAAAGACACTACAAACTATTCTATTTTACACTATTTGGAAATAAAAACAGACAATAAATGAATAAACCATAGCACCCCATAGACAAAAACAAGCAAATTTGAGTATTTTGTGCAATATTTATTGAATGTAACTACAATTATATAATAATACTAGAAATGGTTTCACTATAAATTTGGATTAAAACCTGAAATAGGTTTATTTATGAACAAAATTTTATCCAAATGATTACAGTGAGCCATAATGGACACCAACAATAATTTTTTTTATTACACTTAAATTGAATAAAAATTCAGCATGTATCTCAGCAACCTATACAAAAAAGCCTTAAATTTTTTTAAATTGGTCCCAGATATTGGTAACAAATATGGTTTACAAATTAACCAATTATGATATTTTGTTGGTTCAGCCATAAACATGAAGGTAAGCTGACCAAAATATCACATCTCATTGATGAAAGGAGGAACTTCATGTCATAGAAACAAGATAATTGTATTGCCCTAAATTGGGCCACAGTTAAAAGCCAGAGAATTGGATTTGAGAAAACTTACAGATTTGGTGTTTTCAGGGTTAAATTTTTAAAGTTGTAAGCTTACTACTGGAAAACAATGTTGTCATCCAAATATTACTGATTTTTATCATTAAGGTTCTAAATAGGACAGGTTATTTTCAGACCTTTAGCACCACTTTTGGTTCCATCATTTATAAACATATAAAAAAATTATTTTGCTTTTAAATAATTACAAGTAAGACTGAATTAAAGGTTGCAAATGCAAGAAATCACCAGAGAAAAAGTAAATAGTATACAAATATGTTTCTATTACAACACCTGAGTGATAACAATGTAGAATTTGAATTGTATGGAGATTATTTTGCATATTTTTTACATTATTGCCACGTTAGTATTGTACTATATAGAGCTCCAAGTACAATTTAAAAGAACTACAGAGTTTTGCTTAAGGGACATTCAGAACATCTTTTAAATATTCTATTTTTATTTTTAATCTATTATAAAATTCCTCATAACAATACATTTAAAGATTTGCTTGTATTCACATACAAATCTAGCAAAAATTTAAATTGTCATCATTGAAATGAAAATAATCTAAAAATCTATTTTTGATTATTAAATTCCTTAATAAAAAATGAGGAACAAATTCAGTTAATATTTTCTCAAAAGTCATCTCCAAATTAAAATTACTCATTAAATATACATCATTACAATTTCATAAGCTCTTTGAAAAAACAACAGTAAAATATATAATTCTTATATCTTTAATTCACACACTGAATACTTTATATTATAGATAAACTCAAAACTACAATCTATGTAAAACTGTAATTTATTTCTCCAAGTTGCCTAAACTGATTTCAACGAAGTTAAAGCACAAACAATGCCTAAACTTCTCTAAAAAGAATTAAATAAGCATCAAACCTTGAAAATAAAATACTTGCACTTCACTTCGGAATCAATGAATATGTTTGTTTATTTGCAGAATTAACATAAGAAACTTTGAGTGCAGTGATGAAACTATCCAACAATATAATGTAAATAGGAAAAATATAAATGTAACCTACTCAGATCAAAGAACAACAAGAGTGCTGTAATAACAGGAACAGACAAATACCAACAGTTTATAAGACCACCAATTAACTTGCAGTAATTTACACTTCCCAATAATTTATACCGACACAAATTTAAAGTTTAAGCGGTTTTCTTTGATTTCTAATTAAGAAAAAAAATTCAAAGTAGAATAAAATATTTTTCTCCCATAATTAAATAATGTAAGTTGTCAGGAAAACATGTTTTGGTTTTAACATTTATCACTTTGTATATGACTTCATTTGCGGTACAAAAAGTTTATCCTGCCACTGAAGGTGACTCTGATCCCGGAACAATAGTCTGTTTGAATTTCATAGTTGTGTTGTCATATCCTGCTATGGCAACAGAAAACACCTTTGAGTAAAATTAACAAAAACAATACTGCAATTGAGAGGCCTTGAAAAAGAATGCAGTGTAAAGGAAAGTAATATTAATTATGCAGAGTGCTAAAGGTTAACAGAAAACAATATATACAAAAGCCTTAAAAATCTGGTCCTTTTATATTCTTCATAACAGCCCACTAAATAAATATCTACAATAAGTCTCCTGAAAAACAATTCTGATAACAGTAAAAGCCTGATTTGCATTAGTGAACAGTTAAAATAGTTTTATTTTAGATTGTCATTCTCTAAAGAATTTATTTCTCACCAAATAATAGTAATTAAAAATTAAATATATAATTATAGATATATATTGTACAATTACAATCTACAATATTTATAATTATATCATATATATACTATGTACATATTAAAAAAACGTCTATAAAAATTAAAATTTAAATTATATTAATTTTATTAGTGTTGAAATATTCATCTTTTTCTTACAAAAAGCTTTTAAACAAATTAGAAGATAAAATGAATTTTTTAAAATAGAATATATATATATATATATATATATATATATATATATATATATATAAAAACAACAGAAGTTAAACATTATATGCAGTTAACAGACAGTAAGAACATTTATAACAAATTAATCTTCATGCAGCCAATTGTTAGTTATTACTCTAATTATTGGTATCTCATTATAATAATTATATAACCTGAAGTCATAATTATTAAACTGATATTTGGATTTTTCATGATTTACTTATGATTGCAGTAGTAATGCTAAAAGAACTTATTGTCCTTTGATCTATGATACATTGTGAAAACTGTGAAAAGTTTATACTGCATTTTGAATATTAAATAATTTACTCTTAAAAAACTAGCATGTTTCAAAATAGTCAAGTCAAAATATTGTTTTGTTACTTTTACATTTTGATTTAATTTCATTACAATAAAAAATAATGGAACAAAGTGCAAAATTTCACATTTTGAATGTCCCATTTTTCACATTTTGAATGTCCCATTTTTCACATTTTGAATGTCCCATTTTTCACATTCACGAAATCAAATTTATTTAAAAAAGAAAGAATAAAAGTGGAAAAGAACAAAATACTTTAATACATATATTAATTTTCAGTACAAATTCTATTTTCCACAATATGTCTGCCATAGACTAAAAATGCAAAAGAAAAATTTTCTTATCCTGCAGATCAAAGCACCCACACTAACATCCGAATAACTCATTATAGAAATTAGATAAAACAAGTTCTAACTTTTCCAATGTAAAAGGGGAGTGAAAAGTTTTCAGCTCTACAGATCAGGATTAAAAAGTTTCTGATGTTTGCATCATTTGTTTAGATTTTAGAAATTTGGTTGAGTCAAGAACTTTTCAGCACCTCTCTCATACATTGTAAGCTAATTGCAATATAATAACTGTGTCAAATCAAACTGAATTATATTTTCTGATATTTTAACTTTTAATTCTTAACATTCATTAAAAACAGAACATTGAAAATCAGAAAAGAACAACTTTTAGAAAAACACAAATTTTCAAATATTCACTACATTTGTATAATTTAGCTAATACACTATTTACATTATTCGGACTATTGTCCTCATCTTTGTCACCATATTTATCACAACGTTTCGGCTGTTGTATGCTCCAGCCTTCAGGTGGTTGGAATGTCAAACTGAACCCTTTATTTCGCTCACTGGGGTAGACTGTCTTATCACAACGTTTCGGCTGTTGTATGCTCCAGCCTTCAGGTGGTTGGAATGTCAAACTGAACCCTTTATTTCGCTCACTGGGGTAGAATGTTCTAGTTCCACATGCCATGTCTAATGGATGTCAGTTATCAGTTATCTCCTGTTAATTCCCTCTCAAAGTTCTCCACAAAGTGTGAGTTCAATACCTTAACCACTCTTTGGGTCCTGTCACTGGATCTAACAACTTTATCCACTGTGCCATGTGTCCTTGAGGACATCTGTGTATGAATTTCTGGGTATTATAAACCTAATGTCTTCAGCAACCAATTTTACCAGTGCTCATATTGCAATTTTTGCTGTTATCATTGCATGTTTTTACCAGAGCTCATATTGCAATTTTTGTTGTTAATATCGCTTTTCTCTGGCACTCCTTATTACTGGTCAGTTTACAATATACGGATTTCTTGAACCCATGCTATGTTTGAGATATTAGAACATTCAGGAATAGGAGTGTGTTGTTACTCTTTCTCCATCGTGAACTGTATCGAAGGTCTTATTGAGTTCACATGGTCCAGTAGAACCTGAACATCTTCCTGGTGTGGCCAGAGTATGAAGGTGTCATCTACATACCTAAACCATAGAGTTGGCTTTAGAGATATAGATTCTAATGCCATTTCCTCAAAGTATTCCATGTATATATTCGCCATTGCTGGTGATAATGGCAAGCCCATTGCTAAGCCCTCATCCTGTCAATATATGTGTGATCCCATTCCGAAATGTGTTGTTTGTGTACAGAAAGTTAACATCTCCATCAGATTATCTATTGGAATACTGGTCCGTTCTTCTAGGGATGAGTCAGAGGCCAATCTGTCTCTGACTACTGAGAGTGCCTCCTCTGTGGGTACCTTGGTGAACAAACTTACCATGTCCAAGCTCACCATCTGGTTGGATAGGATGGGAGTTATTGCTGAAACTTTATTTCCACAAAATGGGCAGAGTTTCGGACATATGAAGGAGACTTTCTGATCAATGGGTCAACCACCTGAAGAAGGTCAGAGTGTACAACAGCCAAAACGTTGTGATAAATATGGCGACAAAGATGAGGACAATAGTCCAAATAATGTAAATAGTGTACATAGTACCTCATCTCAGAAATATAGACAGATACTGAATTTAGCTAATATGAAATAAAAACTGAACTTATTTTATGAAAATCCCAATTAACCAAATTATTAAATATATATAAAAAAAAAAAACAAAGCAATATAGTACTGACAGAAAACATCTAATCAAACTACTTACATTAAATTAATAAATTGCTTATTAAAGGCTTTCCCTTGTTACTGAAACAATCCAGCAAAATAGTGCTTAATTTTTTCTTTTACAGAAAAATGTAAAAACATTTTAGAGATTAAAATGCCATTTCTTAAAAATGTATATAAGTTTTTCTTTCTTAATATCAATTTTGTCTGAAATAATCTGGCATAATTGAACAGCCATAAAATAATTCAAATCAAAAGTTTTATCCTTCTCAACCAGAAGAAAAAATAAAGCTAAACTATGAAAAAAACATTAACAAAATTTGCTTTGTCAAAGAATTCAAAATGTTCTACTTAATGAGCAAACTGAAAGTGAATTGTTTGCATGTTTAAATTTATCTCACCAAGAATGACTACTCGAAATATAATTCTTCACCAAGAACAAAAATAAATTAAAAAGTCTGAGTTTTATAATATACCCAAAGTTATTTTCTAAACATCAGAAACCAAAAGATATGTGCACATATGTAAAACAAAGATTTAAATCACAAAGGCCAGCAAGAAATAGTGATATACTATGAATAAGATATTTAAATAAATGAGTGATTATTAAGTATAAAGTTATTAAATACAATTTTTTTTTTATTTCCACAGAAATATGTGTCTGCTTTACAGTTGATCTAGATAAGCTGTTTTAGATGTTGAATCATAATTCTGTTGTGGTCTAAAAATATAACACAAGTCAAAGTTTTATTCTTAAATACTAGTGTACCCTGAATACTTTAATTTCAATGCAATAATTTCTACATTAATTAGAACTCATAATCATCCTCTCTGTTAAAAAGAACTTACTTTGATATACAAATGGACCAATATTAACTATTTATTATATTTTGCAGCCCAAACTGTCTCAAGTAAAACTTGATATCAGCCCCAATTATTAGCAATAATTTAAATTATACATAACATATGTCATTTTCTAATTCACTCCACAAAGTATACATTTTAAATTCAGAATAGTGAACAAAAACCATAGTTTGTTGTGTAAAATGTTTTTCACTGAACTAAAATGAAAAAAAAGGTAACTTAAAACTTTATTAAGCATAAGGTGTATATATATATATATATATATTATAGTCAAACTGAATAGAAATTCAGCACTGTTCAATTCAATCTGGTAGAAAAATAGTTAAAAACTTATTTTTGTACTGCAAGATAACCAAATGTGCTCAGCACAATTTATGTTGAACAAAGTAAAAATATAGAAAATTCTTTATATTGATTTGACAAAACAATGCTTATTTTGTCTGAATGCTAATAAATAATTTATATTTGATTGACATATGTATTACTGGCATGTATGAGTGAATATATGAGCTGGGTGAAGGTACCACAAAGAAATAATATTGAACAACTGTGAAGTGGGTGGTGCAGCAGAATACACATGAAGACAAATCAAGGTGCACAAAAATTTAAACTTGTTGGTGCTAAAACAGAATATAGATTTATGCATACCTTCAAGCATACCTCATATAAGTTATACAAATGACATAATTCAAATTATTGATGAATGAGTGATGTAAAAAATATAGCTAGTTGGTGGAGTTATTGCTGAAACTTTAAATCCGCTGCATATCATCGTGTGTGAAACATCTGCCTAAATTCGTTTAATGGACTAAAATTCTATATCGCCATTAAGGCATGTGCGTATACATTTATATCAGTGTGTAAGTAAGTAGTTCTTCCATCACAGTTTCAGACATGCATCTTCTTGTATATTATTACTTCAGTTGTTTAGTTTACGGTAGCTGAAGATACTTACCAACCCTAAGTCACCAGTTGTGTTGTTGCATAGGGAAGAAGTGAGAGGAAGAAAAAGAGAAAAATCAGGAATATTTACGTAATGGTAACTTGTTATATTGGAAAAACAAAGAATTTTTTTTTCAGCTGTGCAAATGTTGTTATTTTTTTTAAATATTCTGATACTGTAATAAAGAAAACATTGAAAATTGATCTGAACGAGGAAAAGAGATCATTCCTTTAACAAGATACGATGTCACGTGACTACCAATGGTGGCGGCTGCTATACCGTCATGCACCGTTCTATCATGGCCAGTGTATCTGCAACAACTGCTAATTAATTAAAATAAAAAAGTAAATATGTAGGACCACTTTTTAAAAATGATCTTCCACAAGGCTAAAGTTGATTTTTAGTTTGAGAGTCCGTTTTGTTCATTCTCTCTGTGAAATAACTCCATACATAGCTGAGTGACGAAGAGTTTGGTTTTTTAAAAAGTGGGGGAGGAGTGACTGAGGACGAAACGTACTCCTCACTTCACTACAAATGAAGAGATTATGAAAGACTAAAGTAAACATAAGATAGAATGAATGACTGAAGAAAGGACGAATGAATGAATGAGCTCGAGAGACGTACGTTCGGCTTTTCTTTCCCTTTTTTTTAGCTTCATCGTCCCTCCCCTTTTCTAATTCCGTATAACTTGCTTTTCGTTCGTTATCTTTTTCTCTGATCACTTTTTTTCTTAATGCGAACCACAAAAATACAGGTATGAAAATGTTGAAATTAAATTTACTACAGGGTAAAGTTGCATACGTATTAATAAGCATGTAATTCGGAGAACAGGTTATACTTACTATTTATTTAAAATATCTAGAACTTAGAAAAATTATAAACCTGTTTATCTGAGTCAGGGTTTTGACTTTTGAGGAAACTCTGATGAATTATAAACCTGAAACCGATATGAGTGTTGGGATCAAGCAAAAAACAAAGTTAACAACGATGGATCTTCCAAACAAAAACATCGTGATGGTAACGAGAAGAAGGTAAGATGTTTTTAAAGTTTAAAATATATTTAAAAAAAATCTTGGCTGGGTACAAAAAATGGCTCAAGTCAAGCAAGATTTACTTTGATGATACATTTTTTCTTTTTTTTCTTCTTTTTTTAACGGAAAAAAGTTATTTATTTCATTTAGTTTTTATCGGATTTTTACACAATTCGATATTCACTAAGAAAAATCTAACTGGTCTCTGAACTAAAATAATGCCATAGTTTTGTTTTGTTATTCTTTTTTTTTTTTGTTTAGAGA
This sequence comes from Acanthosepion lycidas, assembly GCA_963932145.1. Classification (NCBI taxonomy): domain Eukaryota; kingdom Metazoa; phylum Mollusca; class Cephalopoda; order Sepiida; family Sepiidae; genus Acanthosepion; species Acanthosepion lycidas. Next base: position 45,499,355 of record OZ010587.1, on the reverse strand, counting down.
TGAAGCACCTGAATGACAGACGATTGCTTGTTTGACAAATGAATTTTTTTAAAACTAGCTTTTGGTTGTTCACATGTTTTATGGCATCGCAGGTATAGTATCTGTTTTGATTGATTCTTGTCTCCTAAACAAAACAAACTTTTTTTTAATACTTTGTTTCTCTTAAAAATTTTTGAAGGTCATATGTACAATACAACTACAAGTAAGTTCCAAAGGTTAAGAAGAACGGATATTTAACCAATACTGGTAGTATTCGCATTTTACTTTGAACAAAATGAATTTTTTAGAACTAAAGATCAACTAAATTTTAAAACCATCTCTAGGAAGAAGGAATGATATTGTATTTGATTTTGGATGGTTACAATATCCAATCGATACAAAAGCTTCAGCAATAACATTTAACAATCACTTTTGTCTTTTAGTAATTAATTATTTTAAAATTTCAATTTGATAAGTGTTTTTTAAGTCGTTTTAATTTCTATCATAAAGTTTTGTATTATTTGATCTCGACAGACAAAAATTACTGAAAAATGTAGGTCTAAAAAAATAACTTAGCTAAAGCATAAATTTAAAAATTATAACTTAGTTTTTAAGAGCTTAAGTCTTAAACTAAGATTTAAGTAAGTCAAATTCATTTTCTACAAATCTTTTTTTGTGCTTGCAATTTTTAATTTAAGCAAGGTAAATCCTTTTTTTTTTTTTTTTTTTTTGTCTCGCAACCATGTTTTTTTACAAACTACTAGTAAAGTTGTGTAACTATTGAACTTTACTTTGCATTTTTGGTGCAAGATATAAATTAATTTTATTTTTGAGCAATTATCTAGTCAAAAGTAAAACAAAATCAAAAACGGACTTAAATATGACACTTTAAGGATCAAGAAAGAAAGCTTAAACACATTAATTGAATTTTTCAGTATAGCATGAACCAAGTTGGATAGATTCAGGAACACTAAAACAAAACTAAAAAAAATTTAAAAAAGGTATGTTTTTTAAAAAATTGAATTATTCAAATTTAAAGTTGATACCTGTTACATATGTCAACAAACAAATTAAAACTGTTTTATTTTGTTTTTCTTAGTCTTTATTGTAAAAATGCAATTTACTAAAAGGAAAACTTACCAAAAATGAATTTAAATTTGGTGCAATTAAATAAAATTTTTAGATCAATCATACCAGTCACTTTGTTCCTTGACTTAATTTTTAAATTATGAATTATTTACACTTTATGCAGTAACTGTTTTTATTTTATTTTATTTTTTGCATAGGTTTAAAAACACTCATCACAAAAAGTTTGAGAGTTTAGGTACGTACTTACTTATCAGAATTCAAAAAAAAAAAAAATTAATTAACCTTAAATTTTTTTGATCAATTCAAACTTCACTTAAAAAGTTAACAATAACTGAAATCTAATTGTTAGAGGAACCTTTAATGTAAAAAAATATATTTTACTTGATCAACACAAAAAAAAAATAATTTTAATTTAAAACTAAAAAAAGAATTTTTACACGTAAAATGTCCCTTGGAAACTTATGTGAACTTATTGATAATCAGTTCCTAGTTAATTTGTGCTGTTGTGTACAAATAAATCCACAAATAAGATATTTACACAACAACACTAGAACAATCTTGTAACAAATAGGAGAAAATGAGAATGATAATGATATGAACCACGTTTTTGTGTGAGTCATGCTTGCTAATGGTGGATAACTGAGAGAAGACACTGACTTTATTACTACTACTATTTTGAGTTACTAGTGAAAAATAAATCATTGATAATGATATATAAAAAAAATTTACACTATAATTTTTTTTTTTTTTTTTTTAAATCAATATCTGCTTTTAGTTTGGGCATGTGGTCAATAGATTTTAATTTATTTTAAATTAATTTACGTTAAGTTAAGCAATTCATTATTTTTTTTTACCTTGGCAAACGTTGAAAAATGGAATGTAAGTAAATTACTCTAAAATAAATTAAAAAAATATAATTTTAATTTTTTAAAACATTTAAAATTTTGTTATAATTAGTAAGTTTTATTTTGCAACTTTAAAATGGTAATTTTTAAAAGCATTTCATTGGTTATTTTATTATCTTCTCTTTCGTCAGTATTATTTTTTAACTTAACATAACTTCTTACGTTTTAAATTTTAAATTAAAAATGCTCTTGGGTGGAAACACTGAGTGAGACTATACTTCTATTTGCGTGAACATTAATTTGATTTGACGCTATATAAATAAATACGAAAATTCAGTTGAGTTTAAATAAAACATTTTTTACAATACAATACTAAAAAAATGTTTGATGTTTGATTTTATTTTTTCTGTATGTTGTTTTTTTGTCTTTTAACTTTATTAAGTTTCTGTTTACTTTTTGCAACCAAACCTGAAACTAATCAAATGTCAAAAATTGAAAATATTTTGTGCATGAAACTATTTGTAAACAAACCCTTTATTTTTTTTTTATTAGTCCCACTACTTAATGTACAGGTAGACTTTTTTAGACTTCTTCTTAGACATTTTGATTGACTAATTTCCTGTGTGGTTAAATTCCTTTTATTGAATTTTATTTCTCCATATTTTGTAGTTAGAGTATTTTTTTTGTTCTTGCTACAAATGAATAAAACGTAGTACAAATCAAATATTGTGGTCCGTGCTGAATGTGTGTGACGTCATAGAAATATGTGAGGGTTCACTGCACCAGCCGCTTGCAGTAATGAGAAACGAACCAAATAAGTTATTGAAAAACTAATTACTTTAACAACTTTATTAAACAAATGCGAGTGTTTTTTAGTGACCTTGCAAGAGTAGTGCTATATACCAAATCTGTATCTTTTTAGAAATAAAATTAGATATCTCACTTTTTATTGTAATGAAAATATTTTTTTTTTAAGTTATAAAATTAGGTTTATGGAAAATTTCAATCTAAGTTATAAAGTTGGAAAAATACTATTTAAAAGAAAAAGGAATTTTGATTTTAAAACAAAACAAAAAAAAAAACTGGCAAAAAACTTAAAACAAAAAGCAGCCTACACATTTTTTCTTAGGCACCCACATTTATACAAGTAGTAAAGAAGTAATCTCTTTGTCTTGAAGGAATATAAAAGTGTCTGTTCTCTAGTGAAGATGTGCTTTGGATAGAACAAATAAATATAATGTAAAACACTGATTTAATATTTGCTCTGATTTACATGTATTTTCTGAGAACTTTCCAAGATTTTTTTCTTGTTGAATAAACATCAGTTCAAAATATAACTGATTTGAAATTTTTAATAAATGGAAATTTCAGCATATTAGATGACTACAACTATAAGTCTAGAGAAACAAAAATATGCTAGCCACAAATGTTGATACCCAATATTTGAACATTCAACGTTTTTAAGCATCAACCTTCTGCAACAAATTCTTCAACTTCTTTTACTTTTGACTTTTATTATCGACTTTTGGAAATCATGTAACTATCAAACAGCATCCTTCTTCATTGTTTTATTCTAAATGAATGACTGCATGAAACAGCAACAACTGATAATTTTTTTATTTTTTAATCAAAGAGAGAATATTGTGGTGAACCCATTGTTTCCTTTTTCTCACAGATATTCCCTTTGTGATGCAAGTGTAGAAAAAAAAATAAAGAACATTTTAATTTCGTGGATTAAAATATTAGTATGTTTCTGACACAATTTCAACATGTCAATAATTTCTTTGTCAACTCCTACAATGCATTCCTTTGTTTGTATTTGAGTGCTAAAAATACTTTACCTGAGTGTTTTGAAGTTACTTGCTGACATAATGTCAAAATAATCCATCCTTCCTTGGGATCAGTGCTTGTTGGTGTTAACAACATTCTGCATAATCACTCTCCAGTGGAATCATCCATAGCTGTTGAAATCTATCATGTTTTTATTTCAGATATAATATCTTTATCCCATGTCTAACCCTCTTTGTACAGGTTCAGGTGGCTGGGTTTTGAATTCAGAATTGTCCTCTTCATTGATTGGTTGCAAACCATACTTAGAGAGTTCAGTCTGTCCTGCTATTTAATACATAACTGAGGGAGAGAAGAAATGGATTTATAACTTTCCTAAGAATATTTGTGCAAAAGTGAGTGCAATGAACTTTACTGGAATTTGAACTCAGCCACTGATTTCTTATTCCAAGCATATTACACTACCTACATATGGAATTCAAAATAATATGTATAAATAAATTAACAATGAAGGTGAATGTGGAGTTGATAACAAATACAAGACACCAGACCTTATGGAAACAGCAGTAAGTAACTGTTTTCTATCATTGAAACTCCGTTTCATCTACAACACATCAGCTATGAATTTCTATTCAGTCATTACAGTGTTACACTGAAATTCTGGTAAAAGTACTCACTTCAGTTTTGAATTTGCAAAAGTACAATAATTGATTTTGTTGGTGTGTGATAAGATGAAATCAAAAATACTTGACAAATTAATGAAAACTATTGTAATGACAGGACATCCATCCATATACCTGCAAGGGACATTAGCAATTGCTAATCAGTGTCAGCCATTAAATTGTTCTTCATAAATTTATGTAAGCTAACATTTATGTATCAGACTAGCTAATACCTTAAATCAAGTACAGCCTTTGCTGCACATCAAAATCAAGCATTCTATCAGTCACAAAAAATAAAAATATGACACAAAAAATCACAAGAAAGACGAAACAAAAATTCAACATGGCCAATAGGGCTTATCCCTTATTACATTGATCAGAGATTCAAAATGTGCAGTGTGCATATGTTGCACAGAGAGCAAAGACTTGTATAGTTGAATTTTCACTATTTTTTTTAAATCAACATTGCACTCTGTGCAAAAGTTGTGGTTTGATGTGATAAGTACCAACACCAAAAATTGGATTTATAGTTTTTACAATTTTTGAGCATTTAAGTTTATAGTTCATCTGAAAAATGTATAGGAATACCTAATTTCTGTATGTTTTTACTTACAAACTGACTTCAAAATTTTACTATTTCACGAATAAATCCAAATAAGTTCTAATTTTTTGTATTAGATACATTGAATGGAAAATATATTCAAGCCAGATTTCTAATTATGAATCATCACAAGCAAATTATGCAATTTTTTACTGTATTTGATAAGTGAAAAACAAATTGTAAAAGATTACAAAAATAAGGCTAATCAATGAGTAAGCTCTTACACCATTTGTTAGTCTATAATTAGTAAAAACAAAAAATAAAAGTAAATATAACACCATAATACTGCTGGGCACAAACTGTGAAACAAAATGTTTTACCTTTACATTGTTTGACAATCACACTAAAACTACTACACAGTATAGCATATTACATCATAATCTAGCTAAATTGTTCAGTATAATTTCCCTTTGATGTAAATGAAGGTCTTATTTGAGAGCACAATGATTTAGTAATGTATTTGTTTCTTGATTCTTGCATCCATATACAATTAGTGAAGCTTCGGTAGTTAATTTAACTCCTTTTTCCTCATCTTGCAAGTGTGCAGGTAAATTTGGCAACTCCAACGTTGTTCCATTCATTAGAACCTCTTGTAGTTCATTAATTGAAAAAAATTCTGCAAGGCCAGGTTCACAACCTCCATTTTATGAGAGGTTATTCAAATTTGGCCAGAGTTAAATTTAATTTTTCAATCTTGTCTCTGGTGGTTCTCTACTTCTGAAACAAAAAAAATATAAATTTTTTAATGCAAAATTCTGTATTTCAGTAGACTTGATTTATTATCTGGATCTTGTTGAAGATATACAGTTTTTGGTTATGGAAATTAAAAGGCATAATAATCTCTTTTAATTTAAAACCAACTAACTGCATATATTTCAATTATAAATTTTTATAGGGCTGTACAATTTTTCATAGAGTTTTGGTGGATAGGCACCTCTGGTCCTTAAACACCATTAACCTGATGGTTAAAATTAGCAATTCTGTTTGATTTAGAGACCTAATTTTCCAGGTAGCACATCTAGGGTTCACTTTCCCTTGAGAAATTCCTGTTGCATATTCTAAGAGCAGTCTTTGGTCACTACTTAAATCTTTCATTGGCCATGCAGTAAGATATAAGTTATCTAGAGGGCCATTGATAGTGTTAGATTCTAGAAACAGTATTATTTACCTAAATGAAAATATAGTTTCTTCCACAGAAATAAACAAACATAATGTTTTAATTAAGCACCAGTCATTTCAAAAATACAAAATTATGCAGATTAAACAAAATGTTTACTTTTTTTTTTTTTTTTTTAAATAATTAAGTTTGTTGCATAAAAATACAAAAGTACTACTTAATTTTACAGTGACATACAAACAATAGTCAAGATTTTCTTAAGGAATATAATAAAAATAGCAAATGTTTATAAGGGTGAGAAGTTATATAATACCCATCAAAAGAAAGTTCCAAGAAAAGGTTCATAGACAAAATATATTTTTACTGTTGATAAAAAATGAAGAAATTTCTTCTTTTTTTTTTTTTTTTTTTTTTTTTTTCTTCTTTGAGACTTTATGGTATGTTTTTGTTCTTCAGAATTAATCTAATTTTTTTCCATTGAAAAATAACAAAAGCTAAATTCCATATGAGAAAAAAGGAATCTATTTTCATTGCTACTTGTATTTAATCTCCATTTTTGCCTTTATAAAGTGAATATTTTTATATTATTCATAATTCTGATTTTTATTTTATTTTTTATTTTATTTTTTTTTATTTTTATTTTTTTTTTAGAATGCGGTAAATGTTGCAATTGGAAAACATCTGAATAAATGTTATTTACACATTTGTTTCCATAAGGGTATGGAAAGTTTTTGAAAGAGTTAATCTTTCGCTGATCACTGGAATGAAATTCCAACACTCCAATTTTCAACCTCTTTAAACTAATTTCCTCAAAAAATGATAATAATTTTGAAAAAAGTATTCTCTTGTCATTATTTATCCTGTCAAACCCCTAACTTTCAAATTAAGTGCAATACCATGGTTACAAAATTGACCTGCCCTACTGTAGATGGCCTAAGAAGAAAATGTCTCTTCCTATTTTAACCCACTTTCTGAATGCCCACTGTTGGGTTGACTGCATTGGTGCCAACAGATCTGCCACTCTTGCAAGTAATACTACCTTTCTTTGTCCAAGGAATTATTTTGAATCCAACCCCTGTATCTGTTTCATTTGTTGGTGAAAATAGAATAACTTGTCATGGTTAAGCAAATTTAAAAATCAGTGTATAATTGTTGCCAATCCTCCAAGATTTCAATTTTCTGAATAGTTTTGAACTGACAGTAATAAACTCCTCCATGATAATGTAACTGAAAAAAAAAGGCTTGCTTTTTCCATTAATCTGGGGATTAATAATATTACCATCAATCCTGTGCAGTTTTATAAACAAATACCCAAAGCATTACATCATCTCACAGAAATAACATTGAAATATTTTGGATTTTGCCACAGAATTGATATAAGCAGTCAAGTTCTAGTTTTCACAAGGACCAGAAAACTCATGGAGGTAAAGAATAAGCAGAAAAAACTGAAATTAAAAAGCTAAAAGGGTTGGGAGTGATTTCACCAAAGGTGAATGGACAAGCTCCTTACATCTCATCCCAAAATCTGATGGTAATTACCAATGTAGTAGGGGCTACTATGCACTGAATAGTATACTAACAACCAGAGATGTTCAGTCCAGTTTATTAACAGTTTGAAAACTTGCAGGCAGACTGGACTTTTTTTCTTTTTTTTTTTTTCTTTTTTTTTTTAAGATCAATTTTTAACATATGTGCAAGATAGCAGCATCTTTGTGCAGCAAATGGCATAGGTAGGTGCCATTTGCTGTGGCAATATTTCACTGTTTCATGGATGAGTGTTGATTGTATGTTGGTACATTAGGGTGACATTCTTGTGTTCAGTAATGCAGAAAATTCACAAAAAATTGATTTAGATGTTAAATGCATTTTCAGTGTTTCTAAATTATATTTTTGGGGTATCAACAATGTGAGTACAGATGGGTTTTTACCCACTTAAACTAACAAACTAAAATTTGTTCATATCCAAAACACTAAGCTTCTGTTGGGTTTTAAGTATGGTAGGTTTCTATTGAAAATGCTACTGCCTTGAATGCATAAGACTTTTCCATTAAAGATTATTTTGAATTAGCTGCTAGGGAAAAAGAATCCTTCAATAATGTTGGATAACAATCATGTGATTAAAACTGCATTAGTGCACCCATAACTCATAGTAGAAAATTTTCAATTAGTTGCAATCAGGATACTGTTGGTGCAAGATGGGATACCAATTTTATTTTTTTATTTATTTATTTTATTTTTTATTTTTTTTCAAAAAGATAACTCCTCCTCAGTAAATCTTTTAATAGAGAATTGTTAGTGGCTTATTTGTTAGTCTTGCACTATTTTCCTTCTTATTGAGGGTTGCCTGATGTTTAACCATAGACCATTGTAAGGTGTTTTCCAAAGCCTGTCACCCAAATCAAGCAACAGCAGCATTTGTCAATTCTTACTAAATGTATTTTGAATATTGCACATATAAAGAACAAACAACATACAATAGCTGTCTGTTACATTCAGCTCTTTCAGAAGAAGTCCATATTTATTTATTTTATTCTTCTTGTCACTGTGCAATGCACAGTGAAATTAGATAGCAGTCTCCAGGTGCATCAACACACACACACACACAAACAAAAACAAACTTGCAATTTTTGAATGGAGAAAAATATGTTTAAAATACATTAAAAATTGTCAACATAAGGCAGTGTTCATTTTAGACAAGGACCAAGGATAAAAGCCGTCTCTCAAGCACTTTGTCCTGAAACTAATAAAAGTGGAACATCACCCTTAGGGAAACAGTTCAAACAAGTGGTGCCAAGGATGTGTGTTGTCTTTCATTGTTTTCTGATCTGTTACAACAAGAATTAAAAATAGGTTCCAAAGAGGGCAGCAAGCAACTGATTATTTTCTTGATGATATCTATAATCCTTTGAAGAGCTCTTTTGTTTGCTCCTGAGCAATTGGCATACCAAACAATAATGCAGTATGCCAGCACACAATCTCAATAGAGTTTATCCTTTTGTAATTCTTTTTTTTTTTTTTTTTCTTCAGAATTCTCTGTCAATAGAGTTGCTGCTGCACCTTCTTGACTAACACAATGGTATTGTTAGTCCTGGAGAGATCCTCTACAATGTACGTGCACAGATTTAATTTTATCCACCCTCTCCACACAAACACCACTGATAACCAAAGGGGCAGTTACTGTAGCATTTCTCTGAACATATCTGAAACTCCATTAGCAACTTCTTTGTAAGGTGTTGTATTGGAATAAAGTGTTGTTACTGACACCATAGTTTGAACACACATCACCAGTGAGCAAATACAACAATTCTATTATTAAATAAATAGATCACATGATCATAAAGGAAATCTATAAATGGGAATTATCATGATGTCTAAGTGATCACTATCCTCTATACTATACTATACTGATCATTATACAAATTACTATTTGAACAAGTATTGTTAGTGTGAGTATTATTTGAAGGTGTCACTATTACCAGTATCTATATTTACAAAGTGTCATCTACAATGAGCATTTCATTGACCTAACGAAAGTTACAATGAGTGAGCATGATCTAACATCACAAAAGTGGCAATAAGTATTCATTTGACTTACACGGATGGAAAAAATTAATCTGCAAAAAATATTCAGCAGAAAAATGGAAGAATTAAAGGCCATTATGGTTCAAATGTTGGTGCAGCAAAAACTACAACAGGAACTACAATTTCTGCAACAAAAACAACATGAACAGCAATTACAATTACAGCAACAAAAATTTTTCAAGTTGTTCAATAAAACAATGGAAACAAAAACTTCAGACTCTTTACTCCTGATGCTGTTGCTAATTCAATTGCCAAGTTTGTGTACAATCCAAATGAAGGGCTAACTTTCCCATCTTGCTATAGAAGATGTGAAGGAATCCTCAAAAGGGATTGTTCGCACTGGAATTATGAAAAAAAAAAAAAGTTTGGTTATTATTGAGAAAATTATTCCCTGATGAACATGAAAAATATGTAAACTATATTTTGTCAAAGAAACCAGGAGAAAAATCTTTTGATGAGACCATTCTAATACTATTGAAAATCTTTGGTAATAGTTCATGATGGCAATGTCTTGGTAAAGTCCAACAATGGAGATTTTGTCACGTACTCAGGAGTCGTGTTCAAGAATGCAAAAAGTTCAAATTAAATGAACTCCTGATTAGTTTAAATGCTTGATATTCGTTCAGGGTTTAACATCTAGCAAGGGAGCAGAGATAAGATCCAGGATACTTTCTAAATTAGAATGGGATCCAAAATAAACTCTCCAGAGAATAGTAGAAGAGTGTCAATGTATTGTGAATTGGAAACTTGATATTGCAAGGATTGATAAAAAAGACAATTCACAATTGTGTCTGACCAACTAAGAGGAAAAACTCCTAATAGAACTATAAGGAAAGACTATAAACCCTCTGTAATACCTAAAATCTGCCAAGGCTGTGGAGGTCAGCATTTTAAAAGTGATTCTTTTTTCAAAAACAAGAAATGCTATGTGCGTGGCGAAACTAGGATGCAATAGTGCATGTCGCAGATCCCAAAAATGGAGAAAAAGTAAAACGCATGTAAATAAAATAAATATATGCAGTAAAGCAAATTAACAAAACTTAGCAAAAATGGAAATTTGTTTTTGTGCAAATTAATGATGTGAAGATAAAATTGCATTTAGACACAGGATTGGATATCACTATAATAAGAATATTAAGAACGTATTAACATTGGATCATTTTTTACCTTAAAGATTGTGGTTTCATCAGGTGCAAATGATTCGGTTAATGGAGCAGTGATATTACACAAATATGATGACAGAACAATGAAGCCAATAGCACATGCTTCAAGATCATTAATTGTGGCTGAAAGAAGCTACAGCCAAATAGAGAAGGAAGCATTGGACATCATATTTGCCCTGAAAAAGTTCCACAAATTCTTACATGGTAGAGAATTTATTCTACAAACAGACTATCGTCCATTGTTGTCCGTATATTTTTGTAAGTACAGGTGACCATACACAACATGATAATGTTGGGCATGGGTGATAACAATAGTAAATTTAAAGCCAACATTTCTAAAATTCAATAAAACATTAGAAAACATACAATATTTTCTTAAAATTTCGAGATTACTGAGTACTTAAAAAATTGTATAAAAAAGGTGCTTGCATCATTTTCTTCAATTATGTTTTATGGATAAAGTCTCCATAGAACATTAGACCTGTCATCAGGCTGACAGCACAGCTTCTGTTAGGTTAAAAAATGCATTTCTGCAATATTTTAAACTTAATGTAAATAATATTTGTTTCAAATCAGGTTAATTATACTTTAAATAAGCTAATAAGAATTGATAAAAAAAGAAAAAATAAAGCTTCAGAAAAGTATATTTTATTTTTTGGAAGATTTTTAATAAATAGAATTACATTGCAATGTAAGACAACTAAAAAAAAAATGGTAATCAGCTACTTTAGCAAAATAATTACTCCATTCAGTCAATTGAAATTAAAACTAAAATAAAAGCTTCAAGAAAGATTTTTCATTTTTTAAAAATTCATTTTAAACTTTGGGTATCCCATTTTTTTGAGGTCCCTACTTAAAATATTTATTCTCTTACTACAAATATTAAGTTTTTCCTGTGATTTTCATCCTAAGCTGAAACTGTGACATTTCCCATTGACTTTATTCACATGAAAATCTCCAACATTGTGTTAAAAATAATCTTTTATATTAAAAGAACTTAAAATAAAACTTTGACATGATATTCACAAGCAATTTCTTCAAAATCAATTTGAGTTAATTTTTCGTTTTAAGCATAAATTTTAAACTATTGGTCAGAATAAATATTTTATGCATCAATAATTTTTCAATTTATGAAAAAATTCGCCAATTTTACCAATAGTATTTTAAAGAAAAATGTCTTTAGTTTAACCCTCAAAAATTGTTAAAATCTGTCACACAGTCTGAGAGAGAAAAGCAAATGTTTCAGTACATGTGTGCAATATCTTTGACACAGTGCAACATTTCAGCTGATAGTATTTCTTTTAGAGTAGTGAAAATTTGGCCTTGTAAAAATATTCAAATCTTCCACAAAGGAAAAAGAAAGGAAAAGAAAAAGGCAGATAAAGTGCAAATAAGTTTTTTTTCTATTCCAGCAATTGCTGTGTTGATTTTACAGAAATTTTTCTTTGTTTTTTTAGTTCAGTCTCTTAAGAGTTTACTTGCAATAGGAAATAGACTAGATAGAGGAAGATTTCTTAACTTTTTATTTATGCCTAATAGGCAGATGTAGTAGCAAACACAGGAATACGCACAAATATTTAACAGAAAAATGTTCAGCTCTCTTTGAATGTTACATGAAGGGCATAAAATTTCTAATCAATTAATAACTATACATGCTTAAAAGCTGAAACTTTTCAGATTAATAATTTCATGTTAAACATTGCATGGTCAAAAAGATTGACTCTCCAAATATGTTATCTGAATATACATTCTTTGAAATAACAAAATCAAATTCAGGACTGTTGTTGATGTTATGTTTTTTTCTTTTTTTGTTTTGTTTTATTTTTGTAAGTTCTTTGAGAGGTAAGTCTCTGCCATTTTTAATTCTTATTTGAATTGGTCATTTGATTTTTTTTTCTCTCTCTTCCCAGGAGTAAGTACCCCATCTAATCTTCCTTTTTAATTTTTTTCTCTTTATTTAATTGATGCTCCCATTGGATGAAATGAAGCCAATACAATATGGGAACCAGTAATACAGAGTGCTAGAGAAAAGCAATAACAACAAAAAAATATAAGTTCTGGTAAAAATGAGTCCTTAGGTTTATAAGTCCCCAAAATTCATACTTCATGGCCCAGTGGATAAAAGCATTGGTTGAATCCAGTGACTTGACCCAAAGAGTTATGAGTTCAATACCTGGCTACTGCAGTAGTGAACAAAAACTTGGATAACTGAGACATCCAGAAGAGGCATGGCATGTGGAACTAGAACAATCTACCCCCATGGACAGAATCAATGATTTAGTTCGAAATTCTAATCACTCATGAATATGACAATAGTACAAGATGAAGATAACAGTCCAAGCAAGGTAAATAATGTAAATAATTACAATACCTCATCTCAGAAATATAGACAGATAATGCTGAAGTGGTTAAGCATCTTACCTTTCATGACCTATTCTCTGACAAACAATATGGTTTCCATTTTGCTTGGTCTACTGCTGATGGTCATCACTGAATATATATATCAAGCTCTTGATAACAATAGTAAAGCTTGCGCTTTGGCTCTAGATATCTCAAAGCCATTTCTGGTCTTCTATGTAAGCTTCAGGGCTATGGTATTGCAGGATGATTGATTTAATCTAATCATTCCTATCAAATCGCAAAATGAAGGTTATCCTGAACAGTCTCACTTCCAGATCTTTTCACACAAACATGGGTGTTCCTCAAAGTTCTCTACTGGGTCCTATGCAGTTTCTGATCTTCATCAATGATCTTCCTGATGTCTCAGTTCCCAGGTAGGTATTTATGCAGATGACACTATTATTTACTCCTGTCTCAATAGCAAATCCATCAGAACTGACAAAGTTAACTTGGTTGCCACTCTTGAAAAGGACCATCAATCAGTGGTTAAATGGGGCAGGAAATGGCTTGTAAATTTTAATGCCTCCAAAATTAAACTGCTCTCATTTAACCACCATAGAGAAACATTCCTGTCTGCCATCAGCTTGGCTGATGCTTGACTCCAGGAGTGTGTCTTACTGCTTTTTTGGACTCACATTTTCAACTGACAAAGTGGAACAACTACATTGAATCAATAGCTGCATCTACTGCAAGGAAAGTTGGTTCATTTTGTTGTGCCAGGTTTTTCTCATCAGTCTATCTTGCACATATACAAATCTGCTATTCATCCGTGTATTGAATACTGTTGCCATGTCTGTTGTTCATCTCAAATTCATGACAAAATCCAAAGAAGGATCTGCAATGTAATGGATCCTGACTTGGCATCTCGACTTCAGTCACATTCTCACAAACGTGATGTGGCTTCCATCTATCTTTTCTACAAATATTTTCATAGCAGCTGCTCTGACAAACTATTTTCCCTGGTGCCTCAACTACATGAATTTAAGCATACTATTAGATTGGCATCTAGGTCCCATCCTTTTACTGTTGAAATAGTTAAATGTATCTGCCACTTCTACTGCAACAGTTTATTTTCTTGCACTTCCTGACAGTAGCACTCCCTTCCTTTTACTTGCTTCCCTGATAACTACAATCTTCAAAAATTTAAATGCAATGTCATTCGCCATCTTCTGTCTTGAATCTGGTTCATCTTTTATCTTTTCTTCAAATCCCTCCCCCCCTCGCGCCATACCCAGTCTTTTTTTCTCATTTTCACTCTCTGTAAACCCTTGCATACTAGTGGCATTGGAGTAAAATGATTAAAAAAAAAAAAAAGGTTTAAATGCTGTGTACTTTTTCTCCATAAATTATAATTGAATTTTAAGTTAGGATCATACCTTATTACTAATTTTCAATAAAAGTGGTTTTTATTTTGTCTGAAACTGATTAAAAGAATGTGTTCTAACAATATACCCACCATAATTTGAATCCATCTAATTTGTTCATTTTTACCAAATCTTAATTTATATAGATTTTTTGAAGTTTTTCTTCACAAATACTACAAAAGGGAATTGCAGCAGAGAAATTTCAGAAACATTCTAAATTGAGAAGTAATTTCTCAAAATATAAGAAATTGATTTGATCTTTAAGTAAAATGAAATTTGTCTCCATCCTGATTATCATTTTGATTTAATACAGTTATAAGAAGAAAGTATGTAATTTGTTAAAATTTACAAAATGCTACAACTTTCTCACTGAAAAAAAAAACAACCTATATTTTCCTCATTAACTTTATACTAGTTCACTGCATACACTATGATTTGTAAATTCTCAGTTTTGTCATTCATGTCAGAAGGTGCATGACATCTAAACACTTTAGTAATTATGTCTTACTAATTTCCATGCTTACTTAAAATGCTATCAAGACATTTTTGAAAATATGAAGACATTAAAAATGTATTTATCACTT
>OZ010587.1:45394181-45476681 GCA_963932145.1 Acanthosepion lycidas | reverse complement strand
GTCAGCTCGTGTATTTTTGATGTGGACATTTGGGTCACATTGGTCGATCAGGGAAATTCAACTTTTGGGCATTTAAACAGATAAAGTTGGCATTACTGTCCATTGCCAAATTTGTGTAGATGTAAGAAAAAATGTGAGATTTTGCTGGAATTAAAAAAAAAAAAAAAAAAAAAAAAAAAAACTCATCTCTTGTGCAGCCTGTTAGTCTTTCTATTTTTCTAACCAAGATTCTAGAACAAGAGCCCAGCAACCAAAAACTAAATATATTGGAATTGTATTTCATTGGTCCTGCCACTAAGATGGTACTACATACAAATTTTAACATGTCTGAGTAAAATAATAAGAATGATTGAGATTATTTAAATGAATTCTTGCAAATAAAACATTCTGCCAAAATCTGTATTATCTAATCTTTAATAAGTTATGTATGTGTGTGTGCAGTATGTTATTTTAAAAAAAAAAAAGTATTCTTGTGAACACTGAAGATAAACATGAAACAGCCAAATAGGGATTATATGTTAAGGGCACTTACTTTTTTTAATTTTTTGCTTTAAAATTATATTTGATTTGGTTTATTTTATTTTTTAGAGAAAAATATGGCAAAGTCAGAGTTAGAATTGAGCAAAGCAAAAAGGAAAATCGAACTTTGGCTCCCAAGTATAAATCACTACACAAATATTTGAGTAAATACAAAACAGATGATATCTACATGGTACAGAGCATTCCTTCCAAGATGCAAGGTAAACAATTCTAACTGTTTGCATGTCAAGAATAAAATTAATTCTTTATAAAAACCGCTTCTCATTCACTTTTTTCTGTAATTTCAATATTAGACATGAAAAATATATTCAGTTAAATCACCCACAATAATTTTACACAAAAATCTTATTAATTTTCATACTCAGAGTAACTTTAAGAATTGTGCTCTATACATTCATTTTCTATATTAAGATTAGCATATTCCAACTATTCCTAATTAAAAGTTTTTAGTCTTTATAAAAAAAAAAGTTCATTTACAATTACCTACTTGACATTGATTCTAAATTTATTGTTTATTAATCATTTTTTATTTTTTCTTATATTTTCTATTTAGTCTTTGATAAGCAGGAAACATGACACAGAAATATTGTTTGTTAATGATTCAATTAAGTTTTTTTAATTAAAATTGACAAAAAAAAATATAATTTTCTTGCTTTGTCCATTAAAGCAAAATTAGTTCTTACATTTAGATACTAATGCTTTTCATATTTCATCTAAATTTAAATCCTTCAAACTTCATTTTTTATTTAGCTTTCATTCACTAGTTTAAAAGAAGCACTTAAGTTTTCTTTATTTTTTGTTAGCTCATATGTGATTAATTGATTAAAAGTTCACCACAATTGCTAAGAAGTAAGAATTTTTTTTATTCTGAGAAGTTAGTTGCTTTTAGAATAAATATAATAAAACTTCAATTAAAAAAATTCACAATATTTCAGCATTGTGTAAAAAAAAAAAACAAAAAAAAATAACCCTAACTAATCATTCTAAATTATTGTTTTATTGTCCCTGGCACAATATTAATATATGCATGTCACTCTGAAAGTAATGGCAGTAATTTTCTTTTGCCTTATCACAGTAGCTGAGTCAAAGTTTGGTAAAATGACATCTGACATGAAAGCACATACAAAGCAGAGAGGTGTCATTGAAATCACCCATGCAGAAAAAATAGCACTGACATTCAGTAACACTTTATGAACATTTATGCGGACCAAACAGTGAATGTAAGCCCAATTAGAAGTTGGGTAATGTTTCAGTAATCATGTGTAAGAAGCCATGTTCCAGATGACCCTGTACAGCTGTCTACCTATCAAAAGCTTCTTGATCAGGGAAAATATATATATAAGCAGTGGTGGTGACTGTGGAAAAATATATTTTTTTTTTTTATAGGTGAAAATTTGCTCCCTCTCCAATGGTCTTATTGTACTCCTTGTATGCATTGTAGTTTTCATGGATATAATTAGGGAGTATTACTTTTAGTGTACCTTCTGTGTGTGTGTGTGCACACAGTCAAAGTAAAATCACATGATTTTTTTCTTTCCCCCCATGATTTTACTTTGACTTCCTTAAGACTAGCATATTTGTCTCTCGTGTTTGTCAAGCACATTTATATGCTTCTACCTTTGGTATCATTATCCACTTCTTTCATTTACCCCTCCCTCTTTACCATCTCTCTCCTTATGACTTCTGCTTGACTGAAGCTATATGTAGTGTAACCATAGCTGCCATTTTTGTTCTGTTTCTCTGGATCACCTGATTGTGCTGCCATATCTAATATTGGCACATATGAAACTTTTGGCTGCATGAAGTTGTTAGATAAGTACCTTTTAATATACACACACATGCACACACACACACACACATATATATATATATATATATGAATGTTTGTTATTAATAATCTCTGCCTTTTCTTGTTCAGGTGAAGTCAATGTTCCTTACACCCTGCATTGTGGAGGATTTCAGAAAGCTTTGCAGGATAGTGTGTTATGGTTGAGCAGTGGTGGAACCCGTTCAGTTTTGCATTATGATGGCATGGACAATTTTAATTGTGTTCTTGATGGAGAGAAGACTGTTTTACTTTTTGATACGGTTAGTATATTACTGAATATTTCTAGGATATATTTTTCATCAAATATTAATAATTTGCAAGTAAGTGATATAAAAAATATTAATTTTATAGTTGAACTAATTTCAGCATAAAGTAGATTTTATAAAAGGAAAAGATGAAAACAATTTTCTTTTATTTTTAAAAGATTGTATCACATATTTAAAGAATTAAGTATCTGGTTATTTCACATTAAGTTTTATTTTAATTAGACATTTTAGCATAAAATAAAAAGCTGTCTTCAAAATGCCCAAAATTGGTGGCACTAGTTTTGAATGCCATAATCTTTTTACTAATTCTTTTTATCCATTTTTGTTAAATTAATTTCTATGGTACTAATATTTGATCTTATGATATTAATCTATAACAATATGAATTTAGTGCAATTTTTCTTTCCTCACTCTTTCAACCAGAACCTGAAAAATGTCTTTTAAAATTACTACCTAAGATACAGTTGTTTTGATTTGCATTTTTATTTATTAGGTTGGTGCAAAAATAATGTCGTTTTCTCACATAATAACATATATGAGAAAACGGCATTATTTTTGCACCAACCTAATACTTATTTATAATTAATAATTCACATTAAAAAACATTAACTTTTTTTTAATAGCTTCATTCTTAAGAAAAATATTTTCATCAAAGGTTGAAAAACTTTGATGTCTGAATTGTAAATGATTTAAGACCTCAAGAATAAATCTGCTCACAATGAAAAGAGACATGTAGATATTTAGTACAGTATTTTAATGTACTTAGTCAATCCTTTGGAAAATCTCACTTTTAATTACATAATAAATCCTAAATTACATCTAATACTATGCTGCTGCAAGATTGACCTAGCAAAAAGGTTCAGCACTTTTAAGAACTTTTCTGGATTCATATTAATAGATTAATTCAACCTTTCCAGTGTTTAAATGTGCCCCCCCCCCACTCACTTACAAAAAATTATTTAAACAACCTTAAATTTGATAAATTATAGTATAATTAATATGGCCAATTTCTCAATTCATCCTCTATCTGAAAATAGTTCTTGAGGAAAATTAGATTTTTTGATGTGTTTTGTTAGATGAGGAGATGGTTGATTGAATTTTGTGTCTGTACGAACTTGTATTAATTTTATTTCTAAAACAATGCCTGGATCAGAGGCTCTTGTTTTTTAATCAATTTTTGTCTTTTGAGAATCTTGATATCACACTTCTCTAGATTTGTTGTCTCTTGTTCTTCTATAAAAGCCACTTGATACTCTTAAGCTCAGCTGTAATTCTCACAGTATATCTGAGGTTGCATTTATTTCCAGAAATACAAAGACCTTATTGAAGCTGAAGGGTTTGTACAAAAAGGGTCTTACAGTAATGTTGATGTTGATGCTGTTGATCCACAAATGTTTCCAAGCCTCATGAAAGCAAATTGGACAAGTGTTTCTGTAGGAAAAGGTGACTGTTTATACATTCCTCATAGGTAAGTAATGTTTTTCTTTTTAGACTTGTAACAGTTGAGTTCTTGCTCACTCTTTCCTAATTTTATTGCCATATTAAATTATAAATTTATATCAATCTATAACAGGATCTGTACATTTGTGTGAACAACTTGCAAATGAATTTTGATTAGATTTTTATCTTAATCTCATTTAATTTAACAATTCGAAACAAAATTGGTTATCTCTTCATGTGCATAGTGGATGATAAAAACTAATGTTGCATCATGTGAATGAATTATTGACTGTAGAAATTAATTATACTTTTTATGTAACAAATCAAATTTTAGATAATGCAATCATCTCATCTTAAATCTCTGAATTATTCTGATTGAGGTGTCAAAAACAATGAGTGATACCTGATGCAATATGCACCTGAGGAAGGCCAAGAAACAAAGGTGCGAAAATGGGATCAAAACCACAAAGGTGAGAATAATAGTCAGATTAATGAAAATAATACTCAGAACTTCAATCATCTCCTTGATTCTATCTCTAGCTTGTAGATAGTTGAGCTTAAATGCGTGTGTTTTTTAATCACCAAATGTGTTGTCATTCTTTTGTATTTTGGCCATTATTTTCTTATTAAGTTCTGTTGTCAAATCCTGGTAACCTATAATTGGGTTAATACTTTGTTAACAATATGTTTAACTATTTGCAGACAGATTTTAAATCTACACCTTGAGAACTGTTGTACCTTTGTGTGATAAAAGTGCATTTTTTCTAGCCAAATTATAATTGAACTTTCAGATCTTTTCTGAATTTGAGGTATTTGTTTCATACCAAAACTTGAATGGTACACTGTATTATTGAGTTCATGACAAATTCTTGACACTTAGTCATAATATTATGGCTGTCAATGGCACATGATACACAATTCAGTGTTACTTTAGTTCCTCATTTTTATATACTTTAGACCATGGATGACCAACAGAGGCATCAAAAGTGGCACATTGCATGATGTGTTGCATTACATCTTGGTGATTTTTCCAGTTAGTTTACAATTAACAGGCATACACTTCAGAGTTGTGCTTTACTTATTCCTTATCAATATTTTAACTTTGGTACTTTTTTGTTTTTGTCTTTTTAAAAATTCATTTCTCCATCATAATGTAAAAGAAAATGAAGAATAGAAAAACAGAAAATGACAGTAATTTGGAATTCAATGAACAATGGGGAAAATAGGAAAACTTAGTGAACAAAAATCATGATGGTGCCTACTAACATACAAATGAAACTTGTTGATTTGATAACAACTTCATTATTAACAAGGAAATATTCCCTCAGTTCTTTTCATTAACCTGAACTAAAAAAAAAATTGCTCAGAATTCTATCTGCTATTTTCAGACCAATGTACAAATGTTTACAAACATTTTCAATTATTAAATTGATTAAAAACATTATTTATTGAGCAAAATTTCTACTGCTCCCTACAATTAATTTAACTCCAAACATCTAAAATTTGATAAAATAAACACAGACTCAAGTTTCATTAAGGAAGGAAGCAATACTAAATCTTTTATATTAAATGTTAAATATATTTATGTAAATCTGCTCCCTCTTTGGAAGAGTATTTCAGAGCTTCAAAGAGGAATTAGAACTACAGATTGGCAAATTCAAACAGTTGGAGTATTGATCTGTCTATAAATGACAATGCATCTTTTAAGTCAGTCTTGGAAGCAGGGAAAGACATTTGAAATATATGAGAAAGAGTACATACCATCACCCCCCCACACACACACACCTAGAAAAGAAAAGTTGATAACCATTGATTTAGAGACTTCATACCTTCTTGAAATACTTGGCCTTTTTCAAACTGCATTTCTTTCTTAGCATTATATAATAAACTTTTACTTTCTGACTCTAATTGTTTAAATTACTATTAATTTTATATTAAACAAGACTATCACCATGGCCCATTTTTAGAATGTAGGTACACATTCAAAATCATCCCAGTTAAGATTGTTGTTCATTTACATTGCAATCTACATTGAGAACAGGAGTACCCTAATTTTTTTATAGCACAGCTTATGGTCAGTTTGAAGTAAAAAAAAAAAAAAAAAAAAAAAAAACTTCCATACAGTGAAATTTTTTAATAGCATAAAAAAAATGAAAAACTCTTCCTTTTCATTTTGACTATAATTTCTTTTAGCTGGAATTAGTATGCTGTAGTATTTTACCTCTCCTCTTGAATTTAGAAAGTAGAAACCAGTTAAAAAATAAAACCTGATGACTTAAATGTGTGTGTGGGGTGGAGGCATGAATTAATCAGGAGACTAACAATCAGTGACATGCAGTAAAATGTAGAAGCTAAAATTGTTGGTAACAATAAGTCTCGCAGTTTGTGGACAGCAGTAAAAAAGAGTAACAGTTGGGATTTTGAAGCAAACATGTTTTGTGTTCTTTTCTCTCATAAGAACAGTGAAGGAATATGGTTTGTGAAGTTAAAAACATATTTTGAAATTTCTGTTAACAAAAATTGAAATAGTGAACAATTAGTTAGCACTCTAAACATTTCATCATTATTTTTAACTGATTCAAACTGATCCCATGTCAGATATTTTGGATCAAAATATCTGACAACATTGAAAATAGCAAGACCATTTTAAAAAGCCAATTGTGTCAGTTTCAGCTGCCAAAAGACTGTTGTGAATATACAGTCTGGATCAGGGATGTTTCTCTCACTCTCCATAAATGTTTAAAGACTATAAAAGCAGATATTTTTTTGTTCCTATCCTTGATTAATGCTACATTTCTTCTTGTATCTAAATGCATATATAAAAGTAAGTGTGTGTGTGTATATTGTTACGAATGCAGATAGCCCATACACACATATACTAAGGTTAATCTTCGCTTGACAACAGAAGAGGTCATGTGGGAGTGTCAAGACATTTTGGGAAAGCAAGTCAAGAGGTTGACTGACCCAGTTACTTGTAGCAACAGACGTCTAGTCAGAATCTAGACAGGGGACTGACGTAAGGTCATGAAGCAGCATCAACTGGAATTCGCGCCAAAATGCAGGACACGTGGGAATTAGAAAATTACTTGGAAGTCAGTTGCTGTCTTGTCTTTGAAGGAGCAAAACACGACATTGAAGCGCTGATAACTTATGAACGGAAAGATGACTCATTTTGGTAATGATGGAACTTGTCCGATTCATCATAAGCAACTCCGGATAAGAAATATAAGGATATATATTTCTGTTCGTTAACTCCAAATTGAAGAAGATAAATCGAGTTATTTATCACAGAAGACGCAAGGAAATTTGTATGCTGAGAATGCAACCTGTGTTTGAAGAAAGAAAAGAGAAACCAGAGAGAAGGAGAAAGTATATATCTCTGTTGCAGCTGGACCGTGTTTGAAGCTGAACTGTGTAAAGAAGAACAAAGAAAGAAAAGATAAAACCACAGAGAAGAAGAAAGTATATATCTCTGTTGCAGCTGGACTGTGTGTGAAATTGAATTTGTGTAAAGAAAAAGAAAGAAAGAAAAGAGGAAATGTGAGAGAAAAATGAGTAAGAGAGGGAACTGAATATAAAGATAAGTAACTATATATTTTGGACCCGTGTTAGAAAGATGCACAAGCATCCATAAATTTTACGTTCTCACAAACACCTTTCCATATGTCAAAATAGTAATATATAAATCCTATCCCATCTCTTTTTTTTTTTTTTTTGGTTATGCATTGATTTCTGCATTCGTAGTTATCATATTTATGTTTTTATCCGTTCGGGTTCAGTTGAATCTACTTGGATTTGGGCATATCTTGGTATCCCAACATAAGTCTTGAGTTTCTGGTCGGCGGATACTTTACTCATGCTTATATTTTACTTTTATTGTAATATCTTGTGTATATGTATATATATTAAAATTCTTATACCAAAATTTATTACGCCTTATTGTTCATCCTTGAATTGTGGATCAGTATTCGTGTTGAAACCGAAGCGAACCTGGGAAAAGATTACTGTTTGATTATCTCAATCGAACAGTGTTCTTTAAAATATTTTTGTTTACTAATTGTCCATTTGTCATGGTCTGGGAGAGATAGACCGTATCTGTCCACAAGTGTGATAATGTATATATCTCCTGGTCGGCGTATGATTGCATTATAAATTATTCGTTGAGTAGTGCATATGACAAATATATATATATATATATATATATATATATATATAAAAAGAAAGAACAGTAAGATATATAATCCGGTGTTCTTATAGATATTTTTATTTTTACAAAATAGTGCTCAATGTAAATTTACAGAGCATTAATATTATAAATTGATTTTTTTTTTTTATTTTATACAACCTTACAGCGCACCCTGATATCAATATAACTGACATTGGTTTGTACAGAGACGATGGACTTATGGTTATTAGAAACTCAACTAACTTCAAAATAGATAGAATTAGAAAGGTATTATATAAACAATTTAAAAGCATGGGCTTAAAAATTACGGTTAGTACTAAATTAAAAAAGTGAACTTCCTAGATATAACATTAGAATTAAATGAAAATACATACACACCTTATAAAAAACCCAACACCAATCCTTTATATATACACCCTAAATCAAATCACCCCCATCTATAATTAAACATATACCATTATCTATCAGTAAAAGAATTAGTACAAATTCAGCAAATGACAAGATTTTCGATGAGCATTTCAATTCCTATAAAATAGCTCTAAAAGAGAGTGGCTACAAAAACCCAAAACTAACTTATATAAAAAATGAAAATGGAAACCATAGAAAAAACAGATGTAGAAAAATAATTTGGTATACACCCCCATACAACCAAATGGTAAAAAACAAATTAGGACAAAAATTCCTCGCGTTAATAGTCAAACATTTTCCTAATGGAAGTAAACTAAGTACTATTTTCAATAAAAATACACTAAAATTGTGTTACAGATGTACGGAAAACTTAGAAAAAATTATTAAGAAACATAATGCTAATATCTTAAATAAACACTTATACCAAAACCAAAAAAATTTAGACAATGGAAAAATAAAAATAAAAACTGATGAAAATAAACAAAAATTATGTAACTCTAGAAACCCTCAAAATTGCCCTCTACAAAATAAATGTCGCACTGAATCATTAGTATACCAATGCAATATCTCTTCAATTGAAAATCCTGAAAACATAAACATATATATAGGTTGCACAAGCCATGAGTTCAAAAAAAGATTCAACCACCATCAAAGTTCATTTAGGCTAAATAAATATAAAAAATCAAACATCTCTCTCGAAGTACTTCTGGCACCTAAAAGAATCAAATAAAACACGTACAGTAAAATGGAAATTAATAAGAAAAGCTAGAATATGTAAGTCATTAAATGACCCATGTCCTTTGTGCATACATGAGAAACTATATACTACTAAGTTTATAAAAAACAAAAATTTACTGAATCAGAGAAATGAAATAGCTATTTTATGCCATCATTGTCAAAAATTTTCCTTAAATAATATTTAAAAATAAATTTAAAAAGTGCGACCTGGTAATATATGTACTTATATTTAATGGAAAAAATAATTTTATATACTGTAAGTAATTCTATTACATCTACAAAAAAAAGTCTATTTAAATAAAAGTGAAAATACTTTAAAGTTGTATTTAAAATTTTAGTTAAAACGAATTCTAACCTAAACATCTTTTAAAATTGTAGTTAAATAAAATGTATTCTAACCAAAACACCTCTCTCAAAGTACTACCGGCACTTAAAGGAATCCAATAAAACACCTACAGAAAAATGAAATTATGATGCAAAGCTATAAGATGTAGGCCTTTGAATGTCCCATGTCCTTTGTACAGACATGTGAAACTATATATTACTAAGTATAAAAAAAAAATAAAATAAATAAAAAATAAAGTTTACTAAATCAGAGAAATGAATTAGCTATTTTTACCATAATTGTCATAAATTTTACTTAGATAATATTTAAATATAAAAAATTTTAACAATCGTAATATACATACTTATACTTGATATGTAAAAATAATTATACTTACTGTAAGTAATTCTAATACATTTACTTCTTTTAAAAAAGAAATATAGTCTATTAAAACTAACAGTGAAAATATTTTAAAGTTGTATTTAAAATTGTAGTTAAATAAAAAGAAATTCTAACCTTAACATCTTTTAAAATTGTAATTAAATGAATCGTATTCTAACATATAGATCTCCCTCCAAGTACTACAAGCACTTAAAGGAATCCAATAAAACACCTACAGTAAAATTAATTTAATATGAAAAGCTAGAAGATGTAAGCCATTGAATGACCCATGTCCTTTGTACTTACATGAGAAACAAGATATTACTAGGTTTATGTAAATAAAAAATAAAAGGTTACTAAACCAGTGAAATCAATTAGCTTTTTTTGGCGTCATTGTCATAAAGTTTACTTAAATAAAATTTAAATAAAAAAAAAAAAAAATTATAACCTAATAATACTTATAGTTGATGTGAAAATAACTCTGCATACTGTAAGGGATTTCAATACATTTACTTACTCTTAAAAGAAATATAGTGTATTAAAAATTAAAAGTGAAAATATTTTTCAAATTGCAGTTAAATAAAACGTATTCTAACCTAAATACCCCCCCAAATTTTTAAATATACAAATAGAAAAAATGCTGTAAGAATCTTTGCCGTTAACAATAAAATTTAAAAAAAAAATCCAGACAACATGCATTTAACGGTTGTCAGATTTCATTGAAGAATACATCCCTAACTCCTACCAAAACTGATACATCAAAATACAGACATAATGAATACGCAAACACCCCTCGTCTGGTTAAAATGAATTTCTCTATTTCCTTGGAAACGTGAATTATGATTTTTGCTGACTTTAAAACCCAGTAATTTTATAAGTTACTCCAAAATTCGCTTGAGGATGAAATGGAACTAATGTCTTTAATTTAATTACAAAATTAAATTTGGACCTTCCATTTTTGAAACATGGTTAGAACTGTGTAGCGAAAAAAAATCATATTTTAAATCAATTAATTTATAATATATATATATATATATATATATATATATAAATTCATGAATCGTTCATACAAAAAACAAATATAATGGTTAATGATTTAAATTGCGAGAATACATCATCGCAAACAATATAAATAAGATACATCAACCCCGAGCCTGTATATGAATGATATGATCCCTGTTTATAAATTCCAGTTGCATAAGGTATTTTTAATTTTTTACAAGCTTTCGTCTGTTCCTACAGACATCATCAGGTATGGAAGTAGATTTTGTTCTTGTTTTTACTTCTCGGTAATAAGAGGACAATGAAAATAGAGATGTAATCCGAAAAAATGCTATGAGAAATGTGTTATTGTTTTGGAACATGCAGTCGCAACGCTGAGTTTGAATTTAAATTTTAAGGTTGTGCGTTTTTGTACAAATATAACAATAAGAGAATTCTTTTTTACTGGTTGATTTTCCATGAATATGGCATGAACTATATTGTTCAATAATTACAGTAATGTCACACTTATTATCCGAAAGTTGCATGTTGGATCAGTTATTTTAATTTCAATTAAAAGGTGCAATTATAATTTATAAATTCATGAATCATTCATACAAAAAACAAATATAAAGGTTAATGATTTAAATGGCGTGTTGCAAATCAAAGTGACCAATCTTTATCAATGTTTTTGAAATTCTACACTCAATTAGAAGACAACTTAAACTACAACCAGGAAGATGTTCATTTCTTTTCTGACCTGATGAACCGAATTACTTCAAAAATTATAAAGTTAAGCAAAAAATAAAAAAAATCTAATTCTTTTCTGGTACGCCAGTCAACTATTATTAAGGTTTGCAAATAAATTTCTTCTAAACAAAGAAAATCAATGAGTTATTTTTCCCCTAAATAAATTTGTTTTTATCTAGCAAATAAACTTAAAATCAAATATTAAAAATAATTAAAAGCTTTTAATTTCATTTTTTGAATGTGTAGATTTCTAAATCTACAAGTATCACCTGTTCTTTTTTAGATACACATTTTAAAACTGAAATTAAAAACTATTTTAATCATTTTAATATAATCTTACTTAAGTGTATTATTCACCAGATAAAATCACAAATTTATTTGTAAAAATAAAATGAATTAATTTTCCTTGTTTAGAAGAATTTTATCAATGGAACAATAACAAAAACCCACTGAACACTAGTGGCTAAAAAAGAATAATTTTTACTTTGAGTTTTAAAAAAATGACTTGCAGGTTTGAAAATCTACACATTGAGATTAAAACTTTATTTTTTTAATATCTAATTTTACATGTATTTGCTAGATAGAAACATAATTTTATTTGTAGAAAACAGACTTGCATATCTGGAAATATTCACATCTTAAAAGTGAAATTAAGAACTATTTTAATTATTCTTAAAATCTAATTTAGGTGCATTGCCTAGATAAAAAACAAGTTTATTTATAAAAAAAAAAAAAATTAAAAAAATCTTCATTCATTTTTCTTGTTTACAACAACTTTATTTTGTGATTGGCATAATGTCTTACTAGAAAACCCTTACAAAAAATCCGACTTCATAAAATTTTTTTTTTTTTTTTTTGAAAACTGAAACAAATAGATTTCACTTTCAGACATATCGTATCTCCTTTTTTTTTCTTCATTTTTTTTGTAAACAAATAGATTTCACATTTATTTCATAAAACTAGTCAAATGTTTTTAACATATTTTTGTTCAAACTTTTCCTCTAACAAAAACAGTATAAATGTTGGTAAAATTTAATTTTATTAACATCTGAAAGTCTTTTTCAGTAGTGTTTCTTTGGATATGGTCACTCAGTAGTGATGTAAAAATGAAACCAAAATCATTCAATTTTGTAAAAAATCTCAATGCAGTTTCACGGTATGAAGATAAAACCAAAAAAAGTTGGATTTTTGGTTAAACTACACATCTCTAGTATAAACTGAACTATTTGTTAGCATTCATCCTCTCTTTTTTTTTTTTTGGTTCTTAGTCTTGGCCACATCAGTTCCATGTATGACAAAATGTCTTTCTTTGAAAGAAGTAACCATGCCATAACACCTGTCTAATTCCTTCTTCTGAGAGCTGTGGTTAACTTTAGGCAATATTACTGTTTTCATACCATATTCTAATGCATCAGTAGCAACAATTATTTCCAAATTGTGAGAAAAATTAATTCCAAAGTTAGTATTTTTAAATACATTCAAATAATTTTGTTGGTCAAATGTAATTTTTTTTAAAGGCAAAAAGTTAAAAAGGCACATTTGTCGTATTCTGGTTGTTGTAATTTCTAAATTCAAGAAAGTGTTATATTCTGGATATATTTGTAGGGGCTGATACTAAAAAAAAATGCATTTTTCTATACAGAGTAAATCATGTATTTAAATAAATATTTCTTCAAATTATGCTTTGTGAGTTTTAGCATTTTTATGATTATAATGTTATCCAAATTTGCAACAATAAATAAGAACTTTGTCAGCATTGTCTTTTATAGTATGTTAAATAATTGCTGGAGCAGAGGCATTCCTATTGATATAATCCTCAATCTGTATTAATATTAGTAAAGATTTAATTCTTCTGCTTTAAAGGTCTGTTTTGGGGTAAATATTAGGTTGGTGCAAAAATAATGTCGTTTTCTCACATAGTGAGAAAACGACATTATTTTTGCACCAACCTAATATTTAACTTTTCAAAGCACCTCTCTTTATCTTGTAATGCCTTTTTTCTTTTTATTCCAGTGAAGAAATTTTTACACAAACATAACACATTACTTTCTCTCACAATCCACCACTGTGTACATTAGAGATCTGAAGAAGTTTTAACAGCAGACAACAGTTAAATTTAAAAATACCCAGTTTTATTGCATAGAACAGTGAGAAAAATGAGAGAGGAAGCTTCATTGAATTTAATGATTATTGGAGTTAAATAAAAATTCTTTGTGAAATAACAAAGAAAATCAATTTCAAGAAATTAAATGGGTTTGCTTCTAAGTTAGAAACTGGGGACCAGTGCCACCACAGTATTATGAAAGGCATCTGTTTTATGTTTGTTGGAGATTGCCATAACATTTGTCATCACTAGGAGTAGCAGTGATTGTCAATCACAAATTGGTAAGTTTTCTTAGTTCTTGCTTCTTTTGCTGCAGACACATCGGCATGTTTGCACATGCCAACTACCTTGACATCTGCAAATAAAACACTGCCATAAAATAAGTTTAGTCAGCACTCTAGACATTTACATCATTATTTTTAATTGATTCAAACTGATCCCATGTTAGATATTTTGGATCAAATGATTGTGGTGTTGAAAATAGTAAGAACATTTTTATTGTAAGTAGATAAACTTATGGACATTGCAGTCAAACCTTAATCCATGTTTTTTTTTTTTTTGAGATATCTGAAGATATATTTGTTCTGTTGTAAATTGTCAACAACTGACACTAAGGAAGACATTTTTGTTATGGCAAACAAGGAAAACAATTTAGACTGTGTACTGATGGAAAGTCATGGAGGTTTTGTCATTTGGATGAAGAGGAAAGCTTAATTAGTTTTTTCATCAGAAAACTCAGCCTCTGAATGTTTCCATCAAGAACACCATGTAGTTGTGAATAATGTTATCCAAATTGTTAACTTTTATTTGAACTGATGTATTTTCCATAAAATGTGTCAAAATGGAATTACCTTGCCAGAATTGTTTCTTCATGCTTATGTTTGTTGGTTGACTTGAAGGATTATTGAACTAAATACTCAAATGAAAATTTTTCTCAAAGTAAAGATGCATAATCTGTCAAGATCTTTAAAAATCCTGCTTTGGTGACATATCTACCTAATTTAGTTGGTATCTTCATGTACCTGAATGAATTGAACTCAAACATTCAAGGTGAAAATCAAACACATTAGTGAAAGAAATTGTTTAATGTAAGAAGAACATTGCATTTAGTAAGTTTAGCCAGGAGGAAAACAGCTGTTTTCCTAGACTGAATGCAGTGCTGAAAGATTTGTTAGAAATAGCTTACTGGTGTCTAAAATGTTTTTTGAAGATCATTTGAAGAGGACATAGATAGACATCTGACAGAATATGCTTGGAATGAACATCAATGAAATTGAAGAGATCCCAGATTTTCAAGAAAAATTTATAGATCTCAAGATAATTAGGTGCAGAAATAATATTTTAAGTCTTTTTGTATTCTAAATGCTGGGCTTGACTTAACTTGACTTGTGAGACTGAAAAAGGCTCATCTCTTTTCCAACTAGTATATTCTTTGTGAACAAGAATTTTAAGCATTTGTGATGATCAAGACTAAAGCAAGGATCCATCTGGATCATCAACTTCCTTGTCTACATAGTTCATAGTCAACATAGAATACTGTCTTTCCTGATAGCAGAAGGGGAAAAACTTAAAGCCTGGTATTATATATTATAGATGAGAGAAATTGGAAGGAACATTTCTTATTGGCTTTGGTGCTGATCAGTACCATTATTGTTTATTGATTCTTGGTTGATTTATTGCAATGCAATAAAGGTTACACAATGTTTATTCCTGTTTTATTTCTTAGTGCATCTTTGCAATGTCTATTGAGAGATGCTGTGCTATTTCAGCATGAAGCTGAATCTGGAAGAACTCATTTATAAAATAAATGCACATCACAATAATCATTAAATGTTTTCTGTCCGTTTTTTTTTTTTTTTGTTTTTTGTTTTTTTTAATGAAGTCCACTTGAAAAACATTATCATGTTAACTACAGTTTTTGTTCAATAAATTTACCTGCAAAAAATCAAGTCAGAACGGTTCATTCATTGCGAGTCAAAAGTTTTGTTTTGATCCAATTTTGCAATGCATTTACATGAAGTTATAGCTTTCATTTTGTTCAGTCAACATAAGAAATATCAAAATTTATTGATTATTAAAATAAAATTCAGTAAAATTTATTGGTTAAAACTAAAAGAAATACTGACATTATGTTTCAGTCCTGACTGCCAGGCCCCAAAATTCTTCAAAATTCAGTGGTATGGTCAAAAATGTTTAGAAGACTATGCTCTTCACTCTGATAGTTATAGGAGGAAAATATCAGAAGTGGTAGTAGTTGTAGAATAGTAACCTAATTTTGCAACAGTTAATGTTATTTCAACACCAAATATTTAAGATTTTTATTGAAATTTACAGGACTGAAAGATTATTATGTAGTGTGTTTTTTGAATTGATATATTTAAAAATTGACATATTTATAAACACCATCTTTGATGCAACAGACTACAAAAATGTGTAAATATTAGTTTTAATTTGTCTGAGATATGTGAAGGGAAAACTATTGGTTTGTTCCTCCATCTTCCATTAGTTCATTATTTGTTTTTAATGGTTTAAGACACATTTTTCATCAAATGTTTACTGATAGCAGTTTTGTAAAAAATGCTAAAGTTTTGATCCACCTTTCTAATCTGAAAAGAACTTTTCCCACCATACTTGATATGCTAATGTCTTAAATAGTGAATTTTTATAAAATCTAATGTTTCAACTGCTGGTTTAGTTTGTAATATAAAGACTGACCAAACTCTATGCTAATAATATAATCCATTGTCTTTAGAAGTAGAATAAAATGACTTTCAGAGTTAAATTTGTACAAGTGTTTCAGGCTACTTTAAAGAATATTTCAAATATAACCATGTACTAAACTGAATCTCATGTCTGTTTTACAGGTGGTATCATCAGTTCCGTTCAAGTGATGAAAGAAGTCTTGCAATCAATTTCTGGTTTAGTCACCTTTGGTGGTTCAATGAATCAGATTGTACAAGAGAAAACAGGAACAGAATTCTTACATTAAAAGAATTACAGGTGAAGCCAAACAACGAACATGATAGGTAACAAAATAGCTAAAATTATATATTCATAGAAATTCAGTTTTTTTTTCTCTCTCTCTCTCTCTCCACACACACAATTAATAATCAAACAAATCCTTTTACCTCGTATGGATATTTTTGAATATTTTTCACCTTGACAAATTTTGTCAATGATCCAATTATTATGAGAGCTCAATTATAGGACTTAGACCTCATGCATATATGTGTGGATGAATTTTTCACCCTTATGTAATTACCAGAAATTTTATAAAAAATGCAATATTAATAATACTATTAGAATGAAGAACCTTAATAAGAAAAACTAATTTTAATTCTGTCTCTTCATAATTTCTTTACTAGGAAACAGGACAGGTAGATGTTTAACTTCAGATCATATTTACATATAGGATTCATAAGTTCAACTTGTAATATCAAATACACAATTACTTTGTAAAAATGCAAAAAAATGAAACTTTTTTTTTTTTTTTTTCCCCAACTCATATAGAACATAACTTTTTGACTTCATTAAAAATATTTTTTCATCAATTGCTTTAAGTCAATGCTTCATTTCTTTTTTATATTTTTGCCTGTGTTGTTTGTTTTCAGATCTAGACTACTTGCTAAGTGGTTGGGGAAAGAAAAAGTTAGCCGAAAGGAATTTCTCTTGGAGATTTCTCAGTTAGACAAAGAGGTTCAGTATGATGTATGTAACTATTTTCATTCCTTCACTCAGTAACTTAGTGTACTTATTTAAATTATACAAAAATAGTAAAAATTAAAATATCACTTATAACATTTTAAGCTCTTTACCTGATAAATTTGTTAAAGATTGTAACACTATTTTCAACCTTTTAGAAAGCACACAAACATTTCTATTAAATGTTGATTTAATTTAATAAAAATAAATACCACCAAAATTTAATATTAATTCATGATCTTTATAGCAAATTTCTTTCAGATGGTGCTGTCAATATTATTTTTTATTTTTAAGCTTTTCAATGATGCTGATGCAGATGGAGATGGCGACCTTTCATGGCCAGAGTTATATTCATTTGACATAAAAAACTACATGCTCCAGACATTGGCTGGCATTTCTACAAACGAGTTGCCAGGGTGTAAGCATACACCAGATGACTCTGAGGACATGAAGATAAGAAAATATCCACAGCAAGCCAGAGATGAGTTGTGAGTGGAGATAATAACAAAATGGATACTATATATCCTAAAGTACCAAAAATCTCCCATTTTCCTTCTTTTATTTTATTTTTTACATGCTTCAGTTTTATTTCATTAAGTGTAACACTTATGGTTTTGCATATACCACCACCTACACTAGCAATTCTGGGTATGATTGCCTTAATGACACATTTATTTTTTTCATATTACCTAGTCCTTATAAAATAGGCATTCATAATCAGTTTGCAAATGTTAACATTAAATATTTAATCTATTTGTTTTTAACAAACAAAATAGAGAAAAATATAACTGGAGAAATGCAAAAGTGAACTGAAAAGTTATCGGCTCAACACATTTCCACAAATCAGTATTTTAATGTTTCATCATTGAAATAATTATTAGCAATACCTCATAACTTGGTTCTTAGAGGAAAAACTGTTTTTTTTTTTTTGGTGGGGGGGGGGTTATTACTTTATTATACTTACATAAAACTGTTATTGGACAGAACTTAAGTCTTATTTTTTCTTTGTGTATTTCTAATCCTGAAACAGTTAAAATTCATTTCAAAAGAAATATAAGTGGAACACTTTTTTAAAGAAAAATCCATTTTGGGGAATTAGGTTAAAAATAGTCTACTAATATTTTTGCCAGATCTCAGCCATTCATATAGAAATTTTATAAGAATTTCAGTTTACATATCATTTTGTATATAACAAAAACATTTGGTAAATAAATCTGTGATTGGTTTTCATATCCTAAGTTGTCGTGTCCAAATTTTTGTCGGTTCATTTTTTATAAGTTAACGGACGTTGGATAATATTCCCAAAATTTTTTAAAATCTCATTGCTAATGTCATTTCCATATACACTTGTGTTTCAGAAAAATCTATTCCTTATGAATTATACACCTGAAGTCAACAGAATGAATTGGTCAAAATGTAATCAGCAACACAAAGGATGGGTTTAGTTTTCCAAATTAATTTTAGAATGATAATGACACTTTGCAAAATTGTAGGCATCTTCCAATAATGATGTTCAGATGAACTGCTAAACTGTTTTCATCAAAATTCACTATATAAGAAGCATAATTGTTAAAAATTGCTATTTCAAGCAATATGTCTCTTGATCAATGCCTATCATCTTGAAGCATTTGCAATTATACTTTACAAAATTATACTTTACAAAAAAATGTGTTTTCATTTAATAGCATTAATTTGATTTTCATATTTCTTTCTTCAAAAATATGATATAAAATTTCATAGTCAAGAGATAGGATGAAAGAATCTAAGGGATTCATCTCATTTGTAACTTGTGTTTTCACATAATGATCACCATTAAATCAAAAACATAGGGAGGCTTGTTCAACCTTTTAATTCATACCTCAGTTTGTACTACTGCTGAATGTTGAGACAAAGACTAAAAAATGAAGATCCAATATTTAATGGAGTCTGCTAAAATCTCATTGAAGTTTTCCAAATCACTGTCTGACAAGTAATGTATGCCACTAAATTCATTTTTGACTTCCATTATAAATTGGGGTGTTTCATTCAAAACAGCTTGCCTTTGAAACTCTCATATATATATATCTCTATCTATAAAAGGCAGGATGTGTGTGTGTGTGTGTAACGAATGCACGGCCACAATTTTCGATGTATTTGCACCAAAATTTACATGCACATGCTCCAAGTTAGTGGGAAGGCCAAGGCTGACTTTGCATTTCCCAACTCCCATCGATAGTGGAAATAATCGAATTTTTTCATGCTTCTACGGCACTTTTCATCTAGTTTGTGGCCATTTTGTACTGGCCAGTGTGAGAGCCTTTAGCTGGCTGCCACAAATAGGCAGGAAGATTCTATTGGCCAGTGTGAGAGCCAACAGCTGACTGACACAAATGTTAACTAGCATGCTAGCATGCAAAAAAAATTGATAGCTGCATTCGTCACAAGTGGGGAAAAATTTAAATCTGCATGGCACTTTACTTTAATTGGCTCATTCGCTTGCTTAAACCCAACGTTGATTCTGATTCCACAGAACTGGGTTGGGTGTGAAAAAGTATTTGTTGTTAACATTCTTTTTTCATTTGGTTTTTCCAGAGTCCTTTTTTAAAGCTTTTGTGTTCATTTTGTTTAGTTCTTTTTTCGTAACAGATTTAATGTTTAGTATAGAGCTTAGAAAAAATTTGCAGTGAGATAGGCAAGAAGTAAGGCATGTAGCAACATCAGCACGGCAAAGGGCACTCCTTTAAAGGCAAGGAAGAGCAAAAATATTTTGAGTCAAGTGATAGCGATTGCTGTAGGAGTCGTATGATTTTTTAATCAAGCACGGGCAACGCCAGGCCATGCTGCTAGTATATATATATATCTATATATATATATATATATATATATATATATATATATATATATATATATAAAAGAAATATAGTCTTAAGGTGTGCTATATTTATGGAATAAAGTGCTCAATATCAGAGATAGAGCGTGTGTAGATATAAATATAAAAGTGAACATAGAAGTCACCACTTAGTCTGTTTCATGCTATATGCAATCGTCAGGCCACGTGTGCTGTTATTTTTCTCAGTTATTTATGTATATACGGGTCAGTGGTGCATTGTGGGTAGTCTATTATGGCGGTTATTTTACCGGAAGTCGTTTGTTTATTTACTCAGGTTAAATTATATTGCTTGCTTTTTATTTTTATTTTATTTATTATTATTTTTTTTAATTGGTGTTTTTATTAACATAGTAAAAATTTGTTTATATCACTTATTTAATAGTTTTGTTTTGGTCTGAGAATTTAATTAAAGCTATTTGTTTGGTTTTGAGGTTGATTGTTGTATTCTAACGGAAAAAATAAAATAAAAACAAATAAATAAACAAATAAACAAAATAACAATAAAAATAAGCAAAATTAATTAATCCAAACAAATTACCAAATCACACCTGTTAGAATAGGCGAAATAGAATAATAATAATAACAAAAAAAAACAAAAAACAAACAAACCCAAATAAATAAATAAAGTAAGTAATAAATAAATTAGCAAACCATTATGACCAAAATATTAGTTAGTCTAAAAAATCAAACCTAAAAATTGGATGAAAAAAAAAAATTAAAAAAAAATAAAATAGCTATAACTGTTATATAATGATAAAAAAATAAAAATAGAAATAAAAATAAAAAATAAATACTACGTTACTTAAAAATCAAAAACCGAAAAGAGAAAATATACAAGTAAAATAAATTGACCTAAATTCATCCAAGTTAATAAATAAACAAACCAATCCCGATAAAGTTACCGTTAGAAAAAAACAAATAAAGATAATCAACCCAAATAAACACAAATTAAAAACTGTTCTCGCCAAAATAATAGTTAGAATAAACTACAACAATCAACCTCAAAACCGAACAAATAGTTTTAATTAAATTCTCAGACCAAAACAAAACTATTAAATAAGTGATATAAACAAATTCTTACTACGTTAGTAAAAACACCGATTAAAAAAAATAAATAAATAAAATAAGAAACAAAAAATAAAAATAAAAAACAAGCAATATAATTTAACCCAAATAAATAAACAAACGATTTCCGGTAAAATAACCACCATAATATACTACCCATAATAGACTACCCACAATGTACCACTGACCCATATATATATAAATAGCCGAGAAAAATAACAGCACATGTGGCCTGATGATTGCATATAGCATGAAACAGACTGTCGCCTCTAAGTGTTGACTTCTATGTTCACTTTTATATATATATATATATATATATATATATATATATATATATATATATACTAAAATACCAATTGGTTGACAATGTACATAGAAAAGGCACTGCCACCAAGCAAATGTAGATAAATATATTTATATCTAACAAAAGTGAGATGAGCCATTCATAACATGATTTTCAAAATGAATTAACACAATTTAATCTAAAAATAATTAAAAAGAAATTCATAAAATAACTGGGTAATCCATTAAAAAAAAAGTAATATTCTTTGCTTTTAAAGATATGCATTTTTATTTTTATTTTCCTTTTGAAAGTTAAATTTGTAATGACAGTTAACTACACTGTTAGGTTTTATTATGCAAGTCAATATTTTCACACAATCTATTGATACCGGTAACATTTTTAGGATATACTTATATATACCATGTACATTTCAGCTCAGTTGTTTTAATTAGAAATATTTTCAATAAATTAGTGATGTGAGATTTTATTCAAGGGTTGTTCATCATATTTTTAACAAATATAATAGTATAGTTATTCCTATTTTTTTTTTTTTTTTTTTTTTTTTTTAATTTCACAAGGCATTTATCTTTTACATAGTAATCTTCATTATCAACACAATCTATATTCTTGATACTTCATAAGTTGAAATCATTTTGCATATTTCAATTCTATAATTTGGAATCTTCATTAAAATCAGAATTCACATTTTACAGATGAAGTCTGAGATGGCTTGAGAAAATTAGTTATCAGGAACACAGTTTATAATTCAGGGTACAAAAGAGAAGAGTACTGCTGAAGATTGATAAAATGACTGAATAATAAGTAGAATTAAATTCCACATGAATAATCAATGGTCATTGAGGAAAAAGAGCTTCACCATCAGGTCCGGGTATAAATATGCCAGCAAATGAGACACCAAACAAAATAACCACAAAAACTATGACAAATGTGACTGTAATCAACACAGCCCTCAAGATGGAACACCAAGTTTTATGGAATTGAGCTGGTGCTATAGTGCTGAGAAGTGCGGGACAAACAGTCAATGTGAACAAGATGGCTACACTTGTGTTGATGGCAATGATCCAGCCAAACTTGCTGAAAGGGAGGATAGTGCTATATGTGAGCGGTATAGCTGCAGTTACTGTTGTGATAGCACTACTAATAATAGATACACCAATATGAGTGATGGCAGCACTGGTACGCCATTGACGAGTTTCTGAGGGACTCTGTAAAATCAAAGATACAGCATAAAAATTTCTCAGTCAAATAGGAAAAAAATATTTTCATAACAAATTATTTTGCTTAAAATCAATTACCATCATTATAGTTTAGGAATTTTTTCCAGATTGAACAGTGTTTTACAGAGTCCCTTGGTTTTAAAGTCATTCCCCAGGTTAAAAAGGGAATACAGGTTTGATTTGTGTTGAGAGGCACATTTTTATATAAGCTTATCTCTAGGATGGTAGTCATTAATTTCACTATTTAAAAACAAAAATGGTATGGTATGTATTTCCCAAGAAGTTATGGTAATTCACAAATAAAGAAAAGGAATCTGTGGAGTGTCATGGTCATCTACATCCTGAACAGATATAGCATTTGAAAAAAATTGTAGAAATCAATATTAAATGTAAAATTTCTAATAATTTGTTGAAGGTGTAAGACAAAGCTACAAGTTTGACAATGTTATTTTACCTGAATTATCTTGAGTTTTTTTCCACTGATGAGATACCCTTCTACAAGATGAACACAGTAGTCAACAGACGAGCCAACTAAAATGGACAATGACACTGCCTCAATGGAGCCTATTTCCCAGCCAAATATACAGAACACACCCACAACAAAACAGATGATACCTGAAAAATAAATGAAAATAAGTGATATTTTTAGTGTAAATGTTATTGCATTATCCTGACACAAAAATGCTTGTAAATTGTTGACATGATTGGATTTATTGGTACTTAAAGAAAATCATGACTTGTAAAGACTTAAGTAAATCTGAGAAGAGAGCCTTCTTTTGGCAGAATCCTAAAGTTTATATTAATACGTTGACTGTCAGAGGTCAAATACAAAATCTGACTTCAAATGCTAATTTTATAATAGCCAACTTAGGAAATAAAGAAATTTTATGAGTTAATTTAGTTCAACTGAAGTCTTCACATTGTTTTTCAAACTAAACATATTACTGCAAATAGTCATTAGAGCCCGCAGATGAAAATGTATCAGAAAATGCCAAGCACAAGATAACTCCTAGTGAGCATCATAATAAAAACTGCCAACCACAAGTTATCTATGTGGTAAAGTGAAAACAGAGCAGCTCCAGCACAGCTATGGCAGTAGTACTCCATTTTCAGTTTGATCTTACTCTTGTACAGGTAGAGCATAGCAGAAGGAGTCAGATACTTACTGGAATGGTACATGGAACTGACTGTTTTTCCAGCATCTTTAGTGATGGATTGTATATAAAAGTTCTACTTAAGCTCACCCCAGATCTTAAGTCCCAACAGGTATTCAAGACAAGGAGCCTCCTTGAAAGAACACTTGTTATAAAAAAAAAAAAACTGAAGGTGAATAGTCCTAAGCCCTTTTAGAGCCTTCTTAGTATAAAATTAAGGAAAATATTAAATTTAATCTATTAGTGTGAAATTAAAATAAAAGCCTCAAGAAAGATTTTTCATTTTTAAGAATTCACTTTAAACTTTAGGTATTGCATTTTTTGTGGAGATCCCTTCATTAAATTGAAGATTGCCTGCAAAAGTTTTATGTTGATAACATTTGTAAAATCCTTAGAAAAATTCATAAGATTGTTATAGTAAAAGAAAAAAAATTCATTCTTTTTAGTAAACAGATTAGAATTAAGAAAAATACACAAGGTACAGAAAAAGCATTTGACATTGACATAAGAAAAGGCGTACTTTTAAAAGATTGTGAATTGAAATTTAAATTCTGTGTGTGTTACAGTGAGATTCTTTTAATTTAACTCTCCATCAAATGGTATGTCCTATTTGACTGCACTTGGGTATCACTCAGTAAAAACAATAACAGCAACATTTTGGCAATAATTTTGTTTTTACTGAATAAAACCAGTTGTTATTGATATCAAGAAAGAAAAAAATGTTTAGCATATTTATTCTTATGCATCACTTTGTTTAGGTGACATTCATGTAGAAAGAACAGTTTTACATAGTGACAAAACAAGATGAAGCTTTGTGGACTCCTCTCTAAAAAGAGGTGGAAACTATTAATTTGCACTGTAAATAATTTCATATATACATTCGGGCGCACACATATACACATCCATATCCCTTCAGAGTGTAGGTGGTTATAGCTCTCTACAGATTCCTCTCGCTTATCTGTAAACTGCTATGACTTCTTGGGAAAGATATTATTTCATTGCCTTCTCTTTGGCTTAGAGTTCAGAGGTTTTCTTCTCTTAGACTAATTACTACACAAGTCTAGAGAGTTCAGTCTACCCTGCTATTTAATCCATAGTTGGATTAGACACAAATTCCTGTCTTTCCAATAGGTAGTTATGTAAAAGTGAATGTAGAAGATGAGGGTAGAATTTGCACTTTTCACACATCCATTTTCCTATGTAATGAGTTAATAAATAATTTGGCAAAAAACTATTTAAAGTCACATATCACTTTAAAATAGTTGTCTTGCAAATAATTTATTAACTCATTACATATAAAAATGTATTGTTATAAAAATCTTCAGTCCAAAGCTTGGAAGAAACAATATGGATTATTCATAAAAACATGAATGCTAAATTTCTTACCAAGAATTGTAACACAGACAATAAAGAGAAAAGTAATATGGCCTGTGAAGATAGCTGTAGCTATAATACAAATAACCATGGATAATGCAAGGCTGTAGATAGCACTGCTGACTAATATCACTTCTTGTAGGACCTGGAAAAAGAGAAAAAAAAAACAAATGCAAAATCTAATTTATTCATAGCCAAAAGACAATCAGTAAATTTTGTTCAATCAGAAATCACAGCAAACAAAGCTGGTCATGTTCTGAATTTGTATTTTTATGTAATTCTAATTTTTGAGACATTTGTTAGAATTTAAACTGTCAAAATTTCAAGTTTTTACATTAATATTATTAATCAGTTAACTTCAACTACTAAAAAATATAATCTCGTATTCATGAAATAATCAACTGAAATCATTCTTTAATCTTGTTAACACCTTTCTTTTTTAACATCAACATGAATATTACTTTTCTTGATCTCTCTAATATGAGTTACATGGAATGCAGGAAAAAATATTGGCCTATATTTTCTAAAAAAAAAATTCTTTAAAAATGAACATTTTTAACTGGAATTATATTTTAAAAAAAACAGTAATATGTTGCTTAGCATGACATTACCATATTTTGAAGTTTCTGACAAAAAATTCTTTACAAATTTACTAATTGTTGGATTTTAATAATTTTCATTTGTAAATTCATCTTGAAACATTAAGGTCACAGAAGAAACTTTGTCCAACTACCATATTTTTAAAAAATTAAAAGAATCCTGCTCTGAGGCAATGTTTAGACTTATGAGAATGAAAATTTCTACTTTCTCATTTTACTCACAGAAAGAATAGATAAAAACATTATCATGCCTATTGAAATAAATGTGTTAAACTAATTTTTTGACATTTTTTGTCTTATATAATTATTTATAAGATACTTGAAGAGCATATGAACAAAAACAATTTTTTCATAATTTTAGAACATAATCTTAACACCCTGCTCCCCTTTCTATATGAACAATCGCGCTGGCCGTTACCATGGAAATTTTGATTTCAATAATGAATATGCTATTAAAACACATAAATTACAGAAATAAGTTACTCAAAAAAATATTTCGCTTGAAGATGGAACAGAGCTTACTTTAATTCAAATAATTATATTGAAGTTTTCGGCTCTTGTTTTGAAACATGAGAACTCTTATGTAGTGTGTTGGAATCATATTTTTAAATAAATAATTATATTTATGCTCTACTTTTGTATCGAGCACTATTTTTTAAAAATAATAACGAAAATACTAAAGAACTTTGGATTATTTACCTAACCAGTTCTTTCCTATTTTCTATATATTTTCACATATACACACACATATATATATATATATATATATATATATGTGTGTGTGTCATTACCTACAAGACAAGATATCCCTGGAGATAGGCTGCAAAACAAGAATAATCAACCCACATAGATTAAATAAAGTGTTCAAAGTTATCTGGATTAACAGAGGAGGGTATAACAACTAAAAACATGATAACAACAACAAAGATTTGGACATTTATAAATGGTCAGTTAACTGTAGTGAGCTCCTATTGTCATGGGACCATATATAAGTAAATGTGAATTCCTCAGGATCTTAGTCCTGATATTACTGTACCATACATAAACAGGTACATGACACTGTGCGATTTGGGACAGTGGTGTGGGATATATATCTTTGCTTGTGATATTCTTAGTTGTTCCATCATCACCACCTTCATCTAAGACTGTAAGCATCTCATGGTTTGTTGTGTACCTAACAAGACTTGAATAGCCTGTGGTTTTTTCAATTGTTCTTTCATTGGAAATAAAACTAATTTACTTGTCAGAAATAATGGCCAAACACCAGAGTATGATTAAAGGAATTTTTTATAAAATTGGTAAATAATAGGGATTCCATTATAGTTGGTTCACACATTTTCATAATTTGGTAAAGTTTTATAAATTAAAAAAAAAAAAGAATTGTTTTCATATTTATTTGTTTATAAAATGATAAAGGATAAATATTGCATTGTATTAGTTGATTGGCATTTTTAGAACATTGTAAATATAAAATTATTCTTGTACATAAACAATCTAATAAATAAATAGTGTTTAACATTTTTGCTGTAAATTCTCAAGAACAAGGAAAATGTATAAATTCACTTTCACATGTTTTGGCTCTTATTACAATTCTAATTATCACTTTTTAAAACAATAAACATTGCTGAGGAATGAAAGTAGTTAAAATAATAGATGTCAAGGGAAAAACTTGACACATCATATTTTTGCAGGCACAAAAATTAAACTTTGCCAAATTTTCTATATCCTTACCTAGTTTTATATTGTATAGTACATTTATATAACTAGATACTTTTTATCTAAAGAGTTATTTTAACTCTTAATTTATTGTAAGAATATTTTACATTGTTGTTCGAATTACATAAAGATTTTAAAAAAATACATATATGAGTGCTATTATAAGACTATGGAATACCTTATCTTTTAAGGACAGAAACTTCAAATATTAATTCAGCTTTTTGCATATAGTTTAAATGTATTGAAAGTATAATGTTTCAAGCTAACAGCTAATAACTTTGAGCTTTTTATATTCACTATAAAAGCCCATAATAATAATTATAGTTAATAATAATAATAAACATGACTGATTTGAAGTTTTTTCTTCATCTTTCATAGAGAAAAAATTCTAACCTTTCTCCAAAACCTTGAAACTTGTAAAA
Source organism: Acanthosepion lycidas (assembly GCA_963932145.1). Lineage (NCBI taxonomy): Eukaryota > Metazoa > Mollusca > Cephalopoda > Sepiida > Sepiidae > Acanthosepion > Acanthosepion lycidas. The sequence goes on along the minus strand of OZ010587.1, from coordinate 45,448,312 downwards.
TACTTTGGAAAGGAGGAGCATCTTTAAGAACCGTTTCTTTCAATTCTTCCAAGAAATTCTCCCATTTGGCATATTGATTGTAGGCTGTAAAGTAGGATTCACTTTTTGATGTTGTCTGACAAGAAAAACAATAATAGAGAAATATGAATAATGATCTATATTGCGATATGAAAATTTATTTTTTTTGCTCATACTATTGCTATAATATAGAAACATCACTGTAAAACTTTTGACCAATTGATTTTTTTTGGTTGACTTGTATTTTGTAATATGATTTTATTGTATGTGCTTCCATTATGTAACTTTCAAGATAAAACAAATATGGGCAAAAAGAATGATTTTAGATATCTAATTAGTGACTTAATTAGTATTCAATCAGTTAAATTTTAATATTAGGTTGGTGCAAAAATAATGACGTTTTTGACGTATTTTTTAACGTCAAAAAACGACATTATTTTTGCACCAACCTAATAACTGTTTTTTGCTACTTCATTACATTACTAAATGTGGCTCATCAATTATCTCAAATCTATGAATAGATTTTAATTCACTGATTAATTATAATATAAACCATTTTTTGTCTCATCCCACTTCTTTTGTCACTGGTTATTATAATAAGATTGATTTGTATATGCCACCTTTTTTGACTTCACCAAGAAGGCAGGACTCAAAATGAATGTCATCCCTGGAATGATTGAATATTAATTTAACAAGACTAGTTAGGTTTTTCATGATGATACAAAATTTTGTAATTAAAATTGTATTTATTCTAAAAGCAACTAATTTCTTTTAATAAATGGAGCACACATACACACAAACAAAAATAAACAAAACTTAAGCTCTTCTTTTTAAACTGGTGAATGAAACCTGAATAAAAAAAATAAAATGAATTTAGATATTTGTATTATTTTTCTCTAAATGCAAAAAAAAAAAAAACATTAAGATCTAATTGTAAGAACTAATTTTGCTTTAATAAACAAAGCAAAAAAATGATATTATTTTTCTGTCTAGTTTTGGTTGAATGAACCATTAACAAAAATATTTGTGTGTTATATTTTTTGCTTATTATAAAATAAATTGAAAAAATAAGGGAGAATTTAAATGCAATGCAGGTAATTGTAAATTAATTTTTTTTTTATAAAAATTTGTAAACTTTTGATTGTGAATAATTTGAATATGCTATTATTCTTTATATAGAAAATGAATGCATAACATACAATTCAAGTTAAAAAGTCTAAGTATGAAAATTAATAAGAACATTTCTGTATAAAATTATTCAATGTGATTTAACCAAAATGTTTAAATAAAACTAATATAGTGATTTTAATAAAAATTACTGTAAAATTTAACTATTTATTCATTTTTAAATCTCTAATATTTTATCTTTTCTAATTATTTTTATTCTATTTCTTAAATATTTTAATGGTGTCTTTATTATGCCATTAATAACTATAAAGGATAACAAAGTTAAAAAATTATTTGATTTTGAGATGGTTCCAGGACGATGGTGAAAAAAAATTAGTCTGGTTCCCTGAAAGAGGGGATCCTAAAAGCACTTGTATATTTTTTCTATCTTGTCAATTGTTGTAGCATGGATCTTAAGAGCAAGGTTCATTGTACCATTGTTTTTAAATTATCTTTTTTATTTATCATTCTGCTGAGTCTTCTCTATTGATTACCTATTTAGGTAGTGAAAAGAAGATCTGGAGAGAGATCCATCTTATCAAAAGAAAGACAACTGAAAAAATGCAATTGACTGAATAGATATAATTCAAGGAAGAAAAATACCATTTTTAATAAAATGTCTATCTTATGAACTTTGGGTATAAGATTTTGAGAATATTTGTACATTGACAAATAATCAAAGGAAACAAAACCAGTTTGACTGGCATGAAACACTTTGTGATGACAATTGAAGTTCATTGTCTAGAATCTGCATTGTTATTCTGGCACAGTCTGTTTATTTTGCTCTAGGCATGACCTTGTCCAAATAGGCCACTCAAGTGCTCGTATATATATATGAAAATCTTATGTTATTAATCAGAAGACAAAATATATTGTCATTTTACCCAAGAAGTGAGCTACAAAATAGAGATGTCAAAATAAATTGAGGACAGGCATTTAATTATCTCGGAAGGGTTATAACTGACAACCAAAATGTGACACAGAAATCCAAAGGAGCATTGGAATAGCAAAAGATGTTTTTCAACAGCTAAACAAAGTATAAAGAAACAGGAAAATTTCATTAGAAACAAAGATAAGAGTGCTGAATCTTATATAATATCAATCATCCTATATGACAGTGATGCTGGACAATTTCCACACAGATGTAAAGGAAAGCTGAGGCAACAGAGATGTGGACCTTCACAAGGATGCTGAGAATACCATGGACAGCACATGTATCAATGAGTAAGTTTTTTAAGGAAAATGGAAACAAAAAAATACTTAGAATCAGAAAGAGACAGTTGAGATTTCTAGGACATATTAGGAGAAAGGACTTAGAGTGCATATTGAAGGAATACAGTGAGTAACCTACCTAATGAGTCTGTGTATGTATATGGATGGTAAAACAATAACTAGGCGGGATAGTCAGGAGACAAACAGGGCTATAAAGAATAGGAAGGGACATGGTATATAAAAAAAGATGTCATTAATAAACACTTATCCAGTTGGGCTCCATAATCCCCTAACTCTCAGGCTGCCAATAATCAATAGATTTGTTAAATTAATTCTCTTACTAATTTATTTAATCTTTTAGTCCTTTCCTGATAATTTTGCCAGGACACATTACCTTGTTACTATTATTTTCAAAGTAATTAATAAAATTATCACAAACCTCATGGTCTTGTAATTCTAAAGTTTCCTATTTACACTATTTACATTGTTTGGACTGTTGTCTTTATTTTTCGCCATTGTACACTCTGACCTTCTTCAGGTTGGAATTTCAAACCAAACCCTTTATTTCATCCACTGGGGTAAATTTTTCTAGTTCCACATGCCTCTTCCAGATATCTCTGTTTCAGTTATCTCCCTTTAATAACTCAGCTCTCCATGTTTTTGTTCACCTCTGCTGTGGCCAGGTATTGAACTCACAACTCTTTGGGTCAAGTCACTGGATTACTTCAACCAACACTTTTATCCACATTTACTAGGCCATGTGTCCTTATAAATGTTATGGCCATTTCAAATCACCTGAAGAAGGCCGAAGCATATAACAGCTAAAATGTCATGAATATGATAACAAAGACAATAGTCCAATCAATGTAAATAGTGTAAATAATTACAATACCTTATCTCAGAAATATAAACAGATACTTTTATACAGTTTCCTATTTGTCAAATATTGCCAAAATAATTTTAGGTGAACCAGATCAGCTTGGAACACTCAAGTTTTTAGGACTCTCCAAAAATGTACTTTCCCAATATGGCTGCTTGCTTCTTTTAGCTTACCCCATTAATCAACTTTCTTGGACATCTTGAATAACTCCCAGTGGCTTGTAGTAGCTTCTTTTTTATTAATTAAACCATGGTTATTTTCAGATTTAAATTTGGATAATGTATCATATTGTATATTTTGGTAACCAGATCCTCTCCTGTTGTTATTTTACTTTCAGTATTAATTTTATTGTATTACAAAAATGAAAATAAGCACATTTAAAATATTTTATCAGTTAACATGCAAGATTAAAATAATGAATAACTGTAAAGGATAATTTTCTTTTGCTTTCATTACATTCTCCTTTAATATGGACTAAAGACATATCACATTTTGGTGAGGCATTCACGTGTCTTTCAGCAAATATCAACTATTCTAACTTGATTAAAGGTTAAATTTTTATAAAAATAATAATACAGCAGCTGTCAGAAATACTGAGGTGAATGCAATCTTTTTAAAATCATTCTGTAGTTTTAAACAAAGTCCTCACCGATTCAAAAGCAAATGCAATCCACTGTAAACCATTTTTGTTCTTTGTTAATCCAGCCAAAGCAGGAGCTGGTGTCTGATGTCCAAACACTCTGATAGTACCTGGCAAATTTTGACACTCTGGATATGCAGATAAGTATATTTTGAAGGCATCTGGCATAACTGCAGGATGAAAAAAAGAGGAACACTGATTGAAGTTATCAGCATTTAACAATTGCACCAAGAAGAGAAAGTTGAAATGGTATGGCCATGTCATAAAAGCCAACAATCTTTCCACTAACATCCTATAAGATTCTACCTTAGGACAAAAAAGAAGAGGCAAACAGAGGAAAAAATAGGGTGACAACATTACTGAGAAGTCTGGAAGTTCATTCACAAAGACATTGGCATACAACTAAGACGAGGGGGCTGGTTAGGTGCTTATCTGTGTAGTGACCCTATAACCACACACAATTATGGGACTGATGATGATGATTAATCATCAGTATCCTTCATGTTACATAAATTGATTGATTCAGTAATCTTAAGAATTTTGTTATAGAAATACTTCACAGTAGCTGATTTCAGAGCAATTAAGCTTTTAATTAAAAATCAAATCATTTTATATTTTGAAGTTATCTTTAAAAGTCTAAATTTACATTTCATATGCTGGCTGCTTAAAATATGAACTTTGCAAAGAATTGGAAAAATCTGGAAACATAAACAATATTTCAAAGTTGAATTACTTATAACATCAAAATAATATTAACCACAAAATATTGTGTTCCATTAAACAAGTGTAAAAAATAAAATTATTAAACCAACACTTGTTTTTTTTACACACGAATATAAATTATAAATGTTATGACTATTTCTGTTTCAATAGAAGAATTGAACACTTACAATCTGGCAGACATTGAGCAGTTCCATTACGAACAAGTTTTGAATTCTTGGCAATTAGTTGACATAGTTTACACAGAGTCACTAACAAAGTTGCATTCACTTTATTAAAGTTACCAAATGCATTCTGGAACTCAGGATCATATATCACTGTACCCTGCAAATAGATTTGTAAAAAAATATATAATTTTATGGTATAATTTACAAGATCTGTTTGTACATCCATCTGCCCAGTTAAAAGCTGGGTTATAACAATTACGGACCTTGAACTAGAGGACATTTAAGGCAGGGGTCAGCAACCTATGGTCCACAAGCTGGATCCAGCCCTCGAAGTGATTTTTATTGGCTTGCGAGAACTGATGTCCAATGAGTTGGCTCATCTCATTAGACTTGTGAGTCAAGGTGAGTCATGACCAGAGGTTGAAGTTGGACTCCATTAGACTGGACCAGTCCAATCTCATACCAAAATTTACTTGAAAATTTAATCCAAGTTCAGTCTGAAAATTCCAGGTCCAACTTCCACCCCTGACCAGTAGCTATTTTGTGTTTCGGTTTGTTTTGGTTTGGTTTGGTTTGGTTTACAGCATATCAACCTCAATGTGTCATTTAATACCGACAAGATTTTTATTGCTGGTAATATTGCTTTTTTTTTTTTTTAAAATGTATTGCTGGCAATTTTTTTTTTCAAAAATGTATAGCTGGTAATATTCTTCTTTTCAAAAATTTATTTCTGGTAATAATTTTCACAAAGTATTTCTAGTATTAAAACCTATTCTTACACTTTCATAGTGTTTTGACCCCAGTTTGGGGGTTAACTATTTACCCATATCTGGGACCCTAACAGGTGCTACCACCCCAGGTCAGGGTGGACCTGGGAACACCAGCAATTAAGAGGTGGTTCCACACTTCTCAAAACCTCCAGATCCTGTTGGATGTAGTTTATCATCTTACCCAGGATGCAGATGCTGATTTATCGTCATACCCAGGACGGTTTGTGTTTTGATCTGTGCAAGAATAATATAAACCAAAGAGAATAGAAGAAAAAATTTTTGATTTAATTCAAACTTATTTGATCATATGTTTGCATTGCAATGAATTTTTTTTTTTTGTCTTTCCATTCTTAAAATATTGCAAATAAATTTTATAGTAATTGGCTTGTGAGTCAACTCAAGTTAAATTATGACTCGACTTACATCATTTTTTATTTTAAAATTTGACTTGATTCAAGTCTTGCATATGAGTGCCTGCAATTGAACATAAAAAAATTGTGATTCTCTGGCCAGGTTGAGGTGCATGAATTTTGGTATGAATATTTTGTTCAACTTTGGTGTTTATTTAAAATTTAAATTTATTGTAATATGAGAGACGAGACTTTCAAAAATAATGAAAGGCCAGCTGTTACATTCTTCCAAAAATCTTCTGATTCACCCCCATTTAATGTCCACCACCAACCGGATGTGAATGCTATGACAGCAAAAACACAATTAAAAATGCATCATGTATGCAAGGCTCTGCACATCATATCCCCTCACACAACACAAAAATAATAACAATAATAATAATTATAATAATATAATATTAGCCATAACTAACTGGTATTATAACAATTGTGATATGAAAGACGAGGCTTTTGAATACAATCAAAGGCCTACCATTAAGAAAAATCGAATTATTCAGATGTAAAATTAGTAAAAAATTGAATTATTCATTTTAAACAATGATTAATTTGTTTAAACATTTATAAAATTAACCTCTATTTATTTGAATAATTTGGCTCTGTATTCTTGCTCTTTATTATTGTACAAAACTTGCTCTTTATTATTGTACAAAACTGTAATAGTTTATTTTTAATGTAAATTTTAATTTTATTTGTAGGAAAAAATTTTGATGACAATGAATACAAAATGAAGAAAAGTAGATGCTGAATGCTGAATTTTCCAAGATACTTGGACATTACTTTGAGCTCAGTGAGAAACTGGTTTGTCTCATGTCTAGAAAGCATTGCTGTGATTAATGTAGCAAATATTAGGCGACATTATAAGATGCACCATTGTGAAAACTTTAGGAAATTTACTGAACAAGCAACGAAAGATGAAGTTGAGTGGTTAAAATCTAATTTTTTAAAAAGAGAAAAGGTGAAAATGTGGCAAATACAATTGTCAGCTATAAAATCTAAAAACGCATTGCTGAAAAGATGAAACCTTTTACAGATGGTGATTTTTTTTTTAAAGAATGCATACTGGCAGTGTTGGATATTGTTTGTCTGGAAAAAGTCTTTCTTTGAAACCATCAGCCTGTCTCTGAGGACGGTGACATGGCGGGTTGAAGAATGTCAGCAGATGTTAAAAATAAATTAATGAACACCTGCAGTAAATTATAATATTTGTCAATTGCAGTCGATGAGAGTACAGACTTAAGTGACACTGCACAAATTGCTGTCTTAGTGTGAGGAGTGACTTCAACTTTTCAGTCCTTTGAAGAATTTATTCAGTTAATTCCTATGAGGGAAAGCATAACCAGAGCAGTCATCTTTGGAGCATTGTTGAAAATGATATCAGAGATGGAGTTTGATTTTTTGAAGCTAATTGGCATCACAACTGATGCCTCAGCAATAGGAGGACAAAAAAAAAGGCTTTGTTGCATTGCTGCAAGAATATATGGAAAGCCTTGGAATCACATGGAAACTTGTTAAAATTCATTGAATTATCCATCAAGAGACATGTGTGCCCCAAGTCTTTGAAATTTAAAAATGTTATGGATATTGTTGTGAAGGCCATGAATCTGATCCTATCTTGTGGATTAAATCATTATCAATTTAAACAGTTTTTACTATATACTGAGGCAGAAGATGGTGACCTTGCTTATTTCTGTGATGTATGCTAACTTAGCCAAGGGTCAATGCTAAAAGAGTACTTGCCTTTTACAAAGAGGTGGTGATATTTCTTGAAAACAAACATGTGGATAGTTCACATTTTTGAGATCCTGATTGGCTTGAAATTATTATTATTGTGGCTATTGTGCCTCATTTAAATATCTCAAATTTACAACTTCATGGTAAAACTCAGCTCATAAATGAAATATATAACCATATTGTTGCCTTTGAAAAAAGCTACAGTTGTGGGAGCATCAACTTAAAAAAAAATTATGTGCATTTTCCATCATTTCAAGGAAGCAAACCACAAGATTTGTGAATGTAATTTAGGATTTGAGAAATGAATTTGCATCACATTTTGCTGAGTTTCGTCTACTTGCAAATCAATTAAGATTATTCACTACACTATTTGATGTGAAGGTGGAGACCATACCAGAATTTCATTCTTAAGATGTTTCATTGATTGATTTCTATGCAAATATATATTTTTTGAAGTGGTAAGTATACTAACTTAGTGAATCATGCAAAAAAGATGGCACCTTGTTTGGAAGCACTTATCATTGTGAGCAATTATTTCCCAATTTGAAGCAAACTAAGAACAATTTCAAAACAAGATTCACTAATAATTATCTTGATAATATCCCGCTCTTGGCATCAACAAGTTTGAAGCCTAATATTGAGAAGCTTTCAAAGAACAAAAAACATCAAGTTTTCCATTAACTTTTTGGCTGCTAAGTATTTTTAAGAGTTTTTAAACAAATGATTCCAATGATGTCTTAAATTGAATAAATGATGTTTTTCAATTACTACATTCATCTGTGGTTAATACAGATTATTTGTAAATATAGTCAACACTAGTAGTTAGATTTTAGCATATGTAATTTCCAATAATTATTCTTTTATGGCCTTCGTCCGGCCCATTATCCATCATGAACACTTGATTCAGCCTGTGGAGGCAAAGAAGTTGCCAACCCCTATTTTAGGGCTTTCTGCATCTGCCTACAAGAAACAATGAAATTTTTTTTAAATTTCAATATTGACTGACATCTTGAACAATATTGAGATTCCACCAAAACAAAACCCAATAAGACATAATTTTCATTTCTTTCTCTATAGATAATCCTTTTCATACACAACTTCATAAAATAAGGAGTAAGTTTTTAAAATTACAGCAATGAAATAAACAATCAAAATACCTTGTCAAAATTGATGACATGTTCATTGGTGACATTACTTTGATCAAGGCCTTTAATGCCTAACACTATGTAAACAACAGCTCCACTTCCAAATGATGGCCGGTTTTTCAAATTTTCACAATGGCTACTTTGACACACATCAAAATTTTTCTCAACAGAACCTAGAAAAATTAAATAAAATAGATATTTTCCAGCAAATTTAGTCAGTACAGAAAAATCTCTTAAATATCAAATAATATCTGATCAATCTCAATAACACACACACACACACAGATATATATACAATATTATAATTATTTTTTTAAAAATATATAATCATCACAACACTGAAATTTCCATGTTTCAAAACTGAAACTTCAATTCAAATTCAATCATAAAAATTAAATTTAAACAAGTTAAAATTAAACAAGTTGTATAAAATCCATAGTTTATCAATGCAATATCTCTTCTATTGAGAATCCTAATAATGTTAGAGTCTTTATAAGATGTACAAATTTAAATTAAGATGGAACCAACACCAATGTTTCTTCAATAATACTAAATACCACAACCAGACATCCTTACCTAAATATTTCTGGCATTTAAAAGAAACTAATAAAACACCAACAGTAAAATGGAAATTAATAAAGAAAACAAAGACTTGTAGATCGTTAAATGACGCAAGTCCTTTGTGCATACATGAAAAGTTAAATATTATTAAGTTTCTGAAAAATAAAAATTCATTAAATCAAAGAAATGAAATAATCAGTTTTTGTAGACATTGCCAAATTTTTTCATTAAGTAATAGATAATTTTTCAAAAAATGAAACTCACAGATTTATATTTGATCATAAATAAAATAGTTTATGAATACAGTTAGATTCTAATATATTAATTTTAACATTACCATATATGTACTCAATTAGCAAATAAATATAATATCTTAAGTCGGTACAAATAAAAATATAAATATTAAAAATGTAACTAAATAATATTTGAATGCCCCTTTTGAAAAAATTGTAGTTGAAATTTATAAAAAAATAAAAATTAAATAAAATAAAAAAATAAAAATGCCAAATGTATTGAAACCCAGATGATGTGTTGGAACAGAGACACTACCACAAATTTCTACTTGAAAAAAGAAAGTTTGTATCAATAGAAAGATACCACATCCCCACGTTGACTTGACCAACTTGATAGCTGCAATACATTAGATACATGTGTTTTCTAAATAAGTTCAATCTTAACACACCTAAAACAACAATATCGTAAAATGAAAAGAAAATGGTTGAATCCGCCAACACAGTTATAATGACAATATTCTCCACACGTGACAATAACTGACATTATTTTCAGTTAACAATATGAAAATAACGTTCTCTACATTCTTCCAGTTGCTAAGAACATTCTGTTTATAGTTATTATTAGTTACGTTCTTTAATTAAATTCATTTTGTTTTTTGCTTTGAGAAAGTCCTCATTGGACAAAACACATCAGCAATAACTACAATTTTCCTATTGTCATTTATATTTATATATATATATATATATATATATATATATATATATATATATATATATATATATATATGTATCTATGTGTGTTTGTGTATAAATATAGTAGGCTGATGAAAGAAATTTAACAGATAAGATGAGAACAAAAATAATATTGAAAAAATTAATAATATTTATTGTTTATTATTGGCCTCTTGGCCAAATGGAAGCATTTATATTATATTATATTATTGTAGTGGGATTGGTTAAGCTAATACTAATTAGCATAATGATACCACTATATAGGCAGAACTTAAGATAGACTGGGAGAGTGTCACTTGTGACAACTACTACTACTGTGTGTATATCAACTTCACCGAACAAAGCCATGTTGGATTTGGAAAATGCTAAAGAGGTTATTATCTGGTTAAAGTGCTTAGAGGCAATAACCAGAATGAAGAAATTATCAGATAACCAGAAGCAGAAACAATTCATGGATTTATTTATGGCCACCATGGAGTGTAAAGCCATTAAGCAAGTATCCTTAATGACTTACCCAGAGAAGATTGAAACTTTAAACACATTAAGGACATAATTTTAAAGTATATCCAACCAAAAAAAAGAATATTGGTTATTGCAGAAAGAACAAAAATTTCTAGCATTAAGACAAGAGTCTGGAGAATCTATTAGGAAATATCTCAGTAGACTAAGAGATATTAGTGGTATTTTGACTTTAATGAACTTAGACGAAAAGGAATGACAACAGAGGAGGAATTGATTCAGCTTCAACTGGTGGAAGGATTATACGATACTACGCAAACCCTTAAAGCTTTGGTGAGGTTGCAATCCAATAATATGAATTTGGAAGTGTGTATTGAATTTATACAGCGGGATAAGTTGATTGCAAAATATAATATAAAAAAACAAGAAGAAATGATGGAAATACGTGCCATTAAGAAAAAAACAAAACCAAAATGCAAGTATTGCAGTTATGAACATGAACCAAAAAGAGAAAAATGTCCTGCATGGGGAAAGATATGTGATAATGGCAGAAAAAATGAATCATTTTAAAGCTGTGTGTAAATGACAAAGCAACAATGTAAAAAATGTGGAAATAGTGCAGGATGAAAAAAAAAAATCAAATGGATGTTTTTGCAATAGAAATGAAAAACAAAAAGAATACATTCAAGAGTATTAAGTTGAATGGTATAAATTTAAAGAATGCAAAACAAATCCAAAGAGACGACAAATTCAAAGAAATTACAACAATAAACTCGCCCATAGGCTTATTGAGGTGGACTTGCTTACCATTTGAAGTTAAGACTTCAGAGAGCCATAGAAAATCTACTAGAAGGAAAAGTAAAAAATATAATAATATACCAGGATGATATTGGACTAGGCACCCATACTGAAGAGGAATTAAAACAGAAAACTAAAATGGTAATGAGTATACTTAGAAATGCAGGAATGACTTTAAATGAGGATAAATGTTTATTGAAGTTCAAAAAATTAATGTTTTTAGGATATCAAATCTCAGAGGAGGGTACTTCACTGGATTCAAAATTGATACAGAAAATATTGAATGTTTCGTCTCCAAGTAATAAGAAAGAGTTGGAATCATTTCTTCGATTAGCTAATTTTTATAGCAAGTTCTTACCAAAATATTCAGAAAGAATTGAGCCTTTTGTTGATTTACAAAAAAAAAAAAAAAATAAGGCGTTTCAGTGGACTAATATTCACCAAAAAGCCTATGTTGAATTGAAGTTAGCATTATCCAAGAAATCGGTTGTCAAGATTTTTGACCCTAAAAAAGAAGTTACATTAACAACAAATGCGAGTGGACAGTCTGTATCAGCAATTTTGTCAAAGAAGGCCACTGGGTGATGCATCTTTCCAGGAAATTAATATCAGCTGAAAAGAACTATTCAAATATTGAAAAAAAAGGAAGCATTGGCTATAGTATGGAGCATGACCAGAGCAAGAGAATTTTTCTTAGGAAAAAAAGGTTTTGCTCAGGTCGGATCATAAACCGCTAGAATTTATATTCCATCCCAGAAAGGAATTGCCGAAGGTCACATCGTCAAGGATACTAAGATGGGCAATGAAGTTGATGACCTTTGACTACGAAATAGAAAGGAAACACGGTTCCACACATAGATGCACTATCACAACTACAGTTTGAGGAGGAACAACACAAGAGAAATGAGAAAGTGGAAGATGGAATTTTACATTGGGTGGAGACCGATGTATTGCCCATTAATAGACTCTCTACAAGATCCAGTATAGGATCGTAGAGAGAATAAGGAACAATAAATGGAGTAATTATTCTAAAGTGGAAAAACCGTACAATGAGATCTGACATAAATTGACAATAGAAAATGGCGTAGTTTGCAATGGAAATCTATTGGTACCACCAGAAAGTTGTAGAAGACAGGTAATCAAAAGCATGCATGATGATGTGCATTGTGGAATAGCTGCTACACTAAAACATGTAAAATTGGAAGCCTGGTGGCCTGGTCACACTCGTGACATGGAGACATACATGAATAAATGTCCTAAATGTGCAGAGACAAAAGATTTTTGACAGAACAAGACACATTCATGGCCAAAGGAAACTGAATCCTGGTCCAGGGTTCATATGGACCATGCACAAGTGAATGGTATAGGATTGTGTCTGATATTGGTGGATGCATTTTTGGCATGGCCTGAAGTTTTTAGGGTTCAGGACAGAAAATCAGATATAGTACAACAAATTTTATGAATAGTCTTTGCCAGGAATGGCATACCAAGGACATTGGTAACAGATAATGCTCTAGAGTTTTGCAATGAAAATTTGTGTTCATGGTTAAGAAACATTGACTGCATACCATATAAACCCCCCCTTATCATCCACAATCAAATGGAATAGTGGAGTGAGTGGTGCAAACCATAAAAATGGAATTAAAAGTGTTCTCTCCACAGTATGAAAGAATTGAAAATTTTCTACCAAGATTCTTATTAAGTTATCGGACAATACCTCATGCCAGAAGATTATAAAGTCCATCCACATTAATGGGAAGACAAATTAGAGCAGCATTAACAATGTCATACTCAATGAATGAGTAGGTATGGTACAAGATAAATGGAGAAGAGGGGCCAGAAAAAGTAAGATTTGTAATGCAGAAGGGACAGAATACAGCATTGGTTTCCAAGAATGGCAGAGGTCTATTGGTGCATGCTGACCAAATAAGATTGAGCCAAAACCATGGAGATTCAGAAACTGAAGACTTAAATGAGGATAGAAAAGAACAAGATAATAGATCAAAAGAGACAATGAGTGCTCAATGGTTTTCCGAGGAATCAGAAAATGAAACAGTGGAGATTGAAAAAGAAAGAATTAGGTCGAGATCTCCTATAAGGAGAAATCTTCTTGAAACCAGTGAAAGGGGGAGGGTATATAGGAGAAGCAATAGGTCAACTTAGGGAGTTAAACCTAAAAGGTTCTGGGAGGTGTAGTGGGATTGGTTGGGCTAATACTAATTAGCATAACCATACCACTATATAGGCAGAACTTGAGATAGACTGGAGAGTGTCACTTGTGATGACTACTACTATTGTGTGTATATCAACTTCATAACTATTATATTATATTATATATATTAATGTATATATATAAATTCAGTTAATAACCACATGTCTGGCCACTCTGATCATTTTTGGAATGGACTTACTATGCATTTTTTTCACAGGATCGTGATATTTTTTTCTTTAAAAAGAAAAGAGTATCTTTTTCTAAAATAGCAAAAATAAATGTAATTTTAGAAAAATAATTGTAATTGAATTCTGAAAAAGGGTTTCACTAAAAACATTTGAAGCATGATTTTTTTCTTTTATACTGAAACATGGAAAATAATTAATATATGATGTACAATTGATATGAAACTGTACAGAGAGATAGGTTTGTTTTAAGTGCAAAACAGATCAAAAATATTTAAATTAGAAAATGACAAACAAAAACAGTACCTTGTAAATGATGGCTCTCTGTCTCTTGCTTTTCATGGTTGACATTTGATATGCGAGGTGAGTTTATACCTTTTGTAGTGTTATTTAAAAATTTTGGTAATTTTGTATTCATGTCAACTGAAGATTCATCAGTCCTATGAGCTTTGTTTATAGATGTGGAAGTGTCTTTAGAAAGAGGGGCTTTAACAGGACTCTCCTACAAAAGAGATATATACATACATATATAAGAAATATTCTTTTTATCTCTACTAATATTTCTGAACTAAAAACAAAAATAAGATAAGGTATTTCTTAGAGTGATAGAGATTGAAGATACTTTGCCTAAATAGACAGTGATACTAATTAAACATATCAGCATTAAGTGTGGAATGTCAACATCTTGATTATGTCATTGTTTTCTCTTCTAGTTCAGAATAGCAAGAGCAAAAAGTATTTCCTTCTGCTCATGTATTTGAATGATGCTGTCACACTCAAAGAAGAACTGAGATTATCAATGAAAATATATTAAAAAATATATCCTTCAATTTTAATATCATGATGTATTATAAATTTTATTTAGGATTAAAAAAAGAAGTGATATTTTTTGGAGATTATTGTTAGTAAATTATAAGCAAACCTTAAACAATCCCGAGCAATCATCACATGAAATTCTGTGCTCCATACTAAGATTAGCCTTTAAATTTAATAGTCTTTGGAGGTTTGTTGTTGACCTAAACAGTTGTGGGGGTTTGCTGGCTGGCTGTATTGTAGATATTATACCAGCACTGATACACAGGATGATGAAAAAGAGAACTAAAAAAGAAAAACAAGACAAAAGCATTTTTAAAGATGTAAAACAACAAGTTACTAAAAAATGTCTTGCTGTTATACAGTAGTGTGCAGAAGGAGGCACAGAGGGTGCAATGGCCTCAGCCATCCAATCAAAGAGTGAAATAAAAAATTAGTTTATATTTAATTTGAATAAAGTGTTTATTTTGTTTCATCTGTTTTTACATATTTAAAATGTCTTCCTTTTTCACATTTCTCAGTACTAGGCTCTATAGGCCACCGTACTTGAGTCTTAGGGACATACAATCAAGAAGTTTACCACATGCATCACCAAACATCACAAAATTTCTGCAAGTCACTGCCACTATAACTAATAGCAAGATGAAACAGGTAACAAATATTTGCAAATTACATTATTTTATTTTTCACAACATTCTTTCATGACTTTGTCAGGTAGTTTATTTACAAAATTGCCATTTAGCATACATTCTAAATTATTGACTTCATGTACCACTATAAATAAGTATCAAATTATGTTTTAGGGTTGATATTAACAAAATCGACCCTATGTTTTATTTATTAACACTGCTACATTGTTATAGCATTGTTGCTTTGACCATGCTGGCTCATTTTTAGAATAATAGGAAATTGCCGTTTACTGGAAATAAATGACTATAAAGAAGCTTATAGCAATTTCTCATGGGTGCTGCCATTTTGATTTTGAATAGACATTCTATAGTACAGATGAAACTAAACAACATCCCTGTATCCACAGAATGTCTACAGCAGTGGAAGTGTGTTAATTAAATGTTGAATACTTATAACCATCCTTTAAGTTATCCTAAGTGTTCATGTTTGTAAGGATCTTATCATTAAGGCGAAATAGCCAAAGAATAAACAAGTAATTAAGGAATTTACCATTAAAATTGAAGAAATAAGAATTTGAATAAAAAGAAACCTAACATGTAGACAATCTTTAACTATAGAAATATAATGATGTACAGTTATAACAACCAATCAAAAAGATGAAAGGATTTTGGTTCTCTCGAATAATACTTTGCACTGAAAGATTTCATTTAGTTTTCTCAATAACTCAGAGATCATAGTATTTAGAAATGAATGTGCAAGTCAATTTATCTTTTTATAATAAATTATGCAAAAATAAATTAATTCTGAATTAATTCTAAAATGATTTATTGTAATTACAAATATTTTTGCAGGCAGTTCTTAAAGTTGTTGGGGGAAACCAAGAGTAAAAATTTGCATGCTGAAATTAGTGACCACCATTTTCACAGGTGATGGAAGCCAAATGCTTTTTTGGAAGGCCCTCAAATCCCATTTAGTGATAGGCCTGTCTTTTTGTTATTTTTGCTTTTACCATATTTCAGCCAATTCATGTTACTAAGTCCTTCATTGGATAGTGACCCAAATATTTTTAATATTGCTGTGGCATGGTTTACAGGCATTTTCCAATGGTGCCACATACTGGTAACATTAAGAAGTTACATCCCTGACAAATCAATCATGGTGAGATTTGAACCCAAATCTCATGATCAGAATGTTAAACTATTTGACCACCCACCTCTTCAAAAATAAATATCTATAAGATTTTTTAAGCTGATTTGATGGTGAAGATTTTCAGTTAACTATAAGATTAGTCATCTTCATAGACTACAATGATGCTGATATTTGTGTATGACATGCTACACATTTCTAGTAATTATAAACTTACCAATGATAAAATAACGAGCATAGATAACTGGTCTGGCTACATAATGATAGAGAAGTCCTTGCAAAAGAACACTAAATGGCATTTGTTTTTGATGTTCTTGATTTTCCTCCAAACCTTCTTCACTGTTTACCAAATTCTCATGGATATCAGTTGTACTAGAAGACAATAGCACATCATCCACAGTTGTATTGTCTGAAAGAAAAAGAAACACAAAATGTCATAGAAGCAAGGACATCACTAAAAATCCCTGATATGTTTAAAAATAACTTAGTACTATTTTAGAAACTTATGTATTCACTCATAAAATACATATTATTCAAAATTTCTTTTTGAGCAAATTTTGTTAGTGCAAATTTAAAACACTATTTTAGTTTTTTAAGCTTTACTCTTCTGCACACAAAGAATTAATAAAATCTGCTAATTTTCATAGCTTAATAATGTTTTTGTTAATTAACTCAGAATAAAATTAAAATCTTTTTCATGAAAGAAATTTATAGTATTTAAGAGAAATTATTCTTTTGCTTTACGCTTCACTTCTGGGAGACTGAAAATTTCTCAAAAACAAAATTATTCTTAGATTTCATGGTATGACACACTGACTGCAAAAATTAAAAGAAATTTTTGCTATATAGATTGAAACATGAAAAAATAGTTAAATGCCTGTTGAAATGACTGGCTATGTGTTTAACTGACTCAATTGCAATGTCCTCTAACAATCTATACTAATATTCTTTTTTCATCATGCCGTCCTTAAAAACATAGTTTTGTTTCTTACTAGTGTCATGTCCATAAAAAATCAATAAATAAAAGCCAATTATACTGTTCCTTTGTTGTGTACATAAAAAATAAATAAATAAAAGTTACTTATCGTATCAAAAGTAATTATAATAAAATAATTATAACAATTATAATTAACATGAATTCACTCTTTGTAGACCAATGAGAGACAATCCCACTTTTCTCCTCTACACACAAACACATGACATCCCCACTATCAGACTGGCAGTCAACACATGGAAAAACAAAAATTTCAGCTCCTTTCCTTTTTCAGGCAAAAATGGTAACATTTGTCTCTTAATACTCAACAAAAATTTGAAGTAAGAAAACTCCAGACAGTTCTTTTATTTTCCAGCTAAATTATCTGTACAGTCATTACACACATGTATAAAAAACATACAAGAAAGACTGTATAAAATTTACTCATTCTTTATCTTATTCTGTTGGATTCTGATCCATATTTGATTTACATTTGATCCCAATTTTACTCAGTATTACTGTCTCTCGTGTCTCCAGCATGATAATAAATAATACTTGTTTTGTTGTTTCCATGTCTTACTGTTTATCGTTTTCTATGAGTATTTTTGTATATATAAAAAAAAAACTTAGGGATTTTACAATTATTTACTCAGATTTATAATTCCCCTACACTAGAAATTCATAACATTAGAAAGAGGGAAAAATTGAAAAATATAGTAAATATTTTAAGATCATCCAGAATAAATAATGTAAAACTTTACCAAGAATGAATCTATAAATATGTTCTCAGGTATTTTTTGCAAACAGATATTGTTAATTCTCTTGAAAATTTGTCTCTTACATGTATGGTAATGTAGAAAAGAAAAGTATTTTATGGTTGGTTATAAAAATAGGTTCTTAATCCAAGTGAGGAGTCGATGTTAAGTGATAAATAAGAGGTGAAAATGTTATTTGATTATTTATTCTAGAATCACAATCAAATAAAACATCTAAATAAAGAAAGCAGAATCCATTGTCTAAAAATTTCTTGAAAAGGAAAGCAGATAAATGTATGTAACAAATTGTCAAAACAAATTCTTAAATGAAATTCAATTTTAATACACATGTTATTGTATGGCATACAATGACATACAAAATATTAATACGAAATAAATATTGGATGGTAAATATAATTTTAACTTTGAAAGTAATAATAATGCATTTCTAGGAAATAAACAAGATAAAGCCTGCAAATAAAATTTAAAAACCTCAGTTAAAAACAAATAAATATTCTAAAATCCTACAGGTATTGAAAATATAGCAAAATAGATTTCTCCAGAAAAAACCTAACATTTTCCCAGAGCCAGCACATAATACTCCCCCAATATTTTTTTTTTTTGTCCAAATCCGTGGATTTGTTTACTCATACTAAGTCTAAAAAATATATATATATATAAAATTCACTATTTTTTATCCATAATGTTGAATATTTTAAAATTATTCAACTTTTTAGCAAGAATCTCTGATATTAAAAATTGCCGCAAAACATTGTTGATTTATTTAGGATGGATTGATCTGTTATGACATGTCTCTAATTTGTATTTAGATACATTATATTTATTTTCAATTTTTCTAGTTGAATTGTTCACCTATATTGCATATGATCCATTATTGTACATAATTAAGTTACAATAAAATTTGTATTTTATATGAATACTATCTTATGACAATTGAGATATGGCAGAGTGCGTGTATAGGGGGGGACTGTATCATAGATTTAGTGGGGGAGTGCACAAGACCTTTGTACCAACTCTGCACTTTCCTATTCTTTATTTCATAAAGAATTATTGCTTTGAAAGCTAACAGTTAAGGTTTGTTTGAAGAAATAATTTGAAAATTACTCAATGCCTATATACATATTGGTGATCAGATTTCAAATCTAACTTGTAGTATTTTAAATGGATAAACATTTATTTGAAAATAAAAATTCATATATGCATGTTCACATGTATCATTTCATTCAATGACAGACCTAAAAATATTTCTGCAAAAAGAAATAAAAAGAAAAAATTTAAAAAATAATTGTAAAATGTATATTGTATAATTATCTAGGTTCATCAGATTGGCTACATTTAAAAATCAACTACTCAAACTATCCAAAGTCTACTTCTAGTAAAAATATTTTAAAGAAATGAAAAGAATTTCCCTCAACGAGAGCAGAAATCTTTTGCAAATATTCTCTGCTGCTCCCATTGATTCAAAGACTTCAAAATCCCAATCACACACAAGTGTTGCTGATTCATCTAAAATGCATGCTAATAACCAAATAGCCTGATCTGCATCTTTGGAATTATCTAAGTATAAGAACTCTATTGTCTTCACAGAAATTAGCCATTGAGCCTAGAAAAAAGAAAGAAAAGAAAATAGCAACCTTATGCGAAATCCTTTTTATATGAATGAGGAAAAAATTAAATTAAGAAGAGAAGAATGTATGAAGACATGTGAAAAGTTTCATTTCTGTTCACATGTTCAGCATTCAGATTTTTACCAGAATCAAATTACTCACCAATTATATTATTGGCCTTAACCAAGATCTTTATTTCAATAATTCATGAAAGCTAAGTATTTCAAATTATTTCTTTTCATCTACTTTTGAATGTATGTAACCTTCTGTGAACAACGAACTCTCTTACCTTTGTTTTAAACATTTTTGAATATTATTTTGTGTCAAATCATTTAATCTGTTGTATGAACATTTTCTCTCCATGATAATTTGTTGAAACTATGGACGTTAAAAATTTCTGATTTATTTTCCTGAAATGAACTACTGACACAACATCAAGCATGTAAATTCATAAATAAATTCCTTATCTTGTTTTGTTAAAATTACTTGTGTGTTTCCATGTAATTATTAACCTCCATTAATCTTCTTAGTGTGGGTAAACCAACTGTTCATTTTAACTTTTAATTGTCTGAGAGAATCCTTTTAATCTTAAGTCTTATGCCACTATAGGCTCTCTCTCTACATTCATCTGTGAACATTTTTGTGTTTGGTAATTTCAGTACTCATCACGTCAAGTGGCTTAAGCATTCTAATATTTTTGATGTTGCCAGCATTCAGATTTTCAATTTTTTCGTTACTCAGTATCTTTACCTGATTTTCCATTTCTAATGAGTAATATGTCTATAACTCTCTATATGGTTTCTGTTATCATTTCTAAACTGGATCCCTACAAAGCATGTAGACTTGATGGTATCCCCACAATAGTCTTTAAGAAATGTACTCCTGAATTGGCTCTTGTTCTCTCTAAACTCTAAAATAAATGCTTTGCTGCTTCTTATTTCCTACTTGTTGGAAATCCTATTCTGTAGTTCCAGTCTTTGAGAACTCAAATGAACTGTTTGATCCTTCTAACTATTGGCCTATTAGCCTTCTACCTCTTTTTATCAATGTAATAGAGGCTCTAATTGACTCTGAAGTGGTTAAGCATCTCACCTTGCAGGGTTGTATTTAATATAAGCAATATGGCTTTCACTTCTCTAGGTCAACTGCTGATGTATTAACAATTATTGTTGAAAGTGTCTGTCAAGCTTTAGATAAGAATAGTGAAGCTTGGGCTGTTGCTTTGGACACATCTCAAAGGCATTTGACAAGGTTCACGATACTGGCCTTCTTCACAAATTGAAAGGTTATGGTGTTTCTGGATTCATTTTTTATTTGATTCATTTTTTCTTATCAAATCAGAAAATGAAAATTATCTTGAATGGCCACTCTTCTAAATCTATTTGTACTAATGCAGGTATCCCCACCATCAGGGGACACCTGCATTAATGCAAAAAGATTCTTGGACCTATGTTGTTCTTAATTTTCATCCATAACCCTAACCCTGATTTCATCATTTCTCAAATTAGTATCTATGCTGATGACACAACTATTTACTCCTGTCTTAATAGTAAGTCTGATCAGTTTGATAATATTAAATTGGCATATGTTCTCAAAAAATGACCTACAATCAGTTGTTAACTATGACAAAGAATGTCATGTTATTTTTAATTACCTCCAAATCAAAACAACTCTCTTTTAATTGTCTGAGAGAATCCTTTTGCATTCCATCAGCATGGCCGATGTGAACCTCCGGAAGAGTGACTCATTCTGCCTTCTTGGACTAATATTTTCCATTGACATAAAATGAAAAGATTATACTGAATCAATTGCTAGGACTGCTGCTATGAAAATAGGTTTGTTGTGTTGTGCTAGGCAACTTTTCTTGTCAGAATCTATCTTACATATTTATAAGTCTACCATTTAACCATGATTTCACTATTACTTTGGAGCTTCTTGATAAAAATCCAAAGAAGAACTTGCAATTTTATTAGTCCTGACTTGGCATCTCAAATTTGGTCACTTTCTCACCACTGTAATGTAGTTTCCCTGTGCGTTTTCTATAAATAATTTTCATGGTAATTGTTCTGATGAACTTCCTTTATAATACTATTGAACTATGGACTTTATGAATTTAAGCACAGTACTAGATTGGTGCCAAGGTCTCACCATTTTACAGTTGAAATGGTTATATGTAACCGTAAATATATATATATATATATATATATATATATATATATATATATATATATACATATATATATATGTGTGTGTGTGTGTGTGATAGATATTTATAGACTGACACCAATAGATAGACATGATGAACAGACAATAGATAGAAATAGTGAAATCATAATCAATAATCTAAATCTCTTTCACTGTAGTTAAGAGAAAGAAAAGCTGATTATTTTTCCTTTTTTATTTCACAGCTAAACACACATATAGTTAAAGAGACAATTTGACAAAAATTAAATTGTTAATAAGTATAGCTTTTCTTTCTTTTTTCCACTTTACTGATTTTATTGCTCACCCAGAGTAAGGGTAGTCCTGACTGAATGGGAGGTCAATATATTATTCCAGTGTCTTATTTCAAATTTGGTCAAATTGTGTGTATGTGTACATTAAATCATGTAAGTCACTTATGCATGACACAGACATATGGCTATATATGCAAGTAGAGCGTGTGATGGATAAATTGTCCTCTAAATTATGCAAAAATGAAAATAACACTGACATCTCATTTTAACAGATATATTTACCAAAATTACACAAAAATATCTTGAAATAATAAAGAGTAAATTTATTCAATAAAATCGCCATTGCCTTCAACCATGCCCTCTAAACAACTTCAGAATCTCCTGCAACTCTCCTGGACTGTCTCTGTGTTTAAGTTGGTGAATGCTGTCATAATCCTTGCCTTCAGTTCATCTTTGGTGTTATACAGATTTTTGTAGGTCTCTTGCTCCATTGTGTCCCACACATAATAATCAAGTGGGTTGCAATCTGGGGAGTTAGGTGACCAGATGTAAAATGTAATGTGGTTGCAGAAATTATCTGACAGCCATGACTGGGTTCTCCTGCATGTGTGGCATGGTGCAGAGTCCTGTTGCCAGACATAAGGTCTTCCAACAGCAACCCTTTTTTATCCAGGGTAGCACTACCCTCTCAAGGCACTTGATGTTGGCCTCAGTGTTGAGGCTGAGCCCCTTACCAACAAAGTCAAGAGTTCTTTTCTTATCAGAACAATCAAAGTGAGTTTTCCAAGTTGCCATACCTACATAATCACTATCAGACTCTTCCAAATCCTCTGCACTGTCCTCAAATTGACATGCAAACACTCTGAAATGTTTGTATTGGAGCTTCTGGCATGAATGCCAAGTAGTACAGCATGCCATTTCCAGATTTCTGGCAGAATGAATTGTGTCATGGCACATTTTGTCTCACAGATGGTGCCCAACTGACCCTACTATACTGTACAGTTGGCAAAATAAAGAAAAACAATGTACATGTGCAAAATCAAATATGGACATAGAATCAGCTCTTTTATAATCTAGACTTGTAACAATGACAAAAATATTTGTGCCATTAAGAAAAATCTAGAAAAATATCTAAAGTATTTCTATGACATATTATTGGTATTAAAACTCTTTGAAAAGAAAAAAAAACATTTTTGATACTAAATGCAAAAAATAAAGATAATAAAAATCAATAAAAATGATACACTTTAACTATTATCTTCTTAATATCAATTTCTGCAGTAGTCAATATTTTGTAGAATCAAAGATCAATTTGTAAATTAACAGTTATTATCTGATCAAGAAGTTACATGAGAAAGAATAAATAAAACTAATAATTCTTTCATCCAACAACAAATATGTTTATGTCTAAAATAATACAATCTTAATTTAAAAGATAACCAACTAGAATATGATTTGCATATCTGTTTTCTACATGTACGAAAACATTCACTGCTTCCTTCCATTGTCAATGTAAAATTATTAAAATTGACAGTTTGATTAGAACTAAAAGCTTACAAAAACAGATCTCAATCAATTAAGGTGCTGTACAAATTAATACCCAAGTGATAAATCATGGAAATTGAATAAAATGCAGTTGTGATAAAATTTTAAAAAGAAGCTACTTTAAATAATATAAATTTTTAAAAGAAGCTGCTTAAAATAATATAAATTTTATAAAAATGAATGATCTTAAAAAGCAGTACATGTATATAGAGTAAGTGATGGTTAAAAAATGTATAGAAAATTTGTAAAATCCTTGAAAAAAAAAAACAGTAAAAATAAAAGCCAAATATGATGATTAGAAAAATGTGCCTGAGTTTTACAAAACTTTTATTTTACAAGAGGGAGCTCCAACCCAAACAAAAAGCCCTCCTAAAATGTTTGATGTCATTTGGTCAGATTTTGGAAAGTGGATGGAGCAAAAAATTTTTCATCACCTCTTCAGGTATTCATAACTTGAGATTCATAGAGAATCCTTCCAACAAGAAATGTATACATTAAGATATCTACAAATTTGTGATCAAGTGACAGAAAGGATGAAATGCTAACACAAAAATTTACAAGGGATAATTTTTATGTGAGAAAATATTTTTTACCAATTAGACTAGATCCTTCCATTGATAAAAGAGGAACATCATGGTTATGTTCATCATTTTGAGTCAAAGAAGAAATTTCATCAGTACAATTCCGACTTCTTTGATTGGTGAATTGAAACAAGTCATCCGGAAGCTGTAAATCTTTGCAACGGTATATTTGTGACCTACAAAGAAAATTGTGTGTTTGCTTATCACAATGTCCCTGTTTATTTTCTATTCAAAGAGATGCTGGTAGTTCTCTGTATAAAATGCTTTAATAATCATCATTTCAAAAATTTGTCTTTGCTCATGCATACACACTATATTCTATGCAATAAAAGGTATGTGTGGATTCAAAGTTAGTTATAAAAAAGACATTATGTTAGAATTAATGGTAACAATTTGAAAAATGTTTAAAAATTAACTTCTAAATTAAATCTTGCAATTTGGTCCAGATGCAAAAGGTAAAAAATAAACACATTGCTTTTTTATTTTTTGAAATCTGTGAAATGAACCTCACCATCTGAATGTGAAAACCTCACAGTGACTGCAGGAAATACTCCACAGATACAAAGATGGAGGAATCAGAAGAACTATAGCCAACCAACAGCAACTCACAAGCAAAAACATAAAAAGACCAAAATCATGAATAGCAGGAATCTGAAACAAAGCAAAAAAGTTTTTAAAATATCTTCTTACTGAATAAATTGTTAAATCTTCTGTTACTCTAACTAATTTTATGCAATTCACAATTCCAGACCATGAAGCACGTTTAAAAATAATATCTTGATAACACAAGTTACATTGTTTGAACAAATACATATTTAGTTATTACATCTAGTATTAGTTGTTATTCTGGTTTCATTATATCTTTATATTTTATTTGTAGATTTTCTTTTAGTCTGCTATATCTATCTATCTATCTATCTACTATCTATCTATCTATCTATCTATCTCTCTCTCTCTCTCTATATATATATATATATATATATATATATATAACAGACTGAAAGAAAATCCACAAATAAAATATAAAGACAGGATAAAACATATATATATATATATATATATATATATATATATATATATATATATATATATATATAGTAGAGTGTCCAATGGACAGTTTTTCCATTAGACATGGTTCCAGGCAAATTGTTATCCAGATGCTCATATATATCATGTCAGTCACAACATTAAATTAATTCTGAAAAAAATCTTCTCTTGGATTCTTAACACATATTTAAGAAATAACTGACATTTTCAACAATAAACTTACATAAGATGCAATGTTTGCTGCAAATGCAGCTGCAGTGGTAAAAGAAGTGAAAAATGTTGCTTTGCCAGCTGTTTCAACTGTGTACAGCATCCGAGATTTGAGATTGGTCATAGAACTGGATTGCCGAAATATATTTACAAATACAAAAACATCATCTACTCCTGAAAAAGATGAAATAAATATTTATTTAAACTATATAAAGCTCTACATTTTTTTTGTGTGTGCGTAAGAGATAAAGAGAGAGAGAGAGAGAGAGATCACAAGAAACCCTGAGGGAAACAGTTTTGTGAGAAAAGCCCCAAGATACCACTAATTAGTGTTGATGAAACCTCCTTTTAAGAATTTTTGGAACTGGGGGATTACTTTATTTGTCTACTAAAAAAACTTCTGCTAACTACTTCTGGCATTATTCAAAATAGTATATAAGAAAAAGGGGTAAATGTCTTAGTCACAAGACACTTTAGAGATAAGACATGTTTTGTTCCTATCTAGGGAGAGTTTTCTGTTTCCAGAACTCTTCTCAAAGTGTAAGTCTCACAATTTTTCATATGAATTTTGCACATCCAAACATACAAAAAAAAGAACATCCCTCTACACACACACACACACACGCATAAACATATACATTTATCCACCCCCTTTTATATTCTTTCCATTTAATTTATTCTATCACTAATAACAGCAATAAAATAGCTGTGTACTGTGCTGTATTGGGTTTAGTGCAACATTTGGTTTGTTGGCAATTAAAGGTCTCCCAGGGGAAACAGACATGTCCTATCTCTAAGACATCCTGTGGCTAAAAGAGAAAAGAGAGAGAGAGAGACTTTTGCCTTTTTTTCTTACATATTGCTTTTGGAAATACCAACTAGCAGTCATTGGTATTAATTCTCTCTTCAGAAGTTCTTTGGCAGACAAGTGTATTGATAAAACTAGTTAACAGATTTCCTGAATACTTCAGCTATTATAAAAGAAAGTCATTATAACTTAAATTTTATTCATTAGACATCCTGTGCCTGGAGCGAGATTGCAATGTTAAGGATGGCCACCCACTTATTAATCCTTTTATTGATGGATGGGATTTGTTGAGAAGTTTAATCAATTAAATGGAGAAGGGATATTCATTAATTGATTTGGGAACTGACATTGGTTGGTTTTGACTAATCAGATAAATTCTAAGAAAGTCTGAATGTTTGCACTGGTAATAATTTGGGGTGGAGTTGTATGTAATGAGTTCTTAATTCAAAGACTATAAGAAGAAAACTACTATCTTTGGTCCCCAGGGATAACTTTTTGAAGCCAAGTTTGATTTGTCTCTGTGTTTTATGCAATTTGGTTTGGCCTTTGACATTGAAATCTGAAAACTTCAGGTAACAACATCAACTCAACAAAGTTTAATCAGCAGAGCACTGTATTTTGTGTGTGTGTTCTGCAAATATTTGTGGCTGACAGTTCTTTCACATTCAGTGACATAATGGTGCTGGCAAATACAAATAAACATGGGTGTGGATCTTTAAATTCATAGCCTGAAGTGAAATTTTGATTAAAAAATATATAGTGCCAAATCGATAAGTGTCATTTCTGGGACAAGGAGTTATTATTTACACTATTTATATATGGGACAATAGCCTAGTGGACTAAAGCATTAGTTCATGAATTTGGTGACATAGTAATTGTAAGTTCAATCCCTAGGCTGGGCAAGCATGTGTGTATGTGTGTCTGCGTACCTCAATGGGTGTACGGACATGCATCTATGTTTGTGTTAGCATGAGTGACATCACGACGACAATTTTCCCCCACTTCTATAATAACACTAATATAAACAATCTACATAAATCCAAAAATTAATCAGTTTGTCTGATGATCGCAAAAGCGTGAAACCCAGGGTCACAAACTCACATCAATCCGACCAAATATGTTAGCTCTATCTCTGATATTGAGCGCTTTGTAATAAGTACCACGCATATAATATATAAATAATAATATATATATTACACATATATTTATATTTATATACACACACTTTTCACACACACACACTTTTCACACACACACACACATATATATATATATCAATTGTATTTTTCAATTTGACATTATCTTTTTTTATTACTATAAACATTTTGTTGCACACATGTGTCTGAGATGACATCTTTGTCTTTTTTATTTTTTCAAACAGTGAAATTAAAACAAAAAGTATTTTTAAAAGATAAAAACAAAACAGGGATGTCAACTGAAACACATATACCTATTAAAATAACATTTATAGTAATATGAAATATAAATTTTGGCTACTTAAGGATTATATTCAAAATGTGCACATAAAATGGAGTAGAGTCCAGCCATTAGAGATACTTTTCATTGAGCGGGGGAGGGGGGAATAAATAAATAAATAAATTATTGATGATGATGATAATAATGATGATAATAATAATAATAATAATAATAATAATAATAATAATAATAATAATAACAACAACAACAGCCTTCCTATTACTTTTCATTAAAGTAGAACACTTTCATGGACAAGTGAGTTGTTTATATACAGTGTAACCCGGATATAAGAGAAACCCGGATATAAGAGAGATTTTCTCTGGTCCCAAATTAGAGCCATACTTACCCAAACAAAATAGACCAAACCCGGATATAAGAGACTTCTTCTCCAGTCCTGGCAACTCTCTTATATCCAGGTTACACTGTATATATATATATATATATATATATATATATATATATATATATGTATATGATGTTCTGGGATGAGTATATATTTGGTATCATCTGAATTGTTTGAATCTTTAACATTGAGTTGCCAGATAATTACTTTTTAGAAAAGTTACAACTTACAAGTTTATGGACTAGACTAGGGTGCCAGGATCATATATTCATCTCTCTGTCTCTACACACACACATATACCCATTTCAACGTGATATAATGGTTAGCAAGCTTGTCTCCCTAGATCAATTATGACTGAGTAGTGAGTTCTTACAGGGTTCTCCATACTTTCAGCCTTGTGCCACATCTAAGCTATCCTTAGTAAAACAGAATTCACGGAGCTTGGCAACACCAGGAAAAGAGTATCTTATATATTTATATAAAGTATAATTATTTTGTATACATTTTAAATATTCTAAAATACAATCTCATGTAGTGAAAATTTAATATGGCTTGCTGCTTGTGTATAATAACTTCAAATATTTCAAGTCTTTCTTTACAGTAGGTTCTGTATAGTATTTTGGTATTATCTACTAATATTTGTTTTATGTTATTACTAGTTGTATTTCATTTGTTTGTGATGTGATAATTGATATGTAGAGGAATTATCCTAAGTTTCAAAAAGTGACAAGTTGAGTTACAAGAGAGTGTGGTGCATGTGTGGCTAATTGAGAATTTAATTCAATGTCGTTTTTGTTGTATGTATATATATATATATATATATATATATATATATATATATATATATATTTCAATTCATTATGCATGTTGATATATAACAAGACAGATATAAGAAGTAATTTACCAATTCCA
The DNA here is from genome assembly GCA_963932145.1 of Acanthosepion lycidas. NCBI lineage: Eukaryota > Metazoa > Mollusca > Cephalopoda > Sepiida > Sepiidae > Acanthosepion > Acanthosepion lycidas. The sequence goes on along the minus strand of OZ010587.1, from coordinate 45,418,949 downwards.
ATCAAGAGGAATACTGAAGCGCCTGTCAGGATACCAACAGCCTTTTTGCCAAAGACAACTCGGTAGAAGAAAAAAGCCAATGGAAAGGAAATAAGGATGCTGAGAAGTCCAACAATGGTAAACCACAGAGAGTAGGTCAATATTAATATGAACAGGACAATACAGAAGATGCTGACCCAAACCAACTTCATGTCATTCCAAAATGTGTGGTCAACTTCATAGTCAAATAGTTCATTTCCTCCATAAAGTACCTGTACTTTACTAAATGAGAGTAGAATATGCATATTAAATTTTGAGCTTAAAAATAACTTTCATTAAACAGACACAAAATTGCAATAAATATGAATAAAGTATGAAAAGTATAGTTAAAAAATATATATCTTACAGCCTCATGAAATTTCTTAACAATTGATTATTAGCATTTTTATTTTAACCAACTTACTCATTTGATGAAGCTGAAAGCAAATTTATATATGTGACAATAAACTTCTTAAATTTCTCTGTTTGCTCTATTGTCCGGTCCTGCCAACTGTGATAACCTGAAAGCAAACAATAAAAATAAGACCAAAAAAAAAAGAAAAAAGAAAGAAAGAGACAGTTTTAATATATGCCTTAAGTAGAAGTAATTGTTTAGGCCTTAAAGAAATCTACAAAGGATTTGGGTAGGACAGAAAATATTCTGTTACTTTTATTATTTGCATTTATTTTTTACTACTCAATTTAGATTAAATATTACAAATAACAATTATTATTTGGAAAGAAAAACATTCAAATATTACTGATCAAATTTTATTTTTAACATAAACAAAATTACTCAAGATATCAAATTAAGGTTGTAACAATAAGTTTCATTTAGGCAATATATTATTGGTACAAATTAATAATAAAATGCACACAAGACCATATTTTATATCAACCACCACTTATTTTCTTTTATTTATATCTCTAATAGAGAGGGGGGGGGGATAAAAAGAAAAAAGTTTTAATGAATATATCATCATCCCCTATCAGAACAATTAAAATCTTTTAATATACTATTTTCTTTGTTTTATTATAATACTGATATAATACAGACACATAATATATATATATATATATATATATATATATATATATGTCCCTGATGATCCGCTTAGGTGAAACCTTGGTAGGTTAGTCTGGCTCTCTAGGTTTAACTAGGTCTGCTCTACTCATTGTATTGAGCACTTTATTTAGTTGTTTTGGGTACTCGCATCGGGGTTTTTTTCTTTGGGCCTTGGACTCGTATATGGACAATTATTTTCAGCTAACGTACATGTTCTTGGTTCTTTCTTTTTTAATACCTTTTTCCCTTTGGTATTGGCTTGTTTATTTGCAAATCAAGACATCGAAGGTTTTCCATGTGAGTATAGTTTCTTATACTTATAAGATTTCTATTAATAATATATATATATATATATATATATATATATATATATATATAATTCTTAGCATTGCTTGATAATGGAACAGAACTTTGTATTTTAAGTTTAATTTGTATAATTGAATTAAAATTGAAGTTTCAGTTTTGAAACATAGGAATTTTGGTTTCGTTTCGTTTCGTTTGTTTTACGCCATATCAACCTCAATGGCTCATTTAATGCCGACAACATATTTAGGATAGATTCGTATGAATAGAATATGTATTCTTTTGTTTAGTTTCGTTTCGTTTATTTTGTTTTACGGCATATCAACCTCAATGGGTCATTTAATGCTGACAACTTTTTTTTTTCTGGTAATATTTTTGTTTTGTCAAAAATCTATTTCTGTTAATATTTTTTTCCTCAAAAAGGTATAGCTGGTAATATTATTTTTTTCAAAAACGTATAGCTGGTAATAGTTTTTTCAAAAAGATATTACTGGTAATATTTTTTTTCTTCAAAAATTTATTTCTGGTAATAATTTTTTTACAAAGTATTTCTGGTATTAAAACCTACTTTTACACTTTTATAATGCCTTTTACCTCAGTTTCTGGGTTAACTATTTGACCATAGCTGGGACCCTAACAGATGCTACCACCCTGGGTCGGGGAGGACCTGGAAACACCAGCAATTAAGAGGTGGTTCCATGCTCCTCAAAGCCTCCTGATCAGAGGCCTTGCTGTTGGACGTAGTTTATTGTCTTGCCCTGGACCCGGATGTAGTTTATCGTCATACCCAGGACACCACATTGCGGGGGAGGGTCTTACCCTTCCGCAGAGATGCAGTCAGCGTATTCTATAGCCCCAGCCAACAGGGCTAGGAATTTTGGTGTTTCAATGATTATATATTTTAAAGAACAATTATAATAAATATATATATATATATATGCACACATACACACACACACCGAGTGGGGGAAACAAATATTCATGCACATACAAATTTTTAATTTGCTATATTTTGAACTAATGACTAAACATACTTTTCATATAATTAACTGTACACAGATGCATAATATCTAAATATGCATAGAAAACAGAAAAATTTTGATTTAATAGAAATAAATCCCATTTATCCATTTTAATGGGGAAAAATGTATTTGTACAATGTGAATTTAAGATTTTAAGACTTTTTAATTGCTTTAATATTCTAGATTATTCAAGTGGAATATTCTAGAATATTCCAATAATGTTATCAGTAGTTACTTTTAGCCTAAAAAATAAAACAGAACATTTTGTAACTGGTATTTGTGCAAAAAGGTTTTCATCATGGCAAGAAGTAAAGAATTGACAAATTTGCAAAAAAGAACTGATTGCTAAGCTCTGGAAAGGTAAAAGTTACAGGAAAATCTCAGACAACCTGAATACTTTATTTACTACTATTACTTCATTAATTGCAAGATATAAAAAACTCAAAACTGCTGAAAACCAAAGAAGAACAGGTGCTCCACGAAAGATTTCTGCAAGATCTTTGAGGAAATTAATGTGTTGTAGTCTGGTTCCTTGTACCACGGTGATAGTCCAAGGTAGAACCAATAAAGAAGAACTCGAACACAGGTATGGAATAACACAGATATATTACAAACAGGAATATATACAGAGAAGTAGAAGTGTTAGTATGAACAATCAGGTTTAGTAGAGAGAACAATGTAGTCTCAACCAGTATCACTATTCCAATGTCTTGTAGTAATTGTCTGAACACGACTCTGTTTTGGACTGCCTCTGACTCGACTCTTGACTCGACTTGAACTACTGACTCGACTTGAACTACTGACTCGACTTGAACTGCTGACTCTTTGCCTACTCCTGAGGCACAGTATTTATTAAGTATGGAATAGTCCATTATTATTATTATGGGTAAGATCCCATAACACCCCCCTTCCGAAGCTTTTGTGTAGCAGGGTTTTTTTTAATATCTTTTTTTCTCTGGATCTATTTCCAAAGGTTCAGTGAATTTTCTTTTTCTTGACGATTTTCTTGGTTTTGGCATTGTTTGTGGTCTTTTTATATTGAATGTGTGGAAAATCGTGTCCAATACCTCTTCTTGAGGTGGATCGTTAACATCCTGTAACGGTCTCTTCCTTATTTGGTTTACGTGTCTTCTGTGTGAGAATTTTTTTCCTTGTACTATGTACATCATATTACCAATTCTTTTCTCAATTATGCCTTGCTCCCAGTAAGAGGTATTATTTTTATATCCCTTAAAAAAAACTTTTTCTCCTGGGAGGAATTTTCTTTTTGGTGCGTAGGACTGTGTTACTTGTTTTGTTTTACTTGGTAGTAATTCACTAATCCAAGAAAACTTTGTAGTTCTGTTATATTCTTAGGAACTGGCATTTTTTTTTATTGCTGTAGACCTTTCAGAATCTGGTCATCTACCTTCTTGATCTATGATATGGCCAAGGTATTTAATTTCCTTCATGAAAAAATCACACTTATTTTCTTTTACTTTGAATCCATAGCTTTGAATTCTCTTAAAAACTTCTTGTACATGCCAGTGTTGTTCAACGCTTTCGCTATTAATCAATACGTCATCCAGGTATGCAATTGTGTAGTCTAGTCCAGCAAGCATCGTATCCATTGTCTGTTGGAATATAGCTGGCGCCACTTTAATTCCAAATGGTAGTCTTTGGTATCTGTACAATCCCTTGTGTGTATTTATGCATAGAAGTTTTGAACTTTCTTCATCAACTGGAATTTGCAGGTACGCCTCACTTAAATCAATTTTTGAAAAATATTTTCCGCCATTTAATTTAGTGAATACTTCTTCTGGACTGGGTAGAGGATAATGGTAGTCCTTTATTGCTGCGTTCAATCCTGTAGAAAAATCAGCACAAACTCGAATTTCTCCTGATTTCTTTTTGATGTAGACTGTCGGTGCGGCCCATTTGCTGTATTCTACTTTTTTCAATATGCCTGTATTTTCGAGTCTAGTTAATTCTTGGTCAATTTTTTCTATTGACGCAAACGGTATACTCCTTTTTTTCTTGAAAACAGGTTGAACATTTTCCTTTATTTCGATATTAGCTGTCATTTTCTTTCATTTTCCGAGACCTGCTGAAATACTTCGGGGGAAACTCGTTTTTAGTTTTCCTTTTAATTTGTCTGCCTTGGTTGATAAGCTTTTTACATCTGGCAGTACGTACTAATAGGTAAATCTCACAATTCAAATTTTTGCATCCAGTCTGTTCCGAATAGGTTTTCGGTATTTCTTAAGACGTACATTTTTAGTTTTTTCATCATTCCATTAAATGTTACATTTGTAATTACTTCACCCTCAAATTTTATCTTTCTCCCCGTAACTGATCTAGCAATTTTATCCGTTTTTAACATGACAGGTTTGTTCAATTTTCTCCATGTTTGTAGGTTTATGATAGTTAAATCTGAGCCAGAATCCAGTTGTAACCTAACTTTTCTGTTTTGCATTTCAACCTTTACATATTTTCTTATATTAGCCTCATCTGCTTGATCAGTCCTCGTAATTCTTATTCTGCTTTTGCTTTCTTTTCTATACCAACAATGAGAACTTTTGTGGCCAATTTTTTTACATGATAGACAAGTTTTAAAACGATATGTACAGTTTTTAACCCAATGCCAAGACCCACAACAACAGCATGGACTGGATGGTAGTTTTTTTTATGTTGATTATAATTAGAAAATTTTGTTTTACCTGTTCTTGAGGCGGGAAAATTTGTTTGCCTCCCTACTTTGCGTACGTGTGCTATGTCAGCTTGTTCTATGACTTTTAAGTCTTTCTTCACATTGATGCATCTCTAGCAGTCTTCTGCTAGTTTTTGAAGTGTCAGATCTTGTTCACTCTCCAATTTAGTAAATATTCTGCGTCTCATTTCCGCATCCTTGGTTGAAACCAGGCCTTGGACGTAAATTAAGCATTTGAAATTGTCCGCGCTGAATTCCGATAATCTGAAGTCATCACAATATTTGTTAACAATGGATGCAAAAGTTATGTAATCATCGCTGTCCTTTTTTTGTAAGGTTCAAGCATTTCCATCTTTTATGGAATAGTGAAGTATTATAGATGAAAAGTTCCGTTAGCAGTTTTATGTATTCTTTGAACGTTAACTTGCTTGTTTTTTCTGGGAAGGATATAATCTATGAATTTGGTATATTCGCCTGTGCCTAATTTTCTTAGTAATAGGTGTACTTTACGTGCATCTGACCAATCTTTGCAGTCAAAAACATATAGATCTTCATACCTTCGGAAGTAATTTGCAAAAGTTTTATCTTCATCAGGTGCATACTTAATATCTTTGATATTACTCCAAATAGCGTCTTGTGAGAGAACTGTTTCATTCTCGGATTTTTGATCCTTATTTGTTATTGCACATAACAATAATTCTTGCAATTCCAGATGTTTCTGTTCGTACCTTTGTTGCTGTTCAAATTGGATTTTTTTTTGTGTAACCTGATATTCTGTTGCCTGTGCACGCAACAAAAAAAAAACTTTTCTTTGTTGTCAGTGAAAATTTGATATTTAAAAAAAAGAAATTTTTTCTTTTAGAATTAGTTTCGTATTACCCTTTTAGGGTTTCCTCGTCGCCACTTGTTATGCGCAACGGATAGCAAAAAAAAAGGTATGTCCTCCGCGTAGAGAGTTTGGTTTCCTTGTCGCCCACTTGTTATACTGTGGCAAACAAATTTTTTTTTCTTCCCCCAAATGAATTTGAATCGCTCGTCGCCACTGTTATGGCCCAGTTCCTTGTACCACAGTGATAGTCCAAGGTGGAACCAATAAAGAAGAACTCGAACACGGATATGGAATAACACAGATATATTACAAACAGGAATATATACAGAGAAGTAGAATTGTTAGTACGAACAATCAGGTTTAGTAGAGAGAACAATGTAGTCTCGACCAGTATCACTATTCCAATGTCTTGTAGTAATTGTCTGAACACGACTCTGTTTCGGACTGCTTCTGACTCGACTCTTGACTCGACTTCAACTACTGACTATATTTAGTCACCCCCACCATGTGGGCATCATGTGGCTCAAGGCTAGTTTAACGTGGGATCTCCGAGTCTGTGGGCTCGGCCAAAAATATGCCCATTGAACCCGTATAAACGGGTTCAGGGTCGGTTTACCTCCCCCGAAAGAGAATCCACCCTTCAGCATAGCCTCGTTCGGGTTCCTCCCAGCCCAAAGGCAAAGAGTTCAACCGATCAGCCGGTCAACTGAGATCGACTTGAACTACTGACTCTTTGCCTACTCCTGAGGCGCAGTATTTATTAAGTATGGAATAGTCTATTATTATTAATATTGGGTAAGATCCCATAACATAATGTATCAAATCAAACAAAATCCAAAGGTTACTCATCAAGAGTTGCAGGATGATTTGTATTCATCAGGAATCTGTGTTACTAAATGGACAATAAGCAATGAAATTCATAGGAACAATCTAAAGTCACGCTCTCCTTGGAAAAAACACAGAGATGCCAGAGATGTCAGAGATGCCAGGGCAAAATTCATTCGTGAACATAAAGATAAGGAAAAATTATATTGGGAAAGACTATTATGGGCAGATGAAACTAAAATTGAGTTGTTTGGATGTAATTCTAGAAATCATGTATGGAGGAAAGATGGTGTTGCCTTCAAACAAATGAACACAGTCCCAAGAGTGAAATATGGTGGTGGCAGCATCATGGTTTGGAGATATTTTTCTGCAAAAGTTACTGGCAACATATCAATAACAGATGGTAGAATGAATACCACAGCATATCAAAATATTTTGGAAGCAAATTTAATGATTTCGATTGAAAATCTTGAACTTCCTTCTGATTGGATCTTCCAACAAGATGATGATCCTAAGCATGCTGCAAAATCTACAAAGAAATGGCTTGCTGAAAATAATGTAAATATCCTGAAATGGCCAAGTTAGTCCCTAGATTTAAACCCAATCAAGAATCTGTGGTGTTATTTGAAAATCCAAATCCTATTGAGAGCTCCAACAAACATCCCAGATCTGAAGACCATATATGAAGAAGAATAGAACAAAATACCAACTTAAATTTGAATAATGGCTATTCTACAAAGTATTAAATGAAGATTATGTATTCTTTTTTGTATTGTACAAATATTTTTCAACTATTAAAATGGATAAATAGGATTTTTTTTCTGTTAAATCAAAATATTTTCTGTTTTTTATGCATATTTAGATATTATGCATCTGTGTACAGTTAATTATATGAAAAGTATGTTTATTCATTAGTTGAAAACACAATAAATTAAAAATTTGTATGTGTACGAATATTTGTTTCACCCCCACTGTATATATATATATATATATATATATATATATATATATATATATATATATATATATAGTATGTTGCACATGTGAGACAAACAGATGACAGTAAATTATATAAATACTCCACCCTAGAGGAAAAATGCAAACTCTCATTTTCATAAGAAGATCAATGTTTGAAGAAAGTCCCTACAAAAAACTATACACCTCTAAATCCAGCATTAATTGACAGAGTTCAAAAGTGAATAAACAGTAATTATACATATGAAATATTTAGTCTTGTATTCTTATTAGTCTTTACAAAATAACATTACAAGGATAATTATAGGAATTCAGTTCTTCTAACTGAATGTCTTAACTATATTTCATGCCAATATGTGGGCACAATAGATACAATGGGGAAAATAAGTATTTCATCCCTTGCTGAATTTCTGAGTTTGCCACCTTACAAAAATGGTAACAGTCTATAATTTTGAGGGTAGGTCTGTCTTGAAAGTGAGAGATAGCATACTAAAAAATTCTAGAAAATTACATTATATTAATTTTTGAAGATTTATTTCTTTTTTATTGAAAAAAAAAAATATTTCACCCCCTACCAAACAGCAATGATTTAAGCCCTACAGACCAGTTATGTGACCAGGAGGCATATAGACTAGTCCTATTACTCAATTATTACTCCTAATCAAGTACTCATTACCTGTATAAAAGGCACTAGTTAACAGAATCCTTCAGTGAATTAGAATCTGATCTCTCCACAATGGGCAAGACGAAAGAATTGTCGAAGAACATCTGGGACAAAATTGTATACATGTACAAGACTGGAATGGGCTACAAGATGATTGTCAAGCAGCCAGGTGAGAAGGAATCAACTGTTGGTGCAATATGGAAGAAACACAAACTGACTATCAATCTCCATTGGTCTGGAGCTCCACGCAAGATCTCCCAACATGGAGTGAACCTGATGATGAGAAAAGTGAGGAAACAACCCAGAACTATGTGGAAAGAGCTTGTTGATGATCTCAAGGCAGCTGGGACCACAGTCACCAAGATGACCATTAGTAACACACTACGTTGTAGTGGACTGAAATCATGTAGTGCCCACAAGGTCCCCCTACTCAAGAAGACACATGTACAGACCTGTCAGATGTTTGCAAATGAGCACCTGGATGATTCAGAGGAAGTGCTGTGGTCAGACAAGACTAAAATTGACCTTTTGGGCATCAACTAGACTCACTGTGTTTGGAGGAAAAAAAAGCTGACTTGGACCCCAAGAACACCATCCCAACCATTAAACATGCTGGTGAAAGCATTATGCTTTGAGGCTGTTTCTCTACTAAGGGGACAGGATGACTACACTGGGTCGAGGGAAAGATGGGTGGGGCCAAGTACAGGGAAATCTTGAAATAAAACCTCCTTGCCTCAACCAGGATACTGAAGATGGATCATGGATGGATGTTCCAGCATGACAATGACCCAAAGCATATGGCGAAGGCAACAAAGGAGTGCCTCAAGAAGAAGCACATTAAGGTAATGGAGTAGCCTAGTCAGTCTATGGACCTTCATCCTTTAGAGAATCTGTGGAGGGAGCTGGAGCTTTGAGTTGCCCGACAACAACCTACAATGCTTAAGGATTTTGAGAGGATCTGCAAAGAGGAGCAGGCCAAAATCCCCCCACCCCCAGGATCTGTAAAAACTTGGTAACCAACTACAGAAAACATCTGGATGCTGTGCTTGTCAACAAGGGTTTCTTCACCAAATACTGAGTTATGTTTTGCTATGGGGTGAAATACTTATTTTTTCAATATAAAAGAAATGTTCAAAAATTAATATAAGGTGACTTTCTTGAAGTTTTTTATATTCTATCTTTCACTTTCAAGATAGACCTACCCTGAAAATTATAGACTGTTCCTATTTTTTCAACTCAGAAAATCAGCAGGTGGGGAGATGAAATACTTATTTTCCCCACTGTATATAGAATTGTATAAAAAGAAAGTGAAGGTGTTAAATCAACTTTTTGTTTACCTTGCAGTGGTGCACCAAACAAAACTTCTGACCGCAAAAAGCTACTCTGCAAATAAGTGTTGTTGATTTTATCATCAACGAAGTAATAAAATGTGTCACTGTTCATTGCAAGCCGAATTGCACTGTCAACCATATCAATGTTTGCACCAAGTCCATCATAAAATATATGTCCATCTTCATTCATTGAGGGGAAAAAATAAGATAGAAGAGAATTAAGAGGTAGACATCCACCATATGTTTTCATACTTTCATCTGTGTACACTTTTTCCTTGAGACAGAATTTCTGAAATTCTGGATGTGACATGATATTCAGCTCAACTGAATGAATATGCTCAAGTCTTTCTGGAGTGAAGATGTTTGCCTTGTCATCTCCCTTTGCAATGTAAACTACTTGCATTTTCCATCTTGGAATTCGTTGGTAGTGCACTTCCTGGAAATCCTTTGACCGTTTCTGCAGATGATTATAGATTTCATGGTGGTCAAAGAGAGTATAGATGAAATTATCCTTTTCTTTTCTACTCCATTCAGGAATACTGCGTTTGGTCTTTTGAGGTTTGGATGTGTCTTTTTCAGCAAGAAACAAAGCGTCAATATTGAGTGAAACTTTGTGTTTTGGGATACTAAAAGCATCCAAGGATTCATCAATCCAAGGAAATGGTTTGCAGAAGAACAATGCATATGTTCCCAGTCCAACAAATGTGGTTGTTGTGACAAGAATCATGAGGATAGAGAAGAAAATGGCCAGGCATTTTGAATCAGCAGAATGTGGCTCAGAGATAGGGCTGATAAAAGATCCTGATAATGTTTCATTTTCTTCTGTGTTGGTTACATTATCAAGGAGATCCAAAACTGATAAAGAATCAGTAATTGACAAGGAATTCATTTTGCTTTGTGTTCATAATCTAGTTAAAGATAAAAAATAATAATGATAACTTTGAAAGAAAGTCATGCTCAAGAATAACCAGAACAAATGATCTTATAATTAATAAGCAGTTTGCTAGGCTTGTAAATCTCTTTCACATGCATATATATATATATATATATATATATATATATATATATATATATATATATATATCAAAACCAACCAACACTGAACAAAATTTATTATGAGTGTAGTAACAATGTTTTAAAATGCATTTGAGTTGACTAACATTTAACACCATGTTGCATTTTACCCATCTCTTGTGATAGTTATCTCCCTTGCATTGTGCATGCTTGTTTACAAAACATCGTAACCACAACGGTTAATTTTGAAATAATTATAACAGAGTACGTTCACGTGTGTTTCCAAAAATTACCATCACAACGATTACAGCTACATTAAGTTTGTCTTTGCAATTCACCCCTGAGGATGATCTCAGAGGAGATCGAAAGTACTTGAGTTAGCAAAAAATATGGCGCCTTCCTTGATGAATTTCAACTTAACATCAAGAAAATAATTATAGAACTAGAAAGAATTATTATAAAAATAGACATAATATATTATTTAATGAAACATGCTTGAGTGAAGATATGCTGCCTAAATAAACATATATATTGGGTTGTCCGGAAAATTCATGCCGCTTTTTAGTCGTTCATGTTCCAACATGTTAGAACACGTCAAATTTATCGACAGATAAAATTTAAATGCTTACATTTCCGATTAGAACACACTTCAAACTATCACTTGGGAAAGAAAGTTTAAAATTACTCTAATTCATGTCAATTTTGCATGCCTATAAAAATGGAAGATTATAAGGTGCATTTTAAAGTAAACACTTGGTGCCTTTTTTTTACCGTAAAGGTAAAAATGCCTCGCAATCAATAAAAAAGATATGTGCTGTGTACGGTGAAGGTGATTTCGCTAATAGAACTGTACGGAAGTAGTTCGCTGAGTTTAGAGTTGGTAATTGTAGCCTTATTGATGAAGAACGCTTAGGCAGACCCCTCCCCTACTACAGATGACGACTAAATGAAGACATTGATTGAGAATAACCCGCATTACACAACGCGGGAATTGGCAGAAACACTTGACTAAATTTATCAAAATCCACCATCCATGAGCACTTAGTGAAGCTTGGGTATTTCGGATGTTCACTTATTCAGGTCCTTGCAAAATAATCTCATGGTAAAAATTTTAATTCTTTGGATGGCATAAACAACTACCTTAATGAGTTCTTTGCCGAGAATCTTCGAAATGCTGGGAAGACTGAATCTTTAAGTTGTAAAAAAATTGGTTTTGTGCAACAAAATTGTTCATATTTAGTTGAATATATATTTAATGTCATTATTTTGTTTTGTGTAAAAAAAAAAAAAAAAAAAAAAAAAAATTGGGAAGAACTTTCCGGACAACCCAATATGCTGTTTTTCCGCGAAAAAGTGGAGGTGCCTAATATATATATATATAGTGGAACCTAGGTTCACAAATTTAATTAATTCCGAAGGCCATTCATAACCCGAGATGTTCATAAACTGAAACTATTTTCCCCATAGGAATCAATGTAAAATGGATTCTGTTCCTGGATGCCAGATGATTGTTTAAACTTTTTTTTTACAAAGGTACTATGTGCACAAGTTCATACAGAAAGACTAATTAAATCTAACAAAAAAAAAAAAAAAAGACAAACTAATTAAAATATAAATCAAAATTTAATTTTAACGTACATGTACGGCGGAGAGAAGATGGCGTAAGTGAAAGGTGGTGAGAAAGGAGAATGAGAGATGTTATTGTTTAAAAAGCATTAAGTAACTGTCTTTCTGAGATTCCTTCTCTTTCTCTTTTTCTTTTCTGTCTCTTAGTAACACTCAAACTCTGCTTGAGACTCGCTAAGCTTCAGTCTCATTAAAAGTTTGTTCAATGACATTTGTTTTCCTCTACGTTTTAGAATGTTTATTTAATAATAAATTGCCTTAATTAATAATTTATAAAAACAAAACACAATGAAATTCAAGAGAGCAGGGATGTGTATGGCGTGAAAGCTGCACTGCAACTGACTTTCTTTCGCCGATACTCCCTGCTTGCCACCCCATATTGTCATTTATTCGTCATTCAGGAGGCACGGATTGAGGAATCGGAGAGCCGTGTTCGAATTCCAGTCGAATCCATTACATTCACTTATGTGCTAATACCCTTGGGAAAAATATGAATCCTCTTCTTCCCCCCCAGCTATGGGTAAATAGCAGGATACATGGGGTTCTATAGCCTTGGATGGCAACTCGTCCATCACAGAAAGAAATGGCAACCTACTGCAAGAAAGAATCTGTCTCGTCAGTCATGTATCGAAAGATATGTCGTGTCCACTAAAATATCAACTACAATATTTATAAACCAATCACACTCAAGAAAACACTTACATCTTAAAACACACCAATAAAATCATAGATTACAAATCAGAATGTTTGTTGTATTAGTCATCATCATTTTAGGTAGATACCGACCAAATATCGTACGGACGTAGTAGAAGACATACCACGTGACTTCTTAGGGCCAATTAGGAATAAATAAATAATTTAATTGGAGCCGATATTGTTCGGAAAAAGTGTATAAAAACATACGAAATCCGTTCCCGAAACAATATACACGCGGCTGCCAGCAAGCTACACACACCTCTCGCCGATGACCTTCATGACCTCATGTCAAAAACGACAGCGTTGACAAACTCCAGACCACGGCAACACCGCCAACAGTAAGAAACAATTCGTATTTCTCGTATCCGTTTTTATTATGAATCACGCACACACATATTGACTTTTTCATACAAACACACATATCACAACATTTTATTATTTCTCACACACGTACACAAAACAGTTTATATTTTATTTCAGAAACTTTATCAACCCAAACAAAAGACATTACTTTCCAATCTATTATCAACTGTTTGTATTCCTATCGTTATATTAAATCAATGTTTATTTGTTGAAACTACGTCGGCTTTTCTACTGAATTTTATTCCTTCAATGAAAAGCGTTTGATTATTTTAGACGGCCAAATTACGAGCGACCCTGTAACGATATTTTATTAATGTATTGAATCTCGACACTCCAAATTTTAATATTCAACAAAAAACCGAGTAGAAGGATTCCTACAGATACATAGTCGCCTAAGCGTGTTCACGCATGGCACATAACAGAACATTCGTCATTCAAGACACCGTTCGTCAGCAGAGACATTTTTTGTTTGTGAACCGAGTTGCTCCTCATGCGTTTTCATGCAATCATCAGGTAATCGGCAATTGTTATTTCTGAAAATGAGCATTTTATGCTCCCTCAGGAAGTTCAAGATGCTACAACAAGGTTAGTTGATGTGTACATACAATGCACACACCAACCAAACTCACCGAAGGGTGGCGGGTGCGCATAAGGCCAAGATAGAAATGCCAAAAATTACCGTTACTTAGTGGGGAAAAATACACAAATACCAGAAAACAAAATCAAAAGCATGCCTAGAAAGTTATCAGTAGCATCGGAAACAGTAAGGAAGGTCTTAACATAATACTAAAAAGAAAATTAGTGCTCAACAATACCAAGTCTTCAAAGTCCACTATATCAGAGCATATATGACAACAAACAAATCTGTTCCTACTTGTATTCTCGCGTATATGGTACGTAATCGTCAGGGAGTTTGGTTTACTCTTTGCCTTAAAACCGTTTTCTTCCAGAGATACAGTGATCAACAATTTTATTTATTTATTTTGTGAAACAAAATGACAAAGAACTTTTAACATTTTCCTGTCCAAGAGAATGTTCATTTAGGTCGATTATGTAAATATTGTCCAAATGTTTGTGACTGATCACTTGTAACCATACTGTAACTTTTTATCAAGATGTGGGGGTTTGTAGATCTTTCTGACCCTCACTTAGTGAAATAGTTTTAATCTCGATATTGACTGTTTTGCGTTATACTGGCATCACCCACGAGGCGACTTGCAAGAGAGATTGGTTACTAGGTTAAAAAAAATGCATCAGCAGTTGTTGAATACATTTTAAAACTACTCTTCCAATGTTGAAGATCTTTAGAGTTTGGTTTGTGTGTGTGCGTGTGTGTGTGTGTCTGATGGGTTAATTTTTATGGCTAAAGTTTCTAGAATATGAAGTAGTTTTTTCAATTAATATTAGACGAATAAGTTTATTCCTATTCATGAATTATACACAGTAATAAAATCATAAATTTGAAGACAAAAAAATTAAAGAAAAGAAAAACCAATCAACAGCTTCATGTCTATCAAATTGTCTATTTGCTTACATGTGTAGCATGACAGTATTTTTTAAATTAAAAAACGATCAGCTTTTCTTTTTTCTTACCTACAGTGAGGGATATTTACTATCTCAATAATTATTTGACTCTGTTTCTGTTATAGGATACAAAATCCTATATTTTACAACTAATAAGTGAAACACAAATAAGTAAGAAATACCCACACATAAATATGATCAGAATCGTTAAAATAAAAACTTTTGTACAGTGAAAAAAATAGGATATAAAATTAAATAAGTGGTTTCTGGAATTTGATTGGACAGTACATTCACGTGCTGTGTTTCTGACTACGTCCGTACGTCTGAATTCCAAATGAACTGGTCGCTGGGTGTTATACCGCCTAAACCGAAAAGCTTTCGTTTGAAGCCAATCAACTATATATATATACATCGATTTCGGGAGCAATAAAAACACACAGAGCAAAAACCAAGTCAGCAGCTGGACTTGAATCACCCGTCGATGACAGGCGGTTGGATTTGCAAACACCCGACTAGAATTCTCTTGTTACTATGACAATACCTCAGTCAACGACGACTACATGCCATTCAAAGGAATAGTCACACAACTTAAAGAAATATTCATATCCGTTGAAAAAAATTAGTAAGTCTGATAAACTATCTGTATGTTTATTTCCTTTTGGAAGAACCGTAATCAGATTTCACGTATTAGCACTCACCACAACGTTTCTAATAATGTGCTTTACACACACACACACACATTCAGTCACTCCGTTAAATGTGCTTTATATTGACCAAGGCATATGACTTCACGTGCTACCCTTTAACAAATGGAAAATTTTGTCGAACATTTGAACTGTTTTTACGACCAGAATGTTTACATAAATATATGATTATTTCAATCTGGTTTTCCTTATTGTTTTAATTGCTACTATATGTTATTAATCTGATTTGGGCTAATAGACGAGCCTAATAATAACATTAGAGTTGGTTAGATTCTGGAATTTAAACGGAATGAAACACTTGTTTTGTACAAAGACATTTCTTCGCGTTCAGATTTCAAATCTTCATCAAGTAAAGTTTCAGAAAAGTATATTTTATTTTTGAAAGATTTTTTTTTTAATAAAGAGTATTATACTGAGTTGGCAGATTTGTCAGTAGGCCGATTTTAGCGAGTTCGGGGGGAAAATAAACCGAATCAATTGAAATTTGGCTCGAAATATTTGAAGAAATTTGCTTACCGTAAATGTTACGTGTAATCTATTAACTTGCAGTTAAGACTAAAATAAAAGCTCCAACAAAGATTTTTCATTTTTAAAAATTCATTTTAAAGCTTAGGTGTCGGAGGTCCCTACTTTGAAATTATTTTTATGAATGCATTTAAACTGAACATATTTTCTCATAAATGTAGTATTTTAAATGGAAAAACAATTTTGATTTGAAATTTACTTGCTGTCAGCAAAGTGACAAGTACCAAACTAGTAGATTACTGATCTTATATATTTATCACGTTCAACTGCTAATTTGTATCTGTATGTAATAAGTTTATAGCTGCTTCATCTAGTTTACAGTTTTAGTGCATTTATTGTTTTAATTGCTACTATATGTTATTAATTTGATGTGTTGTTTTATATTTGTTTGTTTGTTTTTTACTCTGAACGTTTTATTTGTCAATTATATAATTAAGAAAGCTACTACCTATTTATAATGCACAAACATTCCTATGTTGGCCACCGATAATCATGAGGTTCAAATGAGACACTGACTCGGATTTATGTTTTTATCACATAACATTTCGGCCATTATAACTATAGTACAGAATAGATTGTCCCGTTCAAAATTTCCGGATTAAAACATCAATTTTTTTAATTTGCAAAGTTTCAGCTTTTAAATGTGTAGAGTTATTATTATTAGAAATTTTATATTCTTCAAGTATGTCACTGAAACCGAGCTGTTTATTTTTTTTAAATGTTTGCGCGCATTTTGTGCTTACTGCTACATCTGTGCACCGGGTATAAATAAAAGAACACCGTATCAAGTAGATAGTCCGAGTGATAGTCCGAGTAGCAGACAGATAGAGCAGACCCAATCGAAATAATGTGGAGTCATTAAAATATCTTCCTGTGTTTATTTTATTTCTTCTTGAACGAACAATTTTTGTAAATCATCTCAACTATTTTTGGAATAAAAAATTTTTGTTTACACTTTATCTGCTGTCTTTTTTTCTTTTCCTTTTTCATTGTAGACAAGTTAAATATTTTTACAGTTTTTCATTACCTCAACCATCCACAATATAAAAATAAAAATATTTAAATTCCAACTTATATTTATTGAAGTAAGTGGAATTAGTTTGGTAGGGAATATCTTAATAAAAGCCTACAAGCTATGACTGCAGACACTTTTATTGTTCATTTGAAATATGCAGAGGAAAAACATTACTAATTTTGTTAAGTTCTATACAAAACAAAAAAAACAATAAAAAGCAGAAGCAAAATATGAAAATATGTTAAGAGAAAAATGCAACCATCCACATCTATCAACTTGGAAGAAAAATGTTGTCGAATTTATAATGACAAACTTAACGATTCAGAAATTTAAACGTTAATTAATCAACCAATATATCTGTATGATGAATTAGAGTTGACTGATCAAGACAAGTGTTTCATTCCGTTTAAATTCCAGAATCTAACCAACTCTAAATGTTATTATTGGGCTCGTCTATTAGCCCAATCTTGCCTTCTTCGAATAATGCACTATTCCAACTTTCATTCGTAAATCTAGCCCTCTGATTGGTTCATTTCTACCAATCAGGTCGCCCGCACGTGCACTTCGAAGTTTTGGCACAAAATCGTTTTGAAGCCACCCACGTGATCATGACTTCTTAAAAAAAAAAACCAAAGCACGTGTGACACGCAGATGCAGACCTGGGCAGATCAGCAGCAGACCATTTTTCGACCGCTTAAAAATGTGACGACTACTACAAATCTTTCCCGTTCAATTATCTTCTACGAACTTTTTCGTCATTCAAGAATCTCAAACTATACATTCTCTTTGATCATCTACGATAAATCAGTCAGTCCAGCGAACACAGAGAAGCGCTAATCTAATCCACGTAACTTGCGATTATAATTTCCCGCGCGAAAAAAACCCACAACTGACTAACCCACAAACTCGACGCGAAGATTACTCTGTGAATACAAAGAACTTCAACTCGCAAGACTTTACTTATCCAAAGTGAATTATTAACGCTCACTACAATTTAAGTAAATACTATTATTGAACATATTTCATACTTGCAGTTAAGGGTAGACTACTTCTGAATGACTCAATTCTGAACAATACAAAAAGAACAACACGAACATAATAACGGTGTTTAAACACTAATTACGAATTCTTATTGACTGTAATACAAATACACCAAGACACAAAAAAAACAAACAAAACCTTCAATCACTAACAAACATAACAACTCAATAATATCCTGTAATAATATTTTGTATATAATATTTGTATTGTATATAAATGCATTTGTTTGTTTGAATTGCATACATGTTTTGCCTTGTTTTATATTAAGTATTATTTATTGTTGTGGATGCAAGAGAAGATCACGCAACCTGACAAAACTTCCTTCTGATATATTCTAACACTATAGTAAAAATATCTTAGTTCATTCTGCGCATCCCCAACATTATGAAAAAAATATTTGAATTACTTCAAATACAGGTTTTTAGTCACAATCAAGCTTGGATTTCAAAAGGCTCAATTCAAGAACCTATTTACCCCAAATCAACTAAAGATGAGCAAAATTTGTACTAATTTTAGAGCCTTTCGTTTGTATGTGTCCATACCACGATCACACTCAAACGACAATGCCTATTGACCTAATTTTGGTCATTAAAATACACAAGAGTCTTCTACTATGATATAAGTTATGTGAGGTAGAACTCAAAGATCATTTGAAGTTGCCAAAATGATCATTGAGCAAAGCATGCCATTTCTACTCAAATAAAACAATTTCTAGAAAAATGAAGTGACATATTGAATTTATTAGAAAATGAACAAATGTTTTGACCCTACAAATGGCTAGGTATTATAATGTCATATTCAACTTCGGAGGGCACCAAAAGTTATTGGAGGTAAAAATTAGTCTGTGGCCTTTGATCTATTGGAGGTCACTAAAATTCAATTTTATTTTAAAAACGTAACCATCAATTATCATTCATTTACGCCAGTCAACAATACTATAGCGAAAGATATTGTGCCAGAAATTGTTTTTATATCCTTTTATGAGAAGCAGATATCACACACTGAATTGTCCATAGAAACGAAAAAGAAAATCAATCATAGTCAGTATGGTGCATATAAAACAACTTTCAACTTATGATGATTTAATTTAGTTGATTTGGTATGAAGTTATATATATGCTATGGGAAAAATGTTTTTAGTAACTGTTTTGAAAAGTACATCTTTGTAGAATTTTCTTCTTTTTAAAAAGACCAAAAACAGCTATTTCGAAATAATACCAGTAACAGAATAATAAAGAAATCTTTATTTTTAATTTTTAGTAACTTGAAAGATAAATGGATAAATAACCTGAAAATGTATTTTGGAAAGTTCTCAACCAGTCGACGCAATTAATTATTATCTATCAAAGTCTATGCACCCTGTATAGGCATTTCAATTCTTGAGTTGACTAGTGTTGACGCCCAGCTATGTACACCTTACAAGTTTGAATACCCCACATGTTCTCAATTAGATTGCGCTCAGGAGAATGTGTTGGCCAACACATAACGTCAATGTTCTGTTTTGAATCCATTCTGTTGCGCTTTGTACCCGATGGATTGGAGCAGTGTCTTGTTGGAACATCTGGTTGACACCAGGAATATCTTCTGCATGAAGAAGCAAGGCACCGGATAAAAGAAGTTGATATTTGGCAGCATTAAGCCTGGTACTGGTGAAAGCTATCGGTGGCCCAAAATCTAGACTGTGGAGAGATCTGAAGAACCTGCCCAACTTAAGGTTGTCGAAGCCAAGAAAAGTACCATGTCTTATAAAACCTGAATGAATGGAAGAAAGAATGAAAGAAGATCAGTTTGAATGCTCGTGATAGACTTGCCTCCTATTGTCATGATTTACCAAAAAGATGATCTGGTGTTCAAGGTGATGGAGGTATAGTGGCGAGGGATTTAGGAATTAAAATAAACAGTTGTTTTACCCATGCCAAGAAGATTAATGGAGGCTGATAATAACGAGGAAACACAAGTAATTTTAACAAAACAATATAAGGAATTTATTTATGAATTTACACGCTTGAAGTTGTGTCAGTAGCTCGTTTCTAGAAAATAAATCATAAATTTTTCAAGTTCGTAGCTTTAAATTGTCATGAAGAGCAAATGTTTATGCGACAGATTAAATGATCTGACACAAAATAATATTAAAAAATGTTTAAAACAAAGGTAAAAGAGATTGTTGTTCACAGAAGGGATATATGGCTGCATATGTTTAAAAGTAGACAAAGAGAGATAGTTTGAAATACTTAGCTTTCTTGAAAGAAAATTATTTGAAGTCCATTGTGCTTGGTTAAAAGCTGATAATATAATTGGCGAATAATTTGACACTGGCAAGAACTTGAAGGCTGGTCCTTTCCGTTTTTTCCCTCAGTCCCCCGAATTTGAAGGGAGTGGGTAAAGGGAGTTATTATTTCGTACTCACTACAGATGCATAATGGCTTCGGCAACTTTTATAATAGAGGGCCAAATCAGTTTTAACTTTCATTAGTTCAAACAAATAAATAGGCTCACACTATAAAGTTAAGTTTTACTTGTCATTTTTTTTTTATTCATGATAAATTTTGATTTTTATAATCCGCTGTATAATAAAAGCTTGGCGCTCTCCACTGATCGAAAATAGTAGACTGGCTTGGTGATTGACTTAACCGAAAACTTCTATGTCATATTTGATAATCAAATAGTTTCTAGTACAAGATGTTTTTATATTTTCTGATTGTATTTCCCAAACGTTATCATTTGGTTTTGTTAAACAGATCAATAAAACAAAATGTGTGTCTTGTAAAAATTTTTACAAGACATTTTTTTACAATCCGATAGGGGCAACATAATTTCTAACGTTGGATAGAGCAACTGTGGGGTACAGCGTACCCGGATTAAAAGGAGAATTTAATACGGGATACCCTGCCCACAAAATACAACGCAAATTTCGAGAAAAGACAACAGGATAAGGAACGTTTGTAGAAAATAGAACATTGTATATTTAATGTCATTCATGCAGAATAAACAAATTTGTATATTTTTATATCTTGTTGAATAGAGTAAAAAAAGATTAATGCTTTAGTTCGTTTAAGCAAATGTGATTTGAACAAAAACAATGTCTATGTGTTCGCTGTCTTTCAACAGAGTAGTAGAGTAATGTCTGTTTCTTTTGTTTTTGTGTATCCGCCGAGTAGGTGGAAAGGAAAAAGGGGCGATCAATTTAAGTTGAAAAAGAGAGTGTGAATGAGAAATAAAAGATAAGAGGAAAATGTACTTATCGGGTTGAATTGTTTTGGAGTCAGTCGTAAATTTGTTGTTGTTGTTGTTTTCCTTTCCTACCCCACTTTCTGCTCTTAGTGTCGGGTTGAGTCAATGACGGACCTGACTGTCTGTCTTCTGTCCTCTATGATATCTGCGCCCTTCTGACTGGTGATTGACAAATAGGCTCACACTATAAAGTTAAGTTTTACTTGTCTTTCAACAGAGTAGTAGAGTAATGTCTGTATTACTGTATTAATGTCTCTCTATTTATAGCTGACTTTTTTTTCACACTGGATCGTTATCTTTTTTTTAGTTTAGCAAATCGCCTCCTTTCATTGGTCAGAAAATTAATTTCACACCTTATTGCGAAATCTGTTTTTAGTCGTTTTGATCCGATTTTGCGGGTGTGCAAATCTACTTTGTGTTTTTCAGTTATTTGTTGGAATGATATAGGATTTGTATCCTATACAACAAAAACAGGTCTAGCGCATTGCTGTGTAATGATGTTTCTTTAATAATGAAACCGTCAGTGGTAAACTAAACACAATTAAAAAAAAAAACAATCCATGTAAAAAATGCATCGTTTGGTAATAATAAGCATGTTGAAGGCAAATTTGATATTTATACTCCGATTTACTTTTTTCGTTGTTGAAGTTAAAATAAAATTAAGAATACATTTGTATTGTGAATGTCTCTAATTCAAAGAAGACAAGAATTTCATATTTTCTTCCATAAATTATTATTGAAAATTAAAACGTGCGCACGCACGATAAGAATATCGAAAATGAGGAAAGTTGGATGTTTATATATAAATTAAGTAGTTTTATGTGATTCTACACATTGTATATTTTACAATGACAAGGCATCGAAGCCTTAAGCAAAAATGTTTGGTGACTATAAAGTACTGTTCAAAATATCATAATTAAAATAGCTCTAGTAAGTAAAGATTCCAGCTAGAGAGGCATGCCAAAAAAAAACTAATGCAGAAAGTGCTGGTAAATAGGCTCAGGTTAGATGGTCAAGCGTAGGTCATATTGTAATCGGTGCTAAAAATAACAATAAAATGTTCGTATATATACACATGTATAGTATATTGTAAGTGTATGTGTGGTGCTTTGCCTCTATCAGGGAAGTAAACTCCCACCACAAATCGTAAAGCTTATGCCAACTGGCTTGCCTTTCAGGTTTGTTCAGATAAAAGTAAAACTATGAGACTTTGCAACAGGTCATAGTCAATCAAGTCAAAAAATGTCAGTTCGTCCACACGAAAATGTCATGCAATTTCTTTTCCCCAAAGAAATAAACGCGTTGGCTAGAGATCAAAGACTGACTGACAATTGAAACTACATACCATCATCCCGAAGTCACTAGTACACTTTACTTTCTTAAACTGTTAGACTAAGTTTCTGTTTACAGAATGTCATTTATTAAAAAAAATATATGAACTTTATCAGATACATATTTCTACAAGCATTTGACTGTTTCTTATGATAAGATACATCTACAAAAAATCAACTTACCCACATTTACATACAAAAAAAATTAAATATGTAAAAAAAAAAAATAAATTAGTTTTATGAATATTGGAAATTTATTTGCTAAATATGATTATATAACTAATTAGAGCACTAGTTAATGAATCATGGCGTTTGAATCCTACTCAATTTAAAACTAAAATATTGGATTTTTTTGTTTCCTCTGGCAGCAGCTATTAATTTTATTTTATTTTTTATTAAAAAACTGGAAAATTTGCAATTTAATTAGTCAGTGACCAATTACTTCCGATCCCTGCAAAAATAGTTACAGTACAGTACACTCAACAAACAAAAAAAAAACGGTTGAAAAAATGTAGTAGAACTTAGTAGAACAATAAAATTTATTTTAAGAAGAAAATCTTTTAAAAACGAATATGGTCACAAATACTTACCAAATTAAGTTAATTAACCCATTTTTCAGTTTTCTTTTCTCCTGTGATGTATTAATTTCATTTCGTTTGAGTCTGTGTTTTATCTGCTCTAGTCTTCTTGTGTATGTGTGATTTTTAGGGAAGTTAGATTAAAAATTTTAAAAATCTATAAACGACACCATAAAAAGTTATTATTTTTCGTTTTTGTTTTTGAAGTTTTCCTGTGTTATTTAGACTTTCCTGAGAAAATCAATCTCAGAGAAATTTGGGCCAGTTTAAACAGAACTGTTAATCCTTGTAGTTAATACAAAAATGAATAAAGTTAACTGTTTACAGTTTAATCCTTGTAGTTAATACAAAAATGAATAAAGTCATGTCGCAGTAAAGCCGCTATTTGTTTTAAGATTTTCCTTTAATTCGAGCAAGTAAAAAAATGAGGATATTCTCTATCCGAAAGAAATATAGACCATTGATTAGTGGAGGAAATTAAAACTGCTGCAACTCTTTTTAGTTTTTATCGTTTAACTTGACAAATACGTACACGTGGACATTATTTCAGCTAAAAAAAGTTTAATTCTAAAGAGTAAAGACGATGTATTTTTAGTTATGTGTATCTTTTTTCTTTTTTACGATGTGTCTAGAGAAGTAAATGTGAACATAATGACATTATTGCAGAAGGCGTTTTCATTCATAATCAGTTTTTCTTTTCTTTCGCTGTCAGTGTTCTGTTCAGCAATAATAATTAAACCAGAAAATTCACCCACATTCAATCTTTGTTGCTCTACTCTAACTGGTACAAATTGTTAATCAGTTTCTGTCTCTCTAGAGATTGTACGCTGCCCAGAGTAATGCGATTTTGTGATATTAATTTTTTTTTATTGTAAAAAAAAAAATGAAGGTAAAGGCATTTTTATGTAATAATCAATGGTGAGACTGTGACTAACAGAAAGATATGGATCAGACAAGTAATTAAATTATGGAATAGATTTTAATTTTAATAATTTCTATTCTACCTTTTAGTCGTAAGAAATGAGATTGTTCTGTAGTTGATATTTATTATAAACTTTTTTTTTTAAATTAGAACAGAATGACCTGATCTGTTTGATCAGTTAGTAAATTAACACTAAATTTAAAAATAAAATGACAGGACAGCAACTCAAAAAGAAGTACAGTTCTTATTTACAAGAATTATATATATATATATATATATATATTATATATATATATATATATATATATATATATATATTATAAACAAATTTAAAAATATAAGAAATTTAAAAATGCTTCAATAGAAAATTCATGTAAATAAGAACTATACTTTTTTTGAGTTGCTGTCCTGTCATTTTATTTTTAAATTTAGTGTCAAAGATAATAATTTACTAACTGATCAAACAGATCAGGTCAT
>OZ010587.1:45234181-45389181 GCA_963932145.1 Acanthosepion lycidas | reverse complement strand
TAATTGGATTGCTTATATCACCCACATTGTGCAGATTTATCAGTCAAAGTGACTGGAAAAGTAACACTAGAGTTCTCTTCTTTTTCCTTTCTTTTCTCCTGAGAGATAAAGTTAAATGTGATAATTTGTACATAAGAGAAACAATGGATTGATTTTTAACTGCTTCTCTATGATATCTTATGATGGACAAGTACAATGTCTGATAAATTATATTTTCAGTTACAGTTAGGAAACACTATATTGTGACTGGAGAAGAATGTAGTCGGTTATATCCCAACTTCTTTTGGACCAAGCTCTATCACTGTTTCTATGACTGAACATTATGTTAACTGATTTTGGTTTCAGGATAGGAAGCAATGCCACTTTCAAACTTTATCTTTTTCCCTCAGGCGGCTGTAGTAGCAATTGCTGGAACCTGCAGAATCTCCAGATAATCTCAGTTTTTTGCTGGAACCTACAAGAAACCATGATTATATAGAGAATCTAGACAAACTTAACTTGTTGAATCAGTGGAATTACCTCCCCTTAATGCCATCTGTTGTTTCTGGCTTTTTAAATTTGATAAATTACCTTGAGGGTGGGGGTAATAACTTAATTCCAAATCTTCCCAAGAAATTTTAATATAATTTTCATTTCCATTACAAACTTCCTGAGTATTCAGTTTCTTAGTTCCTGACTAATGCATAAGTCATTTGGGTCATTAATTATTTATCTATTGTCTTAAGAATTCTAATATTTAGATTTACAAATTCCTCAGTCAGGCTTTCATTTTAGTCATACACTTTTTTTCAATGGAAGAAATGTCACCTTCATCTTCTGAGTCCTTATTGCAACTCACATTACCTATACTTTTTGCTTGGAATTTTTGCTGATTTCTCCCTTTTCTTTATCTATTAACTACTGTTGATCTATTTTTAATATTGAGTACTTTATTTGCAAAAATCTACTCACTTTTAAACATGTTAAATTCCACTAATTTACTGGTCAAATTGTTTGTTAGGTGTTAGTGTTTGGGTTTTTGATAAGTATACTGCATATAAAAATTGAGATTTTTTCATGTTGGTTTAGATGGGTCCTTATGGAGCTATGGTTTGAGATATATAAGGTCAGTCATCTTGATAAATGAATGGTGGTATGTCTGGTATAAATATTCCTAAATTTGTTTTCATCAAAAATACAGTTCCCTATGAGGCAATCAAATTTATAAATAAGATTTTATATAGTTTGGACTTCACTGGGCAGTTATTGCTGTTGATAAGGTTGAGTGATTTAAATTTTTTATAGTAAATAATTAATTTTATCTTCTTAGTAAATCTCTCTCTCTCTCTCTCTCTCTCTCTCTCTCTCTCTCTCTATATATATATATATATATATATATATATATATATATATATATATATATATATATATATAGTGCTATCACATCAGCAATTGCCACAAGAGGAAAAAATATACAATCTATGAAGTTCCCTTTATTCTGTAACATCTTTTAAAATTTCTTTGTTTATCCAAATATCTTGACAAATGCACACTTATCATATGTCATCTCATAATTTAGACTTTAAGATGAGTCTAACCTAAAACAATGTTAGATATCTGGGATTTCTGGCTAGTTCCTTTTTCCTTTGCACATTTCCATTGTCAATGATAAACAATCAAAATGATGTGCAAAATAAAATGTTTACTTTCTAACATAATAATGTCATTGAATTTCTTTTAATATTCATATCAAATGAACTTATTTTTAACAATTCTATTTACTTATTATTTATTTTTGTTTTTTGATGACACCTTTTACACATCGATGCACAAGCTGTGATGACATTCAAGGTTGGCTATATGCATATATACATCTGACTTGCTATGTTCACAGGCCATGATTGGTTTTATCAAAGAATAACAACAAATGCTTTTCAAGACACAGATTGTGAAATAGCAAATAATACAATTTTTCACTTAATCAGTAATGTCTTCCTTCAGCTTTGAGAAGGTAAACTGCTATATTACTATTTTCAGCCACAGAAAAGGGATCCTTACATTCACTGCTTGATCTCAGTGACTGCTGACTCATTGCTTGTCCATTCCTGACTGACCACCTGTTTCCTGACTGACTGACTGACATTATATGGACACTGGTTGGCTCCCACCATCCCTATCCATCCAGAAAAGGAAACCACCCATTCAGCTTAAGGGTGGGTAGTTTTACAAAGGTCTCTACTTTTATGATTATATAAAATCACTAACAAAATTTTATGTTTGCAGATTCAAAGGTGGGCTAGAGACAACATTCCTGAAAAGCCTTAAATTGATTTAGAAGGAAAAAGAATCTATCTATTTATCTCCTAAGGATGTGTGAGAAATATATTGCTACACTTTTAACCTGATGACTTTTATTTTTTAACTCATGGAGAGATCTCTATTATAAAATGATGTTTGTATATTGCTTGGATTTTTATTCTGTAAAAATTAATTGAAATCTAATGCAACTCCAGGGTTTTAAAATTTTAAAATTGAATTGTAACTACCATAGAGAAACACTGAACATTTTCCTTTCACTAAAGAACAACAGATGCTAATATTTTACTTGGGAAAATAGATACTTGTGAAAAAAAATTAAATAAAATAACAGCAGTAATGTATAATGATAATGGAGCCATTCCTCAAAATGAAACACATTTGATTGATTCTTAAGCAAATTAAAACAATAGTCTATTCCAACACTGGTTCTTAAATTCACTGACCCTGTAGAAAATTTTCCAGTGATCAAGAAATATTTATGGTTGACCTAAGGCTAATATAGTAGATTAAGTTTCTGTTATTGTTTGTGGTGAGTTTAGACCATAATAACAGCAGAAATGGCTGAAGAGTATATATGTAGTAGCAGAAGTTGACTTGTACCTTTAAAAATCCAAGCTTTCTAAAAGAAACTGTATCTTCTATTTTCCTTCACCTATGCCTAATCACTCCCACCCCACCCAATACGAAGTGCTCCTTTTTTCTTTGTACAGAAATTTAGACATTTGGACTCTGTTATTGATCAAAGGTATATATTTTCCACAATCAGACTTTTATAATTTTTGTCCAATTCTATGGAATATTTCATAAAATTTCCAATTAGGTATTTGCTTTTATTCTGTATTATTTTGTTAAAATCATTTTTAGGAGATATAGTGTGCTTCTTTGACTACATACATATCACTTTAGCTATTTACTCCCAGCATATGAGCAAGTAGTAGTTTAGATTTGATATTTTGACAGTGATGAGTTCCTTAAAAAGACACTTTTTTATTTAAAAATGTTCACTGAATACAAGGCCCAAGAGACATTCAAGGTAGAGGATTATTGAATGAGTTTGTTGTATACGCATAAGAATAGGAGGTAGCAAATTCACTTTATGGGGATATGTAGGAAAGGTAATGGTTAATTCTAGACTTGGAAAGGTTAAGATTGTAGAGATTGGGAAAGAACCTTCTCTGGAGTTTGTTTCATTAAATTACAGTTCTGGGGAAGAGGCTGAGTAGAACTGTCCCTTACCAATGAAATATGAAGGAAATCAGAATAAGTCGACTCTGTGTGCGTGGCATGGCGGGTCTTACATGTGAAGATTAAACTTGGTGAAACTGAGGAAGGTAGCCTGTCAGAATATTTTCTATGTATTGAGAAGCTTATAATGTTTCATCTGTGAGAATATTTCATCTGTAGAGTGGAAAAGCATTCATTGTCCACAAGGCTATGTAGATTCTTTTGAATTCTATCAACTTTATGAACTCCTTCAGGCCCTCATCAGACAAAAGGATGAAACATATCACGTGAAAACTTTTATACTTTGTTATAGTTTTTCCTTAAAATTATTCTCGATATATAAAAATTTATATAATTTTCCCATATATATATTCAAAATATAGTGGACACATGATTAGTACATATTTTATTAATTAATCAATTTCAGACAAAATAATAAACTCTCTTTATTGAAATTTATTAAGATACAGTATCCTTGAGTGGGTACCAAGTTAGAATAAAATTTAAGCAATCTATAATTTACAGTGAAGAATAAAACTTACACAGGATTTAGAACATAAATTTTCAAAATTGCAGTTTATAAGCATGTATATTTATTAAATTAGAAATTTTATACTTTTCAAGCAACGCACTCAAAAATGAGCATTTTTTGTTAAATATTCATGAGCATTGTGCTTTTGCCTACTGCCACATACAGTTGAAATAGTTAGAGATGTAACTGGAAGTTCTATGCTAACAGTATTTTCTCTCACACTTCTCACTTGTTGAACTCACTTAAAAAACTTTAATGCAAATTCACTCATTATCATCTGTCTTAATTCTTGTTTTATTTTTCTCATTAATAGTGTTTTCTTGTTCTCAATTTTTTTTACATACTCAGTAAGCCCTTGCATCTTAGTGGCGTTATTGCCTTGACTGGGGTGAAATGATAAAAAATCCATAAAAGAACACTGTATCAAGTAAGCAGTCTATATGATAACTGAAGTAACAATCCCAATTAAAGTAGTCTGTGTTTAGTTTATTTCCTGTCATATATTAGAATTTAATTTGAGAACCACTACTACAATGTTTAAGAAGTTCACGTTCTAGCCACTTTTCTGATCTTTGCCCTGATATAGATCCCTGCTTTCAAAACCCAGACATAAGAATATATTTTCTGACGAATGAGAAAGCTGGAAAATATAAAAGGAATTTGACCACTCCTGCCTTGACCATGGTGCCATAAAGTTGGGGAGTAATGCTCACAACTTGTCAGGACCCTTGCTTCCAAATCTTTGATTCTTATCAGAAATAAGAATATATTTACTGGAGAATAAGATGGCCAGGAAAGTGTATAAGCAATTTTGGAGGGAAAAGTTCCCAATATTTCTTAACCTTCTAATCTTGATAAATACTGAGAATATGTGCCTTTTAGGTAGTGAGTATTTGATATTATTTGTGATAACACCAGGCCGGCAACAGTAACTTCAGTCATCTTTGGAACCTGTTTCAAGGAAAAAATTTACATGTTGGGTTCTAAAGACAGAATGTTGGCTCTTTACTAAAACTACTTGAGATCTGCTTCCTAGGACCTATAAATTCCTGTCATTGGCCTATGAACTCGCCCAGCTACAAACTATAGATCTTCCAATTGTTTTCCCCTCAACAAGAGCTCTGAAGAAATCTTATGTGAGTATTAACCCCTTAAGAACAATTTACTTGCTGAAAAACTTTTAGGTGCTCAGAGAAATATTTTTGAGCAAGCCTTTATGAACATTTTTTCTTTCTTAAAGTTAAAGGAATTTTCTTCTCCCTTTTTTTCTCTCATATTTCGTATATATCCTTTTACCTTTTTTTGTATATGTAAATAAATATTTTCTTTTTCTATTGTTACACTGTGAGCAGGAGGTTGAATCTTTATTCTTCCACCTTAAAAAGAGAATTATCTGCTCTAAACTTTCATGCCGTTCTTCTTTTTATCAATTCTGCTGCCTTTAACCATAACCATTACATGTGGGAAATTCTGGACAAATTTCCGACACATAAGAATACTGTCTTCATAATAAGAAACTGAACTAAAAGAAATCAATTTTTATAAAACACCTCAACAATTTCTTGAATATAAAACTTTTAGATTTACACTTTATCTGCTTTGTTCTTTTTCTTTGTATATGAATTGAATGTTTTTAAAAATGTACAAATTTTAATCCCCTCCTATTTCTTTACACACATATCACTTCAGTCAGATGTTATTTTTAGTGAATACCACCTATGTTTGGTGTAGATACCCAGTTCTTATTTTAAATAGGCTGATAGAACAAATACACACTGTTTAAAATAAAAATGGGGTGTTTATTTTCAAACACTGGTATCCACTAAAAATAATGTTTGAGGTAATAAATATGTAGGATTAAAAATAAATCCATTACTTCTTTTGTGTAAAAATTCAGATAGAAATAAAATATCTCCATAAAAAGACAATATGAATAAAAACAAATAGGAAAGTTTTTCTTTATCAATGCATTTCTTCCTGAGGGACATTATCAAGGTAAATGTAAGGATTTTATTTTGAAACATGTATTTATAAACAGAAGTAAAGTAAAAGGAAAATATTATCAAGTCTTTAAAATTTTAAATTTAAGAATGTTCAAAAATAAGCTTTATTCACACAGTAAAGGCAAACTGTGGAGGACACTAAGTGATATAATTTAATGCCTATTAGATGAAAGTGATTAAGTATTGCTGAATTTTTATTTTCTTATTTGTTTATAAATATTTATTTAATTTTTATGTAATTATTATTTATTTTCATTTTAATTTGAGAAAATTGTTTTATGTATTTATTTCCTTAAAATAATAGATATTGAGCTAATAGTTTTCTTTTAATTTGGGAAATTCATTTATGGTCATGTATGCTTTAAGAAAGGGAATTATAGAAAAAAATCCAGGGTGTAAATTAACAATTTAGCAAAATTCGATAGTTGCATTCTCAAGATCTTCCCACTTAAGTTATTTTTGCTTTTAATAAGTGTAGCATTCATGAGATCAAGGTTGTCATTGAACTTGTTTCTGTGTATAACTAATGAATTTTATAAATTATGATTTTATCTTTTTGTGTTTATATATATATATATATATATACGTTTTTTTTTTAAATTTCTGCACGTTTTCCTAATTTCCCATTTGTGACTGATTATTCCATATGTACCTGCTTCAGAATTATTATTGTTATGGACATTTTTGGTTTTGAACATATCCATAATAGTTTTGTATGTGCTTGTAATTATTTTGATATTGTTAAGATTGGATAAATTGTTTTGAATAGTAGATGTTAGGGAATTGGTAGGTAATATTATATATATATATATATATATATATATATATATATATATATATATATATATATATATATATAAATATATATATATATATATTTGATCTAGTTTACTATTATTGCTGTAGTTATTAATGACATTATTGTAGATTTCAGATACCTTTCTCTTAGTATTGTAGATGAAATAGTAAGGATATTGGAAGTTTTTTCTAACCTTTACTTACAAAGTTAAAGCATATTTTTGAACATTCATAAATTTAAAACTTTGAAAACTTAATATTTTTCCTCCACTTTACTTCTGTTTATAAATACATGTTGCAAAATAAAATCCTGACAGTTACCTTGATAAAGTTTTTGGGGACAAAACACATTCGCAAAGAAAAGTTTTCCTTTTATCTTTTTATTCATATGAAATGGACAAAGTCCGACAATTATTTTAAAACATTTTTATGTTTATACATTCTTTTTATAGATACAAATATTTAAGTAAATGCTTTGTTTTATAATAAACAGTATTAAACAACATTTGCCAGCCTGAATGACCAAGAAATTTTCATAGAAAATATTCGTCCTCCGACAGGATTCGAACCTGTATCCTATATGGAACTGTCATATAGCCTGACGTGCCTTTTAACTGGTAGACTCACCAGTTATTTACCACCACTTGAGGAGGCACAACTTTAGTGCTAAAACATAAAAGCATGTAGTGATTTTTAACACGTTTTTTTAATCTCATATTGCAACTAATATATATATATATATATAAAATCTGCAAGCTCTAGATAAAAGTGAGCAAAAATAAAATCTAAAATCCCATTAAAAATTTGTCAATGTAGTAGGAAATAAATCATAGGATGTAAAAATTTCAACCAATTAAGTAAATTCATAAACCTCTTTTGCTTGTATCTCCTGAAAACAAATAAGTATGGATCTCTGTAAGAGATCTGTCAACTAAAATATACTAGCTTCTTTAAACAAATTTATTCTAAACTCTTTTCTCAAAAGAGATGAGCAAAGTGGCTAGAGATCAAAAGACTTACTGACAACTGAAACTACATGCCAGCATCACTAGGTCAATATGTGTGTAATTCTTTCTCCCCTGTAAACTATATAGGCTTTTTCTATATCAGGCACATGTTCATTTCTACAAATATTTAAAATCTTAAAACTGATTGTGATGAAAAGATACCTTTTCTAAAATCAACTTTTACACACCTTTATACATCCAAAAGACTGTTGTGTAGTGTAAACTTTGAAATAAATTAATTAAATAAATTGTGGCTTTAAAATTAAATTTTACTACAATTATTATTGAAAGTTTATTCTATTAATTTTGATTATTAATGCTACTATACCTAAAATTGGAAATACTTTAAAAGAAATAGATCACATGAACCACGTTGATGGTGTTGCGTAAAAAAGGATTTTGAGCAAAAAACTTAGGGAAATCTCAGTCTGGCAAGTTCTGTCCCTGAGAAGAACTCTTTAGTTAATTGAAAACAACAATAATGCATAAGTGATAAACCAGCATGGCGGATGTGTTGTTAAGTGATGCCGAAAAAACTTTTATTCTTCATGGAATTCAGGTTTGTAATTCCTTTTCGTTTTGCAAATTTTAAGATCCATATTATTTGATGTTTTTTTTATTGACTATATGTAAATGTATTAGCCAACTTGTCACACACACAAAAATAGTTTTAAAGTTTTGTGTTATCTTTCTTTCTTTATTTTTCGGTTGTCAGAAAAAAATATTTTTCTACGGAAATGTTTCCACTGTAGTTTCTTCTGTTGATGAAGATAACCCTTTTTTCTTTAGGAACATGTTTATTTTCAAGAAAATGAAACTTTTAAAATGGAAGCGAGGGAAATAGCTTTCTAAGTTTATGTATTCGATTTACAATGGACACGTGCCAAACTTTTTGACTTTGAAATTGAATGTTCAAAATCACTTATTGTCAATTGACATTTATACTTTATATTCCCCCTCAAACACTGCTTCAACCAGAAATCATATAGAAGCTATGTGGTTATTTTTGCATCAAATTGCCACAGATTTATGATTCTGTTCAATATTAATGATTCTTGAATTTGTTATTAAATTGAAAAAACATATTATTGATTTTTTTTTCTTCAATTTTAAAAAACAATAATTCTAGGACGTTAATAATGCCATAATGCAAATTTTTATCTGCGGAAAGTAAATATGGTAGCGGAGGAATGCAGAAGTAAATAATGCTATCTATATTTATTATTTTTATTTATTTTATTTATGTTTTTTGCTGTTTTTTAAATTCCAGAGCAAGGAATCTGTATGAAACCTGTGATACTTTGTTTTTTTAAAAATAAAAAGTAATTTTTTTCAAAAAGTTATCATTATGTATAAAACTCAAAGGTAGGCACAATACAACTGTACATTTAAACTTTAAATTTTAAAGTAAACTTAAGAGTTATTTTTAAATTGGTACACACACGTGTTTGTGTTGACATCTGTTTTTTTTTTTTTTTTAAAAAAGTGAAATCTGTCTATATTTCTGAGATGAGGTATTATCATATAGTATTTATTTATGCGGACTATTGTCCTCCTCTTTGTCGCCATATTTATCACAACGTTTCGGCCTTCTTCAGGTGGTTGGAATTTCGAACTGAACCCTTTATTTCGATCACTGGGGTAGACTGTTCTAGTTCCACGTGCCATGTTTGATGGATGTCAGTTATCAGTTAAAACAGTTATCTCCTGCTAATTTTCCCTCTGAAAGTTCTCCACTGCCTTAACCGGGTATTGAACTCAAGGACACATGGCACGGTGGATAAAGGCGTTGGTTAGATCCAGTGACAGGGCCCAAACAGTGTGAGTTTAATACCCAGTTAAGGCAGTGGAGAACTTTCAGAGGAAAAATTAGCAGGAGATAACTGTTTTAACTGACATCCATCAAACATGGCACGTGGAACTAGAACAGTCTACCCCAGTGATCGAAATAAAGGGTTCAGTTCGAAATTCCAATCACCTGAAGAAGGCCGGAGCGTACAACGGCCGAAACGTTGTGATAAATATGGCGACAAAGATGAGGACAATAGTCCGCATAATGTATTGTAAATACAGTGAAAAATATCTATCCGTCTAGATCGAGAAGTCTTTACTTAAAAAAAAAAAAAAAAAAAAAAAAAAGTTTTGCCTATTAGAGGGCACATTTTTTTTTAGTACGACTTCTCGATTGATACTTCACAGTTTAAAATACAAATCAAATACGTATATTACCCTCTAAAATTTAAAAATAATAATTAAAAAAGAAAATTCGGATTAAAAATAGTTCATTAATTCAATTAATGAACTATTTTTAATCCGAATTTTCTTACAATTAATTTAATTGTAAGCAAAATCAAATTTAGTACGTATGTCCAAAGAGATTTTAAAAATGAAAAATTTTTCTTGACACTTTTAGTTTTTTTTTCCAATAAGCAAAATAATTTTCAAATAATTTTCAAACCGAATTTAAATTGATTGGAATTATTTTTTTTTTATTTTGATATCGCTAAAAATCAGCCAATTACAATAATGTGATTCTCTTTATTAATTTTTTTTTTTTTTTTTTTTTTTTCAAAAATAAAATTTCTGAAATTTTATTTGAGTGATATTTAGCAGATTTAATTCTGACATAAAACAAATATTACTTTAGTTTAAAATATCGCAAAAAAGCATTTTTAGCACAGGTGGATTTTTTTATGAGGTGTTGAGCTGACAACTATAAACTTAGGAAATCTTTTCTATGTGGTGCATAACTAGTGTAAAAATTACTTGATGGATATAGCGTGAGCACCTTTTTTTGTATATAAATTTTTAACTACCCAGTAATCATTTAGGAAAATATTCAAAGTAATCTAATATTTTATTGAACTTTAGGTACTTTGGATGACAAAGACATTTGTAGAAATATAAGAAATTACCAATAAATTTTAAATTTAAATAATAGTTACCGTTCTTACATTCTGAATGTTATGTATGGTACATCTGTATTCACAAAAATCAAATGTTTACTCACAAAAAGAAATTTCAAAATTCTTTTTAAAATATTGGTGTTTGAAGTTTGATGAATTGTACTGAATTTTTCCGTTTTTGATTAGTAAATGTAGTTTTTACTTAATAACAATATCACCTATGCAGCACAAAGTAATGCAGAAATTTAAGATTTAGAACTATAAATTATTCTAATTAAAATTTTTAAAAAATGAAAACAATTCATGTAAAAATTCATTATTCATCAAAAGTATCCATAATATATCTTATTCATAAAAGCTTTTTTCTAATTAAATAATGCTTTAGTTTTATTTCTTAGATTTTTATTGCAGATTTTCTATAACTAGGGTGTCCTGTTTTATATTTCAAAAAAATTGATGATTTAAATTCTCTAAGGACTTGTTTTTATAATTAATATGAACACTAAGCCATACAAAAATGAATTTCTCAAAATTTCATAAAATTAAGTAAGTGATGACAAATTTAAAAAAAGAAAAAAAATTTTTATCAAGATTTTCGAAAAATAGAAATATTTCAAAAATAATTTCATTCATTTGTGAATAAGTCTTTAAAGTTTCATTAAAATCCAACATTTATATGATTTTTGCAAGGATTTCCAAATCGATGTATTTCTCACAATAAAAAGACACCAAAATTTCCCAGACTAATTTATGGTCACCTGCTTACACTAGAAACAAAATTTTTAAGGTTCTAAAATGGGTTAAAAAATATAATTTAACAATTAAAAAAAATCCTTTGGGCTTTTTCTTAATAATAACATACATATTTTGACTATAAAATTTTGTTTTTATTAAGTTTTGGGAATTTTTTCATCATATATACTCATTTTTTAGCAGGTATATATATTATATATATAGATATATATCTATATATATATATATATATATATATATATATATAACATTTTGGAGGTATCTAGAATATTATAGTGTGAAAAACAGGATTTTTCTTTAAAATAGTTATCTTTTTATTAAATAAGTATTGAAAACTTTATTAAAATTCAACAATTAGTTGATTCTTTTGTAGATTTCTAAAATTGAAATGCTTTCACTTAAAATATTCTAATGCAAATAATTAAGATTATTTTTTGTTTACAGATAAACAACTTTTCATATCACTTTTCACAAATTTCTTCAGTTCTATGAGGTGTACATAGGTAATTTTCATATGAGAATTTTCTCCATTCTTCTTACTAATTACACAAAGATTTAAATAAAAAAATAACTCACACCACTCTTATTACTAAGAAATACAGAAAGGTTCAACTAAAATGTTGTAACACCACCAACAAAGATTTTATTGTTTGAACAATATTTGTTAGTCATAATCATTTGAAATTATTTTACTTGAAAGTTTATAAAATATCTGGAGTTTTAGAAAATATAAAAAATTGTAATTTTTTTGTCCTTTTTTTTCAAATTCCTTATCTGCAATAAATCTGAAGTAAATCTGTTCAAATCAATAAGAGAGCTATTCTAATTTGAATAAAAAAGAAAATTAAACATTAAATTTTCTTATTCTATTTCAATTTAAGGTAAGTGAATTGATTTTTTGTTTTTATATTTCTTATTGCTTACGGTCAAATCGCGCTGAAAACACCGGTTCTTGTTCGATCACCGAAGTTAAGCATCATAGAGCCAGGTCAGTACTTAGATGGGGGACCGCTTGGGAACACCTGGTACTGTAAGCCGACCCGGATTAGCGCAATTAATTAATTAATTAATCAATCAAGAACATGAAGAAATTATTTGCAAAAACTGAACCAAAAATTATATTGGATTTTCTAAAAAGAATTGGTCTCTTATCAAAGATGTAGAATGATGTGTAAACAACATATCCTACCTTTTACCATTTTGCAAATAAAATGTCCTTATCAAAAGGAAATTCTTGAGTTAAACAAAAATGCCTAGGATTATTTTGCAGTGTACAAGCAAATAAGCTCTAGCTTGCTAAAAATGTTCCATACAAAATAGGCATTTAAAATTCATATATTTGGCATATATATATATATATATAAACTGGATTTGTATTAAATAACCCACAGTAGTTGATATGTCATAAAACCCAAACAAACAAACATTTCTTATTCAAATTAGATTCTATTTTCTGATCTTTAAATCAACCATCAAGTAAATTTATTGTTATGTTTTGCAAATTGACAATGACAGTTTCTTACATGGGTTGATAACTCCTTATTAATTTTCATTTTGGAGAAAATGTCTAACAAATTATAGAATTTATTTTTCTAGGACAATCTCCGAGAAGATGGGCGAGGCTGTGATGATTATCGGCACATGGAAATTGAGACTGATGTAGTCTCCAATACCAGTGGTTCTGCCAGATTACGTTTGGTATGTCTATTATAATTTATCTGGTGTTCAGATATTTTTGGTTGCTGTTGTCCATTGTAAAAAAATTATATTATTACTACCTCTTTAGTAAAAATTTGAATTTGAAAATAGATAATCAAGTTTTAAATTTAATTTATTAATTTTACACTATGTATTTGGATATTTTCAGTTAGTGAAATGAAATGCAGAGCCTATCATCTAATTTTTGATAACATCTTTAAAATGTATAATAAAGCATGAATCACAAAAGCAAATTATTTTAAGTGATTGTTCTTAGACAGATTCCTTTAGAATATTTAACAGGTAAACAAGGCAAAAATACTTATAAAAATATCCAAAAAAATAAGTGAAAGGAAATAAGCTAAAAGATTATAGTATGTTTGGTATAC
Source organism: Acanthosepion lycidas (assembly GCA_963932145.1). Taxonomy (NCBI): domain Eukaryota; kingdom Metazoa; phylum Mollusca; class Cephalopoda; order Sepiida; family Sepiidae; genus Acanthosepion; species Acanthosepion lycidas. The sequence goes on along the minus strand of OZ010587.1, from coordinate 45,375,573 downwards.
AAACTGGGCTACATCAGCTTTTTTTTTCTTCTTAAAAATGATAAATTCAATACTAAGTAAGTAAAATGCTGGTGATGGAAAATGATGGTTGATCCATAATTCATGTTTTGTGCTTCAAAATTTAAAAATAATTGTGCTGATTTTTATGAAAGGTTTCAAATCCCATTTTAGTGATCAAATAGAATCAATTTAATCAAATACTACTGTCATAAGATGTACTTGTAAAATATTTTAAAGAGAATTCTACTCTGCAAGATTATAGCTTGAGAAAACTTTCATTTTGTAATTAGGTAAATAAAAATAAATTGTGTATATATGACTTGCAACATCAAGAAAACTTTAAAATATTTAACTGGCAAGTTCTATTACCTCAAGAAAAAGCTGACATTATGATTGAATTTTTATCAATTATTAAATTTTAATTTATGAGCTATAACTTTGGAAAGAACAGGATTTAAGATAAATTGTTTGTAAAAAAATTCTGTATAGATTAAGTAGAATTAAGATTCTACCCAATTTTTGGAGTAAAAAATTAAAAAAAAAAAAAAAAAAAAAAATCTGTAACTTATTGGCTCCATAAGCGGTTTGTGGGAATAATATAAGTATGTTGCTTGTTAAGCTTTGGTCTTGATAAAACAAACCTCCAAGAGAAGGGTCACATATATATATAATCTATATCTATAATTCTCAAAATGTGTGTTTGTGATTGGATGTTGTTTATACGTTTTCATCTAATTTTGATGAAATTTTTTTGTTTGATAGATAATTCTTCAGTTCCAGTTTTGAGTTCAAATTGTTGGTGCCAATGGCTCTCCACTACTTCCTGTCCATTATAACTCTCTGCAATGTTTTACTATTTACTATCTGTTCTTGGATATATATATTTCATAAAAACTTTAATAAAAATAAATAGTTTAAATTATTACAATAATATTATCTCTATAATTCTCAAAATGTATGTGTGTGTGATTAGATGTTGTTTATGCGTTTCCACAGTTTTCATCTGATTTCAATGAAATTTTTTTTTTTGTTTGATAGATAATTCTTCAGTCATGGGTTTGAGTCCAAATTGGCTGAAAAAAATTACAACCTTGAAGGTGAAAAATTGAAAAAAAACTGATTTTTTTGCACTTTGTCCAAAAGTCAAAGGGAAAATTTAATTTACTTTTTCAGACATAACCTTCCAATCCTAGCTCATGCTGTGTGGCCATGATTTACACCTTCATGTTGCCCAACCTTGATAATTAGCATGTGCAGCAATGCATGTACATGTAGCCCTGCAACATGTGATGTGTCATGTGCTGCGCACATGCATACACATGACCTGCAGAACACGACACCTGTTCGAGTTGCCCATTGGCTGCATGAAGCCCTTTTACACTTACAATCAAATGTTGCCATGTCATACTGATTGTCTATGCAGCTCATTGCTACTCAACATTTATTTTTCCAACCTTTCCTAAAGTTATTCGAGCTTAGTGATCCCCGTAGCTTTACAGCGTTCTCTTTTGGTATTTGCCCATGCATTCTATTTGACATTTCATACTTGCCTAGGTCACAGAACTGCTGCCACCAGATCTGCTATATGTATGAGATAACAAATTATCTTCAGAACATTCAGTTTGCCTGCCTCAAAATGCTTCTCGGAATGCTTCAATCAGAGCCACTGAGTCTGAAGATCAATGTAACCATTGGCTTTCCAGAAGAGCATACCTGAACACTTCTGCATGTGAGGCTGAAAATGATAATCAAAGGGTTCAGCCGCTGAGGAAAAGTGCCTCTTCAACTGCTGCTATGCATGAGGCTGAAACAAGATTGAGAACACAAAAATGGCTCCATTCAAGCATTCCCAAACCTTTGGGAATGTGCTTCAGTTGCTCCCAATTGTTGTTACTAATATTGAATTTTGGGTGGGCAGACTTAAACTTAATCTGCTCCAATTGAATGGCAATAATTCCCAGTGATGAAAGACCTAATTGAAGACAGGTTATACTGCTAGTGCAATATATATTTGAGACTTTGAGAACAGAGCAATTCTTACAGAAGCCACATTATTCTGATAGGCATTTGTATTACTGTAAAAACTGCTATAACACCTCAGCCAATAATTTATCAGTTAATTCAATATTTACTGAGTTGCTGAGTAATCTTGCAAATGTCCAAACAATAGTTTGGCTTTCTGAAAATTTAAATTGATGAATTTATAATACATTATCTTTGATACATCATTCAGTGAAATTCTTTTCATGACATCACATTAATTTGAACTTAGTGGTATCCACTTGATAGTTTTAGATGCAGAAATCTAAAAAAATATAGTGACAGAGTATTCCTCTGTTAGAGAGCTTATTTTGCATTTAACAACCAATGAAATTCAAGAAAATGTTTGAAATTGAAATAAGGGTTACTAAACTACTAAACCTAAATATAAGCAGCTACAACTGTTTTCTTATAAATTCTAACTTACAAGATTTTTCTATCTTGTCACACAAACTACTCACAAAAATATTGAATGAGTTTCAGTACTTTTTTTTTTTTTTTTAATGACAGGTATTTTGCTATGCTTAATGAAAGCTACTGACATACACTTTAACTTTTAATTCTTTTCAGAATCTACCAAAAGAAAAAAATTGAGTTCAAATTAGTGTATTTAATTTTTAAAAGTAATTTTTTGACCTGCAGTTATTTTGATTCTCCTTTTGATAAAACTGATTATAAATCAGAGTTATTAAACAGTAAAATTTTGATCTTGAAATTTATTTATAAACTTTCCTGATCAAATTAGAAATCATAATTTTAAATTCAAAATATTTTTGATTGTTCCTTTTTAAGTATCTTCAGGTGTATTATATATATATATCATTCCCCCCCCCCAAAAAAAAAATGATGGAATTATTTATTTATAAATGACACTTCTCAGGCTCAGAAGAGTATCTGTGGTTTGCTTAGAATCACTGTAGTATCTATGGTTCATGAAAAAAAGTTACATAATTGTTTTTTTTTTTCTGTTGACACCAGTATTTTTTTTAAAGAACAGATTCACTTTATATGCAGTTGTTGTTACCATATAATCATATGAAACTTTCATCCAGCATTGAAATTGTGTATCCAATTAGAAATTTGCTGAATGTTTTGTGTTTGAGATTCACAGGACATATTTTACAAGATTGTTTTGAAAATGCTTCATTGTTATGTATGTTTTCTTGAAAATGACACACTAATTAAAAAAAAACAGTTTTTTTTTTTTTTAAATAAATGTTTATTGATATTTATAGTTTATCTGAAGTTTTTTTTTTTTATCAGGAATACATAGAAGAAGTACAAAATATTCAACCTCATTTAGTTGAAATTGTTTTTGTATTTCATTTCTCATTTAGGCCAATACAGATGTACTTGTTGGTGTAAAAGCTGAACTTGGGGTTCCAGAACCTATAAAACCTAATCAAGGTCGCTTGGAGTTTTTTGTTGACTGGTAAGAAATAAAAAATACTTAAAGACAAATGTGTTCAAATTTAAAGCATAGTAACCACTCTATTGTAGTTTGGAATCATTTTCTTAGTAGAATAAATGTAAGCCATATTAGTGGATGATTACTTTTTTTTCTTTAATTTGAGACTCCTTAAAAACAAAGGGGGCTGCGGTTGCAATTCTTACAGAAGCAATAGACACAGACTTAAAAAAAATAAATGATTGGTTGTCATTTGATAATTTCCCAAACCTAAGTAACTTAGAATTGTGTAATGTATATACAGTCAACTTCATGAAATATTTCCTACCTACCCCCACAAAAATTTAAATGTGAGTGATGGTAGAATAAGCATTCAGAGTAATTATGATTTTTTTTTTTTTTTTGTGTATCATTTCTCTTGTAATTTAAAAATTTTCTTCTGTTTTATTTTTAGTTCTGCAAATGCCACACCTGAATTTGAAGGAAGAGGAGGAGAAGTTCTTGCAACTGAGATCAGCACAATATTATCTCGGGCTTATGATAATCCAAATGCTTTAGATTTGAAATCATTGTCTGTGATTCCTGGATCTCAGTGCTGGATTCTGTATGTAGATATTTTGGTAAGTGAATTTTATTCTATTTTTTTTTTTTTTTTCCAAATTGAAAAGTTTTAAAATGCCAGTGAATTATGAACTCTATGGTGCAATTCTCATAATGTTAAAATTATTAATCTTATTTCAGAATACTGCTTGGTGAATCTTACCGTACTAGATGAGTTCAAAAACATTTAAGCTCCTTATCACCACTTGTCAAAATGGTAATTTTTAAATATCTGAGACTGATGCACGATGGTTCAAATTTTAAAAATGTTGCCCATATCTTGAAAATTATTTTGTTTAATCTTCAAAATGATTTCTTTTTTTTCTGCTTGGTTCAAAGCAAGCACAAACTATCATTGACTTGTTCCTAATATCTAATGAAGGCATTTAAAAAAAAAATAATATTGGCTCAAACCTTTCTTTCTGAAGATAATGTTTTTACAGCTGATCTTCAACACGTACGTTTTTTTAATGTATTTAATTCATTTCATTAATTAATGCATTGATAATTTATATGAATTTTCCCTTAAATTTATTGGAAATAAATTTAAAATGTAAGCATAAGTTTATAAACAATTGATGGTTGTGGGTGGAGGTTTACATTCACTTTTCCAAATTTGTTTTATATTAACATTATTTAGAATTGATTACAAAACAGTTTGCAGCAAAACACATCAATTGCTGAATGAAAGATAACTGGAAGAAATGGAATTAGTTTCTATTAATGTGTGTTTCAGAAGCCTCTACATAATGATGCTACATAAATTATATATATATATATATATTTCTAGGAACTTTAGAGTGAGATTAACAGAGATATCAAAAGAATTTAACAGTGAAAAGATAACAGTTGCATTAATGATGTAAAGACTGTTCTAAATAGTATTTTTATTTGGGAAATATTGTAAAATATTATATTTATGTAAAATGGGAATTGCCATTTTAAATCTATATTGAACTTAAAAATCTAACGAAAACCTGTATAAATTTAATATGTCAGTTTAACATCCCTGAGATGTGACACACAATTTAGTCACACTTCTTTTATGTATTAATAGAAGAGTTAGAAATTTATAACATATTTTTACAAATTCAGTTAAGTAGAAACAATAACATTGACTAAAAGTAGACCAGTTCTGGGTGACTTTGACAGTTATATAAGTGCATGTTGAATTAACATATACATGTCTAATGAAATACATAAATAAATGGAGTAAAATTAACAGTAGAAAATGGGTGTTGCTTGGAAATTTGAGAATTATAAAACATAGTTAATTTTTATTTACAAAATCTTTGATAAATTCTATATTGTGTAAAAAGAGATCCGCTATTAGACCGATAACACTAGTGTCTAATTATTGAGAAGAATTACACAATCTTATTCTGCTTTCATGTTAGACTATGTGAGTATCTTTGTGTGGGACTTTTGTTGCACTGCTGATATGTTGTCAAAACAGACAGTTCTGAAAGTTTTACCATTTGTTTCTCTTTGGTTTAGTTATTGGAGTGTGGAGGTAACCTTTTTGATGCAGCATCCATAGCTGTTAAAGCTGCACTATTCAGTACCAAGTAAGATTTTTATTCTTTTATTGTTTCATATTTAGAATATGCTACTTGAAAAAAATTATAAACAATATTGTTGTATTCTTTGTAATTAAAAAATAAATATAAAATTTCTAATTTTTTACATAAAAATAAAATTCTTTGTTTTAACGGTCGTAGAGTAATGTAATGACCTTAAAGAAGAGGAATATTTATTAGGTAGTAGATGAAACAATCAGTGTTGGAACTTGTTGAATTCATTTTCATATCCTTATAAAACTTTATACATAATTGTTTTTGTTGTTTCCTACCTAAACTGGCCATGTTATTGATCATTACCATGATGCATCACACGCACACACTATTAATACCTCTCACAAAGTTTATACTTTTGTCTAAATTCTTGTAGTTAAAAGGTGGAAATTTTTTCAAAAAATAATTCCATTTGAGATTTGAAATAATTTGATATTTTATCTGTAGATTATAAATAGATTTAAAATCATGAAAACTTTTTCCTGATATTTTGAAAATTATTCTTCTTGCTTCATGTTTTAAAACACTCTTTAATAATTTACTTTTTGGAAATTCTATTTTTATGTATCATATCTCATCGGGGCATAAGCAATCATGGCTCTCTACAACTTCCTGTCCTTTGTAGCTCTTTGTCTTTTGTTGTCTCTCCTAATCTGTTCTGCCAACCATTTACAAAAGCTTGTTAGGTAGGTTATTCTCTGTTTTCCTCTCTTTTACCTTTTAATATATCCTTTCTAAACCTTCTTTTTTCATTATCTATCCAAATAATTTCAAAGTATTGGGTTCTTTTTGTTTCCATTTTCCCTAAAACTTCCTTGTTACACGTGTTCATTTCATGGTATTCTCGGCATCCTTTTGTAGAACCACATTTGTAATTTCCTTGAGTATATAATAAACAAAGGAAAATTGAGTTTTTGGCATTTCTTGTGTGATTCTTGCTTATTATATTTGAGATCAGGCAAAACTCAATGTGAAAAAAATATATGCCTATATAAGGATGTCTTAAATGTGCTCTATTAGGAATAATTTGATTAGATGATAAATAGATTTAGAATCATGAAATTGTTTTCATGATTCTAAATCTATTTTGAAAATTATTTTGCTTTCTTTATATTTTAAAACACTCTTCAAATAATTCACTTTTTGGAAATTAATTTTTTTTTTTGTCTTTAAATGTTATACTCTTGTTTGTTTGTTTGTTTTTCTCTCTCTTTTTTTTACAGAATCCCAAATGTATCAGTTTTGAAAGGAGATGAAGGTCAAATGGAACTTGAAATTTCAGATGACCCTTATGATGTGAAACAGTTGGACATATCATCATGTCCGTGTCTGGTAACTTTGAGCAAAGTGAGTTTTTTTTTTTTTTTTTTTACATTGAAATCATAAGAATTACATTATTTCAATGTATAATTTGGTAGTAAACTGGTCTGTAATAGGACTTTAATCCATGGCTAATATACTCCAGTTAATAATTTTGGGAGATAATGCTTTTAATTCTCACTGGACTCCAGTGATATTTTATTTTACTGCTTGTTTGTAATAGAAATCCACATAAATCTTCTTCTGCCAATCATATTTGAAATAAGAACTGCCTATTTCCTTGTTTTTTTTTTTAATGTAGAAACATTTTGAGACAGCTGTTTATACTTTTTTATATTTCATATATAATGATTTCCTATTAAGATGACACTAGACTATGAAACAAACAAGATTTATCTATTTTGAAAAGTTCAGGATCTCTGATAATTCAACACTAATGAAAGAATCAATGAACTTTCTTTTACAAAAAAAAAAAAAAAAAAAAAAAAAAGATTTTTGTTTATTCTATTCCATATTATGACATTAAAATAATCAGGTGTTTAACCTTTTTACCTGAAAATTAAGATTATATCTGTCGACCAGTTCTTGCTTGAATTTCTTCCTGAGAGAAGAAAAAATGATAAAAAAGGTTAAACCTACTATGTTGCTCTTATATTCTGACATCCTTTTGGGCATATACCACAGTTTACTAATAAAAGAATTTCTAGTTTGCTCAATAGCATTGACGCACTAATGAATTGACCCAAAGTTTTTCTGGCGGAGACTTAATTAACTTTTTATTTTTGCATGCCTACCAATTATAGTGATTTACTAAACTTAGGTTAGATGTGGCACAAGGCCGAAAGTATGGAGCACTCAGTGAGAATCAAACTCGCTACTCAGTCATAATTGATCTAGTGAGATAAGCTTTCCAATGGTAATTTTCTAAGCATAGCTTAGATGTGACACAAGGCCAGAAGTATGGGGGCATCTAGTGATGATCAAACTCAATACTCAGTCAAAATTGATCTAGCAAGGCAAAAGCTTGCTAACCTTTACACCATGTTGAAGTGCCTGCCTACCAATTATATACTCTTGAAATAACTTTATTAATTTAGAAAGTATTTTTAAAAGCCTTTTTCATGCAATTAGTCAGGTCAGTATATGAAAAATTAGGGTCAATCTCAAAAATTTATACAAAAGCTTTTTTGTTTTAGATACCTAATTGGGTTTGCTTGACCTGTGAATAAATGTTTACCAAAATCAGACCCTGGGAAGTGGCTAATTTGCATAATCTCAAAATTGTGACCCCCTAAACTTCAATATACAGCAAAATTTTTCTTGGTTCAATTTAGACCCCATATTACCAACAGAGAGAAACATTATACTAATCTATGTAATAACTATAATTAAATCCTTCTGTGACATCATTATGACATAGTTTATGAACAGCAACACTAAAATGCACACTTTTGGCTGTAACACATTCTTTCAAATAGAAATTATTTCACTTTCAAGCTACTTTACATCATAATTTTCTTTATCAAAGGTATATCAGACTGAGCCTCATACCCCCCCCCACATACACACACTGTCTTACGGCTTAACACTATTATGGAATGTCATAGAACTAACATGTGATACCCCATGAATTATAATTCATCAGCATCAGTGCTATCAATGATGTCCTCTTGATCAATAAATAGTAGAACATTGTTGGGGTGCCACATGCAAAGGTACAGGGTAATCCATACTGTCTACATGTGCAAAATGAATAGCATTTTCAACATATTCTGGTGCTGGGTTTTAACATTGTTTTCAGATTTCCATTCCCAGTCACTACCCTCAAGTGTTCTCTCAACTTCTAGCCATATATTGATCTGGTAATATGATCGTAGTGAATGGTATTTTTTAGCAGATGCTGTTGGTGGTAGCCGCTGTAGTGATACAAAGGACACTGAAGACACGACTTTCTTTTTTAAAACTGTATGTCTCAATGAGGCAAGAGAATCACAGGATTTTCCATCACAGATAGACACCAATGGTTTGTTTCCAAGGTTTTCTATTGTATCAGATTGTTGACTTGCTTGAGTGAAAGAGCAAGCACATGTTTCCAACTCATTGTCCCCTTTCATGAATTTCTGTATCAATGTTTTCTTCCCCTATTCTAAAAACTTCTGAACTCATGTCACAACCAGAAAATGAGTGAATGAATAGTAAATGTGTACATAACTCTTGCTCCAGAACTTATTTCAGACTGTTAATGTTAAAAAAATTATTAGTTTTTTTTTTGCTTGGGGGTTCATAAGCTGCAAAAGCAAGATCAGTATCTTCTCCAACAAGGGTAGTTAGTGCTTTGGTACTGAGAACTTGCTATAGCTGCCTGAACATTTCAGAGACCAACATTTAGGCATTTTTCCATCAGAGGATGGCCCCTGAAATGCTCTCTGCAGATTTGCCACCCATCATGTGCTTAACTGCATTCTCCCCTAAAACTCTCTCTAGGATACCTATTAGTTCCAAACCTTGCATGAGTGTACCAACAATCCTGGGATACATATCAATTAGTCATCGGAGATTTTCCTGGATGCTCATGTCCATTATTATGAATAATGTTACTAATTCCTTGCCAATTTGGAGTGTCATGATGAAAGCAAAATGAAACCTCCCAAAGAGTGAATTTTTGGGAGATGGTGCAAAGGTAGAAAACTGATAGTTGACAACATCAATTTAATTCACATTTAATTGGGAAACTTGGAATCACATGGGCTGTCTGCTACCCTGGTGTTGATGCTGCAATCATATCTATCCTGTGGAAAGTTCCCTTTTCATCCAGCATTAAGACATTTGTAATCAACAATTTTCCCCAGTTTGTTCTCATTGTAATAATATCGTAAAGGCCTTCCTCTTCTACGATATGAATAGAATTTCCATTCAACTTTTGCTTTAAGTATTAGCATCCATACACCGTCCTCATCAATTACAAATTGTTTTATTTTGTGCACAAGCTCTGATACCATAATCTGTTCTTCATCCTTTGCTTCTAGATAATCACAGGCCCTTAGAAATGCCTGTTTCTGGTTCTCATTTGCTGGTTGCCCAACTCACTTTCATTTTGCTTTGGCTCTGATTGAAACTGGTCTGGCATGTCCTGCCCATTGTGAAATTACACACTATAAAGCTGGTGATAAATACAACATTAGTGTGTAAATCCTTAGCAAAGTATTCAATTCAGCTCTTCACAGTCCATTTTTTTTTTTTTTTATCGTCTCTAGGAAAGTGTCAGTGTGAACTTCACTAAAACTTTCATCATGTCCATGAGTACCATTGATTACCTTACAACTACAGAAAAGAAAATGTTTGGGTCATAAGGCCCACTGCTAACCTGATGACTTTTCTTTTTTCTGATGTTGATGCAGTATGAAGTAGGTTTTAAAGTCATTTTGATATCCTTTGCATTAGTCCAGAGAACTCTTTGGCCAGCTCTTACAAGTATATCATCAAAACCACATTGCTGGCTTGATTCGTTGAGCCAGCACTCTTCTCAGTGGGTGTGTAAACATTGTTATTTCCTTCTTCGAATCCCTTTTTACATATTGGGCAAATATCCTTCTGCTTCACTGTCACTCATTGTTTTACTCTGAAAGTGAAGAAATATACATCTGAGAATTTGACAAGGTTTCACAGTACTTGTAATATTTAGTTGTAATTTTTCATATATTGACCTGACTATGCAGTGTTCATCAACTATGTCAATATGATATCCCAGAAAGATTTATTTATGGTTATTGGGTAGATTAGTATAATGTTTCTACCTGTTGGTAATATGGGGTCTAAATAAAACCAGAAAAAAAGTTTACTGTACATTGATGTTTAGGGGGTCAACATTTTGGAATTATGCAAACTGATTTTAGTAAACATTTATTCATGGATCAAGCACAACCCTATTAGGTATCTAAAAAAAATAAAAATAAAAGCTTTTGTATAAAATTTTTGGGGGTCAAACCATATATTGACCTAACTCAACCAAAATATGATTGGCAAATGCAACAGACAAAAGTTGTGAAATTTTACCACAGGGAAATTTAATTGATCTTGAAAACTTAAATAATTATAACATTACCAATTGTGGGTAGCACTGAAAGTACATTGATGATTCCTGACACAAATTAACATGATCGCAATATAAGTATGATTGAAATGTAGAGATTCTGAAAATGGATCATAATACTATGGTCAGAAAAGAGGAGCACTTCAGTTTGTTATAGTGAAAATAGCCAATTTTTTCCAGGAATAATTTACTTTAGTTCCAATAAACTTGTTGCCCTCCTTCAGCTCAATATATCAAGTAGTTTTTGTTGTCTATAATGCATGACAACACAACATTCTTTTTAAGAAACTTCTTTTAGCAAGTTTTCCCCTTTTCTGTTTTAGATTGGCTATTTCCATGTTGTAGATGCTAGTCAAAAGGAAGAGGCATGCTGTCTTGCTAGGTAAGTATGTTCTTTGCCCACTTTTAGTTAGCATTATTTAAGGAAAGCTCGGTCCTTTTAATGTTCAGTAGTAAAAGGATTCAAGTCTTTTGGTAAGAATGTCAATGCTTTGCTTCCATATCTAGACTGGCATTTTTTGTTGCACCATAAAAAGAATTTGTCATTAATTTTTACTTATATATGAAGGGGAATCATTTTTTTTTTTTTCTAAAAAGACCGCTAACCATAAATATCTAAATTGCCAATTTAGATATTTGTGTTTTTTTTTTTTTAATGTTAAGTTTGAAGAGAATTCATCATTTGGTGTAAATGATTTGATCTCAGGCTTAATCAAGTCTAAATAACCTGATAATTGATAAATAAGTTTTGAGTAAAAACAAAATGAAAACATTTACAATTTACTCTCATTTTAATATAAGCAAATCTAGGTTGAACAAGCCCGAGTTGATAATTGTATTTCCAAGATAAATGAATTCTAGCAATAGTTTGAAAATTTTAATAAAATTAGGATTTGAATTACAACTTTCAGTGTAAATAAACATTGGAATTGATTAATAAAAATCAAAGGCTAATCAATTTCTAACAGTGCAGTATTTTGTCAAAGAAATATAATTCAGGTACAATTTTCAGTTATTTCCCTCTTAAGTGGTCACCAAACTGAGAGCTTGTTTCCAGGCAATGGTGGGTTTTGAATGTATGTAGGGTGTGTGTGTTGTGTATTAAAGCTCATGTCGTTTTTTTTTTTTTTTTTTTGTTTTTTCTCAGAGTTATCATGGGAATCACACAGACAGGTTTAGTAACAGCTTTGAAAAAAGAGGGGTCAGGAAGTTTGGACCCAGAAAGTGTGTTTGACATGATGGAAGTAAGTAAATTATGTTCAATATTAATATTATTGAAATAAATATCATCTCATTTGGGGATTTGTCAATTTCTTTTTGGAAGTGATTCAAGAATGACTGGTTCAGGGAGGTGGTGGGGTGGGGTGGGGTCCATATATAGTTTTTCTTTTGATGTCTATATTTTGTTGTATGATACAGCTTTTAACAGGAACTTTGTCCACTTTAGTTCCTGTTCTTGAAATTCAGTTGCTAGAAAACAGAGACTTGGCAAAATAGATTCAGTTTCTAATAAATAACATATAATCTTTACCCCCTCTCATAGGAGTAGATAGGTTTGTCCATCATGTTCACACTGCTTCCCAGTCTTTTGAAGCGGAGTAAAGTTTTATCCCTTGTTTCGGATTGGGTTTCCAGTTCCTTCTAAAGTCTTCCCATTCTTTTTCACTCCCAGTCCAGTAGTCTCTTCTGCCTTACTTAGGGTGAATTGATTATAATGTACTGTCACTGAAAATACAAAACTGACTTGCACAGAAAGTAACTCATTTTTTGTACACTGTCTGGCTCCAATAATTTGAATCACTTCAGAATAGGATCAATGACATTTTCTCCTATAAAGGATATAAAATATTTATTAAACAATAAGCTTGAGATTAATAAATCTAATTTATTTATTCTTTCTGGAGAATATTATTTCATTATAAATATGATCAATTCTTGTTTGCGAACTAGTTTTTCAGTGAAACTTTGACCAGGACACCCTGGTCAAAGGTTCACAAACAAAACTGAATTTCTCAATTAATTACACATTTTTCGCATATTTTTTTGAGTATATAATATTACAAAAAATCAGGCTAATTTCTAGCTTCCCCCTGGTTTTTTCATGCAGATATAACAATGTAAATTTTCTCACATATCAACGCATTTTCTGTTTTCATATTTTGCATTTTCAGCTGTTTGAAGCAAAATACCATTTTAACCCGCTGTAAAAAAAAAAATAATTCAATGAATAAAAGCAAATACAAATTACATATTTAGAAAGATTATTTTCTTTCCAGCCATATGAATATTTTTAAGATTGAACCAGAAATACACAAAAATTTGCGAGCTGAATGGACCAAGTTGCAAATTTATCAATCTCAAATCAACTGTAAATGCTATCAATACACAAGAAAATGAATGGCTTCCTTAGAAAGCAAAAATACTAAATTGAAAGCCACAGTATCAGAGGGACGCACACACACACATATATATTAATGAGGTTCAAGATTTTAGTATTGTTTGTGTATGCATGCATCTTGTGGCTAATTTTAGAAGACCAATATATTTGCTACCTACTAGTCAGTGATTTGAATAGTCATAATTCTAAATTGTTTTTTTTTAAGAATCTTTCTACTTGTAACTTTTTCTACTGCCATTTTTAACTACTTTGGATGAGGAAAATAAAACGATTTGTAAGGTATTTCCAAGTGGTGAATTAAAATATTTCATATGATGGAATAATTTAAATTTGGTTGTAAATTCATATATACATCTCTCAATTACCAAATAATTTAATTTTTTTTTTTTTTTCCAGACTGGAAAGAAAGTTGGAGAAATTTTAGGTAAAAATTTGACAGCTGTTCTGAAAGAAGAAGCAGCTCTTGGTAAAAAACGAAAATTGGTTGGCTTTTTAAGATAGCACTCAGCATTGATATAAGAGTTTTTAATAAAAACTTTCTGCTTTTGTTCAATTGGTTTTGTGTCAAATCACTTAATTCCTTAGTTGAGTGACTAGGTAACTATTTTGCAATACCTATTTCTTCTGGGATTTGATCTTAGCTTTTGGTAGAGAAAAACTAAATTTGTTTTTATTAGAAAAATTTTTTTTTAATCTTTGAAATTTGCATAGCAAGAATTATGCAGTAGTACTTGATTGAAATGTTTTTAACTGTAGGACACCTGAATCTATCACATTTGTAGCAATTAGGGCTAATAGTGCTCAGCATTGATATGAGACTTTCTAATGAAGATTGTACAACTTATACCTGAAGTGGGAATATCTGCCCACATGATGTATTTCATGTTTCAATTATTGATTTCTATGCAAAATATATTTTTCCAAGTGGGAAATATTGTAACGGGCACCCCTGGGAGGTAGTATGGACTAATAGGGGCAGCTCGGCTTTGGTGGTGCATTCTAGCTACCTCAACTGAGTCCTAGTTAAGAGAGTTGATTTAAGGTTCTTAGAAGTTTCCATTCTACAGTTTACTCAGTTCATAGGCTCATCTGGGTCCATGTAAACTTAGATAAGCCTAAGGTTATGATGGCTGGCTACTGAACATTGAATGCATCATTATTTGGTGAGCAAGATTTCCAAGACCAGTGCTATTAATGCTACAGTAGGAATTGTCGTGGGATGTATTGAAATCTAAAGTTAGGTCATTTGCTGCCTATTACAGCTGTTGACTGAATCTAATTAGATTAGCAGCACAAATGGCAAGTGAAGCAAATGTTGATTAAATCCTGTGATAGTGAGGAAGTAGCCAAGGATCAATCTCCTGTAGTTAGTGTTAGGTTGGAAAACTACAGAAATGAGTGCAGAGGAAGTTAGAAATGCATCCAACAGGCATATCATGTATGTCACAGTCCACTTATCCAGCAAACGTGGGCAATTGTGATGCTTTTTGTGACTACTTTCAGGATCTATTCATCAGGGAGTCCAGTCCGAGTCCTGCTCAGTTTGATGCCTATTTGGCCGGCTTTCCCCACCTCAGAGGCAGGTGGGTGCAAGGTTCTCAATTACAGAATTTGAGACCTGGGAAGCGCTGAAGTTGGTTGGCTGGGATTAGATGGTCTACCTTACAAGCTGTACCTGAGGCAGTCACCTGTTTTTGTCCCTTTGCTTGAACTGATTTACAATAAATGGATGAAGTGAGGGGGGTTGGGTCTATACCTCAACGCTTCACCAGGGGTGTGTGATAAGTTGCTACGTAGTGGTAACTTTCAGCTTTTGATGATGTTAAATACAGATTTGAGACCTCAGCCTTACCATTTGCAGGCTGTCCTGTCTAGTCTGATTGAGCAGACTTGTGCTGTGAAGGGCAGGACAATTTCCATGATATGCTTGATCAGTGAGCAAGTCAACAGTGAAGCTGTGTTAATCAATTTAGGCATTTAGTAGTGTTGACCATTGTTTTCTGGAGGCTGTTCTTTTGGCTGCCAGCTTTGGGCCCTACTTTTGTACATGGATCAGACTTCTGTATGTGTCCCATGGTATGCCAGTGGAAGCAAATGTTCTTGTTCCATTTGTCAAGGATGTCCGTTTTTGAATTTGCTTCCAACTTAAAGGCAAATCAGATCCTACACTGAAATTCCTTACCTGGTGCTACCACCCTGGCCAGGTATTCTGTCTATGCTAATGATGTTTTGGTTCTTGTGTCAAGCAGAGCAGAGATCAGAGTATGAGACAGTGATTGCACGATCAATTGTGATAAGCCTGTTGGCTTGCCATTGGGAATGTGTAAGGGAGTTTCTCTTCCTGGGCATTTCTTCTGGACGGATGGGATGGTCAAGATATTCGGCCTTGATCCCCTGCTGGAAATGAATTGGTCAGTGATACTGGAGAAGGCTGAGACTGCAGTTCACCTCCAGTCCTGGAGGAATCTTTTCTTAATAGGAGAAGTGGAAGTATGTGTTTTGCACATCTACTCAAATCTCCCTTACAGACTCTTTGTACTGCCACTCCCTCAACAATAATGAAGTAAAAAAAAACAAAACAAAACAAAAAAAACTTGGATTCAAAATACCAATGAGACAAAAGAAACATCTGAATGCTGATCCAGACTGATGATGATGAAAGTGAGCTGCCTAACTATGAATCAGGATCTGTAACAGACTCACACTCTGGATTAGTAGCAAAGTTGTGGATGAATCCACTGATCAATCTGATCTGGAAGCTGTTAATAAAGTCAATATTAGAGCCAAGTCAGATGAGGGAAATCAAAAGTTAATATTGATGAAAACCCTGAAACCCGGTGTGAGTCTGAAGTGCAAATTACACAAAAGGACAAAGGAAACCTCTGACTCAAATCCTGAGAGAAATAATACTATTATACCATATACTCTTCCAGATGGGACTATTTGTAAGGCACAGGTGTTATCATCTCAACCAAAGAAATCTGGTAAATGGAAAGATTGGATCAATGTGAAAGTAGTTGGGTAGATCAACCAATAATTTGGAATAAAGTTTTTTGCTGGAGAAAAGTGAGTGACTTGGAGCAGGTATTGGTGGTTGTCTTGTATTGAGGCTTACCAGCAAGATGTCAGATAAAAAAAAAAAAAAACTTTTACCAGGTTTAATTTTTCTAGAGACTTAAATATAAATAAGTTGTATCCAGAACTGATAAATTTAAAAGCAATTTCATTTTTTAAAACTCTTTCACTCAAAACACGGCCCAAGAGCCACTCAAAACAGATTAGTAATTGTCCTGAGTGGTACATGGGTTTGTTGCTGAGTAGCAGAGCTGAGAAAAAAAAACAAAAAAACAAAAACACACAAACTATATTTGTCTTGCAAAAATAAGCCCATCCATAAATAAATTAATGTTGTAAATTTTATTGAAATTCAATTTTTTAAAATCTTTTTTGTGTGTGCGTTGTTGGGGTTTAACATGCAAATTATGTTACACATTTATATGAAGTAAACTCGATTTTTTATATCAGAATTTCTCCCATTCATTTTTCTTGTGGAAAACACAAAGATTATAAAGATAAAATTAATCTTTATACAAACGTTTTTTTTTTGTGACATTGCTTTTTCATCAAAAAGTGTAAGGATTTCAAGTTACTGCAACTGCTTTTACAACTTTAGCAAAACCTAAGAACGCAAAAGGTATTACATATTTGTTACAATAATGGACATTTTTTTATTGAAGCTAATATATAGGGTAAATAGTACTGTGTGTGTGTGTGTATATATTTTGTGGCTAATGAAGTAGGCAAGCATTGTCAGTGAGTTACAAAAAATATTCTGAATGGAGAAAGGAAAACACATTTTCTTGGAGGGAACTTGATGTTGTACTTCAGAGAGGTGAGGAAGGTTTCAATGGAAGTGAGAAAGATGGAGATCAAATAGAATAGAAATATAATCCTGTAAACAATATGGGGTCAGAGAAATGATGCAACAGGTTGAAAGAGTTAATATGAGAGAGTGAATAGGAAGATAAAAAAATGAAGGTGTTGACATTGATGGAATGACTGCTTAAAATGTCCAATAGTTCATTTGCACAGGGTGATCTGAAAGTCTTGCCTGCCCACTTTCCATTTCAGATAGTAGACAAGCTCCTACAGGAAGAGAGGCAAGAAGTGACAAGACTTTCGAACCACTCTATACAAGAAGAAAATTTAGTTAAATGAAAAAAATTTTAACTCGAATGGTTAATTATAATGATTCAGAATGATTATAGAGTAGTAAAAAAAAATACAATGTTTTGGAAATTAACCTTCATTACTACTCCACATTTGTTTTGGACTAACATTCTCATCTCTGCTATTTTTCTTATATGAAATTTTTGATTGACATTGGTAGGAATTTGAATATCATAGTACATCAACAGTATAGAATTAGCAATCATTTAAAATGAACCAAGAAACAATTTGAAACGGAGAAGAAAAAAAAAAAAAAAAAAAAAGAAGCAATATCCATTTTGACATGGCAAACAAATTTAGAACTGAAAGATGATAAAATATGTAATAAAGAGGGCAAAGAAAATGATACATTTTAATAGGAAGTGCTCAGATATAAAGGTAAAAAGAGATTAATTATTAGACATGTGATTTAATTTTTATTTTTTTTAACCTCAGTTTGAGACATTTCCTATCCAAAATAAATAAATCATTATAATTTAAAATTCTGTTTAAGACACAAACACACACAGAAAAAAAAAAAAAAAAAGAATAAAATTCTAATTCATTATTATACTAATAAATGCAATCTCTGAATTTTAATATATGATAAATCAGACTTTGCAAAATTAGGCTGGATTAAGTAGAAAATATACATAATATAAAATTGATAAAGTTATAAATAAAACTGCAATTAATATTAATGAGTAGAAAAAAAAAAAAAAAAAATATTGATAAAATATCATTCATGGATTAAAAAAAAAAAAAAAAAAAAAAAAAAAAAAAGATAAGATCTCTAGCTTAACTATTCATCCTGTGAAGGGATGAATAAGCAGAATACTTGTCTTTTAATGAAATAAAAAAGCTAATTTCTATCTCCAGCAGGATTTGTGTACCATGTTGGGATGAGTAACATTGGGGAGAGGGAGAGAGAGATTGTCTGGCCTTACAGCAAAGTAGTGTAATAAATAAGGAAG
The DNA here is from genome assembly GCA_963932145.1 of Acanthosepion lycidas. NCBI lineage: Eukaryota > Metazoa > Mollusca > Cephalopoda > Sepiida > Sepiidae > Acanthosepion > Acanthosepion lycidas. The sequence continues at coordinate 45,356,960 of OZ010587.1, read as the reverse complement.
AATTTGAATTCGTTTATGGCAAGGTGCTGAGAAGAGCAACAAAGATGATAAGAACATTAATAGAAATAAATTGTGGCATTTTTAAAAAGGAATTCTTGACAAATGTTAGATGGTTTGCATTTGTATTGGGCAAGAATTTGTGTCCAGATCGTCGTTGGATTTGCAACATTCACAATCGGATGAACTAGATAGAGTTATGATAGAATTGTTGGACGGTGATGATGCAGATCCAGGCGTGGATTCAATAAATTGTTTCATGGCAGCCAATTGATAGCTGCTATCAATTTCATAGGCTGAATTAGTCGAGGTGAACTGGACATTATTGCTGACAGACAGCAGTGGCGTTGGATAAACCCAAGGATTAGCAGAATCGCAGTCACAGTTGGGGTCATCACATTTTTGTTCTTGCAAATGGCCAATAGTAGAAATACTGCCGGTTTCCCCTTCACTCACTGACACTGACAGCACTGTCAAACTGCTGTTTTCATCAGGGTCCATTTCACTCAACGATATTGACATAAACACAGAAGTATTCTTTTCTTCTTCTATTTCATTTTCATTGTCTGAAGAGATGATGACAAAGTCAGAACAACTTATACAGTCACAGTCAACCATTTTCTCAATAGCCTTGGAATTTTCTCTGTCAAAGTAAATTGCATTCTTTGTCAGGCATTTAGAGACTGCTGGTGATGCACAGGAAGCTGATCTGCTCTCTCGGCTGACTTCAACAGCAGAACAGGATGAAGGCGAAGAAGAGGCGCAAGGCGGTAGCAAGTTCAATTGCTGTGGCGGGCTGTCATTCACCAGACTGAAGCAAGTTCCATTCATGTCTGAAGATAAATGCAAGTCAGAATTATTGTTTCTATCCTGCAATTTTTGTTTCTTTTGGGTTGTAGTTGATTTCAATGAAGATTCTTGGAGAGTGTGTTTCCATGAAGATGCAAAATCAAAATCTTTCATAGTCTTGTTAGAACGAAGATTCCTGCGCTTTCGGAAGTAAGGTAAAGTTCTTGGAGATGTATTGGAGTTTTTACGATCCCGCAATACATATGGGGAACTAGAAGCCAGAGCCTGTCGTCTTAATCTAGGAGCTGACTGAGATGTGGAGGTCCTATCACACAGCTTATTGTTCTTAATATCTGACAGGATTTCAGAATCGGATAAAAGCTTTCCTAGTGAGGTAGACCGTTTCTTCCCCTTTTTGTGCATGTTTTCAGTCATCTTTGAAGAACAAGGAACTTCAGAAACTAAAGAACTGCTGATAGTATTTCTGTGGGTTTCTGCTGTTACAGGATTGACATTTTCTGCATTGACTTCTTGTGAAGGGCTTTGTTCATCAAGGCAACTTTCATTTGCAGCCAGACTGGCTTCAGCCTGGGTCATAGTAGCACTGATAACTTTGCGCTTCTTAGCTGTACTGCGCAACAGTAGGCCTCTTTTCCACAAGTTTCTTTTCTGCTTCCTGTTTCGGCGAATTCTTGGAGTGAGTGTACTTGCAGACTGGTTTCCTGATGAATCTGAGGGGCTACTTGCGCTGCTTTCACCATCATTCTGTTCAGTGGACACTGATGCAGACTGCAAAGTATTGGACCGTTTCACTGGTAGCTTTCTGCCAACATGTTCACTCTGTGTCAGAGACTTACCAGAAGGCAGCTCAACTGAATCCTGATTGACAGGTGAGCATGAAGCTTTCTTCTTCCTGCGTTCTTTCCTTAATTCATCGTCAATAAGGGCACAAGACTGACATGACCAGCGAACACGCCGAGAACCTGAACTTGAAGTGGGGGTGTTCTTTCTTGAAAAACAGCCAATATGGCTGCCCTGAGAGCCACACCAGTGGCATACAACAATCTCCCATTTACTGTCATCACGGTTGTATTTACGTCCACGTGGACACAGACAAGCGTCCATGTCACAGTGGTTGTATGGTTCAAGAAGTTCCTGGTAGGCATGGGGTTCCATTTCCCAGGCTGCATCTTGTTCAGGAATGTAAATTCCAACTTGTAACATTTCTGCCTGTAATTGGAAAAAATAAAACTAAAATAAATGTAATTTCATTTAACTAAGTCATGAAAGCTCTACAACCCATTCTTCACACAAGGAAAAAGTTTAAAGCAGCATAAATAACATTTATTTTTAACATGGATGAGAGAGAAAGATATTTTTTACCTGCATAACTAACTTTGTATACTATAGATTTGCTAATTGAAATGGTGTCCTCATCTTGGTTGTTATGGTCACAATATTTTGTCCTTGCAAACTATGGCCGCCTTTGGCGGTGTATTGTATTTATTAACCTTCTAGGAATTTCTAACTAAACTGGGTGGGGACAAATTGTTCACACTTTACTGTCCTTGTAAGATCTTGTTTCAGTTAATTCTACCTTGTGATGTGGTTCTCACATCCTTCTCAAATGTAACAATATATGAATTTCACTGCTAATCTAGAAATTGAACATAACTACATTTCAATTAACTTAATGTTTATATCACCTAGGTCAATCAGGTGGTAGAATTTTTGGAGATTCAAACCAAACATCTCTTCTTTGCTAATCAAAGGCTCTCATATAGTTATCAATTCTATGCAAAGACTACTGATGAGATTATTAGAGTCTAGGTGCATGCCAAGACATTCAACTGACTTTATTTTCCAAATGTTGTTCTTTATTATTTTACATTTCATTCCACAGGCACTACTATTGCCCAAATTCATAATCTCTCCAGATAACATTTTGATGCTTTTCAAGTTTTCTTGTAGTAGGTAGCTGGTTTTAACCTTATTATTTCTTACCATTGTGCAGGATTGTATATACACTATTCATGGTAATGTTCTTATCTGATAGAGGTTTTTGTTTTTTGTTTTTAATACTGTCTCAATCTTATATAACTTGCAGATTCATTTGTGGAGGCCAGTATTGTGTTTACAGGGTAATTGAGACTCAGAAGGGTGTTCCTTATACACTCATCATCCTCTTTTGACCTTAGTTAAGATCATAGAGAGCCCACAGCTATTCAAAATCATGCCTAGTTTTTAACAGCTCTTTCCGTCTAATCTGTGGCCCTGCTGATATCAGGGAAGATTAGTTTCTTGCATCCTGGAGATGAGGTCTCCAGAATACTAGTGATGACATGATTTCATTCTCTGCCCTATGACGTAGAACATAAGTTGGTATATATAATTTTTTTTTAATAGAATGTTGCCTGCAGGTAAGATGCTTTGCACAATGTGAGAGTCTTAGAAACTTATCCATGTTTTAGAGCAGGCACGAACAATTTTTTTTTTGAGCAGTGTGTCATATGATATGGTGCATCATATGGTGGCCCACACAAGTAAGAAAAAAAAAAAAATTAAAATGAAGATTTTCATTGAAAGTACCTCAGTCATCTTCACTACAGAAGACCATATATGTAAGCATCTGCCTCAGAAATAGGGAAAAGACCACCCCATTAAAAAATTCAAGTCTTGGTCATCGCATGATCATAGATGAAGGAGTGATTAGCATGCACTTCTGCATGTAATTTGTTTCTAATTTATTTGTTAGAAAATATAAAAAAAGTTTTGTTTCATTTAAAAAATTATAACCGTTCCTGCTTGTAAAGCTGAAGATGTTTACATGTATGATCTTCGTTAGTGAAAATTGCCAATGGTTTAAACTGATGAAAACATTCCCTTCAATGAAAAATTACAAAATTCAAGAAGCACTGTATTTAATCATCATTCAGTGAGTGAACAAATAAAAATGAGAGAAACCAAACTTTTTAATAAACATTATTTTTATTTGTAATTAGGCATGTCATTCAGGAAGTAAAACATTTTGCCCAGGATTGCTTTAAAGGCAAACAGGAAAACCAACTCAATTATTTGTACCTTCTCAACTCAGAGATCCAGATGTTATGCATGTCATTTGAGGTGGCTCAAGCAATGCCTTTTCTAACATTCAAATCCTTTTCAGAAGATAAAATATAAGAGTCAAGGTATTTGTAGTTATCAACTTCATTAAAAACTATGTTATTAAATGTTTTAATTTCAGTATCTGTTTTATTTTATTTTGACAAAGGTTAATTTACTCAGAATGCAATAATGCTTGTGCATTTTCATTCCTTACATTTGTTATCTCTTGTTGGTCAGATTCTTTGTTTTGTTTTAGTTTTGTTTTTGAGTGGGCAATCCTCTTTTTTTTATTTTGTATGGATGGTGAGAATCAAAGCCTAGAAACTTTTCAGTGAATATTGGCTTAAAATATATGCAAACCATGAACCACTTCTTTAGACATGTTATTAGTAAATGAACAAAAAAGAAAAGCCCATTTATTATTCAATTGCTTTTTCATTGCGGACAGTATTGAAGGTCAGATTGAATTCATATGATCCAGCAGTATTTGTGCATCTTTCTAGTTGAAGTTTGACTAGGTTTCATTTATATATCTCAGTTACAATGTTGACTTCAATGGCATCATTCTTAGTTATTTCCTTGAAGTACTCCACATGTTTGCTATTGATGGAGATAATGGTGATCACATGGCTATGCCTGGTTAAACATGTCAGAATCCAATTGATAGTATATGCCATTTGCATAAAAAATATCAACATCAGGTTACCTATCAGCATATTGGCACATTTCCTAATGGTAGAATCAGAAGTTCAGTGATAAGGGTCACATCTATGAAAAATCTGTGAATGGGCTCACAATGTCCAAATTTATCATCTAGGATTGTCAGATTGGGTTAAAAGTAGTGATATGCAGTGCTAAATTTTTAATTGCTTACTCTTCCTATAAGTTAGCCCAACTTATTTTTTAAAAAGACTGTCTAATAATCCAATTTGCACAAAGTGGGCAGTGTTCTATACATCAGCCAAAAACTTACCTGTTTAGTTGGTTCACAATATCAAAACTAGCTGTCTTCTGGGTTTGAGGAACATTGAAAAGCAGTAATCCATGAAAGGACTATAAAATCAGGTATGATTGATCATGTGGAGAATAACATTTTTATCACATGGCCAAACATAAAAAGGAATAAGATTCTAAAATTTTTAGCACCTGACAGGATAGTTTAAGCACTGATTAAGTTCATGTAGTTACCAGATAGTTGAGTTTAATTCCAGGTTTAGCAGAGACAGAAAAAATTTAATGAAATTAGATATTCTTTATAATAGACAGCAGAATGCAAACAATTTACTATGGATTGAATAAATAGTGCAGTTCAAATGTGACACAACTGAAGAAAGCTAAAATGTCGCTCAAACAACCAAGGTGAGAATAACTGTTCAAATCCATCAAATTACTAAATATTAGATGATTTGAAAATACTTTTTTTATTTTAAATATGATTTATACAAGTGAGATTCTTATGAAGTTTTAATATAAAGAATCAACTTGCCAAGATTTATGAACAGAAAAGCTCTACCTTACCCTGATGAGTGGTGTATTTGCAAAACAAAGTTGGATCTTTCAAACTTTACTATTGTAACTATTTTTTTTCTTCATATATTTTTTTTTTTTTTTTTACTAAAACCTGTGCCTTTAAATGTATTAAACACCAGTAATTTACTGAACAATTTGTTTTGTTAGGTATTAATGATCAATGTTATTAATAGATTTGAACACACTTAATAGTGTGTTCTTTAGGTTAAGATACGAAAATAGTTTAATTTTTAGATAAATGGCTCAAGGATAAAGCAAAGTGAATGGTGAATGGAATCAAAGAGAAACTATCATAACAGTTCTGTTTAAGTAAATCAATTCTGTAATATTTAAAACAAGAGAATTGCAGCAAAGTAAAGATTAACAGAGATTCTTTGAAATCATCCAAATGTAAAATTAATATTGCAAGAAAAGCAAAAATTCACTTTTGACTATCAAAAAAAAACAAAAAACAAACAAACTTTTAAAGAATGAATCCACTCTTCAAAGATTAACAAAGCAATGCACAAATATTTTGCCATTAATATCTCACTCCTTTTTTAATATATTAGAAAAATGATTATACTGAAAAAGACAATATACGGTGTTATTTTAAGAGGTTCAGAAGACATTTGTAAATGCATTACTTGTTAAATTAGTGAAAATGTATATAAATTCTTATTCTTTACACGATCAGTCTTTTATTCAAAAATATTTTCCATTTAAATTTAATTGTTAAAACATCTCTCAATTGAGAGACACTGAAGTTTATTAAAGCTAGCAGTTTTATAATTTTCTTAATTAGTCTTTTCAACCAGCTGTTCATTATATTCGAACATAAAAAAATAAAACATTGTGATTCATTATGATGAATCACAATATTTTTTCCTTATGTTAAAATTTTAACCTATTTATCATATTAATGACCTAATTTTAACTCACTATTAAAATTATATATTATAAAGTTTTCTACATAACAATGAAATTATAAAATATTTCAAGTCATGATTGTAATGAAAATGTACTTGGTCTTTTAGCAAAAAATAAAACTTATTACCCTATCATCTGACTATATAAGGAGAAATTGTTTCTTGATTTAAATAAATTATAATAAATGTACACAAAATGCAAGTCTCCTAGTTGTATGTCATTCAATGTTCTGCCAAATTTTAACTGCATAATTTATTACATTATTGCAATAAGGATAAACCCCCTTTATTATTTAATGACAATGTAAAAAGATGTCAAAATAAAAATAGCTTTTCAGAGTGCAATAACCTAGAGAAAATGCCAAATTTAGAGAATTGATGACAGGGTTTGAAAAATGTTCCAAATTGCAGAATTAAGACTGATATCTATAATTTATGGACAATTATCATAATTGTCATTGTTTCATATGAATTAATTCTTTATGATTTAAGATTTGGAATAATGTCTTTTCAACTATTTAAATTATTGAATAATGTTTTGCTTCAACTATTAAATTTTTAAATACATTTTCATTGGAGTAAAATGTTTTAAATTAACACCAAAATATATAAGCTGGATAATGTAAGTGCTAAAAAATAAAATAAATGCAATTCTTACCTGAAATATTTCTTTGTTACAACAAAGAGGACATTTAAAGAAATAAAGCCCAGCAGCTAAGGCCTGTCGTTGGATACATTTACGGTGAAACCAAGTATTTTTACAGCAGGGTGCCCTCAAAGTATCATTGGAAGCACGTGCCTCAACTGCACTCATGCAGATCACACACATGCTGTTAGCTGTGCCATAAAATGACAAACGATCACTAACTGGGCAAGTCTGCCTTGGACGGTGGCTAGTACAGAATGATCTGTAGGAATCAAAATACTGGTTGAGAGCACCTGCTTTCTGACCACACCCAAAATGGAACACCTTCCTAGAAGAAGAAATATTAAAAAATATCAGCATTGATTCTCATTGATTGATTTTCAAATCCCTCTAGATACTTAAATATTTGGATTTTATTTACAGAAATAATCATCACTGCCATGCATAATTTTTTTTCCTTAAAAACAATTATTTTATTTGGTTATTGAAAATTATTATTTTAATATAATGGAGAAGTGTATATCTGTTTAGGTTCAACTATAAAACTACATAACATAGCCCAAATCCATAAAATAAGTATGAAACTGATCAACAAGATGATATATGCCACTTTGTTATTGTTCAGCAGAGGTCCCTGTCAATTATCTGAACTTAACCCAAAAAGGAAAGTAATCTCCCTCTAGATTTTCCCCACTTCTTTTTACAAGTTCCTCAAGCCTGACTTTAACATTCTCCTCCCTTATATTTCTTTCCACATATGGATATCATAAATGCAGTTTTTAGTTAAACCTTTCTTCAGTTAAAGTAACAATTCCGATAAGGAAATCATATAGAATATCTTTACTACTGAACTAGTATTAATGCAATAGTCTCAACAGAACTTACCTATTTCGTCTTGTTATTACTACTATTATTAATATTCACATAAGAACTATGATCATAAAATTAACAGAATTTGTGTTATTTGTGGTCAAACGTTGACCTATTTGGTGGAAAGTAAACACTTATTTTTGGTTTTGTTTACATTTTTATTAAACAACAAATAGATTTTTATATGAAAAAGTGACAATGAAAATAATTTTAAAAAGTTTCATGAACTAATGCTAAGATAACATAAAATAATATGAAAATATGCAAGAAACAATGTTAATGGCTAACAATTTTTTTGTTGACATGGTACACCAAATACACAAATCAAGTTTTCAGTATTTTTATAAATTAAGTTTTGATCTGAAAGAGTGATAAAAGGAATATTAAAAAAGAAAAGTTTAACATTTACAAAGAGATTAACAATACATAACACAAATTCTGTTGATTTTATGATCAAAGAAAACAGGATCTATGAATTAACAAGAAAGATTATCCCATTATCACTTCACAAGTGACATTTGTAGACAGATATAACATATAAGTAAGGATACTTCACAGTAACACTCCTCCCTGCGCCAGGGGAACTTCAAATATAGCAAAAAAATAAATAATAAAAATATTCTCCAATATATTTTCACACACAAAAAAAAGGTTTCTGGATTGAGTACACTTACACAGGACACTGTACACAACATTGCTGCTTTTCCATTGAAAAGGTTGTTTGCGGATCCAAACCTAGAGCAACCCTGTTCAATCTATCGAACTTGTAAATTTCAACTGACATAAAACTGATATTTATTCTGAATTTGCGAAATTTTTCAAAAACATAACAAGCCTAAGCATCCTAGAAACCATTTCAAGAAAATGATGACATATCTTTTTCAGGCAAAGTCTCGCAAAACATTTTTTACTTTGATAAGAAGACTTGACTTATCAAAGTAAAAGTACTTTTTGCGATATGGATTTTTAATTCCTGACCAAAGCTTACTTGATTTAGTAGTAAGTAGAGACTATTTCGTTCTTCGTTGACAAGCGAAACTCTAGCTAAGAGACCAATTCGTTCCACGGCGGGGACAGATTGCTCCAATATGCAATTTGATTGAACAAGAACAGATTTTGCATCAACTTTGTAGAATATTTTTGCTGGCACCAAAACAAGTTCGAAGACTAAGAGCAACGGTGACAAGCCATTTTTATTTTTAAGAAACAAAATAACGAAATTTAGCATAGATACCAAAATTCATCGAATTTTTCAGTACGGAAAAAATAATAAATAAGAGAAGTTCAGTTTTTTTTGTTTATTTTTTTAATACGCTGCAGACAATAAACAATTTCGCAGCCATATTTGAGCCACTTATTTCTCAAACATACAAAATTTCCAGAAAGGAAGGTCCTATTCGAATAAGCAGAAAACTCGCATAAAGGAAAATATATTTTCCTACAAAGATTTACTAGATCACCAAGAGAAATCTTAATCTAATTCACGTAAATTTTTTGCTTCGAAGTATGATTTTTTAAAAAAATGAATGTACGTTGTTTATTGCTTTTAATTTTAAAAAGTATAAAAAGCAAATTTCCTTATTCACAAGTGCAGGAAGAGATACACATGCAGTAAAACGTTTTTACAGGTTTTAAAACTAAGTGGAATTTTTAAAAATTCTCAATATAATTCTGGACAAATGATTTTGTTTCGGAAATATGGGTATTTTTACCTATAAAAAAAGAAAAAAATCCCCCGAAAAAGTTGTGAATGTTCCTCCTATGCTATGGCGTGGTATTTTATTTTTCTTAGAACTTCCTTCCGACCAAGTTAAATTGGGTGATGTTAGCACAATCGAAAACTTTCAGGCTATTTTTTAATAAATAATAATCCCCCACGCCCAACAAAACAATAAAAGCAGCTCTTATAACACATGGACAGGGGGGGGGTCATATTTCCGAAGAAAAATTACGTTTTTTAAAGCACCGGTATAAAATTTACAGATCGAATTATGCAAATTTAAGTTTAAATTTTAAGATCAATAAAGTACAAATCCATAACAGATCTGCTAACCATAAACCATATTTTTGATAAAAATAGAAATAACTGGCTTTTTTTAAACACTGAGTAGTAGTGAATAAAAAACAAACAAACAATGGAAATGTTATTAAAAATCCAAGTGGCGTATATAACAACTTTCCCTTTCTTTAATGATGATAAAGACTTGAGGAAAGACTAAAAAGGTATAAGCAATGTTAATTTATTGATTTGTAGAGTGGAACAATTGGCAATTTACAACAATTTCTAAAAAAAATAATAGGGGGGGGGAGTAAAGTATTTTGGCGCCAACACTTATGGTTGGTGCAAAGAAAAGTAGAAATGGGATAAAATGACAGCGAAAAAGAAACACTTAATTCAAAACAAGCGTTGACCAACCCGACCGTTACATCAAGCAGGCAAATGGATTTGTAAAGAATAAAAACAATAGTTTCTTCCCTGCATTTTAGGTGAAATTAATAGAATTAGATCAACTATCTAAAATAGGCTTTTACTAAAGTTCTAGTATTAATTGAAACTTAAAAGAAAGGTGGATTAAAAAAGGAATTTAAAAGACTTTTAAAAATAAGTTTTAAAAGTATTCCTCTCTTGGATTTAAAAATGATCAATCAGAAAGTTATAAGATTTAACTTTTAATCCCCACCAAAATATAAAAAAAAAGGCACAAAAACAAAAGTTATCTTAAATTAGTTAGTACTTTTCCAAACTTACATTTTTACAGTGAACTGTGAGCACTAAAATGAAATCTCTTTGAGAATAAATAGTGCAATGATATTTTAAATTAAGGAAATCAAAATAAATAAGCCCAGTACAAAATTGAAAGCGACACAAATGAATGACTAAAAAACAGTACACATTTCAAATATCAGTAAAATTTAAATATTATGTAGTATCCGAATAAATCCCATGGCAATTATAAAAACCCCACCTTATGTTCGTTATATAATTTAAAATAAATGAACATGGGTTGTCTATTTCAAAATAAATTCATTTTTGTCTATGCAAAAAAAAAAAAAAAAAAAAATCGCTTATAATATTTTTAAAATGTGCATTAATAATTTGCAATTTATAATAAAGACAGATTCTGCATATTTAATTTGGATAAAGTATATCCGAGTATCGGATTTTCTTGCAATCATTTTTAAAAACTCATATAAACAACGTTACACAATTGAAATTGGCTGCTGTCCCCATTATTTACTTTTCTAACACAACATTTCAATTGTCACAGTCTCTGATTACCTTCAGCCTGGGAGATGCAACAATATAAATATGTGTATAAATATTACAAATGAAAGTAATGGATCTTTAAGTAAGCAAACTCACCGGCAATTCTTGACCACGCATCCAATCGTGGCTCCATTTTTACGACAAAAAGTGCATTTCAGCCGAGCTCCACGAGTTTTCTCTTTGCCGATGTCACTCGGTAGAAACCCATATATGCCATCTTCCTCAGTTTTTCCTCTTTGTGAAAGGCCACTTGAAAAAAGCATACAAAAGTAATGAACTGTAATTCCACATTTACGAACCATACGTCCAAAAATCTCTTCATCGTCATCGCTTACTTCACAGAACAGACAGCTGTCTGGATATTCCTCGGTGTTTGTACTCGTTGCATTTTTTAACTTGTTCTTTTGCCTCCCTCTTTGGGTCGATGCACGTGGAAAAGGCATGGTTTACTTGTCTGTTCCTCCGTTTTTCTAAAAAAATTAATCTACAACAATTAAAAAAAAAAAAATCGCTAATCGTGTTTGTTGCTGAGGCTTCAGCACACACTCCAACTTCCCGCCATCTGCAACAGCAAGTACTCGTGACGTCACAAGTAGAATAACGAAAACGAGACAAATATCTTAAAAAATGAAAACGGCATAAGCGAAAAACGAAATTAAACGTTTGCTAACATAAATGATTAATGCAGAATTTATCTTTGAAATCCCTGAAAATAAATAATTCTGTTGAAACAAATTGAGAAAAATGTTTGAAATGGTAGAAGTAAAACTTAAAAGACAACTGGAGAGAAAGTAGAACACAGAAAATGTACGAAAATAAGCCATGCATTTATCGCATAATTTTCCTTTTTTATTTTAACATTTTTATTTAATAAAATTTACTTTAGTTTTCTTTTTTAGTTTTTACCAACCTAAGCAAAACTACTACCTACGACCTCGTGGGCTTCTTTTCCCTTCCTTGTTATTTATTAGCGAGAGGCTTAAAACAAGTTTGTTGTCAACTTGTAGTTTTATCAAAATTATGAAAAATAAACTCTCTGATGCAGTTTAAAAGTTTTGTAGATAACAAACCTTACGAAAATACTGCCTGAATTTTATTTTTAATTGACAATAATTGATAATTCTTTAAGAACGATTAATAAAAAAAAAAAATTGTCACACTTTACAGTACACTTTAGTTTACAAAATGAATTTTCTTTGAATTGGAAAATGTACTTAAAATATGTTGTACTCGGCAGATTTAAATATGATTTTTAAAAAATTATATTTAAATCTTAAATTTTCTTAAAAATCAAAACAAAAATTCCATTTCAATCAAGTCTTATTAGTTGTTCCGACCAATTTCATTGATTTTATTTTCAAAGATAACCATCAAAAATCTTATGGAATCCTCCACATTTGCCTGTCACCTTCTACGGGAAGATGCACTCTTCCCCAAATAAACCTTTAACCAATCATCACGTCACTTTTCCAAACTCAATCCCCCATTGGTTAAAAGGACACTAAAATGTAGCAAAGTTGAGACAAACCTTTTTCCCATGCAGGTCTCTGGAGCCTATTTGCTCGACTTAATTCAAGTTAGTCAGACACTGAGTTTCCTCGGGGTGAATGTTTGTTGTGTGTAAGAGACCCGGTTTTCTTCTCATGACCATGAGGACATGCTGTCTAAGGGGTTCTCCCTTTATTCAGCATGTTTTGATGGTCGTTCGAGGGGTGTTTCTTGGCTGGTGAGCAAGTCTTTGAAGGCTGTATGTACTCTTGTCTTCGCAGATCCGGCGGGTAGTCTTTGCGTGCTGAATGTTACTATAAAAGGATAAGTCTCTACGTCTCATTGGGGTTTATGCGCCCAATAGCCATTGTGAGGCAGCCTGCTTTGTTTCGGCAGATCGGGCCGTTCTTGACGACATCTCGTCGGGTAGTTTTAGCCGGGGATAGGAATGCCGTCCTTGAACCCGATATAGATCGCATAGCGGGCAAAATCCCGGTACTAACAACCGGGATGTGAAATCATTTCGGGGCTTTATCGATGAGTTTGATCTTGTCGATAAGTACCGGAATGAGCACCCTCGGGAGGTAGCATGGACTTGGACAAATAGTGGCAACTCGGCTCCTGGGACGCTTGCTAGCTACCTCGACCGAGTCTTAGTTAGGAGAGTCGATGTAGGGCTCTTAGGGTATCCAAGCTTCCATTATATAGTTTATTCCGATCATGGGCTTGTCCGGGTCCGCGTAAACTTAGATAAGCCTAAGGTTAGGTTGGCTGGTTACTGGAAATTTAACTGTTCATTATTTGGTGAGCAGGATTTCCGGGACCAGTTGAATACTATTGATACAAAGGGAATTGACGGGGGCGGTTTTAGGGAATCCCTGGTGGGATAAATTAAAACCCAAAATTAGAACGTTTGCTGCCGATTTTAGTCGCCGACTCAATCTAGATAGATTAGCGGCGCAAACGGCTTTAGAACATAAGCCTTTCGTATTGTCTCGCTCCATTCGTCAAGGTTTTCCGCTTTCGCCTTTGCTTTACGTTCTTACGCTGGAACCATTCCTTCGCAAGTTAAAGGCGAATCCGGTCCTGCGCGGAATTTCCCTACCTGGGGCTCTCACCCCAGCCAGTTATTCTGCCTATGTTGACGACGTTTCTGTTCTTGTGTCGAGCAGAGCCGAGATTGACGAAGTCAGCAAAGAGATCAGCGGGTATGAAATGGTGACAGGGGCTAAGATCAACCGCGATAAGTCTGTTGGCTTGCGGTTGGGTGCGTGGAAGGGAGTTTCTCTTCCCGGACCTTTCCTCTGGACGGATGGGCCGATCAAGATACTCGGCGTCTGGTTCGGTCCTGATCTCCAGTTGGAAATGAATTGGTCGGAGGTACAAGGGAAGGCCGAGATCGCGGTTAATCTGTGGTCTCGGAGGAGGCTTTCCTTGAAGGGGAGGGCGGAAGTATGTGTTTCACACATCTACCCGATTGTCCTTTACCGACTCTCTGTACTTCCACTCCCGTATACCAGACTAATATTATTAGTAAGGCTCTTGTTCTCTTTCTTGTGGAGCGACAAGGCCGCTATGGTATCTCGTGAGATCTGTTGCCTTCATCCCTCTGAGGGCGGTCTGGGTATGCCTAGCATTGAGATTCGTCAATATATGCTTCGCATCAACTTTCTAGACCGAATGTGTCGGGGATCGGATGAGGATGGCGCCTTCTGGAAGGAAGACGTCCGTAAACATTTCCCATCCCTGAGAAGTGTTCACTCGTGCCGGGAGGAAGCCGGCCGTACACCCCGGTCCGAATGCTCCTTCTACCGTGAATGTCGTCGTGCTCTGAAACACCTCTTACGGGCGTCGGATGGCCTCTCCAACGTCCAGGCGTTGTCTCGTAGGGCATTGTATCACGTGCTAGACGAGGGGGGGCGTTCAGGATGATCTGATTGACGAGCTGGGTCTTACGAAGCAGGAGTCTCGCTCGATGTGGCCTTGGGCGCCTGGGTTGAAATGCCTCAATAATGATGAGGCATCACTCACCTGGCTGGTGATTCCTGGGGCCCTCTGGGTCGCCAAAAGACTTTGTTCAGCAGGCTTGGAGAAATATCTAAACTGCTGTCGCTGTACTGGGGAAGTCGAGACCATTAGTCACGCCTTCTTTCATTTCAAGATGATAGTGCCTTTGTGCAACTTTGTTGAAGGCCTCATGGTTCGCATGCTGCAGGGAAAGTTTTTTTGTCCTTGAGGCCAGTTCTGTTTGTAGCAATGTGGTGCCGCAGATGACGAAGGCTGAACACTATATGTTCTTTTGCTTACTAGGTGTTATGAGAGTCGTGATTTGGACGACGCTTAAGAAGGAAATCTATGAGGGCGAGAAGTTCACTTCTTCCCAACTGATCTTGTTCTTTAAGCTTAAAGTCAAGATTAGGACGGAAAGGCGGCGGCTCACCTCATCAGAATTTGGCAAAAGGTGGGTGAATCTTGCGCGTATGTGCAGAGTAAAAGGGGCTGACCTGGAGTGGCATTTTGATGCCGGTTAGGCATCAGGATATTGTTTTCCTGGTTTTGAACATGGGCAACCCATCCCTGGATTTAGGATAGATGTAGGTTTTTGATTCTGTAGTTTTTTCTTTTCTCTTCAAGTTAACTTAGCTAGAGTGTGTTTGCTCATTGAGCCCTTTTATTTCTGTCCCTTTTTTTTTTACTTTAGTTTAACTCACCATCCCCTCTCTCGTTGGGTGGTCAGTGATCTCAGTTCTCTGATGGATGCGGGTCGACTTTCTTTTCGCGTGTATGTTTTCGTATTTGTTGTTGTGTCTGAATGAGTGCATGTCTGTGTGAATGCATGAGATGGTTGAATGTTTTCCTATATTCTTATAGTCCCGCATCGATTTCGTCCAGTTAACTGATTTTTCTGTCACATTTAAGGCCTGTGGGGGTTTTATTACTAACATGATTTTGTTTAGTTTCTTGTAAATATTAGGTTGGTGCAAAAATAATTTCGTTTTCTCACATAGTAACATATGTTAGAAAACGAAATTATTTTTGCACCAACCTAATAGTTTATAACCATTTTGTATATACAGCATTGGGGTGTTTTTAGCTTGCTGTTATTTATTGCCCTCCCATCACAAACAATGATTTGCACATATGGGGACTATTTAGGACTTTCATTGAGACAATGAGTTATTTTGGTGGATGTAGTAAGAAAGGTAAGTATGAATGTGTTGTTTTGGTGCTAGGATTATTGTTTTGTATGATTGGGTCAGTAGTTGTAGCTAGCTAAGTTTAAAATTAAAACAAATGATGACCACCCTTTTTCCCCATCCCCATTTTCGGCCTTGTGCCACATTTGCTGTTCATTTACAGTAATAAATATCGTCAGACACTGAGTTTTGAGAGATACCAACAGACCCCACACGTGCCAACACACTGACTCAATAACCACTACCAACCTCTCAACAACTCAACACAACTCGCACAGCTATTGCCACATGAAGAAACAAAACAGTAATTGTACATTCAATCAACCTTAGAAGGTGAACAACGTGAACAACTCTTCTGATGTAATGAATATGCATACACCTGGGTTCCCCATCACAGTAATATGATTGGCTGGTGTCAGACATAAATACAGACTGATGTGGAGGTACATGAGGACGCCTATTGGCTACGCCTATTGCCTATGCCTATTGCCTACCACTATGACGAGGACCAGTCCATTGCAGTTACCTGCTAGATTGTCCTACCCGGTCACAGTAGTCAACAACCACTTTGCTACTTCGAACAAATATATCCCTTTCTGGGACATATCATCTTCATAACTTAAATTAACACTAGCAGTTGTCACACACATACACACTATCACTTGAACTTACACAACTGACAATTTTCCTTGCAGATATCAAACTATATTAATTCCACTTAAACTATCAACCTTTACTCACTAAATTTCTGCATGGACAATCTTTGTAACCTCATCTCACTTGCCACATTTAACAAGCAACTTATTATCACTTTGTGTATGTCAAATATATATATATATAAATTCATGTTATTGTTGAAATCTCTAATGACGTTGTTTTCAGTAATTTCTTGAAGTTGAATTGTCTATTTATTTTTGTTTGATTTATTTGTTGTGGATAAATGCATTACGATCACGCACATTCTTGGCCTTCACAAAAAATCACCTTCTGATACATCTTACTCAGCATAGATTCTGTAACAATCTTTTCAGTTTTTGATAAAACCTTTGATGTACATACTCTGGTTGAAAAGTATATGTTACAAAATACAATTCCGATACTACTTTCTTTCGACGTCAATTTTTGTACAAACTAAAACCCAAAGTTGATCACAGAAGCTTGATATTTCTCTGAATCCCGATTGGTCAATTAATGCTAATATCATGCTGTACTGTAGAGACGTGTCTGATTGCAACAGACGTCTATTTATCACTGCCCATAACGAGTGCAAGAATGTCCTCAAAAAAGCAAAGTTACTCTTTGCCGAAAGAATGAAACAGCGTATTGTGTCTTGCAAGTTTGGTTCAAAAGATTATTGGTAGCTCTGCAAAAGTGTGCTGACCAACAGCAAACCCACAATACCCACTTTATTCCAACAATTTCAGGCCCTGACCTCCTCAGTTGATAAGGCTGAATGCTTTGCTCGTAAATTCTCATCCAATTCAACACTAGACTCATCTGGTGTACCGATACCGGACTTTCCCCCAAGAACTGAGGCTCTACTGAGTGAGATGCACATAACCCCAACAATGGTATTGGATACCGTCTCTAAATTAGACTCACATAAAGCTAATGGTGGAGACAGAATACCGGACATTGTCCTGAAGAAATATTCTCCTGAACTGGTTCCTGTCCTCTCTAAACTTTACAAACACTGCCTTACTCCTGCTTTCCAGCCTGTTGCAAGTTCTCATCTGTTGTGCCTGTCTTTAAGAACTCTTTTGACCCTTCTGATCCATCTAACTACCGTTCTATCCGTCTCCTGACACTCTTTGATAAAGTCGTTGAGGCTTTAATCAACATTGAAGTGGTTAATCACATTACTTCACATAATCTGCTCTCCGACAAACAATATAGTTTCCGCTTTGCCCAATCTACCGCTGACGTGCTCACGGCCATAACTGGATTTGTATACCAAGAACTCAACAATAAGGGAGAAGCTCTAAAGTGTTTGATAGGGTTTGGCATACTGGCCTTCTTTGTAAGCTTTATGAATATGGTATTACAGGACGATTATTTGATTTAATACAATCATTCCTGTCAAATCATGAAATGAAGGTTATCCTAAACGCGTTCTCCTTCGGCTCCTTTATCATGAACGCTGGTGTTCCCCAACGTTCTATTCTGGGCCTTACACTGTTCCTTATCTTCATCAATGACCTTCCTGATGTCATCAGTTCCCAAGTAGGCATCTACACGGACGATGCTACTGCCTCAATAGTAAATCAGGTATCGTTGACAAAACTAACCTGGCTGCTGATCTCGAAAAGGACCCCCAATCTGTGGTTGACTATGGCTGGAAATGGCTTGTAAACTTTAATGCCTCCAAAACGAAACTGCTCTCCTTTACCCACCACAGAGAACCCTCCCTGCCTCTCATCAGAATGGCTGATTACCAACTCCTCGAGAGTGCCTCATTACATCTGCTTGGTCTCACGCTGTCCACTGACATGAGGTGAAATAAATACATTGAATCAATAGCTTCATCTACTGCAAGGAAATTTGGCTCTCTGTGTTGTGCCAGAATGTTTTTCTTGTCTGAGTTCATCCTTCAAATCTATAAATCAATCATCCGTCTTTGCATGGAATATTGCTATCATATATAGTCTGGTGCTCCTGCTGTACATCTCAAGGTCCTTGACAAAATCCAGAGATGAATATGCAAGATGAAAGGTCCTGATCTGGCATCTAGTCTACAATCACTATCCCACTGATGTGACATGGCCTCCCTCTGTCTCTTTTACAAGTATTTTCATGGCAACTATTCTGATTTGCTACTAGACAGGTATCTCAGTCCCACACTTTCACTGTCAAAACGGTTATAAGTAACCATCTCTTCTACTCGAACAGCTTCTTCTCCCACACTTCCCATTTATGGAACTCCTGTTCCCTTACTTGCTTCCCTGATGACTATAATCTTCAAATATTCAAGTGTAATGTCAATCAACATCTGACACCCTGAGTTTGTTCCTTGTCCGTCTCTGTATCCTTTTCCCAAACATGTCTCTTTACCCTTGTTCTCAATCCTCTGTAACCCCTTGCATGCTAGTGGCACTCCTGCTTTGCTTGGGGTGAATTGCTTTAAAAAATAAAAAAACATTCACACAGTTAAAATTAATTTACCGCCAAAAATCTGTCTATGTCTTTCAAGCCTATCATTTGACATACAAATACTTAGTGATATCTTATGGGAAGATGCTATGACATGTACGTATGAACATTGCACATCTCTTAACTCATCTCATTCACCCCTTCAACTACAAGCAACAGAAATTTATCAACTTCTAAAAGTGAGCTTTGTAGTATCAAACAATTCACCAAACAAATTCACGCCTTTCAAATCTTTGAAGTTAGATTTCTTAACATAATCCCAAACTTTGAATTCACTCACTCACAAATAAACTAAACTTCAATTTTAATATCTACAATTTTTATTGAGACAACAAGAAATCTACTCAAAGAACATACAGTTTGCCAAACAAACATTTTATTCAAAAAGCAACTTTGAACATAACCTAATGCAAACTTAGTTCAAGTCAACTATCTTACAGCCAAAGGATTTTTAATATTTAATGCACAATTTACTCAAAAGTTACAAGCTTAAAAGTTTATCTTTTAAACACAAAATTCAACTTTTGATATCAATCAACATTTCATTTACCAATTTCAATTACAAAAAACTTTCCAGGAAGAATACAACTTACTTTCTTCAAAAGACTTTACTCATTTGTTGAATCAACTTTATTCACATAATTTTTAAACTTCCATCTTCTTTTTATCTGTTTCATTAACAAAAAATAATATATTCAAGATTCAACAGGTAAAGGGAGACAACTCTTACCTTAATCTCCAATATCAAACTATAACAGAAATTTATGATATATTAGGTTGGTGCAAAAATAATGACGTAATAATGTTTGTTTTTGACGTTAAAAAATACGTCAAAAAACGACATTATTACGTCATTATTTTTGCACCAACCTAATAAAATATTAATTAATCTGAACTGATTAATTCTTTGAAATTCCTTTTACTGACAGGAACACTGACTAAACTCTCTATCTGTCCTAAAGAACATGCTCATTCTCATGTTGTATATATTTGTTATATAAATGTTTGTTTTTCTAAAAAGAAATATTGTTTGTTTTATATTTTGTTGTGGATGACCTTGTGCCATACCCAAAATTAAATGTTTGTGAAAAAGTTTATTTTCATGCAGCCAACACAAATGTTACCTTCTGATATATACATATTTTTCCTAATAACCTACTCCTTTGCAAAAGAATCATTAAATTTACTTAAGAAAGTTATTACTTTTGTGAGAATAAAGATGAGTATAAAAGAAATAAACATGTCTATATCAGTTACATTAATAGTTACATTGCAATACATAAAACTTTTTCATATGTTTCAAAATTAACACAATTCTTTGTAAATGTTTCCTATTTCAGATATAAAATGCTAAATTTTTTTTTATTAAAGTCCTTTTGCATTTATAAATTTTGAAAATCAATCAAAATATTTTGTATTTTCTTTTAATTCTGAAGGAAACTATTTTAGATTTATTTTTAGTTTCTAAAGATGCAATACTTGTTAAAAAATGGAGGTAAATATAACTTCTTTTTATCTTGAAAAGTGTGAGTGACTAACTAGAAAAAGTGGAATTGTTTGATCAGTGAATGTAAAAGAATTTTTTTCAGGCAGCAGGAGAAGAGAGCATGTCACCTGTCTTATCCTGAATATTGATTAAGGTACATAGGAAAACAAGACGTGAAATTCTGATGTGAAATTTGAAAAAAACAAAAACAAAAAACAAACATTTATTGCATTAACATAGAAACAATAGAATAGAATACAAGTTTTACAACTAAGATGGTACAAAGTTTTCCTTTTGTGCAACTTATTATTTATTAAGACAAGATAATCATTTCAAAATAAACAAAAATATGGCTTATAAAAAAGATATAAATTATTCATTGAACTCTCAGTAATTGAAACATTTTGAGAACATACAATACAATTCTTTTCAAAAAGGTTCAAAATATACATTCTTTAAAAAGAGATACGCTTAATTGAAAGATGAAACTAAGAAAACTTTGGCAGGATCACCAGAGTTACTAGGACTTAAATTTGTTCTTTTTTTTAATACAGTTTGATTATTAATTTACAATATTTTTCATTTTACTGGTTTCACACAGGTTTTGCTTTTTTCCTGTTTCTCTCATCATTTTCTTCTTACTTCTGTAAGAAACAGTCCAAAATTGCTTCTGATATCCTTCTCATTTCTTTATTTCCTTCTAAATCCTTATAACTTGTAAAATTCTTGTACCTTCAGAGATTTCTGCTCAACTTGACTTCTTATATAGCCCTGATATGGGCTCCAGATGGGGTTCAAATTTTAAATATGAGTAGGTGGAAATCACATTCTTGAGTTGTAAAAAATCCAAAGGTGCATATCTTTTTGAAATTTGAAAATTAAATCTTAAACTGTCCACATTATTTCAGCAGTTCTTTTTGAGCCATTCTATTTTTAGAAAATTTAACAAACAAATGTTTCACATCAAATTTATTAGTTAATTCTTTATTAACTGTCTGGCTTTCTTTTAATTTTTTTAAAAACATGCCTCTTAAAAGCAGATGTAGTAAAAAACATAAACTGCTATAATATTTATTTTTTATCACACTTTTTTTAATCATTTGTTTTATTTACATTTTCTTATATAAATATTTATAATCTCCCCTCAAGAGAAAGAGCAATAAATAATGTAATGTATCATATTATTTGTATTAGGGTGGTGCAAAAATAATGACGTAATAATGTCGTTTTTTGACGTATTTTTTAACGTCAAAAAACGACATTATTACGTCGTTATTTTTGCACCAACCTAATAATTATTTTATATTAAAATTTTAATTATTTTACATTACTTTCTTATACATTCTTTTGTATAACTAGTATAAAAGCTCAAATATCAAGCTAAGTGGGGTAAAGAACTTGAAAGATTTTCCTTGATCCTTTAACAGTTTTGAGTATTTGCTTTGCTTGAGGACTAGATATTAACTCACAAGAATTTGCTTATCCATACACATGTCTTGAGTTTTGCTTTCCTCTATTGTACATTAATGAAATCTGGGAGCACAGCATTAGAGTGGCTTTCCCTATGCCCTACATTTTCACTGAAATCACTGTCTGGATAACATTACAGTAAATTGTGAATGCAACCTTTTATGCATGTTGCCCAATGATCAAACCTATCTTTCTCTCATAAAAAGGATCTAAGAGACAAAAACAGTATAAATGCATATCCACTTGTCAGTTTAAATGGATACCTTCTTTTCTCCATATAATATAACTATTTTGCTTAAAGTTTGCATTTTCTTGATTTCAAATGAAAACTTGGAAAATGTCCAATATATTTCCATGAAATTTTCACTTTCAAAAATTATAGTTTATAAAAAGGTGTCAGTTTAACTGATGTTGGTGGAGGGGATATAGGTTAAAAATAGAATGCAAAAATCAAAGATGGATTAGAGTGATTGTGTATGAAGTGCCTTGCTAGTGTTGGATAAGCACTTGTCCACTTAATTTTCCCAATTTGGATATATTGAAGTAGTAGTCTCTTCCATTTTCATGCAAGAATAATGGGGGTTTGATTTAAGGATTGACTCAATATCCTTCATTCTTAACATTTTGAATATGAATAGCAAGAAGCTCATAGCTGTAGTGACTAGAAGAAAATTTGCTTACTGGTGAGACTGATCAACTTTTCACAGATTGTCAAGGAAAATGGCTTCTGAATCTTTAGTCTGATAGTTCCCAAAAAGTTTTTCCCTATGGAAACACATACCACCTACAAAGAAGTAACACTAAAAATAACAAGTATCACCATGCAGTAAAAATGAATTCCCTTCTTTCTTCTTATATTTTTCCTTCTTCCTGATTTCTAACAAAGGATGGTAGATGGCAGGAAGAGGCTGTAAAAAAGGTAAAATTAGCATCTCCGTTTGCACATGAACCCCAGAGAAGTAGACACAAACACATCCCAAAAAGAGCTTCTAAGCTATGTGCTAAAATTAAAAACCACATTATAAAAATTAATCATAGCAAGATCAAAATCAGGGTTCACTAGCAATAAATTGAAGACTTCAAAAAAATGAACAATCTAGAAAAAAACACTGAGCAAGCCAACAACAGCAATAAGAATTTTAAAAGTGAAGATTAAAATACTGTGGTAAGTTGATCCTTAGAGGGGCTGATCTCCTCTGTACCAAATCCCCCATCAAAAATTTAAAAAATTCTACTCTGATAAAATCCAACAACACTTATATGCTCTTTATCATATTCTATGATCAAACCACTGTTATACTCCATCACAATAAGATCTCTTTCTGATTCATTCTGCATGCTGGCTGGATGTGAATGTCATGAAGG
This sequence comes from Acanthosepion lycidas, assembly GCA_963932145.1. Taxonomy (NCBI): domain Eukaryota; kingdom Metazoa; phylum Mollusca; class Cephalopoda; order Sepiida; family Sepiidae; genus Acanthosepion; species Acanthosepion lycidas. The sequence goes on along the minus strand of OZ010587.1, from coordinate 45,333,691 downwards.
CAGAGAATGAAATAACAAAAGTCATTTTCTGCGCATTAGGTTCCACACATCACATCTGGTCTACAAAGCTAGCTCTGGCAGTGGCCAATTGTGCCGGGCAAAAAGATAGCCCTGGGGACTACCAGACCCACTTAAAACCAGGTCTCTGAGAATGAACAGAGGCGGGTGTGGCCTGGTAGGCCACCAGCTGTCATGCAGGGCACTGCTGCTGCTGTCACCACCACCACCATTGCTGTCACCATTGCTGTTGCCATTTGTGCCTTTACTACAATCACTCAACATGACCACACATCTCAATGACCATTAATGCTCCCTGGTTTGATTGACCACCTTGGCTTCCAACTTCAACTAGATAACTCCAACTCCATCCAGCTGCCTCATCACAAATGCCATCACATCAACAAATCCAACTCTGCAAACAAGTGACTCTAACCCGCAAGCAGTCATTCTGGCCCCACGCCCAAGTGACTCCAACTCTTCAAAACAAGCGACTTTGACTCTGCAAGCAGCAATTCTGAATTCACAACCAAATGATTCCAACTCTGCAACCAAGTGATTCCGACTCCGCAAAAAAAGTGACTCCAAGTGCAATCAAGCTACCATCACAACCAAGTGACTCCAACCCCACAAGCAATGACTTTAACTCCACACCCAAGCTACCACTGCAAGCAGCAACTCTGACTCTGCAAGCAGTGACTTCGACTCCACAACCAAGCAATTCTGATTACACAAAACAAGTGACTCCGACTTAACAAGGAAGCCACTCTGACTCTGCAGATAGCGACTCTGACTCTGCAAGGAAGCGACTCCACTTCACAAACATGGAATCCACTGCTGTCACTTCAGCCTACTCAATTTGTTTACAAGTCATTTCCTCTGTGGACCTGTTCAACGAAACAGGGCTACCAATCTGATGGTACCCCCATTCCATAGAACAGGCCTACCAACTGATGAAAACAGCTTACCATATGGCCTCGATCAACCAACATTTATTGACCATCCCCTGTGGCCGCACACCAAACCCATACAAGAATTAGATCAACACCTGGCACTACCCTTATACCTGACCTCCATGCAGATGACTGACCACTGAAATGGACATGTCATCCATCCTTCAATATCTCTGTATGACATATCAACAATAAATGTTGTTCAGAATCTAATCCTTGTTATTCTTTTCTCTTGTTACCAAATGCTTAATATAACACCACCTTCCCTATTACTCTCACCATCACCTACTTACCAATGGCATTATGGCTTTCTTCTAATTCAGATATCCTTCAACAATAACAGAGAAAGTTCATTAACAAAGAAAACAGAAGAAAAATATATTAATAAATGCCACTTTAAAAACCAAACTGCAAACCCCCAAAAATGTATTCAGTTCTCAAAATCAGACTATTGAAGATACTTTACCCTAGAGTGTCTTTTCTATTATATTGACAATTTTTCTCTTACTTTGAAGGAAGTAACACATTTCTGCATGGGAAAGAATGGCTATATTCATCACCTTTCTATAGATGGCATCAAAGAAAACCTTTCCTTAGGATCATGGGTCATGACATTTTGAATCAAGACATTGACAAGATTTTTTTTTCTGGTTTGCAATACCACTAATGGTTAGAAAATTTGCAAAGAAGTTTGAAATCTGGGTTTAAAAGGGCTGAATACATTTATGATATTAAACATGTCAGCATGAATGTTTGTTGTGTACAAGTTATACATTTAAATGTTAGTAACCACAACATTATTCTGTCAAAGTGGTTCCACTTTTTTTGCAGTATAATTTCCTGGAGTGTTTCTAAGTTATAGAATGTAATAACATTTGTGTTCATTCACACAATAGCCTGTTTGTGTGAGGTGAATGTTATACTAATAAGTAAAAAGTTCCCTTCCATTAGTTTTTATGTGCCCAGTAACTACAGAGAGTAGCATGACATTTTGTCTGATTAATCCTTTTGAAAGCATCTTTAATCCAGAACTAGAGCATGAATGCATTAGGCAATGAACTATCAACTTGACTGTTGATTCATTTTGAGACTTCATAAACAGATTCACTCTAGTGGATAGGTTTCCAAAAGTATATCCAAGGAGGACAATATTGACTTAGATTATTAGGAGATGGTGTAATGCGACAACTTCCAAGGCACATTGACAGAATCATATATAAGAGAGTTAACATAGGCTTGTTTGGGTGTCCAAATATCCAAGGCCAATTAATCCCAGTGATATAACGGCCATGGTTCGCAATAAATAGGTAGTATATTTGAAAAATTGGATTAATTTCAATTGCGACTGAATTTAGTAAATATGTCAAATAAAATAAAAGGCAGTTGTGAAAACAACAGGTGATGAGGTTTTGCTAATTGGAAAGATAAACAAAATATGGCCATAGCATATACAGAACCAGCTTCATTGCTTATCAAGAAGAATCAGAATCTTACTTATTATAAAACGCAGATTGTGTGTGTGCGTGTGTGTGTGTTTGTTTATATATGGGATCAGATTTCCTACATTTTTCAACCGATTTCAACAAAACTTCATAGGACTGCGTAAAATTAGCTTGGAGTGGTTCTGACAGCACCAAAAATTGGAAAAACACAATTGTTTTTGCACAAAATCAATTTGAAAACACGATAAAACACGATTCTGTCGCCGGAATGAAAGGAGGACAACTCATATCGAGTTATACTTATTATAAAACCCAGGTTGTTTGTGTGTGTGTGTGTGTGTGTGTTTGTTTATATATGGGATCAAATTTCCTACATTTTTCAACCGATTTCAACAAAACTTCACTTTTTTTTGGCAGGTAGTGTTTCTTATTCTCTTGCACACTTTTTTCTTTATTTTTACATTCAGAATGCTTTAAAAATTCCATTTACAAGACAATTATTTATAATAAAATTCTATTCAATCGATAGACTCATAACAATTGAAAACAATATTTTTGTTTGAGTTTGGGTTTGACCAATTCGTAAAAAATACAAAAAAAAATAAAAATAAAATAAAACTAATTAAGACATGTGTGTCTGTCAACCTTAAACAATAATCTTTGTCAATTTTATTTTTCAGTCTTTATGATGGTCAATACTTGATCTATCTCTTACTGTTACATCCCCGGGCAACACTGGGCTTTCCTGCTAGTCTATTAATAGGTTAAAAAATGTCTCCCAATGCAATAAAAATGATGCCAGAAATTTAAATGGAAAGGCTTAGGAGGGTAACTGATTGATATATCACTCGTCTTGCATCATTGGAAAACTGTCTAATAAGGAATGCATATATAAAAGTTTTGATGATGACATCTGTTCACCAGAGAACATGAATTTGATTCAGAAACTGATGTGTTAATTTTCCTGATGATGACTGTAGTTTGTACTTGTGTCAAATTCCAGTTTGTGATATACATATAATTACTTGGAATTGTTTCATTTGTTTCAGAGTTGTCTTGCCTTTGTCATCCATTCAAATATCGGCAATTTTAAGGCCACAATAACATCGTGTGTCAAAGGGATGGTTACTGCTTTGACATTTGCTATTACTGTATACACTTTTGACACCCTTGGCAATATTTATTGTTTTAAAAAGTAAAGTAGATAATATATGCCTATCTAAATTTTCTTGTTTTATAGTTCACTGAAATTTTTATAAAAAACTTTTCAGTGTTATTTATAAAATGGTAAATAATAAATATTGCCTGATAGTTGGTGTCCATATTTTGATAGTTTTGTAATTTCTTATAAATTTTTGAATAAAAAGATTTCTTTTCGAATTTATTTCTTTATAAAATGGTAAATAATAAATCTTTATTCTTTATAAAAAGTAAATAATAAGTATCACATTGTATTTAGTTTTCAATTTTTTATAATCTTGTAAATAAACATAGTCAAGTGAGTCAAAAAGTGTATACAGTAATACTTTTTCTATGTGCTGTGTTCCTTCAGGAGTGGGTGATCATAGCTCTCCAGAACTTCCTATTCCATGTGGCCCTTAGCAATGCTTCTCCTTTTGCTAAGCCTCTTGCTTCCAATCCCACCATCCATTTACACAAGCTTATTAGATAGGTTGCCCGCTATTTTCTCCTGTCTTGCATTCAATATGGCCTTGTGAAGGTCAAGTTCTTCAAGCCCTCCTTTCTCATTATGTGTCCAAGCAATTCCAGCTGTCTCTTTCTGATTCTGAGTATAAGTGTTCTTTTTGTTACCATTTTCTTTGAGACTTCCTCATTGCTTACTTGTTCCATCCATGGAATTCTCAGCATCAAATAAGAAGTGGAACACAGATGACAACAAACTTATTTTCTAATTCTATTTTAAAAGTAACCACTTTCAAAATGGCTACTGGAAGAGTTTGGTAAAATATAAAAAAAGAAACTAATGTTTTGTGTTACAAGTTAAAAACTTGTTAACAAGGCAAAACAGATTGTGAAGAGTGGTTGGATTATGGATCAAGAAAAATCATGAATGATGAAAGTCAACCCCAAAACAAAGGGAATTACTAAATTCTATTGAAAATAAATATATATAGAGAAGTAGAAAATGATGCTAAAAGTTAGAGGAACATGCAACAACCCCACCCCAGTTAGAATTAGACAACAAATTGAAAAAATAATATAAGAAATTAAACATTTATTTCAATCACTGAGAATTTTGAACTAAAAAAATACCTAACAGTAAAACAGAAAATATTTATAACTTTGTGCATTTCATAGAAGCAAACAATATATGTTGAAGTGAACACTTGATAAATGAAGAATCAAAGATAATCACCAAAAATGCCAATGTTTGGAAAATGGATATGTAGGACAAGAAAATGCCAAAATGGGATAGGAAACTAGAACAACAAATTAAAACTTTATATAAAAAAGTAAGAAGTAAAAATTGCATCTTGAATAAAGAAATAGAATAACTAGCAATATGAATTGAAAACAAAAAAGAAAACAAAAAAGAAAACAAAAGAAAATTTCTCATAGTTTAGATGTCTCTGTTGTCAATGTTTCAACAGAGAATATTTTACTGAAAGTAAAAGTTTTAAAAATATTGCAATTTTGGAATAGAACTGAAAAAATTTTGGGATATGAAAGTGATAATTGAACTCATTAGAATTGATACACTTGGCACTGTTCTGAAGAGTATTGCAAGAATCTGAAATCTAAGAAATAATAAAAACCATTTAGATAATTGTATTATTAAAATCAGGTAGAAAACTGAAGAGAAACTGGATTATTGAGGAAACTTGCTGTTATTTGATCTCTAATGAAAGCCACCAGTTACCATAGGTGTGAAAACTCCACAATCAGAAAGAAATGATTAGAAAAATGATTAGTTAGAAAAATGAAGTTATTTGCTTTCATTAATTTAAACTTAAAGAAAAGCCCTGTAGTTCCTTATCTACAATTCTTACATCCTTAAAACATCCTCATTCAGTAACTCTCTACCTTGAGTGTCTCTTGAGTTTTGTACACAATTTGTGAACAATAGAGTAAAAACATGGAGAGGAGGAAGTTGTTCAAATACAATCATCTCCATGACTATATTTTGTATAAAAACGCATTTATTTGATTATCAAGTCTAAATAGAAAATAAATATTTGATAATTATTTTTTTCCTTCCTGATAATATATAACAATATGATGTTTTTAATGACTGCTATTTAATTCGTTTTTTTTCTTGATTTAATACTATTCTATAAAGTTGAAATTTGTTATCAAGAATTCTTTTTATGTTTCTGTTGCAATCAAACAGATCACGGAAAAGAGAAACTTTTTCTGTGGTAGACAAGAGTTATGGAAAATAATAACCAAAATTTACACCTTTTGTCTTTTTAATTATTTTTCTTTCACAGTAAAAGAATCTAACTGAAACGAATATGAATAAATATTAAAGATTTAATATTTGTGACAAATTTATATTTCTAAATAAAAAAATACATTTAATACAAATAAAAATACAAATATTTTAATTTATGTTAACAAATAGCAAATAAATTTATTACAAACAGTGATTTTATAATATATATTCAATTTTGTTAACAAGGAAAGCATAAAAATAAACAAAGTTGGTGCACAAAAAAAATTTACTTTTTATTGGTAAAGCCAGAAAAAAAAAATTAAGAAAAAGTAGTAAGTTAAAATGTAAGCTTGAAATTATTTAGTGATATATTTCAGTTTCCTTAATAGAGTTCTCGGTGGAATTGAAAAAATACATATAATGAGTCAGCAATAATGAATGCTGACAATAACAGGATATAATCAACACCACTGAGATAGGCGGTGTTGATATAAACCGCATGGAGATTATAAGCAAAGTTAATGACAGTCACCAGAATAAAATACAATAATCTACTTGCTAAAATGATATGATAAAAAAAACTCATTTAAAAATCTGTGATGAAAAATGATAGGATTAAAACGTATTTTAATGCTTTTAAATTCAAATAATAATTAAGTATTAAAGTTTTGAAAACTATATAATCGACTAAGAGAGTTATGCCCCTTACTATACAAGGCACTATTTCTCGTAGTGTTTCCATTAATTCTAAAGGTGATTCCCTAAGCTACACTTAAATGTAGCACAAGGCCGAAAGTATGGAGCATCTAGTAAGGATCGAACTCATTACTGAGTCGTAATTTATCTAGCTAACCATTAAATCACGTCGAATTGCCGTAATATCAGAAAAATTAGAGATATAAAATTAATAAAAATAATAAAATAATAGTGAATGGAAAAAAAATAGTTGTTAATTTTGCCGCAATCTGAGTCCATGATCAGTTGATAACAAAATATATATATATATATATATATATATATATATATATATATATATATATATATATATATATATATAAGTCAAGTGTTTGGAATAAATTACTTGTGTAATTTCTTAGTTATTCCCCTTGAGTACAAACGCCCATAACAAGAGTTATCTCTCTTACATCATTTACTATTTAAAATTTATCATTATTTGGTAAAGGTAATGTTGAAATTAATCGCTTTCATGTAGGAACTTTTAGGCATTCGTTATTTGATCAGGTAGCTTTACTATGAGTTGATATTTATAAAATCCTTTTCTTAAAACAATTTTTCAGGAATGACAGACTTTTCAAGTTCACTAACTGTTATATTACTCTTTCAAATACTGATGGGGCCTCCTTTTTTTTGTTTAAGGTAGGATTTCCTAGACAAAGTAGTAAAGAAATGTGAGAAGAAAGGGATAACCATCAATTGTAATTGTATGGTTGTCAACAAGAGGGATAGCTCAAAATTCGAGCTACGAAGTGAAGATGTCAAAATAAAACAAGTACAGAAAGTGTTTTACCAGATGACAGAAAATGTGACACCGAAACAAGAAGACGCATTGGAACAGAGAAAAATGCCCCCCAAAAGCAAAACAGAGTATTAAGGAACAGGAAAAGTTTATTAGAAACAAAGAAAAGAATGCTGAAATGTAATATCAATCTTCCTATATGAGAGGGAATGCGGAACTGATGAAGAGGAAACCTCAAGTAACAGTGATGTGGTTCTGCAGAAGGATGTTGATTGTTGAGAATACCACGTAGAGAATATGCACAGAATGAAGATATTTTGAAGAAAATGGAACCAAAAAATACGCTTGTACTTAGAATAAGAAAGTGAGAGTTGAAATATCTGGAACACATAATGAGTTAAGGAGAAGCTTGGAGAAAGTTATAATACTCACAGGACGTATTGAAGACAAAAAGGACAAAGGGAAACACATACAGAATAATAATAATGTGAAGATGGATGTCAGAACAAAGGGTGTGGAAGGTAGTAAAAAACAAACATTTCTAGGAGATGCAAAAGATAGGAATTTGTGGAGAGCTATGACCACTCACGTCCGGAAGGGACACGATACATAGAAGACGAGAAGTTTGCAGAATCACCATCTTGATAATATCATTTTCCATTCTTGTTACATTAAAACCATTTTAGTTGTTGCTAGTGGCGGGATAACCGGCCTTTTTTGCGTATTTTTCTTCATTAAAATAACGCGGAAATTCGGATGAGATGAACAGAAGACGCGTGTTTGTGATGATATGGTTGGCAATAAAAGATATAAACAGGGACCTTTCCTTTGACACCATCACACGTCGAAGAAGATGAAATACGAACTCACACGGGGAATCGACAATGTAATCAGAGGTGAAGTTGAAGTACAATTGAGAAGGATGTCTAGCTTCATGCTGAAAACGAAAGAACATGTCAGTACAGTACAAGTTTTAAGAATCTGATGGAAGAAGGTGGAGAACTTTTCAAAGGACTAGGGAGAATAAAGAACTATTCATGTAAAATAAGTGTGTATCTTCGGGGTGGGGCTGTGTTTATTTGCCCGGCGCCTGAGGCGTCTACAAATTGTGTAAGTGCCGAGGGTGATTGATAATTTTTTTGCGGTATTGCCGTTCAAAACCCACTTTAAAATGAACTTGTATCACATTTGGTAGCGATATGGGCACACTGAAACATACAGAAATCTCGGTATGCGAGATAAACGCGATTGATGTTGAACTACGAAGGAAAGCACACTTCAGAACAATGGTGTTGCTGAGAGAAAATATGTTATCCCTTGAAGATTGATTTTGTGGAGGCATGGTTTTGTAAGGTTTTTGCAAGCTAACCCCCTCCCCCCCCCAAAAAAAAACCAAACAAACTAAGAGACAACAAGTGTGTGGTGTGGAAGAGAAGAAAAGTTACGCATCTTATTTTGGAATGTGAAGCGATAATGAAAGTTTCGACAGTGAAATCAGACAATACAGAATATGCAACCTAAAAAGAGATAAGTAATTGCAAAGAGAACAAAATTCATGGCTACCAGACATGAAGCTGGCGAACCTGTTGCAGAGTTCTTGCATAGTTTAAAAATGCGTTTCGATATTGTGAGTTTGAAAAACTGAAGAAAAACTCAAACAATTGAAGAATTTAAATGAGACTAATTGAAGAAATATACAATGCAACGCATCGCTACAAAAATACTGGAACAGTTACAAATAGAAAATATGTCCTGGAACTTCTGTATTAACCTTGTTCAACAACAAGAATTAATAGAAAAAAATCAATAAAAATATAAACAAACAAGATAATTTAGAAATCGCTGAAGACAACAGTAGCAAAATGACGGTTCTGTGGATACAAACATGAAATAAAGAAATGACCAGCATTTGGAAAGACTTGTAATACAGTGTAACCCGGATATAAGAGAAACCCGGGTATAAGAGAGATTTTATCTGGTCCCAAAATTAGAGCCTGTGTTAATGTATATATAATAGACCAAACCCTGATATAAGAGAAACCCTGATATAAGAGACTTCTCCGGTCCCGACAACTCCCTTATATCCGGGTTACACTGTAGTTGTCGAAGAAAAAACTATTTTCAAGCAGCGTGCAAAGTTAAAATGAAAAACGGGGAAAGAATTGAACAAGAACAAGACGAAACTAATATTGACTTTTTTTATTGGTAGAAAAAAAGAAAAATATTTTACTAAAAGTTCGAATAAACAACGTAGATTTGGATAGGCATAGGTTGCAAATTAACGCTAATATCAAGACATTTTTTGAGCATATAAGCAAACCAGAACTCCGTGAAAGCTATCTGCAGTTATGTCAATTCGATGGGTCAGTTATAAAAACCTTAGGATATTTTGAAGGGACCCTAGAACGGAAAAACAAACTTAAAACAATACCTATCATTGTTGCAAATAAGGACTTGTTGGAAATGTTCGTAACATTAAGACTACAAAATGAACGCAGTTAAAATGAAAGAAACAGGTATATTAAAAAAACAAACAAACTATGAAGCAAGCCTAAAGTTAAAAGAAAATGCCCCCCCCCCTATTATGAGGCACAAAAATTACCAGTGCATTTGTTACCGTTAGTAGTAGCAAAATTGCGAAAATTAGTAGAGCAAGAAGACCTACTTGAGATTGTTCCTCCAGGAGGTAGTAAAGTAACAATAATAAACTCTCCGATAGGTCTCTTGAGGTGCAAAGGAATGCTCTTTTTTGAAAGAATTGAAACATCCAGACGATAACATTATTAAAATGAGAATGCTGAGAATAATCGAGTATTGATGAAATTTGATATGACTTAAAGTTAATCTACAGTGAAGGTTACCATAAATTACTGGCTCATAGAAATATAATAATGGCAATGATAAATGCTCTTTATTCATACGGTACTTTCGTCTCAGGATCTCGGAGACACTGAACCAGGGTGAATCAATAAGTTAGTAGTCTGAGGTAAAAGATTTGAAAATTTTTTATCTGAAAATTCCACTGTAATGTTACGCTCTAATTTGTTGGATGAAATAAATGCTGTTTTCGTTATTAGGATACCGTATTATTGATGTACTTATGTAATTAATAAAGAAAAGCTCGAAACTAAATATGCTTCGGTTATTACACTAATTTTGATTTATTTAGTTTTTTACTTACCACTTAAATCATTTTGTATGTAATATTACTTATAAGTTATAACCTATGCCGTATTTTTTAGTTTTTACAATTATTAGGTTTTCACAAGTTAATCATTAAATATTATTTTTTCAATTATAATTTTACACTGTTCTTCTTCCATGTTGTTGATCGTTTCGTTTTCATAAATACTTTCGAATGGATCTTCATTGTCATAACAAAGACACTGAGCGTCGTAATGCAAGGGAGATAACTCTATATAGTTTTCAAATTGATAGACATTGCATACAAGAATATACAAATAAACTCGGTGTTTATTGTAATTTTTTAAATCGGGTATCACCTCAAGGAAGGCAGTAAAGACACAAGAGGTTACAGGGTGTGGAAGAATTAGGAACAGAAATATTAATAATGAGCGGGAAGAGAAAAGTGTAATCAGGGGGACAGTAGATAGCGATTGACACTGCATTTAAATTTTTGAAGATTAAAGTTGGCTAGAAAGTAATGACCGGAAAGGAGTTCCATAAGCGAGAAGTGCGAGAAAAGAAGCTGTTAGTATAGAACTTAGAGTTACATCTAGCCCAGCTCAACTGTAAATTGATGAGATTTCGGCGCCAGTCTAGTAATGCGCTTAAATTGAAAGAGTCTACTTAACATAGCTAAGAGTATTATTTATTCGTAAAATTACAAAATTAGTACAATGCGAAATGGGGAAAAAGGAGTTTCTTCTTCTGTCTTAAATTTAAACTTAGCTAGCCACGATCACAATATTCCTTGCACTAAAAGAACGCATTCTTACTTACCATTCTTACAACATCCACCATAATGCCCCAATGTCTCTATGAAAATACTAACTAGGATCTGTATGTACAATTCATAGCGAGGAGCTCATCCGAACAATTATCATGAAAGTATTTATAGAAAAGACACAGAGAGGCAACCTTACGGCGGTGGGAAAGTGACTGAAGCCGAGCTGCCAGATCAGGACCGATAATATTGCTGATTCTTCTTTGGATTTTATCAAGGAGCTCAAGATAAATAGCAGGGGCACCGGACCACATGTGGCAGCAGTATTCTAAGCATTGACGAATGGTAGACTTATAGAATGGTAGATTATTATATAATTTACCAATTTTTTCAAGATGCAAAATAATTATTTATTGTTTTATCACAACATTTCGACCCATGCAGTCATCTTCAGATGCTGTAAGTCATGTTCATTAACCTTTTGAGAGTTTTTAGAAATCCATTAAAAAAAAAAAGAAACTAAAAAAGGAAAAAAAAAAACACTTCTTTGATTCGCACTGTGTGACGGGTACACACCTGGCCCAGGGTCGAATCCTTTGGTTACGGCGCCAACTGTGACGTCGCTCCTCCTGGTCGCTCCTCCTGGTCCCAAGCGTGCCGCTCCAACCTCTTGGTTAGATGATCACCAGCCTCGCCTTTCCCAACCCGCTTCCAATACCTGGTTGCTAAAGCAACTGTACTGATCTCCGGTCTGTCTACCCACGCTGTGTTTAGATCTTAGACAGACGGGACCAGCAGGGATTGGGCCGTATGCAAGTTGAGTCCGACGGGGGTGGCAAAACACAAGTAAAAGAAAAAAAAAAACTCACGAGACAAAAAAATTACTGATAAAAAAAAAGGGTGACAACCTTTTATATCTAATGTCCGTTACATAAAGAAAAATTGTTCTCATTCCCGACCCGCTCTGTGGACTATGGCACCAAGCTTCTATCATACAACTTAACGATTTCGAATTGTCTACTCTCCAGAAATGTGTATGTCGGAGTGTGGTTTAGTTCGACACTGGGGCTAATTTCTATCAATCATTCGCAGTTGATTCTTCTCTTCGACTTGAGTTGTATTTCTTCACTTCGATCTGGTTGGGTCGAATTCTGTTCTCGGCTGGGCTTGATTTTAACTTCTTCTTCTTCTTCCGTCCAGTAACTCTTTGGCCTTGTCTTCGACTTGGCTGCAACTTCTCCGCGGCTTTCGAGTAATCTTCTTCTTCGTCGACTTAGATAGAACTTCTCTTGTCTTTGACTTGGGCCGGAAGGATTTCTTGTTTTCGACTTGGGCTGGAAGGATTTCTTGCCGCAACTCAGCCGCAACTCTCTGTCGTCCGAGGTGATCTCTTCTCGCTGCCGTCCGGGGCTGAACTCATTTTTTTGTCGATTGGGGTCCTGCTTTTATTGACGCCGCAGCAAACCGGGGTGGGTCTGTCGGCGTCAGGGCTCTCTCGATAATCCCAAAAGTCGCATTAGTTCTGATTTCCCATTATCGCTATTATTTTCACCCCTACTTCCTCACAGTGCCTCTGGGGGGAAGACGCATACCCATCTCTCCCGGTCTCTCGTATGTCAGGTGACCGTTTTCGACCAATGGTTCTTGATCGAGCATTCTCCCTCCTCTTTCCGCATATCACGTGACCGCTTTCGGCTAATGAGACTGTGGTGGGACGCCTCCCGTCTCCAATCGGGCGTGGCTTACATCGTTCTTGTTCTAAAAAAAACAAAATCTAATTTGGCCTTTTTCACACGTACGAAAAATGATAATCTTGGCTTTTTCTCACCTGGGTTCTGTCAAAACAGCCTGCCGCTAATTAGATGTGACTTCAGGAAAGAATATTGGCGCTATCTGTGAGCCGAGACAATCGTTTTTTTTTCCTTCTTTGTTTTTGGTCAGACCTGATAGTCAAAAATCTTAATTATCTGAATTGAAAATGTCTCCACTTCATCATCGTGGGGTTCCAATTTTTAACAGGTCAGAATCTGTATACAGTTCCACCGGTCACCCCCTCAACACAAAAGACACCTTTCCTCCGATTAAAATTTCGTTTCCATTGTTCTAAAAAATCTTTATTGTTTCAGCCAACCTTAACAAACTTCCATCCTACGCGGACACGGAATTAGTTCAAGTGCTTGACCTGATAATTTTGACACTTGTTAGGTGCTGGTCGCACGTGTGTGTTTTCGCTTACGACCTGGTTTCGTATTATGTTTCTGTCTTTCCTCTTCTTTTTGTTTTATTTTATTATCTCCAAACTCTATTTCTTCAACCAAATATAACAATTTCTATTTCCCTGGATTTCGGTCAGGTAATTTGACCTGATATATTTTGACACCTGTCTTGTCTTAGTTTTACTTATGACCGGGTTTTGTATTATCTATTCCTCTTTCTCTTTCTTTTTATTATTTTTTTTTTCTTCTTCTCTTTGGATCGCCTAAATACAGTTAGAGAATTATTCTCAAAACTCAATTATTCTTCGTTTCTAAATAACTAACAACTGGTTAATAAACCGAATAAAAATTAAATCATATTTCTATGAATATCTCTTTTTAGTCTTTCTAAAAATGCAGGGTGCCACACTGGAAAGTGTATTGAAATAGCGTTTTCCGTTTACTGAAATACAAAATTATTGCCCTAATGAGACTTGCAGGTCATTAGTGTTCAGAACCTGATAACCAATACAAATAATCAGAGTTGCTTAATTTTTTAATGAAAGTCACGAACTTGATGATAGTAATAGCGTTACTGTGTGCAAATTGATTAAATTGGTCAAGTTTCATTCCGCACAAATGATATCTTTTTTTTTAGGGTGGGGAGTCAAAATGCTTAATGAAGGGTCGTCATTTATGTTGTTTTATTATTTTCTTTTTTCTTTAATGCATCTTTTCTACTAAAACACTCGTGTGCGCGCACACGTACACACATGCGTACATAATATATATATATATATATATATATATACACAAACACACGCACGCACGCACGCACGCACACACGCGCGCACACACACACACATATATATGCGTGTGTGTCTGTGTGTGTGTGTGCATGTTTGATTAAAGACGACGGACACGAAATCAAATTTATTTTAGTAGACTTATCCTGTTTTCTGCATAAGAGAAAGTATTAGGTTGGTGCAAAAATAATGACGTAATAATGTCGTTTTTTGACGTTAAAAAATACGTCAAAAACGACATTATTACGTCATTATTTTTGCACCAACCTAATATTTTGGGTCCAATATATATATGTATGTGCGTCATGTGGTTCCGTTGTATGAAAAGAAAAAAAATTGAAGAAAAATATAAGCAAGTAGATTGCTGATACCCACTGAAGAGAGGATGGACAGGTCCGCCTATGAAACTGTGTGTGTGTGTGTGTGGTGTAATGGATAACAGCTCGGGATGAGGAATCACCATTCTAATCAAAACATATCTTCTAGGAGCTGAACTGTTGAACCCTTATAAGTTGAAAAAAGTGAAAAAATGATAGTTCAATAGACAAGATCGAAATCCTGGCATCTTTTTTGAGTGTATTGTATATAAATTTTTGGAGTTTACTAATTACGTCTGGTACCACTACACCATTAAGGCTTGGTTTTATGTTGATTTCGAATCTTATTTCTTCGAATAATTTTAAACATTTCTTTTCTGTCTTTTTTTTCAGTTTCCTTAGATAATGAGTCTGTCGTCTCTGTAAAGGCCTGTATCTTTTTACTTAATTAATTGTGCAGTATATATATTCTGACTAGACGATATATATTTTGACTGACCGATAAAACGGACTGTCATAACTTCCCTTCGTTACCTCAAATATTCCTTCTGTCCCCTTCTTAGTCATGTGATTTCGTTGTTGAACAACAGTAATTTTCTGTAAGTGCTTTATAATTCCTAGTCGATATGTTGTGAATTTTCTTTATTTTTTGCTAGGGTAATGGTGTTGTTTGATATAGATTCAGTGATGTATGAACAGGAAATTTTAATATCTAGTTGGGTGAGTTCACAGTTATGCATGTATATTATGTTGCAGTCTATTACTGTTATGTTCGGAAGAGATCGTAAGGTAATTAAATTAAATAAATAAATAAAACAACATAGAGGTTGGTTGTTTAACTATAAACACCTAACACAGCTAGCAGGAAGTAGAAGGTAAAAATTGGATGTGGTGGAAATTTGTGAAAAAGGCTCTTGCTTATACGAGAAGATCAAAAACATTATATTAGTGCTCTGATCAAGGCAGATTATTGAATAGAAGATTGAAAGTGGTCTCTAAATGTAAGAATTAATATGTTTCAATTGTGTCATTAATCTACTGATTCATTCGCAGATTTGTGTAGGAGTGTTTACGAACTGAGCTTCTTAATTCCATTGCTTAAGCTTTTAGTTGCAAATTGGGTTCAACATTACCCTAGCAATTTATTCACATTGAACGATCTTTTCGTAAAATATGCTTATTAATATTATTTAGTGACTATTTATTTAATTTGTTGTAACCAACAAATAGAATAAATAACATGACAACTTTATTCTCAATGCAGTTTGTTGACAATCCTCGTTCCACTTTAAACTAGAAATATTACAACTTTAAATCTGGTGCCAATAATATTGCTTTTCTTATGTAGTCCCTGTTATAGTATATATCAATTTGAAATTTTTTTAGTTTGATAAATCATATAAAAATTATGGGATGTGTTCATGTAATTGCGAAATATATTAATTCTTTAAAAGGCTGTTGTGATATTAGTGACGAGCTTCTCCGTTATTATGAAGAGCTTGGTAAACAATTTCAGTGATGGCCGTAAGCACATCAGCTGTAGAACGGGTAAAGCGGAAACCATATTGCTTGTCGGAGAGCAGATCATGGGATATAAGGTGCTTAACCACTTCGGCGCTGATTAAAGCTTCGAAGACTTTGCCGAAGAGGGGTAGGAGACCGATAGGACGGTAATTAGAAGGATCAGAAGGGTCTCCAGAGTTCTTAAAGACTGGAACAATGGATCAGGACTTCCGACAGTCTGGAAAACAAGATTCATTGAGGCAGTAGTTATATAATTTGGAGAGGGCAGGGGCCAGTTCAGGCCCACATTTCTTCGGGACAATGGCTGGTATCTCGTCTCCACCACTAGCCTTGTGGGGGTCTAATTTAGAGATAATGCCCAATTTAGAGATAATGACGGGGTTATGTGCAACTCGCTCAATAGAGCCTCGGTTCTAAGGGGGAAACCGGGTGTGGGTACACCAGAAGAGTCGAGCGTTGAATTGAACGAGAATTTCCGAGCAAAGCATTCAACCTTGTCGACAGAAGAGGTCAGAATCTCGAACTGGTTGAACAAAGGATGTATAGAGGGTTTGCTATTAAGTACGCTCTTGCAGAGTCGCCAAAAATCCCTGGAGCCGAATTTACGAGATGCAATACGTTCTTTCATTTGAGCAGCAAATAGTGACTTTGCTTCATTGAAGACCTGCTTACACTCGTTACGGGCAGAGACAAAGAGACGTCTATTGCAGTCAGGCATGTCGCTACGATATAGGTGGAAGAAGTGATTCCTATGGACAATGGCAGCTGAGCAAGCAGCGGAGAACCAAGGGGAGGAGCGCGATTTGACCTTATATTTCCTTGAGGGGATGAAAGCCTCGATTCCAGCTTTAACCCCTGAGGAGACCTCGGAAACACATTCTTGAACAGGGAGCGTAAAGACAACATCCCAGGGGACATCGCGAAGGAAATCCCGGAACGAGTCCCAGTCTGCTCGTTGATAGCAGAACGAGGTTCTAGTGGTTGGAGGTTCTTTGCAGGGGGTGGAGTTGAAGGAGATTTTGACAGACACTACAGCATGATCGGAGTTGCCAAGAGGGCAGAGCTGCGTGGCACTATAGGACTTGGGGATGGAGGTAAAACATAGATCGAGAAGAGAAGCCTTACCGTCCAGGTTGTAGGGAAAACGTGTGTGGAAGTCAACTATCTGCGTTAGGGGTTGAGAAATTGAAAAATTAAGGGTTTTTATGACTGCAAAGTCAGTTGTAGTGTTTTTAAGCCACTTGGAATGATGGGCGTTAAAATCACCAAACACGAATATGTGAGCAAACGGATGGAGAAAGTGAACCTTGTCAATGCTGTCAGAAATGCATTCGATTACACCACAGTCTTGGGAGGATGGAGAGCGATAAAGGAAGAAGAGGTAGCTTATTTATCAATAAGATATATTATGGACACTATGTCTTATGAAAATTTTTACAAGAATTGTTTGCAATTTTCTTCTTTTTTAAATTTTAATTATAATAATTTCTAAAGTTTTAAGTCTTAAAATTATGTATTAATTTGTAGCGGTTAGGTAATATTATTATCATTAAACTATATTTACAATTCAGTGACCCCAAAATTTTAAAAAGAATTTTGACTTTTGTATGTGTGTGTGTGTGTTTAAACGAACCGACTTTTGTAAAGACGATCATCCAGATACGACATTATCAGAAATTAAGAGCGGTAATTATTGTAAATTTAAAATTTATTGTTAATTTTCTAACATTCTCCCAACAAGCGTCTTGTTATTATTGGCTTTATAGTAAGACTATAGAGCCAATATTAATAATAACAATGTCCAGACTGACAATTTCTCGCCATCACCATTGACATCGGCCAGGCTGAAAAGGCCTCGTGGAAAACTCTGACATATTTAAGCAAAGATCCAAGACAAAAACATGAAAATAATATCTTTCATTCAATAACAATATGGTAGATATCATTTAAATGGTTAAAAAAATGCACCCATCCTTTAAAACAAGGCTGATTGATCAAATCGAGTTGAAGTCTCTCGAACAGAAAACTGTCAGTTTTTCCGGTGAACAGAAACTCTAACAAATGTGTCAAGTCCAAACCGCTCTATGGGCGTGACTTGTTCTCCCTTTTTGATGCAGATTCAACAGGCTGGATGAACGACGTTTGATTACAAATGAAGTCATATGTGTGGAATTTCCAAAAGCTTTTTACCAAGGAGCCAAGCCTGAGCTCTGCTCTCTTTGACGCTTCTTCTTTAGCTGATTTTTCTCGTTTTTAAATGACTAGATACGAATGTCCTTTAACAGATGATAAGAAACTTTGAAGTGAGCGACAGATACGACTCCATGTATCGATGACTTCACATATGAATCATTGCTTAAGTTTGTCCATTTGCTGTCACTAACCTTCAACAACTGATTGAGCCAGAGAATATTTCCCAGTACTTCACCAAGGTGTACGAACTTCGTTACGAAAGTACAAA
The DNA here is from genome assembly GCA_963932145.1 of Acanthosepion lycidas. Lineage (NCBI taxonomy): Eukaryota > Metazoa > Mollusca > Cephalopoda > Sepiida > Sepiidae > Acanthosepion > Acanthosepion lycidas. The sequence continues at coordinate 45,315,215 of OZ010587.1, read as the reverse complement.
CATAACAGGGATAGGATACTCAGATATATATTTCTGTACTCACACCTTTCCATTAAATGACAAAAAGTAAATTTCTCAGATTTGACAATTTTTCTTCTTTTTTTTTTTAGTTTTATTTTCTTCTTTATTTTCCTACATTTTCTTTTTCGAACTTGCTATTCGATCATATTAGATTGTTGGTGAAGGAAACATATGAATACAAGTTAGAAAAATATTTCATTTTCTAAAATCATTGGGATGTTTTTTGTAGTCCATAAATCAATTGTTGGTCGGAACAGCAAAAATGGCCATGGAAGTCGGAATCCGCAACAATATATTTGTCGAATCGGTTGGCTCTAATTTCTTACCATCTCCCACATGAAATTATAAATATAGAATTAGTTTGATTTCCATAGAGGTTATATTCTTTTGGTAATTTTGACATAAAAAACGTTTAGAATAAATGCAATGTTATCGTAAAAGAAGCATGATGATTGTTTAGGTGATGGAATGCAACTGGACTAAATTGACCACCAACATTTTTACCTTGTTTCGGTCAGAACTGTTTTGTATATTCTTCTACGAAAATAATGATTATTTTAAATGACTTCCATTATATGACTTTCTTGTCTAGTGACTTCTTGTCGTGTCAAGTTTCCGAGTAGGTTCATTTCCGTCTCCCTCATTTCATGATATATATTTTTTTGTGGGAAAATAAAAATAAATATATTTATATTCATTTTTATATATGAAATTATTTGTCATGCGTGTTTTTAGTGAATATGCGGTATTGTGGTGGATGTTGAATTGAATGGTAATGAATGAGTTTTTGTTGTAATTGAGAGTCAGTTATAAGAATGAATGGTTTGTGAATCAGATTAACTAGGGGTAGGATAATCAGTAACGACCAGCCATTCCCCACTTGAGATGTATTATTTCAAAATAAACAAAATTCTGAATAGGATTAGTCGAGCAAACACACTGATACATCAAATACAAAATTAGTAAGCGACTTGCCCAGATTCGAATAGGGAATCTATTATTCTTAGGTGCCTAATAGAATGGAGCTGGGCGAGATTTGTCTTAATAATTAGTGGGAAAATTTATTGCATATTAAGAAATTTTCTCAATATGAAATAAAAGTGGGGTTGGAAAATCATTTAAAGGGGGAAAAAAAAACTAAATAAAAAAAAAAAAACAGAATTTAAGTAAAGAAACTATTCTTTTTTTCGAATCACTAGTGTAACAACCGACGGCATCCCCAGGCCTTCTTGCATTTTTTGATAAGATAGTAGTACGCTAAGAACCCTTGGTACAGTTTAATTAATGTGTGAAAAAATTTGCATAAATTAAATATCGATTCGTATAACTGGCATAAAATCGAAAGTAGATTCGTGCACCAACTTTCTTATAAGAAATCGCAAAATACTGTTTATTTTAAGCACATCGATAGATATTATTTTAGAGCGGTTTTTATAGCAGGGGCATCTGGATAATACCTTTACCGCTACTCCCTGTTAAATTTATTTCGAACATCTTATTATAGTGATTTAGATTTGGCACAAGGCCGCAAGCAAGTATTGAAGCATCCAGTGAGGTTCGGGCTCGCTATTCAGTCGTAATTGATCTCATGATATAGGTTACACTACGTCGAAGTTCACTCAAACTTATTATATGTAAAATATCAAAACAACGATTCTTTACATTTTACATTCCTATATGTTGCTTATAGATCATTGAAAATGAAATCTATCTCAGGTTTTTTGATTTGCTGACTCTGCAGATTGTAATAGTAATCTTGGGTATTTACAAATGCATTTTTTAAACATTAAGTTTATCAAAGAATGGAACATAGCAATTTTGGAAAGAATAAAAAGAGCAAAGGAACACTATTTTTTAAAAACCATTAATTGGAATAGAATTTTTCATCACGCGTCATATAAAAGTAAAAACCTGAACCATCGAAAAACTTCTCAATAAATAAATAAATAAACGTCGCCCAATTTTGTTAGGCACGTAAGATTACCTTTTTCTTCAATCATTTTCCATTTTTTCAATTCCTCTTTCTTTTCCTCTCTTACTCATTTTTTTTTATCTTACGTTCCCTTCCATTTCTGTTTCTTTTATTTTCTATTTTTCCTTTTTGCCATTTTCTTTCGTCAACATTTCAGATAAAAAAAAAAGAACGTCAAAAGAAACATGAAAATGAAAAAAGCAATGTTCCAAAAATTTATTTACAAAACAATAAATATGGATCTATCATAAGACACAGTGATGGCTGCTATGTCCCATGCATTATTTTTCACAAAGAAAAGGGTGGGTATGAGACGTACTAACAGAAGAGAACTTAAGGAGGCAAGAAAGAGAAAAAAAATTACAATTATCTTCATGATATTTGTTATTTATATATTTATTTGCAAAGAAAATTTAATTATTGTCCGCAGTGTTTCTGTCTACCCTTCATACGTGAGGCACTTTCGTTCAAAGGATTTTCAAATGCTTACGTTCGGAAAAAATATCTGAAAATGACAAGGGAGACAACTCCAAATGCTTTTAAACACGTTCTATAAGAGAATGTGGACAGAAAGACAAATATAATTCTAGTTTGTTTGATCCAACGTGATTTTTTTTTTATATCTCGTTTGATCTCTCTATAGAAATGTAACTAAAATTAGGAGAAAAAAATTGGAACTGTCATGAGGTTAATTATATTCGAGGAGCATAAAATAATGAAATGCCCTATTGCCGATCGGCTATGACTACCACGGACTGAGTTAAAAGATCTGCGCACAACAGATCAAATAAAGACCAAATTTTGTCAAATCATGCAAATCCAATACTCATCGAAATACCAGTTTAATACGTGATAATACTATTGTAGTTCTCTAGTAAGTGCATGGTGCTTCGAATACACTAGAGAGACTATTAGTGTGCAGCCAAATAAACAAAACGATACTTCAATACTAACAAGACTTACATTGGTTACTATTATTCTAGAAACACGATGATTTTGAATCTGACATATATGAAGTACTGCAATAATTATTCGCAAATATGCTGCGATATATTAAGGAAAAAAAGTATTAACACTTTATTTTTGTTTCTTTACCAGTAAGACACTAAGTCAACGAGAAAAATATTAGTTGGGCACATTGTAAAAGTGCTTTCTGATGCCAGCTTACAATAATAGGGATTCAATGAAATGATCTCTAATAAGTAAAATCATAATACAAGAAATTACGAACTAATCTGATTTATAAAATTGCTAAGTTCAACAAATTCGGATGCAATTTATTGCTTTTACACATCAGCCCTCGATTGAAAACGTAATTTTCTCTCACGCAAAATAATGAATTTTTTCTTGATGAATTTATTTATCTCTATTGAAGTGAATTAGTTGATCGCGGCAAACGACTGAAACCAAGATATTGTTTAAATTTTGTATAATTCCCTGCAAGCGAAGAGATAAATGTTTCATGTAAGATTAAATATTAAATTCTGAATTGTATTGGATCCTTTTGGCATTTTCAATGACTGATTATTATAAAAATAATCCTTGGTCACTTTGAAATGAATAACCATAAAAACAATCAATCAGGGTTGGTTTTACAAGTACATTAAAAGAGAGTATCTTGTTAAAGTAAACGTGTTTTGTTTCCTGTACGATAAAGTTAGTTAACGATCAGTGATTTGCGTGAAAACTTTGTTAGGGAATTCCTTTTTTTCCTGGATGTCGATCTTTCGCTGAAGTTAGCTTAACCCAACGGATATTTTGTTCCTGTTCCTAAATCTAATTAACTTAATATTCAGGTTGGAATCTGAAAATCATCCCTCGTCCTACTTAAAAAGCAGAAGAGTGATAGCAAAAAGACTTACAAAGTTTGCCAATTCCAAATTTTATACAGGAAAAAATCTAGTGTTGTAGATTTTACTGATACGCGAATATGAATAAAAGCTAATGCATCCTCTTTGTCAGTAAAATTTGGAGAAGCTACAAATAATTATCAGGATATAAGAAGTTTCTGAAAGTATAATTGCTAATTATATTGCATTGGTGTCGTTAATTTTAAAATGTAAGAGAAATAATAAATATAGAAATTAATAAATAAGTCATTAATGTTGTTAAAGAAGTTGTTTTTTAGTTGTTCAGTTGTTCTTTATAATGTTTGTCTTTCCTTAATTTTAAATGTTCTCCCGTCAAGTTTCTTATAATTACATAAATTCGGTTTAATGCGTTGTTCTATCGCATAATCGACACATAACGTAGCTTTATTATAATATTGTTTGGCTGAATGGTTTTTCGTTGTTAAAATTTTAAACATTTTTTCAAAGTTGAAAATTATTTTTTAAAAATCAAATGAAGATGAACAAGATTTGGCTGAGAAGGAAAGAAGTTGTGTGCAAATTCTTCCCAAATTTGGGTCAACAGCAGTTTTCATCTTCGAAATATTGATAATACCAAGACTCTAAAGTGTCTACAAATCTTCAACTTGGTATTGCCTCACTATTTAGATTAATACTTTATTTTCTTCTATAAAGGAATCTGGGACAAATGCGGCGATTGAGTATCCATAATAACTGGTTACATTACTCACTTAAAAACGATCTACACCTAAGGAACCTACAGGAACGAAAGTATTTCTAATTCCATCGATTATTTCTTGCTTCTCAAAATAATATTTTTCATCTTATTTTATTCAATGGACTCCTTTAATAATCCAGAAATTATTAGTTCTTTGCCAACAAGTGTTTCTGAATTTGTTCAGATTATCTTTTATTAAACTACAGCAGTTGGCTATTTTTGTTGTTTATTGCTTATTATTCACTATTTCCGCTGAATGGCCGCAACCCTTTTGTTATTCACTTTCTAAGACAGTGCACTTCCAAGCCAACATTTGTCTTTCTAATTGTTCATTGTGTAATTAGTTTTCTATCAGTTCACTGATGAAGCTAATTCCCTAGCACTATTTCCTCATTTGTCATTTCATTTTTATCTTATGAAAAAGATACAAGGATTAAAGAAAGTTAATTAATGTCTGAATTTAATTGCTATTTTCATTCTCTTTTTTTTGCTCTTCTCATATACATTATTTCTCTTTCTTCCCATTTCACATAATTTCATTCTTGGTGTCGACAACGTGATAAGTTGTCGACATTCGTTTTCTAGTCCCGGAGAGTCTTTTTATTTATTTTTATTTTATTTTATTTTTTTTTTTACAGTAAAAGCAGACAGGCAGAGAGAAACGGAGCCTATTAAATAAGTTTTCGCTTATCCTTTGCGTCAGTCTTTCAATCAGTCATTCGTTCTACTTCTTTATATTTTTAGTTCACATTCTTATCGTTCGTTTTCTTCTCTTTTTTTTCTCTATACAATTGCATATTTGTCGCTAGCCATTTTTGAGGGCAGTGAGTTGCTTTGTCAATAATTATCTGCCCACGATGGTCACGACGATTGCCTTAGAGTCAGCAGCGAGATAGCGCAAGGAGTGAAAGCTTCTGTTACTTTCTGTACAAAATTCCTGCATATCGCGACATGTGCGCGATTATTTCTTTCACAGGTTGTGTAATATTTTAGAAACTCATTCCTTTACTAGAAAGGCAGTCATAGATGTTAAACAGCTGCAAATGTTTATTAATAATCATTTCTTGTCCATTTTTCTTAAACTATTTACAACTTTGTACACACGGTTTTTCACGGTTTCTCTCTATATGCGTGTGATGCTGGTTCGATATGTTTGAAATCATACACATAATCTAGTGTGTATGCGTACATATGTAGTTATTTCTAACAAACAATTGTAAGTGGAGGTGCACATATGACATACGTACATATTAAAGTTTGTGTGTGCGTGTGTGTTTCTAATTATACACACACGCACGCACACACGTATTTGAACATGGATTTTTCTAATCGTTTGTACTGGCTATATAGGTTAATTTGCATCAAACACATTAATTTTAAGTAAATGCATATTTGATACTATGCATACATTTTTAAATGTATGTATAAATTTCTCTCTCTTTGCATATTATATATATATATATATATATATATATATATATATATATATATATATATATATATATATATAAACTTTTAAGGTATGCTGTATTTATTGGAAATGTGCTCAATATCAGCGATAGAACATATGTAAATATAAGCAGTGCAGACATAGATGTTAATATTGAATGACGAGAGTCTGTTTCAGTTTTAAACGCAATCGTCATCGGTGATGATTACGTTTAATCATGAAACAAATTGTCATCATTCAATGTTGATACTTAAGTACACACTGCTTATATATATATATATATATATATATATATATATATATATATATATATATATATATATATATATATATATAAAAACGAGCGTTATTTGATAGAAGCATGTGTTTGTATACTGTTGTTAAGATGTACTAGAAATAAACAATGACATATATGTACAGTGATGTGCCGATGTTCATTTGATTTTCTATAGTATATGTTTGTCCATGTAAAATGGTAATGTGAGTTTAGTAGTTTCGGGTAGAACCTAAGCCTCAAGATATGACGTTTACCGGCATATATTATAAAGTATCGAACTATGATAATGGAAGAACTGTTGCCGATTATCTTTTCGCCAGAGTTCTTTTCTTATTATTCATCTTCTTATTAAATTGATTCATTTTTCCATCATATTCTTCGGGTGCAAAATTGAAATGTCAGCATTCAAAATAAAGAGATAACTTTGAACGAGACTTAACTCGTGTCCAATACTTCAGGAATTATTCTCTTTTGGACGATAATTTAACCAATTTCGAGTCATCTATTAAAAAAACGTCTTTACTCTGAAGGCCAACAGTTTCATTAGACGCCTTAAGAACTGATTGGTTAAAATCGTTGTGATAAAAAAAAAATCTGTAATAATGAAAATACTTCATTTTAAAATAATTCAAATTGGTCATTCTTGATAGGCTTTTCTAACTTAATTTACTTTTTAACTCTCTCTATTGTATATGTTAGCTTATACCTGTCTCTCTACTCTGAGAGACAGGCATAAGATAAGCGAACAACTTTAATTTATTTAATATTATTAATGCTCTATCTCATGATATCAAGCACTATAATTACAAAGAATGCTCGCCTTTCAAAATTATCCGGCTTGACTGTTTCTTGGTGAAATCTTTCATATATACATACTTCCGCACATACGCACATTATATATATATATATATATATATATATATATATATATATATATATATATATATATATATACCAAAATAGGTGTGTACTTGTATGAATGTAAGAAATTTAAATATAATTCCTATTTGATATTTGCATTGTTAATATGTATATAACATAACACATATACTCATATTCATTGTTAGAGTACATATTATATTATAATATGCATTCCCTGTGCCTTATAGTGTGTATGTTGCCAGTATATTAAATTCTAGTTTATGTCATTTGTGTACCTATGCATATAGGTTGGGTCCATCTATGATAGATGTATAAGCCTTCCGTATGTCTCACAGCATGTGTGTGCACATCTCCATATTGTTCAAATGCAATATCGCTTGTACATCCAATGCCTGACTACGTCATGGCGTGCGCGGCTCTTTACTTAACATTTGTTTTGTGTATGTGTAATAGTGAAAGCGTGTTGGTGTGAAGGAGATGTTCCCAATCATTCCTTACAGTTTTCTGTAAAGCGAATTTTTTTTAGTCGTAGCTGTTTGATTAGTTTAAGAATCCGTTTCTGTCGGCAACTTTTTCGGCACCGTTTCATCTGTTTTTTGACTTTCTTCCAGAATTTATTTAGAAAACGTTCTGTGGAACAAAGGAAAACATCGTTAAATTGATACTCAACAGAAACTGTAAAAAATTAAAACATATTCGTTTCGAATATTCTAAAGTAATATGAAGTTTGTATTTCTTGCACTTTGAAGAAATAGTATCTCCATCATAAAAGACATCTTCACAAATGAAATAATATAGCAACTAATAATCCTCTCAGATTTTCATAAACCATAATTTTCATTAAAAATCCAATTAAATATATGTATTCTTTGTGATGGTAGATTTAAGAGAGAAAACAATTTATTATTCTTTTAATATTTTAATGAAATTTAACGATGAGCATGAATTGTTTTAGCAGCATAAATATATCCATGGACACAGTGATATAAGTTGCTTCAAATATATAAAAGCCGACAAAATATCCTCTTTTGTCGGATACTCAGTGTATACAAATGAGAAATAACTTGATTTGTTCCAAACAGCAGTGCTAGTAATGGACAAATTCATGATGGACAATAATAATAATATTAATAATAACATTTATAATAGAATTTAAATTATAACATTATTCGTTACAATTGAATTTTTGTTACTATTTAAATAAATAAAAAAGAAAAAATTAATTCTGTTCTAAATCTTTTGTGTATATGTATTTTTTTTAATCAAAATCTTTCTTAGAACCAGAAATATAGTATTTTAAACCGGATACACAAGTACACAGACGAATGGCGTTTATTATAGAATATATTAAGTGGGAATTGAATTTAAAATGAGTGATTTGCAACAGCAAACTTCGACAGTTTTTTTAAACCCTCAACCGCTTCAATCATCGGCGGGAGGGGTGGCGACCCGGGGCAAAAGAAACAGTTTGATTCTTCTTCAATATGATCCTTTCAGTGGACTATCTGAAATAGCTTGACGGCGCCCATCTCCTCGCGAAGCTCTTGACCGACAGCCGAACACCACGGGATATAGCATAGATCGCCATCGGTCTGTACACTAGGCATTCAGTTTTTGAATTCAGTGTTGTCCTTATCCTACACCGGTTATCACCCAATGCAATAGGACCTAGTCTGTCCTGCTATTTTACCCATAGCTTGGAGGAAGAGATGGATCCATAACTTTCCCAAGGGTCTTAGCACAAAAGTAACTATAATGAACTCGACTGGAATTCAAACTCGGCACTCTGATACCTCAAGCCGTTATCCGTAGTATATTAAAATATACTATACATTCATAGATGCAAAAATGTTTTAAAGTTATCTTCAATTTAGCCATAATTAATTATTATGCAACACAAACATTTTAGAACAACTGGAGTGATCTCTTACTTTTATTTGTCGCTCCTAATATATTTGTGGATTTCGTTCTGGATCTGAACTCTTTTGCATTCATATTTTCCACTGTCAAATTGCTGAGCCGACCTTGAAAAAATGAAGCCATAAAGGATTTTATAAAATTAAATAAAAACATTGGATAAAACAATATTAACAACTTAAGTAATAAAAGAATGAAAAAATACTTAAAAAATTACATCTGATAACTTTATCAGTCTTCTTAAGATCCTAAAAGAAAATAAAAAATGGATATAATGACGAACATTGGCTTAAATGAAGAAGTATTTTTCCATTAACTTCAAAATGAAAATTCAGCTTAAGCAATGATTACAGCGTTATCAAAATTGGCTTAATAAAACGGGAGCCTAATATCAGGAAGGACATCTTTTAGCCCCGGTGAAATGCAGCAACTCAATGTAGCAGCAACTCGATGTAGCATCGATTCCACAAGTCTCTTGAGACCTCTGAACAAAACGTTGAGTCATGCCCTCTTGATAGCTGTTCACCGTTTCCTGATATTTGTAGGTGCCGGATTTTGAGTACGAACAGACCTCTTCATTATGTCTCATAAATGTTCGATTGGGCCCATGTTAGGCAAACATAGTGGCTATACCATTCATTGCCAGTCCAAGAAGAGGGGGCACTCTAGTATGTCTTTTCCTCCCATATTCCATGAAAGCTAAAGTACGTTGAACTAACTTACGTCTGGTACCTTCTGCATTCAATATGGATGTCATTTGAGTCAGTGTTGCATGTCTATTATCGCAGCCAGATGCAGTTGGTCACGATCGTTAAAAAGTTTTAGTCAGTTATTATTCTGTCCACTGTGGGTAGCAATACCTCCCTTCAGGTATTCCCACTGGTACATGTGACACTGTAGTTTGAAGGATATCTAGTATCCCTACAATTTAAAAACTGGAATGTCCAATATGTCTGGCACCTACTGTCATATCAAACTCCGATAACTCATACTATTGATTTGCCATGAACTCCTTAGGCAGTGTTCCCCCTAACTCATCAGATACCAGAGATCAGCTGATATAGATCTGGGTGTTTCCATGACGACAAAGTACAACTGTACCACCTACCATTATATTTACACACTGCTATCCTATGACTTTTGCATCATCAATGGATGTACATATTATTTGCATATTGTGAAGCTTAACAGTAGCAAGCGATCAGTTTGAAAAAAAAATGATTTATTTCTTTGGTTTGAAATCTGAGCTTATCATTACGAGACCATGCTCTCCATGATTCATGCGTTAGCCACGAGTTATTTATGAAATATAAACATAAGTTTCAAATTTGGTGTCTTGCAACAGTATACACGCTATTTTCGTATAAGAATAGAATTTTGGTACAGAACAAAAGAATGTGTCTGGGTTCTTTGAATTTCATTTAGGTCTAAATGAAGTATACTTTAGATAAAATAAATGAGAAATGTATCCATCATACTGATTTGAAATTAATTCTTTCCTCAGAGAAAAATTTTAAGTCTTGTCAACTAACTATCACTTAGCTTTCATTCCACCTTCCACCACATTATGATAGTAAGTAGTTATATAGTAAAAAAGTCTTTATACGATTGGAGTTTAGCTTATTTTACTGATATAACACTAACAGCTGATGAAGACAGAACTCATTACAGCATTTTAAAATGATTTTCTTTTTCTATGAATCTCACAATCTAAAACAGAAAATATTGAACTGACAATGTAGTCGCGTAAGTACGTCAACTTGCTTATAGCTGTTAGAATAATTATAGCCTCGTAATAAGTAATAAAAAGGTGATAAAAAGTGACGGCCATACCTTTTTTTGGGACATCCCAGCGGAGGACATTGACTTTTGACTTTTTGACATGATGAAAAGCCAGCATAAGGAAAGCAGTGTCATTGGACATGTATACAATCCTGTCAGTGCCTTTAGGCATGCAAAGGTTGTGGAAAATTCGTGTCGGATCAGTTGTAGTGGAACTGGGTTGCTGTGTTATCATCGGTAATGATGTCGAGGTCTGCTTATTACGATTACGCCAACATTTTTTGCCTGCCGTCAAATACAAAAAACTATTAAATATTCTGATATATGTTATGATTATTATATTGCTGTATAAGAATACGTAACCAAGTCGTTAAAAGTTCATGTATCAAAGTGTTGATTAAAAGTCGATTTTTTCAATTGTTCTGCATTTGTATTAAAGCAATTGCAAAAGATCGACGTCACAGAAGTCTGAAATGGACGTTCTTCTAGCAATAAACGGGAATGATGAAAGATAATCGCTTTATTTTTCTAAGTGACACATTTGAGAATAATTTTACTCCTCAACAGTCATTCTATGACTTATCACATTTTGCATTGAGAGTTATTCGAAAAACGTAATTGATGGCCCAAGTTGAACTCTCGCCATTTTATTAAACAATACAAACAGCAGAACAAATGCACGTGATGTTTTAAGTCAGATGTTCAGCAAACGCATCCAATTAAACAAACTTGTCTATTTAAATATTCTTGATGAAAATAGTGAAAATCCACCTGAATAATTTTAAAATCCCATCTTAAATGAGACAGTATTTATAAGAAAAAGGATGAGAATGAGAACAAAAATCTCTTATATATATTTTATGCCTCGAACTTATGTATATCTCCGTATATATTTGATATATATCTAGAAAGAACAAAAGACGTTGATTGAAACAATTAAGTAGTGTTATGACATGTGACAAATCATGACAAATATGCTACTGAGTTCATAGGTCACTAGAAATACATAGAGGATACACAAGTTTAAGTGAAGAACTTACCTTTACATATTTTATTCTTACATACAGGACAACATTGTCCATCCACTTTTCGCGGACGGGCGCAATTGGAAATTTTCGGACATTCAATTTTATTGCAAAGCGTTTGACTGTTCTGTGAAAAGAATTAAAATAATTTATTTTGAAAGAAAAAATCCCTTATATAAAAAGCTGATTACGATCTTAAAATATGGAAAAAATAAATATTAAATTGAGATTTTTAGATTGTACCTGTATGTTTGGCTAATCCTACTTTAAGAAAGTCATCATGTGTCAATTTGAAAGAACTCACTTAATTAGCAACCTCATTCTCGGCTATATTATTAACAATCTTCTTTTATGTGTCATGTCCTTTCAGAATGTGAGCAATCATGGCTCTCCACAGCTATCCTCCGTAGCTCTAAGTAATGCTTGTATCCTTACTATACCTGTTGTGCTATCTATTTACATAAGCTTTTTGTGAAGGTTATTCACTGTTTCCCTCCGTTTCTTTGCTTGCAACATGTCTTGGAAATGTTCTTCATGTTCACTCTCCTCATAAGCTGCCCCAGAAATGTCCACTGTCTCTTTTTAGTTCTAAGTGTCCTTTTTGTTTCCATTTTCCTTAAAACTTTCTCGTTGTTCACATGCTCCGTTCATGGAATTCTCAGCATCCATTTCTAGCGTTGCGTCAAGTCTCGTTGACATCTCTGAGGAAAGTGTTCATTATTCATTGCCCTATATTGAAATTATATAACAGTTCAACACTCTTTTCTTTGTTTCTAACGAAAATCTCCTGTTTATTAATACTTTGCTTAGCTTTGGTAGGCATATTTTCGATATTTGCTCCTTCGGATATTTGTCACATTTTTCATCGCCTCTTAAAACACTTCCTAGTTAGTTAAATTCCTATACTTGCTTGATTTTGACGTCTCCAATCGAAACTTGCATCTTGTTAACGACCATATATTCTGTCTTTTTACAATTAATCTTTTTTTCCACTTTCCTTTACTAACTTGTCTAGGAGTTCCTGTGATTTTCTTTCCGTGTATATCATCAACAGAATGTTATCTGCAAATTTTATGCTGTTAAAATTATGCCTACCAATAATAAATCCTGGTAGGACTTCTAGTTCCCTTAAGATTGTCTCGCTCTAAAAGTTAAATAAATTCAATGAGAGACATATCCTCGTCTTAACCGTCTTTCTATTTTTGTCTATTTAAGTCATTTTCTAGCTGGATGTAAGTGTTTTGATTCAGTATATATTCTGGATTATTCTAATATCTTTCTAGAATAAACGAAAATAAGTTATCCAATTGATCTTTGCGTTGTACCAAATTAAATTCTTTGACCTATTTGACGAAAACATATACTTCAGCATTTGATCGCATTGATATCCTTCTGATCCACACTTCACATTCCTGGAAACAATCAGTTATAAGTCAACCTGTGAGCGATAGTTATACTCGTCTAATGATTAAATACGCACACATGTACATACACACATATACATACACACACACACACACACATATATATATATAGCTGTTTTTGACGAAAACCGCTTAATGATGGCTTATTTCGTTAGCCCATGAAAAATTCACTTTTTATCGCTCATCATAATTTCTCTTAATTCTTTCCACATCAAAGTTACTACTATAAACAAAATAGTGTAAAAGTGGTTCGAATCTTGACTTAGTTATTTTGAATATGTTGGCTATCTCCCGCGTCATATAACGTTGCTTAATGTCAAATAATGTTTTGAATTGATCGCAATCAACTTTAACTGGTCTACCTGACCAAGGAGCATCGTTCAGCGAAAAATCTCCAGCTGAAAACTTAGCAAACCGCTTTTGACACTTTTGGTCATTGACAATGCTTTCTCCATCGAATGTACAAATTTATTTTTACGATTTAGTCACGTTTTTACTTTTCTAAAAAGATCGTAATATGCCCCAAATATCTTTAGATGGACTTGTAAACAAAGAAAAGTATGAACTATTGGCTCCGAATGTTGATATTTATAACATTGTTGTCAATGAACCAAAATCAAAACTTCATATTAATATTAGGGTTAGAGAGCCCAAATTAATAACTTTGGAAACAGAAAATATTATAGAAATGGTTTTGTCATCACTATAGGCGATCAACGCGCACATCACTCAAGGTTCGCTTCTCGGTCCAATCCTCTTCCTCCTCTACAAAAATGATCTCTCTAAGAGTATACTCAGATCACTTGCGAATACCTATGCTGATGATACAATGATATATGGGTGCACCTGACTAGCAACTGATAGCTCTCAAAGACCAACTAATGACCTTTCACCATCGACAATCGAACCCAAAACTTTCATCAATCGTAGTGAGCTGATATTTCCTCAAGGAGACCTCGTATCTTGAGTGCCTATTGGGACTTAGCCCAGAAAAAAAGTAGAACTCTTATATACGGTCCATCACTGAAGATGCTGGGAAAAATGTTCGGTTCCCTATACAGCTCCAGTAAGTGACTCACTCCTCCTGCTATCCTTTACCTTTACAAAAGTCAGGCCAAAAATGGAGCACTGCTGCCATATCTGGGCTGGAGCTGCCCAGTCTTCATTTTCCACTCTCCTTGTAGGCAACCACTTTTTTTTACAGGCAAGCCTCTCCCAGCTGTATCACTATATCCATGGAAAGTGTTCAGATAAACTACAGCCTTTAGTTCTACTAATCCTAACCTTTACGACAAAGGCCTGCCATACCACACACATTGTAGCAAAACCACCCCATTCCCCTGGTGATATATAAGTTCCACTCAATCTTAACCTGTTCATGTCTAGGGTTAAGCGATATCTTCCAAACACATGTGCATAAGCTGTACCTCTTACTCTGTAGCCTTCAACCTTGAGTGCCCCCAGGACCTTGTACAGAGTGAAATGGAAGAATAACATCCATAGACATTGGAAATTCGCAGACAGAATATCAGTTATCAAAACAAATTAGAAATATTATCGATAAATACAAAAGAAAATTAATATCAAGTCAAATGAATACCTGGAACATCCATAGTATATACAATGAAAATTGACACCATAAGAACTATCAATAAAATTCCCCGTAAAAACTGTGAGGAGCTTGGAAGACTTGCAGTAAATTCGTGAGTTAGCAAAGGACAGGGAGGTTTGGAGAGAACTGATGAGATATTTACAAAGTAACTGAAGATGGGAAATCACACTGAGTTGCAATGTGCCTTTAAGTCGAAGCAGCTTTGATTGATGATAATAATGGTAAAGCAATTCACTCTCTGTGTTTACTTCTCAGAAATATTTTGCATCATATTAGTCAATGGTTAGGTAATTAAATACATACTATACACGTGCAGAGCACACAGAGAAGAGGTCCAAAAGGAGTAAGGACTGGATGCCATGTTGTCCCATTTTTGTGTACGGCATCTACAGTGATGCAGCTGTGTGGAGCAAAGTCTGCCAAAGAAAAAATAATAAAGTAGTAACATTCGGTATTTAAAAATATTGAAAATACTGAAATAGAAACCTGTACAGGTAGAAATTAATAATTGTATCATAACTCTATTAGTATATATATATATATATATATATATATATATATATATATATATATATATATATATATATATATATATATATATATATATATTGTGTATGTGTGCATGAATAATTTTGGTACATGTTTCAGGACTTCTATTCCTGTCATCAAACAAAGACTTCAGTTGATGTAATCTTTAACTTCAAATGCAAAAAACAATAAAAACTTGTTACGGGCAATAATTAAAAATTCTTACAAATAGAAGAAAATGAAAAAAGGAGAATTTTGCGAAACAAACAGTTGTTATAATTCTATAAAACTATTTTTACATCCTCAAGATTCTCATATTTTTTTGCAATCTAAAATCTTTCTTTCATAATCAATCTGTACGACGTGCTTGCTTTGTTGATGATGGAAAACAATTAAAATACATTTTGTTTACAGTGATTATTATTTGAAAAATGTTTGAAAATTGAGGACTTTTTATCCACTATCAAATATTTCATTATAGTTTCATGCAAATGACTAGATGTCTCACCAATATAACTAATTTTATCCTTAGCGATTTAAATTTATATATAACACTTGCTATAGAAATAATCGGTATTTTATCTTTATTTTAAAACAAAGAACTAACTTTGGGACTTGTGAAAACAATACTCAACAAGAAACCATCTTGGCAAAATATTTTTCTCTCTCTCTCTATCTCTGTCTCTCTCTCTCTCTATATATATATATATATATGTATATATATATATATATATATATATATATATATATATATATATATATATATATATATAGAGAGAGAGAGAGAGAGAGAGAGAGAGCGAGAGAGAGAGAAATGTGTGTGTGTATACTTCTTGTTAGTATAAAAGTTAACATCTTGATTATGCTACTATTTCCTTGTTGAGTTGTAATATCCTTGTTACTTGCTGCTTCTGTTGAAAGCCCTCAAGTGATGTGGTTTCTGTTATTTGCTACAGTTCTTTATTTGTGATTTTGTAGCGCCAGTCCACAAGGTTTGATGAAGGATAGTCCTCGCTAAGACTTGTATACTTCATTCACTCGAGACAATTTTTAACCATCGTTCTGAGAAAGTAGTTGTATACAACTGATAGTTTAGATATTTCTGAACATGTTCAGTACCGTACATGACATCTATATGAAATCCACGATCTGACGAGACTATTTAAGAACCTGACTAGAGTTTTTAGGTTAATGTCTTGATTTTGGAGCAATTTGCTAAGTTTGGAGAAACTAACCCTAGCACAGCCTATTCTATGTTCAATTTCCTTTTCTCCTATATTAAATTTGTTATAACTGATCCATACACCTAGTATGCTACTAGTATTTACTAGACTCACATCCTGAATTTTTATGAGAGATTCAGTTAGCAGTGGTTTTATTACAATTCCAGATCATAGTTTATGTATCTGGAAAGATTTCTCTTGTGTCCTGTTTCTTGAAATACTTATTAGAGGATGTTGAATTTTGTTCAAGATCATTCTTAGTCAAACTATGATATCTATGTTATCACCATAGTTCCACACCTCATCATCTGTATACTGGCCTCGGTATGGAATGCATAAATGATTAGTGCCCATAACTTCACATCTGTGCTTGTATATGTGTGGAGCATAGTCTAGGAAGAGATTAAATAGGTTGTGGTTCTCATTTCTTCTTTGTGCTACTCCTGATGGAGTTTGGAATGTTTCGGTATTTAGTGTCATGTCAGACTTTACCGATATAGCTGCTCTATTAGTAGACATCCAGTGGAGTCAGAGCTTGGAAGACGGTTTCTGATGGATGGCCGTATGCTGCTGTGTGGTCTAAATAGCAGATCTACAATTTTCTATTGGAAAGGTACGTAAGTTGTTTGATGACATATAGAGCATCATTACATTTCTTATCAGAATGAAAGCTGGTTTGTGACGAGTTGAGTTTTCGTATAATGGTGACAGACGAGTTAATGAAACGTTCATCATTGACTTGTCGATAATGGATCAAACTGAGATACCACAGTACATGTGATGGTCAAGAGAATCACCTTTTTGTTTCCATAGGGAATTAATGCTCGATATACTCAACTTTTGGGGATACGCCTCTGATTCTAGTTATCTAAACAGCAAACATGTTTACCCAGTAAATAGCAATAAGAATTAATGTTGAGTTATAGAATTAATTAATTGCTTCAAATTACACCTCCCACACATATATATAAGCATGTTTCGTTGAATAATTTAGACGTATTCTGTCTACTTATTGTCGGTTGATCCTTTTATATTCCCGGGTAAGCTTTTTTGGCGTCGTTATTGAAAGACGAGAGAAAATCGCCGTGTTGATATTTCTTTTATTCCAAGTACTTTCGACAGAACACAACGTCATAAGGAACACTACAATATTTGTCTTGCAATAAACAATAGTTTATTGCAAGACAAATATTGTAGTGTTCATTATTGTCGAAGACAAAATTGTTGTGTTCATCTGAAAGTTAAATTTCTTACTTGTGGAGTGAAGAACGCTGAGTCAGTGCGTGATCGCTGACATCGTGTAAGGGGAGGTAACAAGAGTTTTTTACGAAATAAGTAGTAAAAAAACCCCGAAAAACTATTAGTGCAAACCTTGGCATTTCAAACTATCTATTGTACACATCTTAAAACATTTGTGGAGCATTCGTAGTTAATTTTATTAAGGTTTGCAGAAAAACGAACATCGTTTATAAATTTAAATGTCCTCTGGGAGATTATATCTCCAACGGTAAAAATAATATTTATGTTGGACACACTACAACAACGTCGTCTTGGTGGTTAAGTTTTCATTTGAATAATATGTCCAATATAACATTTACAACAGCATATATGTCCACAATCAGAAAAATTCTTTTCGAAAATACTTCTATACTTTTTTATGAAAAGAATAAACATAAACTAAAATTTATTGATTGTATCTATATTAAAAAATTGAAACCAAACGTTAATAAATTTGATTCAATATGCTGATGACAACGCTGCCCTGTCATTCAAAAGAAGGACCCCAACAATCTGTGAACAAATTTGCAGTGGCCTACCATTTTTGGCCTTATAGTAAACATCAAGAAAACCAAGGTCCTTGCATGACTATACCCAAATACAATCTTACCAGATTTTGATATTATCATCTATAATGCACCTCCAGAACAAGTAGAGCGTTTTTTATATCTAGACAGTCTTTTATAAAACAATTGCACCTCAGAAAAGGATGCGGAACACAGAATTGGAGCTGCACAAGGGGCATTTGGAAAGCTAATCAAACACATTTTTAGCAACAAAAATCTGAACTTAACAACAAAAATTATGGTCTATCATGCTGTTGTCATTTCATCTCTGCTATATAGTTGTTAAACCTGAACTCTATATCGTTGCGATTTCCAAAAATTAGAACGCTTTCACCAACAAAAACTTCTTTCAGTCTGGAACATCAAGATGAACAGAGCATGTAGCAAGAATGGAAGAGTCAAGGTTTCCAAGTCTTATTCACTGAGCTCATTTCAGGGAAAAGGCCACGTGTTGTTCGATGACACAGGAACTAACTCAAAACAACACTGAAAGCCACTAGATTTGAGCCTAAATCATTTGAAAAAGATGCACAAGACTGTGCCAACTGGCGATGTTTCATCACCATCTGAACCAAAAATGTCAAAGCCACCAGAAGAGTAGAGGAAGAAATCAAACGGCAAGAGAAAAAGGCTCGACAAAATCGACCTTGTCCTCCACCAACATTACCATGCTGTCAATGCCATCAGTTCTTCCATGCAAGAATAGGTCTACTTAGTCATCAACACCGTTATCATAAAGATCAGAAAAGAAGAAGCTAAATTCTTGGATACGAGATAAAGCCGACTACGACATATACATATACACACACACACTCATACAGATAAATAATAATAATAATAATAATAATAATAATAATAATAATAATAATAATAATAATAATGGCCACATGATCCCGAGCTCATCCGTCGGCTAGTGCGGCGAGGCTATTTCTGTTGAATACACCTACTTAGTTAACTTCTTTGGTTAAAGTTTTTTTTCTTACGCTAGCGGGTGACCATAAATTAGTATAGGAAATTTTAGCTTCTTTTTCCGGTGAAAATCACACTGATTTGGAAATTCTTGCAAAAATCAAATAATTATGAAATTTTAATGGAAATTTCAGGACATATTTACAAATTAATTAAATTATTTTTTAATGTTTCTATTTTTTTTTTAATAAAATATTTGTAATTTTTTTTACATTTTGTTACCTCTTATTTAATTCTATGAAATTTTGAGAGATTCTTTTTGTGGGGCATAATGTATATATTCGGACAAGTTCTCGGAAAATGTACATAATGACATTTCAAACACGACCCCCAGTTAGAAAAAATCAGCTCTGAATAATAAAATAAAGAATTCAATAAAATTCAGACATTATTTAATTAAAAAAGATTTAATTGCTTTTATGTATAAAATACATTATGGACACGATGGGCTTAAGAAAAAGAAGTTTCGATGAATAATGAATTTTTACAAGAATTGTTTTAATTTTTTTTAATTTTAATTATAATATATAAACTTTTAAATCTTTTAAAATTTTGTATTTCTTTGTCACGGCCAAGTGATATTGTTATTTAATAAAAAATCTATTTGCAAATTATGAATGGAAAGGTTTACAACAATTCATCGACTACCAGTATTTAAAAAGAATTTTGAAATTTTTTGTATAGACGTTCCGATTAATATCCACGCGTTTTAAGGATTTTAATTTATACCATTTCTTTTCCTCTTTACTTAACTTTTCCAAATGTCAGGCTGTCAATAAACAATTCAACAGAAAGACAAGTGCCCGTAGTTAAGAAATGCTCTTCTGTTACTATATACTAAAAGTAAGTAATATTTATATATTTGTTTAAAATCAGATTAGTCAAACTTTATTATTTGCTAATCATTTCAGAAAAATATTTTTTTTTAACACGGAAGACTAACTTGTGTTTACAAGTGTCTCAAAATGTACGAATTTATCAATTTCACTAAAATCAAAAACGAAAAACGATTCCAATAAATCTAAAATCAGTTTGAAATACACCAAAGTATTTTGCTTAGTAATAAATTTAATCTTTTATCTTTGTATTAAAAATAAATATGAAAAATTAAAGAAAGATTTTTCATTTATAAAAATGCATTTTAAATCTTAGGTATAGCATTTCTTTAGAAGAATCTACACACATATATCAGTGTCGACTCCGGAGGTCGGGCTTGTTTTGAGTCAACATTCAAAGAGAACAAAAGAATAGCAATCTGGAGGACAGTAGATAGCGGTTGTAAAATTGATTGTAAAGTATGGAGCGGGAAGGGAGTTCCACAAGCGAGATGTGCGAGAAAAGAAATTGTTAGCATAGAACTTACGTTTACATCTAGCCAACTCAACTGTATATTGATGAGACCTGGTCGCTAGTCTAGTACTGTGCTTAAATTATCTTTAAAGAATTGCAATTAATGCGCTTGTGTGTGAGAACTAATAGTTATGGAATACCTAAACTTACAGTAAATGATAGAATTTCTCTCATATTTAATTCCAATTTCTTGAATTTTTCAACGTTGTGTGTGAGAAAAAGAGAAAGAAAAATAGAGAAAAAAAAATGGAACTTCAATCCCAAAATCTGTAAAGAAGAAAAACAGAGAAAAGAAGTGTGGATTTTGAAGCATTTGTTGCACTTATTTGGTGAACACGTATCCAGATCTCGTGGTCTGAATACAAAGATGAAAAGTAATATTTATTAAATCATTTGCCACACAAACCACTTACATGACGTTATCCAATTATAAAAGAAATATAAGGAGACCAAATACAAACAACGAAATTATTCCTACCTTTAAAAAAAGCCAGAGAAAAAATTTTCATCTTTCACATACAACAGGAAAGAAAATGCAGTCAAATTATGAACGCTATTAAAATTTTTCACTGCGAGTTTATATTTTTGGTTTTAAAAAGAAAACCGAAAACTAGTACCAAGTAACTTTAGCTGTACACCAGTGAAATAGTAAATAAAAAGTGTAACGCTGATTACAAATAGATAACTATAAGACTTAGTATCAGTTCATCTGAAAAGGTATGTGGGATATGCCTACCTAAGTTTGTTTCTTCCCACTATAGTAAGATCAGAGGGAGATCTGTAATGTTAAATGAGATTTGTCATTCTCAAAAATCTGGCTGAAGACACGTACTAAAACTGTCAACCTTTCCTTTTCTCTCTTAAGTGGAATGTATTAGGTTGGTGCAAAAATAATGACGTAATAATGTCGTTTTTTTTTATGAATTTTTTAACGTCAAAAAACGACATTATTACGTCATTATTTTTGCACCAACCTAATACCTGTGTTGGGTACGTAAATATACTCCTGCTTAGCACAATCAACTCAGACAATTAACTTTATTTTCAGGTATTCAAAATTTTCACTTAGTGTTGCAAAGATATATATGCATATATATGCATATATATATATATATATATATATATATATATATGAACATATACTTTTGCATATATGAGAGACTGGGTATTACAGTTGGTGACAATAATTAATGCTGGGTCATTTATAATCCAGCCAAATAACTTTTTCTTTTGGCATCGAAGTGTCTCTTACTACCTGACTAATTTATTCCATTGACTTAGACTTAAAAAATAATAATAGAAGAAATAAGATACTGTAGTGAAGTGATTTCCTTAAAAAATTTAGCGATATAATCCAGGAAATTTGGGAGTGAAAATAGCTTCCAATAAAAAAAAGTGTCAGTTAATTTTTTTTCAGGCATGGTGAATTTAAGTTTTAAGAATACAAAATGTCTTAGTATTTGCACGAATTCCTTCCAAATTATAAAGTAAGAGAGATAAGAACTTCGAAAAAATCTTACCAGGCTCATCTGTTGTTGGGCTGCGCTGAGTGACTGTACTGGGTTCATCTGTTGAAAAAAAGGAAAAAAATATTTAGAATAAGTCAATAAATTCCAGCCAGTTCATATGACAATATTTTTCTATGTACATTGTAAAATTTTTTATAAGCAAAGCATTGTTGATGTGTGTTGGATTCAATTCTGTAAGAAAAGCAAAAAAACTCCGTAGCTTTAAATTGTTATTCTAGGTTTCAATTGCATCTCTGTAAAACGCCAAGCATTTGAAAAATACCCGTAGATTGCCGTAAAAAGTACCATGTAAATTGAATATAATAAACGTTTCTAACCTAAGGTAAAAAAAAAAACAAGTAGATAATTACTGATAAAACGATTGTTTATATAAGTAATAGAGGTTAAATCGATGTTCTGTTCACCCCCTATTAATACTACAGGCATTTTTGTAAGTCAAGAACGTCATCACTCATGTATCAATTCATTATTACAAAATAAAATTGTCACCTATTCATATAAGAAATAACATTAATCACATGCATTGCTGCTTCTACGGTAGAGCATTTGGATGTCGAGAGGTTTCAGACAGATTCTGTTTGTTTTTTTAATTCTCGTTATCAGAAAAAAAAAAACAAAACCCCAGATCAAACTGATTCTTTCACATGCAATTAAACACTAACTTTGTACAAAGTTTGTATGTTTTCAAATGTGCTTTCAGGATCAAATCGTCCGGGAAGCACATCTTCAACCTGAACAAAATACACAAACATGCGTTCTAAGATATATATACACTTACATATGGGGGGGGGCACTGAAAAAACTTTTATTAAGGGATAGAATGGTTGTTTCGAACCTCTTTTGATTCTCCATTAGTCGTTTTCGTTTCGTCCATTTCAATTTTATGCCATGAGATTATACAGCGTTTTTTTTTTTTTTTTTTTTTTATATGAGCTCACACAGAATGTAAATATATGTTTTCAATCTATGCAGACATGAAATTTCTGGGTTCTATTTTGACTTCTGGGCCTGGATATGATTATGACACACTCTCCCTCTTATGAGTCCTGCATGCATATACAATGATATAAGTAAAAAAAACGATATAGTTTAAATGGGTAAATTTATTTTGTCGGTGAAACGAAACGGAAGATAATCGATTAAAACATTGATCAAAACGGGGATTGCAAGAATATACACTTAAAATATTTTTAAACATTTAGGACAAAAATATTTTTAAATCTCTTTTTAAAGAACAACTGATTGTTTTATTTAAATTCTGACAACTGACTAAATAATAACAGCAGATAAGTCAGATTAAAAACTGACTCGAACTTGTAAGTGATGATATTTTGATGACTCTGATAATTAATTTGATGACTCCTGTCAACTCTGTCTAAATTTAATTTCGTTTGAACGAATATTATGCGGCCTTCTGCCTAATATCAGAGGAACAAAATATAACTTCAAAATCACGCCCATTGACTCTTTAGCTTTGTTAGAACAAAATCAGGCCAATCAAAATATTTCCTGACAGGTAAATGTGCTACAGAATTTAACTATATTTTTACAATCTTCTTCCAGCATATTTTACAGATATGACTTGGCGGACATTTAACACAATAGGTTGGATATTGTAGAACGCATAACTTTTTCTTTTATGCACCGTGTCCTTTAAGGATGTGGGCAATCATGGTTCTCTACAACTTCCTATTCTTTGTAGTTCTTTGTCTTTCTGTTATTGTTTCCAATCCTTGTTTTTCCATCCATTTACACAAAGTGGTTTAGTAAGTTAGTTACTATTTTCCTCTGCTCTACTTGCTCTCAACATGCCTTTTGAGTACCACATTTTCGAGGCCCTCTTTTCTTATTATGAAAAATTTCAACTGTTTTTGATACTAAGTATAAGTGTCCTTTTTGTTTCCATTTTCCTTAAAACTTCCTCATTGTTTACATGCTCCGTCCATAGTATTCCCACCACTACATTTCTGTTGCTTCAAGTCTGTACCTTATATGTAAGGAAATTATCCAGCATTCTTTGCTACAAAGGAGGTTGATGTTATATAACAGCTCAATATCTTTTCTTTGTTTCTAATGAAATCTTTTTTCTTAATAATTCTCTTATAATCAACGTGATTCGAGTTGGTTATCTACATTTTTGACCGCTGACATTGTAGGCAAGAGTACATATTTTAGTTGTAGTAATGGTAGATACAATAAAAGAAGAATTATATTAACTGAATGTTTCAATGTATAAAGTGTGATGTACAAAAAGCAGTATAATAGAACTCCAATCATATCACCAATTTTTGCCATATCTTCCGAAAATCATATATACCAAATATCAGTTATAGCAATTACTCATAATAGACTGGAAAGCTCGTTAATCGCACGTTTGATCTATAAGGAATCTCCATACACACGCGTCCATTTGATTCAGGTCTTTGATTCAGTATATTATAAACATCACCACAATGTCAAGTGCCATACACACACGATTCATTTTTTTATGCAATCAATTTTCCTTCAGTGGAAGTAGTTAAGTATTAGGTTGGTGCAAAAATAATGACGGTTATTGACTTCAAAAACCGTCATTATTTTTGCACCAACCTAATATTAAATACAAAACGAGTTCCAAGGTAAGCGTATTTATTCATCACAAAGAGTTATTAGGATAGGGACACCAATTCGTAGGGCTTATATTTTAAGAGTAGTCACAGAAAAACTGCGGACCACGAGCCGCATGCGGCCTGTTTCTGAATGGCGCACTTAATGTAAGCCTAAATAGCGTTTCTTAAAATTTTGTTCCATTTCGTTCTCACGTGTTCACTCACATTTTCTTATACATAACCACTTACATAAACAATGATTACTACAATATTTCTTGACATTTTTTAAAGGTGAAGGTAACGTTTCTATCATTTTAAACCATTGGCAATTTTCACTAAGGAAGATCATATGCGTAAACATCAGTTGCTTTAGAAAGTGGAAATCTTTATAAGTTTTTTTCATCTGATGACGAAATATATTCGTCTTTTAAAAAATATTTTTCGTATAGTTAAATGAATAAATTAGAAACAAATTACTCATGGCAATGTGCGTTAATTACAATGTCATCAGTGATAATATTGATAAAATAAATCAACCTTTTCCGATTTCTAAGACAAATGTTTACTCGTATGGTCTACAGTAGTGAAAACGACCGAGACACCATAAACGAAAAATTAACTTGGTGCTTTTTAGTAGTGCGGCCAGCTTATTGATATCATAGCTTATGCAGCCCAATGCTTGAAAATGTTTGGCCATGACTGTTTTAGAGAAATCATAACGGCTTATATAATTTGAAAAAAATACTAAAATCTAAAGCAAGTTAAATACAAACGTGGATATTATGGTGGCAATATTACTTGAAGCTAGATATTAATCTTAACATATTTATTGAAAAAATTGATAAGTTAATGTGTATCTCTATAAGAAATGTCTTCAAAGAAAATTTTGAGAAAAATATCTGCAGTATAAAAAGTAGTCATCTGTAGTATAAATGTAGTAATTAAAGAATTAACAAGAGCAAGAATGTTCAATAAACAATTCATTTGTGTGACAAAATGGGATTTTCGTCGGAACTTTTATGCCAAATATCTAGAAAGTACGTTCCTGGCATTTGACTTGAAAGCTTCTCGGGCATTGTACAAGTTGCTAGCATATAGACGTGTTAGTACGCGTGCCTAGTTGTGCATAAAAGGCAAATGTGTGTAAAGCCAGAGCTTTCAAATTTCAATCACTGACACCAAAAATGCATGCTTGTTGTGTGCGTTATGAAAGCATTCTAGCAGAGCATGGTGAATGCGTGAGAAATATTCTGCAAAGATTTCATATAAAAATATAGCCTTACATTTATTACTCTCATTTAAAATTAGCTGGTATCCTTGAATATACATTGGTGAATTAAGGCGTAAACTTTATAGAATTAGAAGAGTTTGTTTAGAGTTTAGAAAAATAATATTGTGTACTGTAAAATCTTCGTTCGGCTTATTAAGTAAAAATATTGGCTCGAAACAAAAGTACGTAGCGTTTTTTAAATGAATTTCAAAGACGATATTTGGATATTTGTACAAATTTATTCAATTACATATGTGCCATTTTGTTCCACTACTTTTCGTCAGCTTTCAAGAAACTTCATCATTCCATTCACCCAGAACTTACCATCTTTCTGGTAATTTTTAAGTAATTTTTACAGACTGATTTTTTAAAGTAATTTTTACAGACTTCTAGAGAACAGAGATTCTTCCCATTAAGAGAAGCTTGCAGGGATCAAAATAAGTGATAATCCAAAGATGCAAAGGTCAGTTGAGTACGACATCTTTTTGCAATTTTCGGTTTTGTACTTTGTTTTCTTACTTTGTCCTTTAGCTTCCCCGTTCAATCAATATTTTATCTTAAAAGTTCTGGTACAAAATCCTAACTTATTTCTACCTGATGTGCAGGTAAGTGTAATGGTTAGCGACTGAAAAAGAAAAGATCCGGTCGAATTTGTTTTATTCACTTTTGCTCAAATACCCTTTGGAAATGTATAAATCCATTTCTTTTTCCCACCATCTATGGGTTAAGCAGTAGTGTAGACTGGACTCGTTAGTCATGGTTCTCAACGAGTCTAGGAAAAGGACAACTCTTTCAGTTATATGGTCCTTACTGGATCACATAACTAGCCAGTGGAAAAAATGGAGTTCACAATGGCAACGTGAGATTGTGGATCTAGAATAAAAAATTTCTAACTTTGTTTCCTCAAAAATTCATTCTTAAGTTAAAAACGAAAGCATAAAATAAACCATTCAAATCCTGATGCATCGTATAGTATAAGAACACTATCCCACTATTTTATCTTAATTATAAACCCAGCTTTTGCATAAGTCCTCTGTGGTCCCATATATCTAGGTCCCTTTTATGTTTTAGGCCAAGTGGATATAATGCCACAAATTTGATCAAGCACCAGGTCATCAGCAACTCCCACATAACTGTGACAGAGCAAGACAAGAGCCAGCAAGCCCACATGCCAGGCGTTTAATAACGACGTCCGAGCGAGAGGAAGGCAGCTCGTTGCCTTACCTGGACATATGGGACAACACTCATCATTAAGCTTTAGCGTCTTCTTACATTTGATAGTTTCGCACGTCTTCAGGTGACATAGAATTCTTCCGTTCTGCAATAAAAGAAAGAAAACGACATCAATGAATAATGTTTACCAACAACATCAG
The DNA here is from genome assembly GCA_963932145.1 of Acanthosepion lycidas. Classification (NCBI taxonomy): domain Eukaryota; kingdom Metazoa; phylum Mollusca; class Cephalopoda; order Sepiida; family Sepiidae; genus Acanthosepion; species Acanthosepion lycidas. The sequence goes on along the minus strand of OZ010587.1, from coordinate 45,287,611 downwards.
TAAAAAATAATAACAAGAACATACAGAAATATTTAATTTAAATAAATATAAATTTTAATTTTGTATAACGTCAGTCTTTTTTCATGATATTGTGTTTAAATTGCAATTGAAAAAGCCTTTGAGGCTATAGCTCTAAACTACATATTACTTTCTGAAGACATTCTTAGTATCACATAATAGAAAATGGTAATAATTTAAAATCGTATTTCAGCCTGTTACTTTATATTAAAGAACAAAAATGTTTACAGAATCTCTTCGATTTGCTTTGGTTCGAATGTATTTTGACTATGTCGTAAATCACTCCAACAAACCAATAGATATTACGTTTTGTAAATATTTGAAAAGGTAAATTGTAAACTCACTCGGACACCGACATGTACAGTTTATGAAGACAGTATTGTAAATAATCGAACATGTCAAAATTAGTTTGCTATGTTTGGAGCCAGGGATTTCTCGCTGAACCCTGCTCAGCAGTTGATTTTGATAGCAATCAAATGAAGACATTATTTCAGAATAATCAACAGGTCGTATCGGCACAGAATAATGCCAACGGATCGAAAATATCGAAATCGATCGATGAAACTCATTTATATCAGCGTGATTATTTTCATTGCGTTGATATGTAACTTCCATAGAGGCTAAGCGAAAAAGACAACGAAAACTTCGGGATTGGATTTTTGTATGTGATGAACTAAACGGAAAGAAAATGTTCTGATTTTGAAAGAAATTGTGGCGTCGGTGAAAAGTAGAGTTTAACACAACGTGGAACACAAAAGGTCGTGGATTAAAGAAGATAATACTCTGTGTATTGTGCGAGTGGAAGGTAGTTTTGTGCTATGCGCTCCTCGCAGAAGACTAAACGATAAATATGATCAAGGATTGATCCCAATTAAACCAACTGAGAGCAGATATTCATGATAAACATCCGAAATGAATTAAAAAAAAATGGACATAATATTCCAAAAAGATGACGCTTGATTCCATATTTCTTTGATGAATTGGCAAAAACTGGTTACAGCATGGATTTTCATCCATCCACCATATCTATCAGATATTGTACTTTTAGATTTACTCTTTTTCCGATGTTTACGGAATTATCTTAATGAAAAAAGATGTTTGGAAGTAGCAAAATAAAAAAAAAAATAGGAGAATTTTTTATTGACAAAGAGAAAAAACTTGTGGGAGAATTAAATTTCCAGAAAAAATACAAAAGATAGTTAAGCAAAATGGTAAAAATGCTGTTCAATGAAGTTAATGCCGAAAATAAAAAGTAAAAAAAATGTTTATTTTTCTTAATAAACTGGGAAAACTTTTGCCACCCAGTACGAGTAATGGAAGCGCGAATCTTAATATACTGACACTAATAAAATATAAATAATAATGATCTATAACGCATAAAAACTTTCGTGAGCAGATAACAATGATTCGTCTGTAAAAGAATGAACTATCGAAAAATAGTAAAGAAATGAGAACGTGTAAGGAAAGTAAATTGAGAGAGAGAGAGAGAGAGAGAGAGAGAAAGAGAGAGCGAGAGAAAGAGAGAGAAAGAGAGAAAAAGAGAGAGCGAGAGAAAGAGAGAGAGAGAGAGTGTGTGTGTGTTTCAGGAGAGAAACACCTATAGAATAACATATATATCAAACACAAATCATTCACTTACTTAGGCGTATATAGATGCATAGGTATATATATATGTTTATTCGTAAACGCACACAGGTGTATAAGTTCACATGTGCAAGCAACCACACTTAAGCATGCACGCTTAGTAGAAACGAGCATAAAACATCTTCAAATTCTAAATCAATCTTTACCAGCTTCTGCAAGTCAATGCAGTAAAAACTGGCAATGATTACCTTTCATCGGACATGCCAACATTCATTGTTATTTATACGTTGAACTATTTACCAAATTAAACTCAATTTCGAGGCATGCTTGTACTTATGTGCGTAGGCGTTTTAGAGTAGGACATGTTCAATTTCAGGCTCGTGCTTTTTTTTAATCGGTATACGTATAATAGTTTAGCATCTAGAACAGAAATAGGTACCTTTCCGTACTGTATTGCTTAATCTATTCGTCTAGTTTGGTCTGATTAACAGGTAAATGTATTTTAAACCTATTTCTTACCGAACAAATGCACGTCACACACTGGTTGCTTCTGGTTGGCTTCAGTGCTGTTTTGTTGGAGGTGAATATGGCCCCATGCTCGTAGTTTCGACCGTAGAAGGTACAGCCGAGTTTTTTCGTCTTTGTTGAATTCTCCTTCGTCAGCACTGTAGGAGGAATGTTGTCAAAATCTACGTAAATAATAGTGTGACCGCGTCACCACGCTGGCAACAAAAAGAACTGGCCCGGGAAGGGCACATGCAATTAAAAAAAAATGGACATTTAAAACACAGGACATGTACTTCAAAGAACTCAGAATAAAATCTAACCTTCTTGCCAGATCTCGACATCATCAAGACTTTTTTTCATTGGGCGGTTTTAAAATTAATTGATACTGAATCTCTTGCAGAAACTGGAAGACATGCGTCCGTTTATACTGTTTATATTTACAAAAAATGCGACAAAACCTATTGTATGTAAAACTTTTATGAACTATAATTTTCATGTAAAAAAACGAAACTAATCTTTGTTCTTAATTATTTTCGAATTTTGATGAATTCTTTCGCCGCAGACTGGAAGTACTTTATAAAATGTTCATATAAGATCTTTTAAAGCGCAAATAAATGCCACAGCTGTATTGAAGCAAAATTTCAAATACTTTAAGTAGGTAATGTAAAGAAGGCTCTGGAAATCAGCTTGGAAGAAGTTTGGTCACTGTGAACCCGACTGAAAGAAAGTACAAAATATCTGGATATAAATAACACAGAAGTAGTTGATTATCAAGAATTAACTATAAATCTTTCCTCCAGAAAAGAGTAATACTTACTATAATAATAATAATAATAATAATAATAATAATAATAATAATAATAATAATAATAATCAGGGCCCTTTCATTTAAAAGTACATGTCACGTGCTTTGAGTGTCTGCAGAAATTCAAAATAAGATACAAAAACAATTCCACAATGTTCCAAAGATTAAAATGCCTTAATGGGTGCATAGAATTGCAACAATAATCATTTTTGGATGATCTATTGAAGACATGACTCATCGTTTATAGACATATTGCATGTAAGGATTAAAGAAAATCGCGAAACGTAAGTTGAATTCTTTGAAAATATACCAAACTTCTCCGAATCGTTTTTGTAATCAGCCGAATATTGGTAATTTTATTTGAATCAAGCCAATTGACACGTATACATCCAAGTCATGCTTTCAACAGATGTCAACAAATATATTATACATTTTTACTTGATTTTTTATATACTTCGAAACAATGTATGGTGTTATTGATATGAGAAAGTAATGAATCTTTCAAAATCTTTCTCTGTTATTAAATTAATAGTAGAACCCGTGTAAAAATCCCTGTAATTTTTACAAAAAGTGAACAACGGAATTAGTATATTTCAATATTACAAGAAATAAAATGGAAATGAAGCCAAATTTAAATAAGATTATAAATACGTATTCAAAGTAGTAGCTTGTTTAGTTATTTTTATACTAATGTTCACCTAATACAAAGCCCAAGAGCCACTCAATGTAGAGGGTTACTGTGTGGTGTTGTATGAGTGTAAGAAAAGGTATGAAGTGAAGTTCATTGGGTTATGCAAGAAAGATACTGGCTAACCCCCTAGTCTTAAAGAGGTCAAAATTGTAGTGATTGGGAAAACATCCTACTGGGAATCTATTCCACAAAGCAGTAATTCTTGGAACTTACTTTTTACTGGGAAATGGGGGTGTACATGGTATGGCGGGCCCTAGTTGTAAAGGTCAGGGCTGGTGGGATTAAGAAATATAGCTCGTCAGGACACATGTCATGGAAATAGCGATAGAGCAAGGAGAGGCTTGTCATGTTTCGTCTGTGGAAAAGAGGGTCTAGGGTGGAAACTCATCATCCACATGGTCGCATCGACGCTTTTGGATTTTATCACGAGAGGCAAGTGAGGACTGGGCAGCTCCAGCCCAGATGCGACGGCAATACTCCATTTTTGTTCTGATCTTGCTCTTGTAAAGATAGAGTATAGCAGAGGTTGTCAGATACTTACTGGAGCGGTACAATGGACCAACCATTTTCCAACTATCTTTAGCAATGGGTCGGATATATGAAATATTCTAAAGAATTAAGTTCTGGGGAGAGCTCGAGTCCCAATAGATGTTCAAGACAAGGATCCTCCTTGAGAGAACACCCGACCATCATGATAGATGATATTTCGAGGTCTGTTCATGAGTAGTGGAACGTTAGTAGTTTAGTTTTCACCGTATTGAATTTTAAAAGCCAGTCCTTCCTCCATTAAGCCTATTGATAGAGGGAAAGTGCTGCTAATATATGCATATTATTTTATTTGCATAGTAAAAAATATGTTGGGTTATTAAATGTTTGTACCTTGCTTTTCAATGTGTTTGTTGCATCAACATTGATTTGCAAAAAAAAAAACTGCATCACAGTAAATGGTCTGGATTGTCTAGTTGTATGAATGGCAAAGAAAAAAAAAAAAAAAGATAAAAAACTAGAGGTTAAATGTTTATTGCATTGTCTGTCTAGTAAATATATTTTCCGAAATTATAATTTTTTCAGTTTAAATCGAGTAAAAGAACAAAACAATTTGATCCAATAACTTCTGCTCATTTTAGACATGATTTTTTAAAATCAGTTTTAGCGTATGAATTAATAATTAAAATATTAATGCTGACCGTAGATGGTAAATATTTTGTTAGTGACATTCTTTTATAAGCGTTTACTTCTCACCTTCACATTCAGGACAGCATCGATTTGGTAAAATTTTCGGTGCATCACACTTCGGTTCTGGACAATCTTGTGTTAAGTGAACGCAATGTACGATAGCATTCTGGAGAGAAAAGTGCGTCAGAAATGCAACAGTTTATAAGATTATTTTGCAATTATTGGTTTGCTGTTTTATACTTACATAAATGGTATTTTAACACAGTTTTACAGGTAAAATTTGAAAATATATACAAAACATCGATTTATGAGCGGATTCTACCGAAATGCAAATTAACAATTATCCTTGGATGATGACACTTACATTTGCGTGATTTGTCAATAACAATTTTACCATAAAAATAATAAAGTTTTTGCAAATATTTTGTGACTGAAATTTTACAAATTAATAAAAAATATTGTTGCTTCGATTGGCTAAATTTTCAGAAGTTCAGTGCTGATATTGGCAGTATGAAGCGAAATAATTTAAAAAACAAAACCTACCGGTAAACAGGTACAATTGGCACAAGGCATTGCACCAAACGGGGCCAGTACCGGGTGCCAGGTCGCACCTACCGGGTATTGTTGATCGTTTAAGGTACACACTTCGGGAGCTGTAGGATAATTTTTGAAAAAAGGAACACAGGCTGAATGAAGTGATCAAATAAGAAAAGCCAATACAATAAAATTATTCTGAAGTTGTAATAAATAATTTGTCAAACATGAAAGCAGCAGCAGTCTCAGCAGTAGCAGTCTCGGCAGCAGCAGTCTCAGCAGTAGGCAGAAAAAAGAACTTTAGGTTTAAGGCTCCAAATCTTAGCTTTAGGAATACTCCACGGAGCAATATCCTAGAGGATTATTGAAATAATAGCGTTGGTTGGTGAAATTAGTGACATAGTAACTGTAAGTTCAATCCCTGGTAATACAATAAATAAGTAAAGCAAATAAGTGAGCAGTACTAAATAAAAACAAGACGACATATCTCTAATATGGACAGAAGAAAGAGAACAATTTTCCCCCGTAGATTAAATAAACGGTTCACTTCAAATTTCCTTGAAAATTATTTGAATCGACAGACACCTAAGAAAAGCCAAAACGTTGTGATAATAACAATAAAGGTAATGACATTAGTCTAAATGTAAACAACAACAACAAAAAAGAAGAAGAAGAAATAACCCACTTTCCCTATGATCTAATGTATCTGGCAATTGATCTGCCTTTTTTCCTTATCAGCAAAGTTGTGTTGCTTTGACTTAAACTGACTTAACGAAATTACTTCACTTACCCAAAAGATACTGCGATAAGCTCCACTGCTTTCTTTTTTTGCATTGCCAATCAAAAGAAAACGAAAACTGCTTACTTCTCTAAATTATTTATAGTCTTTGTGGTGTAACGGATAACGGAGAGCCGAGTTCGAATTCCAGTCGGGTTCGTTACATTCACTTATGCCCAAGTACTCTTTGGCAAGGGTATGATTTCATCTATTCTACCCCATCCAAGCCATCGGTCAGGCAGGACAGACTGGATCATATAGCCTTGGTTGGCAACGGCAACCTGATGACTAGGTAGAAAATAATTTACTTAGTCAGTCATGAATTGAAATAGACATAAACAATCCAAGCGTGTATCACGTATGGCACTTAACTCGTTGACAGAATGTTGCAGAAAAACAAAACAACAGAGTTTATATAAATTTCGGATTATTTTAGTACTTTACCAACGGGCTATATGAAGCATATATGTACGCCTGGAGGTGGTGGGACAGTTGTGAAGAGGACAATATTATACAAGACATGCCACCTATTGTAATACGATGAGTAACTAACTCGTCTCGTGGGAATATTTCTTCAATATATTGAGTTTGATCTCCACTGAGTAACCTACCGCCGTGGTTTTATACCAAACTTAGTAAATAACCATTGTTCATTTAGTGAATTCGATTCTCACTGGACGCCCTATCACTGTATTGTACCAAGATAAGCTATGCTAAACAATGATACCACACTGTAGGTGACAGATTACTTTTTGAACTATAGAAATGAATAAGAAACTCTTAGCTTCTGGGCTAATTATTGAAAAGTTAGCGAAACGCAGTAAGCGGTTTCGATCCAGATTGCCGCTGTTAGCACTTTTCTATTTTATTTTCAGAAAAAAAAAATTCATTTTGAAAGGAAAAAGTCATTAAGTGGAAAATTATCTTTTATTATTAAAAAAAATAAATTTGTGGTGAATATTTACTTTTAATATAACTTATTCGGAATCAAAATATCATGTACATAAGCAATATTATCAGTTAAAAAATATGGTTTCATGTTAGAGGCAATAAGTATTTAAACATGTACGGCTAATGCTTCGTTAGTTTTAAAACAAGATAACAAGAAAAAGATTTAAATGAAATTCGCATTCATCATTCAAGAATGCCTCCATGGTAAATTGTTCAAATGAAATTTATTTCAAATATTCGTAGAAAGTTCGCAATTAAAAATGTATACATTTGTGACGTCAATTTTTGTAACCAATAAAATGTTTAGAAGGAAACTTATGGATTTTAACAAAACTTTATCAACCTTAATTTAAAATTTTAATTAAGTTCTTGGAAGCTGTTAAGGTAGAATTAGTTACATCTTGCAGCTCGGGTGTTTTGATAGTAATCTTTCCTCTTTTTACAAATGATAGAGACATTACTACAGTGCAATGGGACAATGTCCAGATCCGACTAAGATTAAATGTTCTATTCGCCAGTCTCTTCCATAGAGACGAAAACTGACACTATAAACTCTTTGTATTCTTCTAAACTACATTCTTCTTAATCTGTGATATTCACATAGTATAGCAATATGATTAAGAGTACCGACTCTCGGTTCATCAGAGTGACATCCGATGACAGTATTGTCTTCATTCGATAAATACTTCTATTCTTTACTAATCTTGACTAGTTTATTTGTCATCTGGTCAAATGTAAAGAAAATGCTAAATGTAAGAAATTCAGATAAGTCTATTATTATTCTACGTTCATTAACATATACTGTGATAATAGGCGCGCGTGGCTGAGTGGATAGAACGTTATATCAAGGAGGCGACTTCTTGAAAATAGGATCCCAGTGTGTGACACCGGTGTGCAGTATCTGACAATCATACCATGAACTGACACAAATTTTGTGAGTGAAATTGGGTAGACGAATCTGTTCGGATGACGTCAGTGCTTATGCTTACAATGTCACAAGTCAATGTGATCGAGGGCTTGAAACTATTCATAATGTTCGACGACTGATCACGCCAGACTTTGCGTTCTCTCCTTGAAACTGTAACTAAAGTCCGCGCAGTAGTTGCAATATAAACCATAGGTTGATTCTAGGTGTTGGAGAAACGCAAATGTACCCGAATAGGCGTCTATAACAACTTGCTATTGAAGTAGATGCATATACTCGTAGATGATCGATATAGGCTTAAATGGAACGCAATGTCCAAAAATAAAACTGCATTTTTAAAGCTTCACTTTCAATAAATGATGGAACTGTTTTGACGATGCTCTTTAGAAGCAGAACCTTATTTTCAGTAATTGGTTAAATTTTTGCAAAAGGAAGATGAAGGATGTGTCATTTGAAACATTATGTACGTGTGTGTGTGTGTTTGAGATAGATAAACAGATTGATAGATAGATAGGTAGACAGATAGATAGATAGATAGATAGATAGATAAATTGACTATTTAAAAAGTCCACGAAAATAGACAGCTTTTCGCAAAATCTCAGAAAAACAGTTTAGTAATCGTATAAAAAGGAAATATAGATGACCGTACAACTAACTTGTAGCTACACAAGTTCTCATAGCATGCATCTATTTATTCGCAGTGTGTACGAAATGAACCGTTGGACAACGAGCCTGGTAATCAACAATACCTGGCAACAAAAACAAATGTATGATGACCATGAATCCAATAAATGTACTTGAATGGCTCCAGATATCGTGCGAGCCGTCCACGCAGGTCCGCTTCCGATTTTTGCGATGGGAAAAACACAATTATTGTCAACTGGCGAGCTATTTCCGACAGACGCTTGGTGAAGACAACGACGACGATGACATGTTTGGAAGCGCCCGAAAGTCGGGAAAATATCTAGTCTATGAGAGAGAGAGAGAGAGAGAAAGAGAGAGAGGGGGAGAGAGAGAGAGAGAGGGTAAACGAAAAGCATTAATTAAAGAGATATCTAGGTAAAATAACGTAACTTTAACCAGAAAAAGAGAAAAGATTTAATAGCAATCTCTCTCTCTCTTTACACACGCACACATATATACATGCAATACATACATACGTATATATATATATATATATATATATATATATATATATATATATATATATATATATATATATATATATATATATATATATACGAGAAGATACTGAAAAATTCTCAGCCAGGCCAACTTCTCAAATTTTTTAATATATATATATCTAGTCCCGATCAAAGACTGATCGGGACTAGATATATATATTGTGTGCCCCTCGTGTATATATATATATATATATATATATATATATATATATATATATATATATATATATATATATACGAGGAGGCACTCAATATAATTATATATGATAAATCTCAATAAACAATTCGATTACCAGTATAGAAGGAAATAAACGAAAGGGAAAAGCGAAAGTTTGAAATTAGGGAACTAAATAAATGGAGAAGTTTTAAGAAAGGATGAAAGAAAAAGACTTTGTGTAATTCTGTCTTTATAGCTGTCTGTGACGCTATGGTTATGGGGAGCCAAAATTGATTAAACCAACGCGATATTAAAACAAAAGGTATGATCAAAAGTGTCGACTGAACGAAAGTAAAAAAAGAAAAGAAAAGTAAAAAAAAAACAACAAACAATAAGGTCCAGAGGGCTAGTTTTATTCTCTCGCTCACTCCTCACTCTCTCTCTATCCCTCGGCACGCTCCAGGCCTCCCATCACAACCCCCTAGTGGATGTCGTCTGCTGGTCGTCTTAGTGGCGCGGGAATGAGTAGGTCGGAAATGAATCCGGAGACATAGAGCTGGGAAGCCTGTTCATCGTCTTGCCGACCTTTCGTCTCTTTCTTTTTCATCCACTGTCTCTTTCAATTTTACATTTTGTTCTTTTAATTTTTGTCTGACTTTCTCTTTTAATCTATTATTCTTTCTGTATCTCAGTCTCTTCTCCCAGAGAACTAATTGTACGCCGTCCGCTCCCTTACCTCGGCAGCCGTTTCGTCGTCAGTCAAGAAGAGAAGAGACGGTCTCAACTTGAGTTTTATGAGTCTCGCCATCACTATCATATTTCTCCTGAGAAACGATAGCGGTACTAGAGCCATCACCCTCACTGAGCCGCCCAAAAGTCTAACGGAATAATGAAATGGTTTTGTCTTTTGTTTGGGTTTTTTTGTGCGCTTTTTGAAGGCTCAGTTAGATGTAGATATGGAGCAGGAAAGTAAGGGCACTAGAGAAAGACAGATAGAGAGATGCACATTTAGAGAAGCGCGGGGTCGGGGAGGGAATGTACGCATGGAATTACTGTGGGTCTGGGGAGGAAAAACAGATGAACAGATAGAGAAATGAAGCCTATAGGTATATCTACCATTGTTTTTCTTTATTTTGTTATGAAAGAAAAAGTTAGAAAGGGAATGGTTTGTAAGAGAAAGGTAGAAATTTTGCCCATTAAGATGAAGATGAAACTGAATGATTCAACTAGGAGAGAAAATAGCAGAAAATAAGAGCGAGAATAATAATGCATTCAGAACTGATATATATATATATATATATATATATATAAGAATTATATTCAGGTATATTTTCTTTAGCTCTAGACCGGTAACCATTAATTAACTGTCTAGTCAAATACGTGTACCCAATAAATATAATGTTAAGAGTAATAAAAAAAAAGTCGGGTTAAAAGATGCATTAATTAGTTTGCCACAAATTCTATAATTACAGTTTCTGATCATCGCATTGTTACCTACAAGTCATGAGGAAATATTCATAGGTTTGAACACTATCAAATTTTTAAAAAAATTGATGTAAAAAAAAAATCTGCCCTTTTTATGACAACTATATATACACTGAACCAAATTTTAGGATGCAACTCAATAAAATTGGTAGGTAAAAATTTTCAGGATATATTTATGTGATAAATATCTCATGTGAATTTCAGTTTATAATATCTGTTTGTGTTACTAATAGTAACAATAACTTATCTAATTGGGTGTAAGAGGCTTGTTAATCATATTTTAAATAAATATGTCTAACAGTATATATTGAGTCATTATTGAGCTATTTTTTTAATTTCTTATGCCATGGATCGTAAAAAATGTTATAACTTCAAAAAAGAAAAAATGGTTATTGAGCGAATGGAATAAAATGTTGTAAATTATTAAAAGTTGAACAGAGATCAAAGAAGAAGCAAACAGAAATTGAAAACTTTGCCATGATAAGAATAAGAAAAATATGCCTTTAAGAATATAACAAAAAGAAATCCAAGAAAAAAGATTACGATAATAAACAAGAAAAGTGGCCTGAGTAGCAAGTAAATATTTTAAGCTGCGATTATGAATTTAAACAAAGATAAATTATGGGAAATATTAAGAATATTGTCTAATGACATGAAGGCAAACACCTTTACGTAAACGTCACAAAGATAAATTTATAAATTGGGCCAAGAGGTGTATGAAAATTGATTTCTCAATAGTAATTTTAGTGATGAATATAGAACTACATTAGCATTTGGTAGTTGTTGGATTCTTTATGGAAATCGTCAGCCAACATAACTCAGAAGACAGGTGCCGGTTTTACGGTAGTAAAAATATAAGACTCTACAAAATGGAGGATTGTATCAAGCTAAATTCAGAGAATTGTAAATTCTTGGACACGGTATTTTTGAGTGATACGAGTCACAACCATGAATCTTTAAACTAAACAGTAGATTTATAAAAACAATTTTTCTTCAAGGTCTACGTAACTGATTATGGACTATCTTGCCAAAGACTCTGAATTTATAGAACACCGCGCCATCAGCCAATTCAGATATTAATCGAACCAACTATGTGGTCCATTATTCAAAGTGGTCTGTATGACAATGGAAAACAATATTCAAGCATTATTCCCGGGAAGTAAATAAATGGCTGCAAGTAATGTTAAAAATAAAACAGTAACAAAATTATCAAAATTCATAAATGAAAGACTGATGTATGTTATAGAACGTCAAAGAGTCTATATTAACAGAATATAATGAAATAATTATTTATTCAGCTATATGGTATATTGTGTTAATCAAATATGTATTTTTATGGCCTATATTTTGGAATTTTTTAAATAAATAATGCACTTTGCATTTTGTATTTTTAATGAGTTGAAACAGACAATTTGTTATAGAAATATAAGTATATTCTAAAACAATGCTTGCTTAATTTCACTGTGAAAACGCTAACTTGCAAAATAAGTTCGAACATAATATATATATATATATATATATATATATATATATATATATATATACAAATGTACATATTCTTAATGCACAGTTAATGCAGATGTGGGTAGCATGCAAGGGTGACCTATTTAAGAGGATAGTATAAACATCATTAGTTTCAAGGCACATTTCATATGCTCAGCAGTAAAGCCATTTGTAAACTGTTTATCTGTTGTCATTTCTAAGGTTTTATAAGTGGTTGTGCACAACTTTTACGTCGATTTGTTTTTTTTTAATTTGAGATCGAATTGAGATAAACGATAAGCTTCAACCCAGTTAAGAATTTGGTCCGAATACGCAACACATAAAGGGGTACTGAAAATTTTCTGTGACCAAATGATCACAGATCAGATTTTTTTTATTCTTCCTTTTAGCATGCTCTCGTAGAAATTATCCATCTTCAATTTATTCTGGGTACAGTTTTGGTTACGTCAGCTGTATAGACGACGACGACGACGTCTATTCAATAGGGTATTATTCTAAAATGAACCACAAACAACGCATATAACATAAAAGTGCATAAAACTAACAAAAATATATATTAGGTTGGTGCAAAAATAATATCGTTTTTTTCACGTTAAAAAATACGTCAAAAAACGATATTATTTTTACACCAATCTAATATTATCTCTGTAAAGTAATGTGTCATTCAATATCTTTGAAACTTGAAATAAGTATCAAGTAAGCTTTAGATCGTGGTAATTAGTAACAAAAATTTAATACATCAATACAAACACTTTTTCTTCACCATTTTAAATATCACAGGATATTCACTATTATTGTTGTGATGGTCTAGAGTTATTCTTCATTGGGAAGCGTTCGTTACAGTTTCATTTGCATTCTGTGCCTTAATTCGCAGTCAGCTTGATGTCAGCAAACAATTTTTAGTTTTGAAAGAATTATGCTGTTGACGAAGCAAAAGATATTTACAAATAACAGAAGAAACGATCAATTATATTGATCGATATTTAACTCACCGTCCTTTTGTTTCACATTTTTCGTCATCGCTCGTCCGAGTAAGATTAGTAAGAAGGCGAAATGCTTCAACCTGCGTTAAAAAAGAAAGAGCAATAATGTCACAAGGTAAAGGAAAATTTGAATGTTAATCTTTGCGACATTTAAAATAAATGCCCTTCTGTTTAGTAAGGTTAATGTCGATCACTTCTTCAAAGTAAAATGTATTTTTATCATTGACAACTTTGAGCAGAAAAATGAAAAAAACTGATAATAAAAGAAAGGCAATTTGCAAAATGTATCTAAATCTCTATAAAAGGCAGGATGTGTGTGCTTGTGTGTGTGTGTGTGTGTGTGTGTGTGTAACGAATGCACGGACGCAATTTTCGATGGATTTGCACCAAAATTTACATGCACATGCTCCAAGTTAGTGGGAAGGCCAAGATCGACATTGCATTTCCCAACTCCCATCGATAGTGGAAATAATCGATTTTTTCATGCTTCTACGGCAGATTTCATGTAGTTTGCGGCCATTTTGTACTGGCCAGAGTGAGAGCCTATAGCTGGCTGCCACGAATAGGCAGGAAGATTCTATTGGCCAGCGTGAGAGCCAACAGCTGACTGACACGAATGTTAACGAGCATCCTAGCATGCAAAAAAAAAAAAATCGATAGCTGCATTCGTCACAAGTGGGAAAAATTTAAATCTGCATGGCTCTTTACTCCAATTGGCTCATTCGCTTGCTTAAACTCAACGTTGATTCTGATTCCGCAGAACTGGGTTGGATGTGAAAAAGTATTTGTTGTTAACATTCTTTTTCATTCGTTTTTTCCAGTTACGAGTCCTTTTTTAAAGCTAATCGTTTTGTGTTCATTTGGGTTAGTTCTTTTTTCGTAACAGATTTAATGTTTAGTATAGAGCTTAGAAAAAATTTGCAGTGGCAAGTAAGGCATGTAGCAACATCAGCACGGCAAAGGGCACTCCTTTAAAGGCAAGGAAGGACAAAAATATTTTAAGTCAAGTGATAGCGATTGCTGAATGAGTTGTACGATTTTTGAATCAAGCACGGGCAACGCCAGGCCATGCTGCTAGTTTGTTAATATAATAAAACTTTGCAAAAAAAAAAGTTAATATTTTTCCGCCTCGATCATAGTGATTTGAAGCATTTTAAAAATATCTGTCTGTCAGTATTAAAACATTTTACATTGTACTTGTTCAAATTAACCGATTTAGTTATTAAGTTTTTATTTACTCCAGCCAAGTTTGACTTTAAAAATTCTCCATTCTTTTTATGTACATATTGTGGAAATTATTTTACTTCCTAAGCAAAGGAGAAATGGTGTGCTTATTATGAAACAAGGTATTTGAAGCTCAGTTTTAATTTGGATTCAAAAGAATAGCAATAGAAACAAATGTTTTCAGATGAAGCTGACTATGCTTAGTCGAAATAAAGAGTAGAGCGGAAGATCGAAAAGTATTAAAGCTAAGAAAACTGCCATAAAAGGTTTAGCTGTCAGATGGTATTCAATCTTCAACTTTTAGCATAAAGACCTAAATTAAAGACACACACACACTATAATGAACACGTGTTGTGTTACAAAAAGTTTCGACTTTTCCACCATACATACAATAGTCACAATAGACCATTACCAGTACATTGAATTTACCGCAGTTTCTTCTACTTGGACAGTTACCATTCTCAACACATTTGTCCTTCTCCAAAAAATATACATTTTCCTTTTTTTTTCTTTGTTAAATTCTAAAATTTATTATAACTGTTTTTCTAATTGTTGAAGTTTACGCGCATAATACTCTATTTTCCACTAAATTTCACTAGATATATCTGCGAATTTGTGATAATTTATTAGTACATTGAAATTACAAGAACGACACTTCTGTTTTTAAAACAAAATACAAAGTACATTAATACTGGTTGTCAGTCACGTAGTTGTAATTTTGCATGAAATGTCAAAATTATATTGACATTGTAAATGTTTCTATGCTTTTTGCTCTTAGTGTTTATGTGCTAGCCCTAGAGTAGAAGCGTAACAATAGTTGAAGCGATTAATTCAGTAAGTAAGGACATTTCATTAATCACAGCCTTCTAAAACAGTCGTAATTTTTCTTGAAAGCCTAAATTTTTTTAAAAGAAAATATCCAACCCTGGCGATCAACGATGACCGAAAGCGCTTGGAAACCGAATTTAGGGTTCCTCTTCTACCAACTGGACACAGATACACGAAAGATCGCCTGACAAATGGAAAGAACCCCAAAAACTAATTATCAAAAGAAAACATTCCGCTGTATTTAACGACACACGTCTAAATAATATAGACGTACGGCCATTTAGACATACCGCTAAATGATATGGACGTACAACCATAGGTTCGCCTATCGTCCGGTTCACACTCCTTTGAACAAGAGTAGAGATTTATTCCTTATTTCCTGTTTAGGATTGCGTTTCCGGTTAATTCTAAAGTGTATTTCAGCACTGTACTCATAACGTTTGTCATTTCTTACACTAATCTCACGAAAATCCGCTAAGTCTCTATCCTGAGTGGCTCTCGTGCTTTGTCTTGGGTGAACATTACTAAAAAAAAAAAAAAAAAGAAGTTTTATACTGCTTAGTAAATTCGTTTGTATTCTATACGCTTAACAGTCTTTGAGTTTCTCAGCCTGAAGTAAAGGTTAGAGTGCTTAATACGTTAATTTATGTTTGAATTTTAGAAATTATTATTACATTAGTTGCATTTGGTCTAATGTCCTCATCTTTGTTGTTATGTTATTCATTGGTACCCGGATCAACAGACACCTGAATAAGGCTGTAGAGCAAATCGACTGAAACATAGTGATAATAGTAACACAAATAAGTACGTTAGTCGGAATGTAAATAAAATAAGCTTAATAAATAATATCATATAAACAATGTAGTCAAAATAAAAAGCAATGTGTTTTAGCTACTGTTTGTTTTTTACAGGATGATTTCAATTTCATTTTCATCAAATTCCAGTTATAGTGAATGAAGTGCTGCTGTATAGTGGAAAAGATTAGATTAAAATACAAACAGAACTTCTTGTCGTTTTGAAAGTAATTGCAAGTACATCATAATAATGTTAGTGGGTCATCAGCTTGCGATACAGCCTCGTTTGCTCTTTTTTTTGTTTGATCTACTCCTTAAACGATGCGCGTCGCGAAACCATTAACACAAGGTGTGTGTGCGTGTGTGTGCGTGTGTGAGTGTGTGTTTTGTATGTACAACTGACCTCTACTGATCTTCTCCATGTCACTTTGTCATATCAAACAAAACGGGATTTTAAGAATATTAGTGTGTTGGTTGCAATTGTAGGAGAATGACTGCAACCCCGCTCTCTAAATTTATAGGCAAATCATACAGATGCATACTGAGATGTAATCTTAAGTAATAAAATGAACCACTTCTCTGTCTCATCCACCATGTTATTTCTTGTCTTGAAGTCAGAACGCTACAATCACTTGACTGTATCCCTTTTGCGTGTTGACACCATTCATACTTTGTGAACTTTTTGCCTTATCATTGTTGTTTTACAGAGTTTTGTTTTGCATATATATCGTTTGCTTAATATTATTTTGTCCTGTTATTTTTCCTTCTTTTCCTATTGCTTATTGGAAACTTTGTCAGTTCCGTTTGTTGGGGATTTTTGCTAATTACACTTAACCATGACCAATTACTCTGCTCAGTGTGATGTCCCAGCATTCACTGCCTGACTGCAATGTTCATAGATTTTCTCCTCTATTAGAAAGAGATATTCACAATACAAACGATAATACAAATAAAAATATATGTGAGAAAATACACACACACATACGTATATATAAACCTAGTTTTATTAAGGTTGTGTGTGTGTGCCTGTGTAAAGAGAACTGCACAAATAGAGCGTCAGTAGCAGAGATTCAATGAGAAACTCCTACACGCTCAACATTTTCATAAGCACCAGCAATCACATTTGCAAGGTCAAATACATAAATGCATAAACTTATAATACGTGATTTTTATCTGTGTTTTGTACGTACGAATGCACAGGTGTATTTGTATTCACAGGTGTATTTGTATTCACGGACTCCCTAATGAAATATTTTCATGAACGTATACGCCGCAAAATGAGTAATGAAACGAGTAATATCAAGAAGAATCAACTCTTCTGTATATAAACCGTTTCCGGTACATATAGATAAATAATTAAAAAATGCGTGAACAATGATGAAAACAAAGTATGGAAAAAATTCGGTCACTGAAAATACATGGTGCGGCAGAAATACCTCCCACATATATCTCCGAGAAATGCTTTACACATAAAAAGGTAAAACGTTAGCTAGATGAAGACAGCATTGCCACTTGGATGAGTTCACTACACCACATAGGTAACAGTTTAAAATGGGGGAGGTATTTCTGCCGTACCCTGTAACTAATGTCTTACCATTATGTTGGAGCTATTTCTGAGAGGTATTTCTGCCACATCCTGTACTTTTGTCAAAGAAAACAAATAAATGATGAAGAGTTCGGAGATTTTCATCCCAAAGAATGAAATTTGTAACTTGCTTCTCAAGAAAATCAGTTCCATGAAGATTTATATTATTCTCTATTAAACCCATAAAAATCAAAACACAACTAGAGCAACATAGTAACTTTCCAAACATTAAATTTATATAATTTTTATAAGCGTATAATATAAGTTTTATCGTAATCAGACATCTATAAACGCAAGATATCGTATACTATATACTGCAGCAATACCACATTAATGTCTTTACTAGAAGCAACTACCATAAAATAACGTAATGTGATTTGAGAAGAAAATTAAAAGGAAAGGGGTTTTTAAACTTTAAATCTCTAACGATGTCGTGTTTTGGCGCTTGCTTTGTCAACTTCTTGCAGCAATTTTGCAAATAAAAAAAATCAAGTGTTTAACGATATTTCGAGCCTTCGTAGAGTCTATACAGGTTTTAGATGTTTGTCTGATATATACACATGCAAAAAGAAAACACTATTGGATATTTATTTATCAATATATGCATGGCTATCCGAGTGTTTGCAATTGTTTCCTCTTCATGTTTATCTTTCAAATACTTTCCCTTTTAACTTTGGTTTTATCCTTATTCCACTCCGAAAACAAAGAAAAGAAGAATTTACGGATTCATATTTATATTTTGTGAGCTGATTTTTTATGTCATTCTGTCTTCATCTCATGATTGACACCATTGGGGAAAAGTATGCATTTGATCTGATGAGTGACTTTCTGGAAACGAAAGTAAGATAAATGATATTTTCACAGATGGTTATTATGATATCGTGTGTATCTTGTTTATTTCAGCGAATTCAATATAAAACATCTATCGAAAGTAGGATTCGACACTTTCCATATAAAAGTGGAAGATTTTATCCAGAAAGTGAAATCAAAAGGTACACAGAATATCGACGGTTTGTTAATTATTTTAAAGAGAATTCGGATTTAGCAAACAGTATTTACGTTTCAAAGGAGAAGGACTCAAAACCTTTAGAGTAATTTCACCCGATTTCATTGCTCAATGTGGAAGGAAAGATCTTCTAAAGCTAAAAGAATGACAAAAGTCGTTTTGGGAAATTAATATGCGGGACATCTGTCTAGAAATATCTCGTGTTTTCAATCGAACATGAAGCTATTCTGCGAGAAAGAGCATAAAAATAGAAAGTTAATAAAGTTAATAAATCAAGTAAGTTGTCTCGTGATTTGGTTAGACTTTGGGTCAATGAAGCACGCGGTGATTACAAAAGGTAATAGAATTCTTCCGTATTGCAGAAGTCTTATGTTAATGTATTTCAATTATAGATATATACAACGACGTTAGATAAATTCGTTCGTTTTTCCAATATTATTTGAATTAAGAGTCAAAATACTTATCACTGTAGTATTTTATGGATTTTTGTGACTCTATTCTTCCTCTACATTTGTTTATCGTTTTAGATCATCAGCTGAATTTCTACAAGTGTTGTACAAAAGCGAATGAATTGATATGACAAGCCAATATATATATATATATATATATATATATATATATATATATATATATATATATATATATATATATATACATATACGAAATTGGATTATCAAATGCGAAATATAGATATAAGTATGTTGAGAAATTGGATAATTTCTCCATTACTTCTGGTTGGTGAATATACTGAAGAGTACGAAGAACGCTATATAGGCTTTTATCGATAACATAATTTCAGGGTTAAAATCACGCACGAAACATCTCATTATCCGACTAGAAAAACGTTCAAGGCTGCTGAATGTTGAAAGATGGCGATGGTACTGTTGATAAATGTGCAATCATTGTCAAATATAAAATTTGGTGTATGTAATTTGGTATAATTTTCAAAATATTATAGCCATTATACGTATATATAATAGAAGTTGAAACAATAGAGTTTTTAATGAGTAAATATCTAAAAAGATCGTTGCCTGTATGTGCTTAACCAATATATTATTATACAGCTCAACATCAAAGTTGAAACTTGTTGGGGAATATAAGATTGATAAGACATGACTCCACTGAGACCAACTTATATAAAGCGCCCAATTGTTTATTATAAATGAAAATATAATGCCAAAAAGCTTTAGAATACGCAGAATTATTCCTTAGGATAAAGGAAGTGGGTGGTTCTTTTGCTGTTGATAGAAACGGTTTATATTATCTTTTATAGCATTAGTAATCAAGAAATGAAAAAAATATGATGAAATTCTCCATAATGAGGAGAGCAAGCATCGCGCTAGATTTATTGGACATTCGAAAAACGATACATAGACCAACTGGGAAAACATCAAATACCAATTAAATCGTACGATATCAAGCAGGTGGATTCAAAGAGAATTTCCTACCAAGACCCCATCATTTTGTAATATATGAAAATCGATTGAATCTGACCGTTGCAATGCTTACATGAAAGACACACTAACCTCAAATATTTCCTCACTGGTTGAGACTATTCTTTAGAAAGTTACTCAACCAAGTGCTGGTGATCTTTGTCCAGACTACAAAAAGGTTACAAAGCTGTCGATAAAATTTCGTTTACAAATTTACAACTGCACAAACTGAAGCTTCACAGGAGATGTTTGTACGCCATATTGCCTTTCTAGCTGAGATTCCACAAACAAATTTGCACGAATTTGCACATCTCGTCGGCTTGTTAATCACAATTTCATTGCTTGAATTTCTTTAAGGAGATGCTCGTCACCAAATACTTTGACAATATATCCCATCACTGGGATAATATCGAAATGTTTGAGCGAATTCTTGGCAAACCTCTTCCCCATAGCTACACAAACTCTTAGAGCAGAAACTTTTTTACGAATGATAAGAACCAATAATAATAACAATATGACATGCATAGAAAAAAAGAGCTACAGAAAAAAGATAAGCTGTTTGCTATTTGTCACTTGTAAGACAGAAACTGATAAACTGTTTGTAAGTTTATTATTTACAAATGTATTGGTATCACACATCCTATACTGCGTATCTTTCAATTGATTTTAAGGCATTTATCATCTGATTATTGCTATTATTATATTCTATTTAATGACACACATATCTACACTTTTGGATGTAAATACCTTTTGTTGTGGTTTTGTCAGGGCCAGAAATAATGACACAGAGAGAGGAATTGAGTTAAACAAATATATTAACGGAAACAGTAATACAAACATATACAAACGAGAGTGTTGCAGCAAGAAGGTTCGGCCCGATTGTCAGAACTGACTACTGGAAACTTCCCTCTCCAAAAGGCAGTACCTGCTCCTATTTATAGTTGGTAGAGTCTATGCGTGCGTGGGTAAATTACCATAACGCCTTTACAGAGGAATCCTTCTGGTGTCGACATGCTTAAACGCGTGTACTTGTCTTGTGGTCATACATGCTAATACGCATGAAACATTTCAGACAACCGAATTTATACAAAAACAGAGTTTGAATTGATAACAATTTGTGAGCTGGCTAATAACGAAAGTTAAAATCAACATCGCTTCAGAGTCTGTTGACTTTGTTACAGTAAGCAAATTTAAGAAATGGAAAATACTAATCCCCCCATGCCTTGTGTAAACAGATAAAAGTATTTACTCATATCGCTTTAGATCTGCTTTATCTATGAAAGCCTGTTGCATTGAAGCTCAACAATCTTGTCAATTGAGATCTTTAAAATACACTAGTTTATATACATATATATATATATATATATATATATATATATATATATATAAAGCAATTAATAAGGGTTTAATCAGGGAGTACGCGAGTTGAGTAGACATCCATGATTTCTAATAGTGAAATTAACGTCTACCGATTTAGAGATCAAAAATCTCCCAAAAGGGTATTTGTTGCCCGACAGAAATCGAATCCTTCTTCGAAAGGTCCCATCGAGAGATGTGTGCTTCTTATAAATAGAATAATTCAGCTTTGCTTTGCCGTGATGGCTTTCCGTGACTTGATGGTAAGGCGCGCTTGGCTCGAAGGATGTTTCTCAGATTAAGAAGTGAATGCGGGTTCAATTTCTGTTGGCAGGCACATTTTCTTTCGATCTTTTGGGCAGTAAACATTGATTTAATTTAAAAACAAAACAAATCATGAATGTTTACTCAAATCCGTGTATTCACTACATATAACGCTTCTCTCTCTCTCTCTCTCTCTCTCTATATATATATATATATATATATATATATATATATATATATATATATATGCGTTACTGACAGCAAAGATAATTAATATGTTTATGTAAGTACTTATATACATATTTGTTGTAAATACAAGCGAAGGAGCTTGATAGATAACGCAGCAGTCAGCAGTAATTTATAACCAACAACTCTATGACTATGTCGCCAGTTATTATTGTTATTTTGACGTGATGTTCTTCAAAATGCGAATGCTCCGTTCTTTCCATCAATCATTTTGACAGTGTCTTGGTATTTCACAATGGGATATCGAAAGAAAATGGGAACTGCTGCTGCTGTTGAGGATGTTTCGCGAAAATACAATTGTAAAGCAATCAACTAAATGAGAGACGAATAAGTTCCTCACCTGGAGTTGACACTAGTCTAACTGTGCACAAATTTTAAGTGGCTTTTAAACATATTTGAAGGATTGTGTAAATATTTCTTAATAGAGAGACATTCACATAGAAACCTGCTAAGAGGACAATGAAAAAAATGATGCTTTATATTCGAGTTCCGCAAAAGGAGAACGTCCCTAGTCTGATTTTCTAAGATATGCTGTTCTCTCTTGCAAAATATTAGCGCATTTTATCAGACTGCATTGACAATCCAGAGGAAATATGCCCCAACCAAATGACACAAGCATTTATACTAATACGTATTTCCATAACGCATTACAGACAACATCTAAATCAATATATAGTTGTGTATTTGTGCAGCATCCCTCTTTAATATATGTTTAACTAAAACGACCGACAGGGATATCTTGTGTGCGAACAATATATTTATTTTTTTTTTGAATTTCGTGTAGAAATTCTTCAGATGATTATTCGTTCCGAGCGCTTTCACCTAATCTATTCATTTTAATAATTTGGGTTACGCTATTTCAAATGATGCATAAATTTCAAATAGACATATTGTAATTCTCGAATACGGCTAATTCCTTACGGTCGTGTTCTTAGTAGATGTTATGTTTGTTTTTTTTTTTTTGTTTTTTTTTTAATTATTATGAGGTTTCTTATTACTTTTTAGACATTTTTTAGCGTTAGAGGTGTATATTAAATTTGATTTTTCTACGTGTATGTCGGCGTATCGAAGTTGGGATGTACACATATTTCAGTAATATATCCTCATAGCAGATAAGGTTGATTAAATTTGACTTAATAGTTATCAGTTTTCGATTGGGCTGGCACAAGTGGTATCTCCAGTAAGGCTCGAACGTAAAAATTAAAATAAGATGTTTGATAGACCAACTGAGTTATACTCCGAGGGAGGGGTGATAAAACGTTCATGGCTTCACCAAAAAAGCCATCTTTAAAAATCTGATGTGTGGTTAGATTTTGAGAAGTGTGTCGGGTTAAAACTGTCAGTATTCCCCTTACAAAGCACCCAATCGACCTATGCATATAGGTGCATAGTACTTTATATATGCTTGTGTATTTAATAAATTATTTAAAACTAGTTTGGCTGAGAAGTATATGTGACGTATTATCAGATTGGACAACGTTTGTTATATGGTGTAAGTTTGTGAGTGTGTTAACGGTGATTTGTTATGATTATATATATATATATATATATATATATATATATATATATATATATATATATATATATATATATATATATATATATATATCTTGTTATCTACATGTCCGATGAAGAGACAGCATAATAGATATGTATAATATTAAAGCAAATAGAAGTTAAAACTTCAGTTTATGATTTGTCATCGTTATTAAAACACCCCACTGGCTTATCATTGCTACTTTCAAACCAAGTCTGACTGAGATCTTGACTTTGATTTAATGATAAAATAATACAAAGTAAGAAAAAAAAAAAACACATGACGGATGAGTCTTTTCAAACATTTGACCAATTCTTTTCGTGTTTCCACGCTTAGATTACTTGCTCATGCGCGTACATGTATACACACATACTCTTACACGTATATGTATAAACACATAATCATATCCACGCAGATGTATACATACATACTGATAAACACATATGTATATACACATACTCATACATACATATGCATACACACATACTGATACACACATATAGTCTCAGTAATAGACTCTTCTTATTCTGTATCCGACTTGCTTTTTATTATTATTTTCTTTTCTAAAAAGTAAGGTTCAAATTGGGTTTAGGGAAGCATCAAACGACCTATCCATCTTAGAATCATAAATCCGCTTCCATGTTAGAATCATAAAAGTAGTTATTAACAAAGTATTTTGCATGAGTGTACGCGAATTCATCTATCTATCTATATATATATATATATATATATATATATATATATATATATATATATATATATATATATATATATATATATATATGCCTGTGTGTGTGCGTGTGCGTGTGTATAATTATTGATTAAGAATAAATCTAACTGAAATCATCAACAAATATTTATAAAAAATATACTTAATTTATAAATAATTGGACCTAAATTAAACATTTACAGATATTCGTTAAATAACAGAATTTTGTTACTCATAAATTAACTGAAAATATGTACAAAAAATTGGCTTGGATTTTATGAATCTAATATTAAAATTTAATTGAATAACAAAACTCAAAGAGAAAATAATTTTTCCCTTAACATCTGATTTCATAATTATAACTGAACAAATCCAAAAATTTCTTTCATACATTAATTTTATGTTATAAACAAAATTATACTAAAGATAATTTACATAATCATAAAAATCACATTTATTATAGACAAAAGGAAATATGATTTGCAAATTAACCCCTGTTCATCAAAAATCTGCTATGATTGGATGTAAAAATTCTTTGTTTCATAGAGTACAGATTCTCTGACTTTTATATGAAACGTTGCGGCTTATCAAAGCGAGAAACTGGGCTCTACTTTTTGACAGTAATGTGACTGCTCCCATTTCCTTGAACATGTTGCAACAGGTTGCATTCAGAACTGTGGATGATGAGTTTCATTTCCAGCAAGGCATTTCTACACTACTAAAGTAGCTAAGGGGTCTACCTTAATTAGAGATTTTGCCAAAGCTGTTGGTTTGGACGAAAAGGTACAGTAGAATACTGTCCGCGTTCACCAGACATCACACCACTAAAATTTTATGGAATTTTTTACATTGATTTTCGCCCTGTGCAAGACCCAGGAGTCACTCGAGGTAGAGGCTTACAGAGTAAGAGAAACAGTTTACGCGGATATGTGGGAAGATAACGGTTAACTCTAGACTTGAAAAGTTTAAGATTGTAGCAATTGGGGAAGCATCCTCTTGGGAGTCGGTTTCGCAAAGCAGCGGTTCGTGGAAAGAAGCTGCTCTAGTGGAACTCATATCTCGCTAATGAAATACGAAAGGAGGGTGGTTAGCTGCAATGGGTGTGGCATGGTGGGTCATCTGTGAAGGTTAGAATTGGCGGAACTAAGAAATGTAGTTCGACTGAGCACTTTCTCTGGAAATATTGATAGATCAGCGAAAGGCTTGCGACATTCCGTCCCTGAAAAAGGGCTTGTAGGGTGGAAAATAATTCATTACTCACAAGGACGCGGAGACGCTTTTTACAATACAAAACCTGCAAAATTCAACCAATTGAGGGCAGCGATTGAACGAGAATGTATCCAAATACCGAAACGAAACATTTCTTGATGTTTGTAATTCTACTGTTTCGCATTATCAGTAATTCTTGGACAAGAATGATCACCAGTTTAAAAAGAGGCGTTGAGAGAAAAGAAATAAACCCTGTCTGTAGATTCTATTAAATTTGGAAAATGAAATGTATTTTGATAAACACTGTCTTTAGAATACTTCAACGTGTGTACACATTTTTAGTACACCCTAAATATATATTGTTATATATGAATAAAGTGTCGCTGCCGGCACTTTAGTTTGAACATCGATCGCCAGTGAGCAAACACAGGCGACCTAATTATTGAATTAAGTAGATCACGTGACCATATAGGAAACGCATATATAAGAAGTTGCGTGACGTCTAGATTGACCGCTATTTCTAGTCTATCCTCTATTACTATTCGGATCACCATTTCTACTCTACCCTCTATTACTCTACGGGCTGCTATTCTCTACTCTATTCACTATACTGTTTTCTCTATTCAGATCACTATATATTCGAGCGAGTATTATCGAGCAAGTACTATTAGGGCGAGTGATATTCGAAGGCGTCTGACACCAGCATTGTTCAACGGCATACTATAGTTGTATCTGCGATTACAAAATCTCTACTACAACGAGCATTACGAAAGTGACAACGGGCATTCGTTAACATTACAAAAGTGTCAAAGGAATTTTCGTTGACATCACAAAATACACACACACACACACACACACACACACACACACACACACAAGAGACAGTCCAAAAGTAATTTTTCTTATTTATTTCTACGGAAATTACAACAGATGGATAGAGAAAAATAACGCCGTTGGATCATCATGTTTCAGCTACTAAACAACATTTTAGCACATAGTTACCACGATTGGCTATTATCGTAGCCCCTTAGCTACTCCGTTCACGTGATCAAAGGCAGACGTTATATATCTTCATGATCTTGATCTTTTCTTCATCACGTTCCCTCCTCAATTTGATATACCAAGTTCATTTAGATTCATAATAAACCTAATGTCTCTTTAGTTGTTTCAATATTACGAACTTAGTCTGAATATTCTTTGTGAACATTTTTATACTTTTTATGTTTCGTAGCAACTCTGAATTTATTTTCTTGAGATTTTTGGTACTTTGCAGGCTCAGTTAATGTTATTACATTCCCTCACCGAATGAGGAGGGACGAGGAGGCAGCGAAATGCAGGAACCCTGCTTTTTGCGACCAAGGGGCCGGGACAGGTTATGTATTGAGTTACATTCCCTTTTATTTTTATTTGCCAACTGGAAGCTTGTTGAGCTTTCATATCCATTCTTACTTCCGGCACTCTTGCCTTTATTATTTCTGGCTACCACGAACCCTTATCTTCCAGTATTCCTGGCCTTTATTATTTCCAGCTACCACAGACTCTTACTCCCGGCATTCCTGGCCTTTATAACTTCCCGCTATGCACTGGTCCTTACTTCCAGCATCTCTATCTCATAATAACTCACTTGGTTGATCAGCGTTAATGGACCTGCATGCAAAAGCCCTGAACTTCCGGCTACACTAGGTCCCTGCGACCTAACTCACCTTGTTTAGTAAATTGCTGCATGCATATCATCTAGACTCAAACAACCTACTCCGTACACTTCGGTTAAAATACTACGGAAGGTTCACCATTGGACTTGACGAGCAACTACTCAATGACTGCACCAGACATTTAAATTGATCTTTCTTGCCTTTGGCTATATCGTCCAAACAGATCATTGGACTTAACCAGAAACTTTTCAACACTTTCGCCAGACATGTGAACTGAACTTTCAAACTGTGGATTTACATGCCAACTTAACTTACATGGAATCTACCTTTAATATTTAGTCACAGTTATATTATCTAAATCTTCTAGCCGGTCAATATCCCTTCATTTACTTCTGCCTCCATTACTTGACTCATTGTTTGTTCATGTTCCTTTAATCCAAACATATACTTTTGTATACGATTTAATTAAATTTTGTATTACTTTTAAGTTTGTCGTTTGTTGTCCTCTAATTGACCTGTCAGATTTCACGTCATTTCTTTTTAAAACGTTAGTAGTGCTCTTATGACATTTATCCCTTATTGGAACGCACAGGCCATGTTATATCGTGCCCCCTCCAGGAGTTCCGCTACACTATGCATTTTCGCTAACGATGAACAAGATCCTCCTTTTCTTGGGTTGAAAATTGTGAAGATCCACCGTAACGTGACTTGTAAAACACATTGTTTCTTATTACTATAAATATTATATTTAGTGAGTACTCGTTTTTTGAGTAGATATTACCTTCTAAATAGTGAAATTAATATCTTAGAATGACTTATTAAAGAAAATATGCTTCCCGACAGGAATCCAGCCTGTATTCCCTTTATCCTGTGAAACTGTTTTCAAGTCAGATTTGCTGTATTATGAAGGTACGAGAAGCCATTATTGCAAGGCCAGACTCAGTTTCCTCATTTAAGAAATACACAACTCACGTTGGGACATTTCGAAGTTTATATCTGTTAACTTTATTTTCGCACCTGAAATACAAACGAAGTCATTTTTATCAGTGAATGGATTTTAAAAAAAAAATCTCACAATATTTCTTATTACCATAGCACACTAATTATGTTTATAGTAATACGAAATAATATCCCATTTAAAAAGAAAATCCTTCTATTGATTAAAAAGTGTATGTGCGTGTTTTCTGCTTATCTGCTTCATAAACTACCAGTATTGTGCGAATCCGAATATGTATGTAAAAAAGTGAGTTGGGAATGTAAATATAGAGAAGTCTATAGAAAGAGGTGAGTGAGTTCAGATGAAAGAAAAGGTGAAAATAAATGGAAGATTGGAACGGTTGTAGTGGTGGTGGCAAGGGAGATAAAGAAGAAGAGGAAGTAGAAAAGATAGATATTACCTACGTATAATTGTGTGTTGGGTGGACCCAGATATGTCAGCAGGAATGTAGAATGTTCCTTTGACGGACTCTCATAAATCATCACTTAAAGAATGGAAAAAGACCAAGAATAAAATGTACTAATATGCATACAGAAACACACACACACATATATATATATATATATATATATATATATATATATATATATATATATATATATATATATATATATATATATATATATATATATGTGTGTGTTTGTATGTATTTATTAAGTGGTATGAAACCGCTTACATAATAGTTTCATAAAACAAACAACACATGTCAATTTAAAAATAATCCTTTATTTGTGCGAGTTATGAATACATGAATACATATATAAGTAGTGTTTTTTTTTAAAAAATTAAAACCATTGTTTTGCATAAACACGTTTGTACTAGTTTCATGTAGATGTATGCATATAGCTAAATGGTAAATCTTATATGATAGATATTACTTTAGTCTAATCGCCAAAACATATCCATAAATGAAAGTATTTCTAATGCCGTTTTGTACTGCCCCCCCCCAAAAAAAAAAACGTGGATTTAAAATATCCGTATTTAATGTATTATGTTCCTTTACACCAGGTATTAGGTTGGTGGAAAAATAATGACGTAATAATGTCGTTTTTTGACGTATTTTTTAACGTCAAAAAACGACATTATTACGTCATTATTTTTATAATATTATTCTTACAGAACATGAAAAGATAAAGCATCAGATAAACCCGCATCGCCACTCCTTTTCTTTCTTTTTCTTTTCTTTCTTTTTCCTTTCTTTCTTTCTATATATAAGAAGGAAGTGCCTTTATACAAGGAAACTGAAGAGAAAACATGCTGGTATTAAAGTACCTCTTGCGTTAAAAAAAGCAAAAAACTCATCATTATTTTTTTTTTTTAAATTCAACTCCCCCCTTTTTAAAAAATACGCAATTATCCATTTACTTGATTTCGTTATTTTACGTAGCTTTGTATATTTTCTGTCGTATATTGATCGAATTTAAAATTTGTTGTTTCAGTATTTTGCATATTTATTTGGATTGATTGATTGATTCGTTTTCTACGATTTATCAAGCCATTGCATATTTGTGTGTCTATGTATTTTGTATTTTGTATAGATATGAACGTGAACATATAAGGCATTTGCCTAAATTACTCGTAATAATAAGCTACAGGGAGAAAAGTAATACGAAGAAAAGCAAAACGGAGGAAAAGAAATGAATCAATCCTCTCAGACTGCATTCATATAATCAGTACCATTTAACAACATTTTGGGTGGATTTTGATGGCCAACTATTTAATTTACGCCATATAAAGGAAATAAATTTAATTTTGTACATTTATGTTAATTTTTATTTCCCTCTCTGTTTGTCTTTCTCTTTTTCTCGCTCTCTCTTTCTCCCTCTCTATCTATCTATCTATATATATATATATATATATATATATATATATATATATATATATATATATATATATATATATATACACACACATACATATATATATACATATATATATAGGTACCTACATGAGATCGCTGGAAAATGAGCATAGCAGGATAATAACGGCCTTAAACTTCTCCACCCAGAACGGTCAGCAACAAGTTCCTCCCAGTGTTCACTGTTGATCTCAAGGGGCTTCATGTCCCTCTTACAGAATATATGTAGTGCAACTAAGGGCGATCAGTGCCTCTTGCCTCTTCCCAGTAGAGGATATCTTTGAGAATTCGGCCATCTTGCATACGACGAACATGAACCAGCCATCGGAGCCTGCACTGTGTGAGTAGAGTGAACATTGTTGTTAGGTTGGCAGAACTTCAGTGTTGGGCACTTTGTCATTCCACGATATGCCCAGGATATAAAAGTGACTGCTTGACATATGTCGTCCATGTCTCGTTCCTGAAGAGAGGTATACTTATGACGCGCATTGTAAATTGCCATCTTTGCCTTGAGAGAGAGCTAGTGAGGCGTGCAAATGTTGTTGCTGCTTTTCCAATTCTCTTGTCTATTTCTGTGTCCAGGGTGAGGTCGCTGCTGATCGTAAACCCGAGCTACGTGTACTGATTCAAAACTCCCAGCTCGTAGTCTTCAATGGTGATGATTGGTGATACATCTACATTCTGTCCTAGGAATTTGTCTTTTTCAGGCTGATAGTCAGACTGAAGTCCCTGTAGGTCCCAGAGAAGCGATTCATCAGAGCCTGGAACTCCTCTTGCGAGTGGGCTGCGACTGCAGCAGAATCCGCAAACAGCATGTCTCCCGTACTTTTGATTTTGGAGTTGAGTCGTGCGAGATAATGTGTCAAAGACGTACTTCTAGAAAGAGGCGAAGATCCCAAAGAGTGTTGTTTGACGCCGCAAATGGCTCCGATATGCTTCCATCATACTGTACTGCCCACTTCATGTTGATGTGGAAAGATTCAATTTTGGTGGGCATCATATTTTAGGCAGGATTTTGAATGATCTATTCAAGATCCTGCTTAAAATAGATGCCCAAGTTAACCAAGTCGAACGCCTTCGTGAGATCGATAAAGGCGAAGTACAGGGGCATATTCTGTTTCCTGTAGCTGGCGAAGAGAGAATATCATGTCTACTGTCAATCTGTCGGCGCGAAAGCCGCACTGCGATTCGGGGTAGACACATTCTGCTGTAATCGAACAAGAATGATGTATGTACATTTTGTCAACAATGCTGAGGAAAGCGATCCCTCTGTAGCAGTTTCAGTAGCTTCTCTCGACCTTGTTTTTGTAGTGGGTGATGATCTTGGCATCCCTCATATCCTGTAGTAGAGCACCCACTTGCCAGTATTGGCAGAGGACTTCATACAATGGGGGCAGTAGGGCTGTTTTGCAGTGCTTGATCAGGTCGCAGGCAGACTGTCAATGGCCTTTCTGAGCACACCCAACGCTGGTTCAGCAGCCAGTATATCCATAGTTGGCAAGCCTTTGATGGCATTGAGGGCTGATACAGACACAGTGATCAGAATAATGTCCCACCCATTTCTCCATGTGTTGACTCTTGTCAGTGATAACTCCCCCAGTGTAAGATTTAGGGGGAGATAACTTGGTATGGACTGGTGCAAGTGCCCTCTTGATACCATCGTACATTCCTCTGATGTTCCCAGTGAAGGCAGTAATCTGAATGTCTTCACTGAGCTGGGCTCATTGGCTCAGCTTCGAGCCGTCTGTTGTTCCTTGCAGTTCTAAGAGTCTGAAGGTTCTTTTTGTTAGGAGTTTTCTTGTACTCATCGAGAGCGGCGCGCTTGGCTGCAATGATAGGTGGCATATCAAAGGACTTCGCTTCAAACCATTCATGGAAAAACATTTCCATTCTAGAAAACAAAATACTTATACGTATACAAGAAAAATTGAATATATATATATATACACATTGTTCAAAACTAAATAGGTAATTAATCAGCAGGCTAGCGAAATGTTTTAATATTTAGTCAGACGGTTAAATGTTTTTGTCTGTAGTGTCTGTAACATTTTATGTGATAGATTTTTCTCCCATGCATTAGCGCTTTAGATATTCATAGACTCACATAAAACCTAATATCGGCAAGGACTTAACAAATGTTTGATAGCACCAAATGAAATGGCTTTGGATATATATCTTTTATTGTTACTTATTATTTCACTGTAGAAGCGTAAAAAATCTGAAGCTTCTGTGTAGACTAAATCCAGTATATTTTCATAAGGTTATATCTTTCAACATATAAGGATGGCTATTGAATATTCTTTGACTGACCAAGACGCTTTTCGATATATATATATATATATGTGTGTGTGTGTGTGTGTGTGTGTGTCATATCTAATGTATATTAGTCCCCAAGTTGTCAAAATACACGTAAAATATTTTGTATCGTATCTTCATTTCAGTGAAGAAACTGGAACAGTATCTTTTGTCTGATATTTATGGTTAAGGTTTGTTTAAAAATCAATCACAACTGAGTTATCGTCCTTGGAAATTTATGCCTATTAAGTGGAGTCTCAGTGCATCAGTGTTTGCAAACAATGTGCATCACATTCAAATATAGCGTTCAACATCTCAAGCCTGAATTTTTAATAACGCTCGGATTCCCGTTGAGAAAATAATACGGAACACTTGAAAATGAAAATGTATTATATCCTAAAACGACTTATATCGCTTTTACCAATTTTCAAGCCTCCAGACAATTAATTTACAGGCAAGAACATTTCTAAAAACGATCGAACAGGAGACTTCATTGAATTTATCTATTCTTTGCTGTTTTTTTTAAAGAAAATATATATCAAAATGGAGGAAATGTATAGATATTGAGGGGAATGTTTTAATTAAATTAGCATTTTTTTTTCTGGTATTTATAAAAAAAATTAATCAACAGTTTGGTGCTGACTGATATGGTAGTAGGTTGGTGCAAAAATAATATCGTTTTCTCACATAGTAACATATGTGAGAAAACGACATTATTTTTGCAGCAACCTAATATATTCACGAAAGAACAATGAAAGATGCTGGATGTCCGAACGAGTAACAGACAAATATCAGTTACTTCCTGAATAATGTCTAACAGTAATTCTGCAAGTGATTAGTATTTGCTTTTAAAAGGAATAAAATTCTACTCGAAATGTCCCTTCAAAAACGACTCAATGTCAGTATTTAGTAAACCTCCATAATACTGGTATAGATAATGAACTATTTCAGTCTAAATAGAAACGATGCCAAATATTGCACACACATAGATTAGATGGTAATGTACTTATCACGCATAACATAATTTTGCTTGATAAAGTGAATATCCGATAAAATAAAGGGAATCGTTCCTGGCGTCTATTTCGTCAGACTCTGTTGCTATTCAGTCCCCATGTCGAGTCACACCCACAAATAATAATTCTTTTGTACAGAAATAAACAGATAAATCAAGCTTGCGTCCTGTGCTGTGAATCTAAAAGGAGAAAGGGACACCCTTGTCTCACTTAGCTACTTTCTCTGTATCTATGCACACTCTCATTGCACAAATACGGTTTGGAAGTGTTTGAATCCATCACTTCTCCTACCTCACCCGCTATGAGTTACATGGCAGTGCTTGACTGGTCGACTAGCTTACATTGGGACGGTAACCAGTCTAGGAAAAGGAAAATGGATGGGATCCGTCAGACTGTCTTGCCTTAGACATACTGTAGTACATGTGGTGCTCCTACGGCACTTGTGTTATGGGATTCATAACGTTACATCCAGTGACATTCATAATCATTTGATACCGTTTCAGTTTTAGATTTTAGCGATTAAATTTTAACATCCTGTTGAAAGAAGGCAACATTCATGAACAGAAAAATTTAAAATAGGATAGCATTTTATCTTCTAATATTAAACATAAGCGAAATACGAACTTATTCTTTGTTGCTTACATTTATTTTACAATTTTCTTATCGTAATCTGGGCTGTTAGCGTTAAAACATTTCGGACGGGCATGCTTTTTCTGGTGTTTGTTGCAGTTAGCAACCTTCTGCATCGCTTTGTGTTCTTTACTGACATTACTTGGAACAGAAGCTTGAATTGAAAACACGACCACGTGGTAAGCAAATTCACTTACTCAGTGCATATATTGACAATCTGTTGATGATAACGTGAATTTAATGTCTTCAACTAAACCAGACGCTGATTTTTACTCTGCCTGCAGATGTAATTAGCTAGTGAAATATTTTTTGTTTGTCTTATTGGTCTTTGGTTCTTAATTAAGGGCTCTCATATGAGGCCCATTTCCAGGAAAGACACCGGAATAAGGCCGAAGGGTAAAACAGCCAAAACTAAGAAAAGGACAATTGTTCCAGAATATCAACGTATAATAGAATTTTTTTTTTTTTATGTAGGAATCTTTTTAATCAATACTTGTCATTACTATGTACTTTATTATTCGAGGTAGCATGCACATCTTTATTGTTATGTCATGTATCGAAAGATACATGATCGCCTAAGCGTGTATCACGCATGGCACATAACTGACTGACTGAAGCATAGCATCAACGTATATGAATTTACTACAAGGTCCGTTGGTACAGTTCGTATGACGTTTGCCTGATAACGTAACTGTCCAGGTTTCAATTCTCGGTAGTGGATGTGCATTGCTGATGAATCCCAAATATAAGTCGAAACGGTCGTCCAGTGCATTCTGCTGAGGTTTTTTTCTAGACTCGATGAATTACTTAATTATAATATATATATATATGTTGCAAGCTGATTTTTTTTTAATCATTCCGCCTCAAGCAAGGAATACAAGGAGTTACTGAGAGTCAAACAGAATGATAAGACGTTAGTGAGGAGAAAGGACAATAAACGTAACAGGTTTTAGGAAGACAGAAAATGGTGCTTAAGGTTTCGTGTAAATTTTTAAAGCTCGTTGATGGCAGGGAAGCAAGTAACCGGAATAAATTTCCACAGTCAAGAAATGTGAAAAAAGAAACTATTAGAATAGAACTTACGGTTATGTCTAGCGATTTACATGGTAAAAGGATGAGCCAAAGTTGCCAGTCTAGTTGCACGCTTAAATTCATGCGGTTGAAGTACCAAGGATGAACGCGCATTAGAACAATTGCCATGAAAATATTTCTAAAAATCACCGAGGGAAGCCACCTAACGGTGGATAAAAGCTGACTGATACCAGGTCAGGACCGATTACATTACAGAAAATTCTTTGGAATTTGGCAAGTATCTCGATACATATATTAGGAACATCAAATTTAATAGCAGGCGCCCTAGGAATTTAGTTAATATAATCATTCAACTTCATGTCAGTGAAAAACGTAAGAGCCAGAAGGTGCAATGAGTTGCTCTCCTGGAGGTTATCACCAGCCATGCTAATGGAAGGTAAAATTGTTCTCTATGATGATTAAAAGATAGGAGCTTCCTTCTGGAGGCGTTAAAATTTACAATCCATTTCTTGCCTCAGTTAACAATTGAGATCATTTTCGAGAGCAGCTGCCAGTTTACTTTGTCGGGCCAATCGGATTTACTTATTAAGACAAGTGTAAATAGTTGTACCATCAACATAAATACAGAGTTGGGAACTGATGACGCGAGAAGGTTGTTGACGAAGATAGCGTATGTTCAAGGATAGGGCCATGTGAGACCCCACTACCGCCACACATTAATGTTAAAGTATCTAGAAACATAGACGTTGAACATGAATTTCATTACACGATTTGTTAAAAAAGAATTGATCAAGTCAAATTTTTGGCCAAAGGCACCATAGCCCATTGAACTTGTGTAGAAAGCCAGCATATGCCAAACCCTCTCACACGCCTTCGAAATATCTACAGCCACAACCCGTGCCTCGTTTAATAGACAAATTCAATAATAATTGTCAACATATCGGCGGTTGACCTAGAGAAGCGAAAACTATTGTTTATCTGAAAGAACTTGCGAAGTGAGATGCTTAACCAGTTTGCAGTTTATTAGAGTCTCTTGAACTTTGCCAAAAAGAGGTAAAAGACTCGAGAATTTGAGAAATCAGAATGTTCACCAGAGTTCTTAAAGATAAGAAATACAAAAGAGAATTTCCAACAAGTTGGAAAGTAAAAAGCAGGAAAGCATTTGTTTTAGATTTTGGAGGGCACAAAAGCCAGTCCAGGAAGTACATCTGCTTGGACAGTTGCAAGGATACCGTCAAGTCAGCATAGTTTAGCAGAAACCGTGGACGGAGTTATGTGCATCTTACTCAATAGAGATTCTCTTCTAGGTGGAAAATCAAGCAAAGATACTCCTGATGAGCCGAGAGATAGTCTAATTTGACAGCGTGGTAAGGCATTCTTTTATATTAAATAATATTTATACGCTTTGTTGATTGTATATTTTACTAACTTACCTAACGTATGATACTCAAAATATCTGTTTTTCATTCCATGTGTGAATCGAGCGTGACATTATCTTTCAACTTTTACACTGCATTTCGCATTATCAGCCACTTCATATTTTATCGATATATAAAATAAATACCTATTGGAATCTAAAAATTTCGTTTTAATGAATGATGGCAGTATTTATCTGTGTAGTTAGAATAAAAGCTGATTCGTTCAGCTCATATGCAAATAAACGGGAGTCATTTCTATGAAACATCCTGAATTTCTAAATCTTAAATTAATGGCCATGTTGCAAGTTTAAATTTTTAAAATGGGTAAAGTTTATTTGACAGATAAAGGGAATTAAAAAAAAAAACAAAAAAAACTTCAGAGCTTGCAAAAGTTACAACAACGCTGGAAATTACAAAAATGATCGGCAGGGATCACCAAACTGTGAAGCTGAAAGTTTGATAAGGGCAAGTTGGGGACTTTATCTCGCTTATCTTTGTCTTCATTCAAGAGAAATTATAAAAACCTTCGTCAGCCAGCTTAGAAACCTTTACGCATTATGGCAGCAATGGAGGGTCGAAAAGTAAAAAATTTCTTCTTAAATTAAATAGCAAAACATGTGAGATTGAGTACAAGACTCCTTTTAAACAACATTCACGAGTAAAATCGAATAAAATAGGTATTCGCTCGATAGGACAGCTGCGTTTTCAACCGTTCTTTCCCCTGATAAATATCATTCTCTTCTCGAAGAGCCAGACGGTTGAAGCAAGGGCTGAGTGGTTTCAGATGGAGACCACCATCATATGTTGAGGCGTCAACACGGCGGAGGTGTTATGATATTTTGGAGTGGAGTTATAAGTGGTGAAACGGTGAGTCCATAGCGAGACCCAGTTTGTTCTCAGACAGCTCAGACATATAAAGGTTTTTGAAGGCATACATCCGACTAGGTTCCATAATACTCAGCGCGAAAAAACTGATTAATATCTGAATGAAATCAATCTCAAAGCACTTGTTTGATGAAATGGCGGTTTTATTCTCTCTACCATAACCTGATTGAAAACTTGTGGACCATTCTACATTGGCGAACAGCAATGGACATTGGTCTTGTAACCTGGATGCCGTGAAGTCTGTTTCATATGAAGAAATACAACTGCCCTAAAAATTAATGAATTTAAATGTAATTAAGTTTCAGAACATGTAGAAAATTTTCACATAAATGTTGTCTTTATGACTTTTTTTTTATCATTTTTTTATAAATGTTTTTTTTAATATTTTCGTCTTTGTAAACAGTGCGCTCTTTTTGTAACTCTAATTTTTAATTGCAATATAATGTTTATTAAAGTTTCAGCAATCTAGCTAAAAATGTGAAACTTGGAAAATCCGGTAAAATCCGGTAAAATCCGGTAAAATCCGGTAAAACTGTTGCTATTTCTTCAGAATGCCATGTCAATTGATAGAGACAATCTCTCTTTAGTCTGTTTTTGAATTCAGTTTTTTCATATAGACTTGGTTGTTGAATTAAGGCATAAAACCCATAGCTGGTGTAGAGATGGAGAAGAGATGGATTCATAGTATTTGGGTGAAAGTGAACGCAACAAACTCAGCTGAGATTTGAACACGAATCACCGATTACTTTTTCCGAGTCGCATCCCGTTACACAACCCACACATCTATAATTTAAACATATTACGTGAAATATCCTGTACATTAATTGTGCAAGTATTTCCTTGAGTGGCTTCATTAGTTTTTTAAAAATTATCCAAATATGAAAATGATAATGTGACACGTAAATTGCAATGTGAACCGACATAGAAAGAAATGAATAATCTTTAATAAATATTCAGTCAAAAATTTGAAAATGAGTTAGACATAGACACAAACTAAATAAGTAATTATAAGAATGCATCTGTTTATGAAGAGACTTCAACAGATCATACTCCAAAATGCGAATCGACAGCAATTGTATTCAGGATACGTAGCTTATATTAAACAAGACATGAATACGAAAAAAGTGTCGATACTTTCCTATACATCGTATTTAAATATACACTGTCATCAGTGTGAATTGAGACGTCCATATTAAGAAAAGAATATATAAACAAATAGGTTTTCTTAGGTCACAAAAAAAACGTCCATTGAAAACGCAGAATGAAAAATCCATGTATAAAAAATACGTTTATAAAGTGAATACTAATATGCGAGTTACAGAGCGTAAGTGTGAAGTAGGGAGCGCGAATGGGGTGTATGTCAGATGCCTCAGCAATAATAGCAGGTAGAAACGAAAGGAGCCGAGAACGAAGGTGGGTAACTAGGGGTAGTTTGTAACGCTGGGCGCCACTGCTTGTTGACAAGTCACGACCGAAGCTGGATAGAAACCAACCGTTTCTTTTAATAAAGTAGACAAATATCACCTCTTTCGACTCTACCCCCAACTCTTACTATTGTTGGCGACTTAATTTCATCACCACTTGCCATCCTTACAAAAACCGAGCTATTCTAGCCCCCTCCCTACTCATCTAACAAAATCTTTTTGTTGATTTTATGTCATCATTATCCTCCTTGGCTTTTAAAATCACCCGGAAATATCGGCCCTGTAGAAGTGTTTAAAACTGAAATAAAATACATAAAACAGATTAAATATAGAATCTTGATATACGCGTGAGTGAACGTAGGCGTGTATGTCATGTATTGACGAAATTGCTTATGAAGTGTTGATCAGCCATGCTAATTTCACAGACCATTTTTTGTGTATTTGATCCTCACTGGCTACTCTATCGTTATTTTGACCTTGTACCAGACTTATCTAAATTAGAGTGTTGTCTTTTAGAAAATCGTTATAATGACATGACATCCAAGTTATCTTAATTAAATAATTATTAAATAATAATGAATTTTCAAGTACAGTGTCGTCACAATCCATCGTTATGCCGTTTGGGGTTGGCCTCGCCTTAATAACGTTTAATTTGAAAGCACAATGCAGTGCAATGCAGATCAAGAAGCATGAAGCAAAATTCTGTATGAAAAAAAAAAACGAGGAAATAAACAAAATTAGCAATGTACTGTAGTTTTCAGTGTATAAGACGCACTTTTCTCATTCCTAAATCTAATGTCAAAATCTGTTTGGTATTAACTATATATATATATATATATATATATATATATATATATATATATATATATATATATATATATATATAATTGAATACAGAATAGGTTGCACTAAAGGAGTTTCACCCAATACTGCACAGCAATTTGCTACAGAACTAAAACATTAAACTAAAATCTCGTGCCATGTTCTTAAATAGCCTCGTCAGATCGAGACTTCATATAGATGTTATGCATTGCGTCAAATCCGTTCAGAAATATATAAACAATTTGCTGTATAGAACCGCTTTCTCAGATCAATAGTTTAAAATGGCTTTGAGCGAGTGAAACCCTTGGGGTTTTAATGAAGACCATCCTTTTTCTAACCTTGTGGACTGACGCTACAGAATCCCAAACAACAAACTGTACTGGAAACGACATCACTTAAGAACTTACAACAGCAACAACAACTCAAATGGATATCCCCATATCAATCTAAGTGAAAATAATGCTATAACCAAGATGTTGACATTCCACACTATTTCAAATAAGAGGTTTAGTAGGAACCCTCCTCCATCAATACTAGAAAAAGCAATAACAGTTACTGGACTTGAGAAACCTATTTTCCTGAATACTTGTTTTAAGAAAAAGATTTTATAAATTTCAACTGGCTGCTTGGTCAATAAATGCAAAATCTTTCCTTATAAGGCTAACGGTACCCCCCCACATATATATATACGTGTGTGGGGGGAGGGAATCCTTGTATAAACATATTCAAATAAACATGCATAGTTTAGTTCCTTTGAATGTGTTAGTAGTAAATTGAGCTGTTTTGTGCTTATATACATTCTTTTAAGTATCAGATTGAATTTTGGTTCAATAAAAGTCTTTTATATACGACTGTGTTTATTTTTCAAAAACATTATCTTCAAAATAAGGATGTGTCTTATACAGCACTGTCTTATATTTAAAAAAAAATACAGTATATATTTAAATAATTAATTTTAACGGCTGGATCGTGGATCTGGCAGTCAGTAAAAATGGCTTTTTTTATCTCGTAACTTGATTTGTTTCATTTCTCAATTTTCTATTTATTTGAAATGAGTCAATATATAATATAAAACCATGTATGATATCGGTAGATAGGGACAATGTTTGCGGTGAAGCATTATGTTTCATGTGTGAAGTTGGTTTAACCATTTCATATTACTGAGTAACTTTAAAGTAGGTTAGCATCGAGGAAAATAATTTTTACTGTTGATAATTCAACAACAATGAAAAGTGTGGGAAGTTCTTACAAGTGCTTCCTTAGTTATTGACCAACTGTTGGTAACGATTTTAAATTATATTCTAAATTTAAATGTCCTTGTCAATATACTTTTCATCAAAACATAAAAGAATTTTACTAAATTCTGAGTGGATGTCTCATTGAAGTCAACTCACGAATTCACAATGAATATACAAACGGGGCAGCTATACAATTTTCCAGAGAAGATTAAAATAAATAAATAAAATGATCCAATAGCCGGGTACAAAGAGCTGAGGACATATCTACGACAAACGAACACTAGCTAACGTATATATATATATTTAAATATATAATTATATTTATGCTCTACTTTTGTATCGAGCACTATTTTTAAAAAATAATAACAAAAATACTAAAGAACTTTGGATTACTTA
Source organism: Acanthosepion lycidas (assembly GCA_963932145.1). Taxonomy (NCBI): domain Eukaryota; kingdom Metazoa; phylum Mollusca; class Cephalopoda; order Sepiida; family Sepiidae; genus Acanthosepion; species Acanthosepion lycidas. The sequence continues at coordinate 45,246,479 of OZ010587.1, read as the reverse complement.
CCTAACCCGTTCTTTCCTATTTTCTATATATTTTCACACACACACACACACACATATATATATATACAGTGAGGATTGCACATATCTGTAGTCTTAGATTTATATTGGCTCATATGTTTACACATGTATTTATGAGCGTGGTTATTTATTACGTTCTTATCTAACTTTTATCTTTTCAATAACATAGACAAGAGGTTAACATTATATACGCACTCAAACTTACATGTAAATACGTGCGTGTCTAAACTTTGATTCAGACATAAGTACACGAATAATAGCATTATGTACATATTCACAAAGTTCATTGTAAATCATTACGTAAGTTTTAGTAGAGCAATTTCGACAATGATTTCAAGTAACATGCGCATACTTGTACCTAAGAACACACACACGCACACACACATATATATATGTACGTGCAAAGAGATAAACCTAATGTATAAATTTGAGTAAAAGACACTTGTAAAGCTCCTATGTACGTTAGTGAAGTGATAATAAAAATAGCGTATGCTTTATAAAAGAGTCCATAAAACTCAACGGTGTTTCTAGTGTGTGATTTATCATGTGACAACTGACAAGAGTTAAACGTTATGTAGATGCATGGGCCTTAACCGATTCAAATTTTAAGCCCTTTTTCATGCTTGAGAAAAAGTTTAACTTATTTGATTTGTAGCGGGAATTTAAGAACTTGCCTTCACAATTTCGAATTTTCACAGGAATCTTCAATTATATAAGTTTAAAAGAATAAACATATTAATTCACTTTGTATGTCATTTACTGATTCATAAAATAAAATTAGTAATTTCTAAAATTTTAAAATAAATTCGTCTTGCTGACACACAGTTGATATCAGTATGACTATTTCTTGAATGATATGAAAATATATTTGTGCGAAAAATGATATGCTCCGAATTCATTTTTGTGCAGGCTACGTTCGAGAAAGTATTTGACTCATTAATTATTTAATATTTATTTGAACTGTCAGAAATACTTGCACCTTGATGCAATAACTTTGATAAAGTAAACAAGAAACATGAAATTTTCTACGATTGAAACCCCAGAAAAGTCTTTCTCTTTCCTGATTAACATCGGGACAGAAATAAAAGCGGCATTTATTCTGTCGTTTAGGACATTTGTTTTGTTTATGACTGGTACTTTGTTACAGATTTGTAAATTTTCGAATAAAATTCAGCCATAAAATAGCCATACTTACATTTGTATATTTAAGCCAAAGTAGCGAAATAGCAAGTAAGATATAAATTTCTGTTCCAAAGTAGAAATTACTCGAAGTTACTAACGTGATTGAAAATTCGGCTTCAAAACAGTTCGATGCCTTTTTCTCCTCTCGTCAATCAGGTACCAGTAAGTACCCGCATTATCAGTAAAGTAGGGGGTATCCCATAACTAAGCTTACCAGAATGTAGTCATTAGCATAGGTACCTCCATGAGATCGCTAAAAAAAAAAAAAAGAGCATAGCATGATGAAAAAGACGCCAAACTTGACGAAAACAAAATTTTATCGTCTAAATGCTTATGTTATTATTAAGAGGAAAAAACAAAGTTTTTTTTAACTATTTTAAAAAAATTTTCTTTCTTTTTAGAACATTCTAAATTTTGATTAAAAAAACCTTGTCTCTTTTTGTATCACCGGAACTAGTAAAATATACAATTTTTAGCATTTTTTTTTGTATGACACACATTAATTTGGAAAATCTTGCAAAAATAAAAATAATTTTTGTATGTTAATGAAACTTTTAGAAACTATTCACAGATGATCGAAATTATTGTAAATATGTTGTTTTTTTTTTTATTAAAGTCATGGCAGAAATATTTTTTTTTATATTTATTACCCCCATAACTAATTTTATGAAAACGCTAGAAATTCGATCGCGTCAGGTTCAGTGATTACAATAGTTAAAAGCACAAGGATTTGAGGAATGCAAATCATGTTTTTTTTTGTTTTTACTTGAATCCTCCCTACCTCAAAATCAGCTCTGAATTGTAACATACAAAACTCAATAAAACAAAGATATTATTTAATTTCAAATGCTTTTATTTGCTTTTAGTTTTTTTATGAATATGGACAATATTTTCTGAAAGCAAAATTTTTTTAATACAATTATTTGCTATTTCTTTAATTATAACAGATTTTTACATTTAGGTTGTTAAAATGTAAAATTAGTTAAAAGCCGCATCGGGTTTCCTAAGTGTCCTTATAAGATAGATCTTTTTTTTAGCGCGTTGTAAATTGTATCATTTTGACTAATCAGAAGATCCGCAGTAATTAAGAAATGTAATTTTGTGTTTATAATCAGTCTGTAATTATAAAGTACGAAAGACCAACCAGAATACAATTAAGTTGCGTCATTTGAGTTAAGCATTGTTCTCCGATGTTAAGGCTTTTACTTTTGCGAAACACGTGTGGAGAAGTTTATTTGATTTTTCAATTTCAACTGAGAAGGGTACCTACAAGTATCAGTATCATCTTATGAAATTTATATGATCTTATTTTTATATTGATCTCAGTTATGACATTTTTCCATAAATGAAATATCAAAATGAATGGAAATACAAATAACACAGTAAAATGTAATAAATGTACATAAAATTATAGTATTTTATGTACACTTCTGATAAAATTTCATAAGAATGGTACCTATAAATTAATTAGATACCTTTCTTAGGAAATATGAAATTTAATCTCACTCTTAACAGTCTTATTTTAATTTCTTTATAATATATTTTCCATAAAGCATTATAAAAGCTAAGTACAAAAAAAAAAAAAAAAAAAAAATTAGAGCGCTGAAAGTTTTCCTTAAAAATAACGAGGTAAAGAATTTGTTCACTTAAATCTAAATAACTTCACTTTTCGTCTTCCGTAGAAGAATTATGATCACGTAATCCGTCAATACGTCATTCAACACCTGTCAAATGACGCGAAAGGTTATGACCTGCTTTGTTTTATTTTCAAATTATATCTTTTCGGCGCAGAAGCTAAGTCAACCTTGGTTCAAAATATTTTAAATAAACATTATAATTTCTGATTTTCTTAAAATAAGTTTTGAAAAAATGATAATTGATTTTTAAAAGAATTTCAAAAATGAGATTTTCATCTTTTTTATAAAATGGAAAAAAAAATGGATGCCATGATCGATTATCTGTTATCTCAAAAAAAAAAAAAAAAAAAAAGACAAGATTTTTAACGAAAATTTCAGACGTGCTCAGAAAAATACTTTGATCTTTCCTCTTAATAATAACATGAACAATTAAACAATAAAATTTTGTTTTCGTCAAGTTTGGCGTTTTTTTCATCATGCTATGCTCTTTTTTTAACGATCTCATGGAGGTACCTACATTAGCAAGAAAGACAGTCTAAGATGAGAGTTACACATTGGAGACGTCAAAATAAAGTCATTACAAAATTTAACTGTCTTGGAAGTGTTATAACAGACGATGAAAAATGTGACACAGAAACTCAAAGAGGCGTTGGAATACAGAAAGGTCTTCCAAAAACTAAATAGAATATTAAGAAACAGGAAAATTTTGTTGGAAACGAAAAAAAGAGTGTTCATTTATGTAATATCAATCCCTCCTACATAGTGAATGTTGGACAATTTCCTCACAGATTAGGAGAAAATTTCAGGCAACAAAGTTGTGGTTCTGAGAATACCATGAACGGAGCATGTAACGAAAGTTTAAGTAAAATGGGAACGAAAAGGACACTTGTGATTATGATCAGAAAAAGACTGTTGACTTTTCTGGAACACGTAATGAGGAAAGAAGAGATGAGGAATTTGACACTCACGGGGGACATACTAAATGCACGATGGACAGAGGGAAGCAGTGAGTTTGTTTAAATGGATGACAAAACGGAATGAAAAGGATAGAAAGGGGGTAAAAATTGCATAGAGCTCCAAAGAATAGGAACTTGTGGAGAGCCATGGCCTCTCACGCCCTGAAGGGAGAGCACATAAAAAAATAATATAATATAATAAACTGCACAGTATGTTTTGGAAACTTTCTGCATAGCAGAGACCGACAGGATGAAGACAATGTATTACGAAAATTGTGTATGTCCTTAGATTCCCTTCGCTGAAATCTTCATTCATTTCTGTGAATTTCATCATAACTTTGACATTTATATGCAAGCAGCTTAACTCTAGAACTTAATGCAACAGACGCACAACTGTCGAGAAAAAAGAAACGGATATTGTAGGAATTCCTTAATATTCCAAAATAAGCATTTGACGTTATTTTGTATATTTTCAAAATTTAAATGAATGTCTTGATTTTAACACAACGATAGAATATGTATTTATATAAATAGCAATTTATTATAATTTCCGGGTCCTGTTATCAGAACATGAGATATTCATCAGCTGAAACTAAAGTGTTTACAATAGGAGAGATTTGCAAAGTTGCAATGTGAAACGAAATAGTTGATAATAATAATAATAATAATAATAATAATAATAATAATAATAATAATAGTGATTTCATGGCTATGTAGGAAGTATAACTTGACGTCGACAAGAAATGAAGAAGAAGGTGATCGAAGACGAACAATTTAAGATCATGTGGCATTTCAACATCCAAACCGACTGCATTATTGAAGCCTCCAAACCAGATATACCACCCCACACACACGCACACACTAAGAAGAAAAATGCTTCTCCATTGACGTGGCTGTTCCTGGTGACCATAATATCAAGGTCAAAGAAATTGACAAGCTTAAGAAATACACCGACCCTCGTTAGAAAGTGGGACGTCGATTAGTTATCAATGGGAGATTGTGATTTATATCAGTCAGTCAGTTAAGTACTATACGTGATACATGCTTGAGTGATCACGTCTTTCTTGATTCATGACTGACGAGGCAGAAGATTTTCTCGTAGAAGGCTGCCGTTTCTTTTTGTGTTTGACTAGTCTCCAACCAAGGCTATAGAACCCAGTTTGTCCTGCTATTCAAACCATATCTGGGGTAGAAGAGACAGATTCATAAAGGTATTTGTGAGCTTATCTTAAAAGTCATACACTGAGAAAATCGGAATAAATCTAGTATCTCATCGCTTCAGGAGTCTGCATTGCTTAGTATTGCAAATATCTTGCGAAAGTTGTTTTATGTCTGAGTTTCTACGACTTGAGGGAGAACACTCATAATCATAATGCAGAATCTCCGGTTGAAAACGAAAAACCGTGCGGAAAAAGAAAGCCTATTACTAATAATAGTATTACCAATCAGAATTATTGCAATCTTGGGGATAACTAAATTACTACCGCTACTTCTTATACTACTAATACTACTATTTGTTCTGCTGTTGCTACAGCTAATAATAATAATGAGAAACAAATAATTGTTTTTCATTAATTTTATTTCCCGTTACCCTTTTTTTTTATTTCACTAAAAAATTTCTTGTTATATTTTCCTCTTTGCATAATCACAATTTAAAAAATTCTCAGTTCCTTCCTTTGATTAAAATATTTCTTAAAGAGACAATTTGGTTTAAATTCAATTCAAATCCGTAATTTTCTACGCACAACATTGTTGAGGATATTTTCTCCTTACAACGTTTCATCTCTGTGTCTATGAGCGTCTGTAGGACTTCGTTTTTATTAGCCTAATAATTTTCCCGCCGTTCTACCTCGTCTATGTTTCATAAACAACGCGAAACTGTTATTTGGGTTGTGTATGGTTTGTTGCACAAGTAGAATTGTTTTCCCGGTTCAAATTCCCGGTTCTGATTTTTATCTGCACTTTAATATTCTATTACATGCCTAGACTATGCGTTTTCGTCCCGTTTGCTTGTAAAATCTACGTTTCTGAAATGATAATAAAACTTAACAGATTCTTGTCAAACCGAACGTTCTCTCGCTAATCGCATTCTCGGATCAGACAAGATTCAAACATTTTATCATGGAGTCTGATCACATTACACTCCCTATTTACAAATATTTCGATAAAAGTGAAATTTATTCGTGTACTGACTGTTAGTAGCGCCCAACCCTAGTCGTCAATGTCATATTGCATATTTAGAATATTTTCAGTGAATTAAACACTAATATACTCCCGTTTCAACTGTTATATTTAAATTAATCTATTTAAACATATTTTTTTTTACAGAAAACAACTTATCAACATTTACATTGTTGACACTGAGTTGTTTCAAATGAAAAACTTACATAATGGCAAAAATCAAACAAAATTTCGTATTTTAAGCTTTGTATTTGATTTTATAAAAGCAACTTATGAATTTGAATATCGAATTCGATGTTGGTTAAAGTGTTTGCATGATTTTATCTCCGATGATGAGACATCTCTTTTAGCAAAAAGAAAAAAATGATTTCCATTTATTTATTAATATGGTTATAAAATGAAACGTAATTAAAGTTGTTATTTGAAAAACTTAGTTTTAGTGTTTAAAGGCACAAACATGGAGCACCAAATGAGGGTCGTACTTAGTAGTAATAATATGCGAAACCAACTTAATAACCATTAAACTACAACGAAGTGCCCAATGGGAGTTAACATTCAAGGCCATATGCAAACAGGTTGGTTTGGGGGCAATTCTAAGCGTATTCAAATCCTGAATTGTTACAACTTCTATTTAATATTGGCCTAAAATTTGATGAATAAAACTTTATTAGAAAACAACAAACTTGGAATAAATAGAATTTGAGTTACTCAAGACAGATGCCTAGGAAAACTGCACCCTGCGCATAGGAAGCGAATAAGGAAGATCTTATAAATGTAGGTGTGTTGCAAAACAAAAATAATTGCTAAGTGAATTACACTGTAGTACTGAATACATATACGCTAAAGAATTTAAGTGTTTCATCAGATTAAAGATGAACCCCGCGTTACGAAAAGATGCTTGAATTTTTATGGCTTTACGTCTTCTTCGGCTAACTTTAAATTTGTTAAGATCTACAAGTAAAACGAATCAGCCAGAGAAAGACACAATTGGCAAAAATGTCCACGGGACATAACACAAGATAATAATGGAAAAAAAAAACAAACGAGTGAACCAGGGTTACCGGTAATTTGCTTTCGTGAGATTAGACAGAAAAATGAGAGCAAAATGTTACAAAGTAGAACAGGGTTTAAAATAATCATCCCTAAAATAACAACATGAATATCTTCAGCACACGGCATATTATACCAGAGCAACTAAAAGAAAGTCACTTCTTAAGATAAAATTTAGCTGAGATCAAATAATTAAAATGATGAATTGATCCTTGAAGTTTTGACACATAAGTCATTATTTCATTTAGGGGTTGTCTAACAGCAAATGTGTATCGGTCTAGATATTGTAAATGTTTACTTGACTGTACTTTCCTTGGCTGATTGAGCTTCATATAACACGATAAAAGACACGACAATGGCAATCCATAAACGTGTTAAATAACTTAGCGTCAAGTAAGTCTTCTGGGATATTTTAAATTTTGAAATAAAGAAAATATCGGTAAAATTCTTAATTGAGGTTGGTTTGATATCCACAACGGAAGATAAAAGATTTGATAAATTTGATACAAGAACGAGTAAAACCTAATAAGAATTCCAGCAAATCTTAATTGGCTCAACAAACAATCTTGAATTGTTTATATTTCTGAATGCTAATCCATTTCAAACACAGACATCTGTTTCTTACTCACTGGCCACTAATTAAGTAAACGAAAACAAATGATCTTTTATAATAATTTCTAATCAACCAATGACGTAGTAGTATAAGTATTTAAATATGACCATGGGTGAATATCATTTCATACATTAGGAAAGAAAAATAATGACTTTGAACACGATATGGCCATTCGGGTGGGTGTGAGAATTTAAAAAATTAATAATACTAGGAATTTCACACAAAACCATCTCTAGGGTTTACACAAATGGACAGAAAAGGAAAGCATTCCAGTGATCGGCAAGTCTGTTGGCGGAAATCTCTTTTTTATGAGAGAGAGATCAGGGGAGAATGGCCAGGCTTGTTCAAGCTGATATAAAGGCAACATAAGCTCAAATAAAGTGTCTTTAAAAGCACAACACAATGAACCATGAAACAGATGAGCTATAGCAGCAGAAATCTATTTAGGATGCCACACTTGTCAGATAAGAACAGAAATTTGAGGCTATAGCAAGCCAGGAATCACAAAAATTGTGCAATAGAAGATTGGAAAAACATTGCCTGGTCTGATGGGTTTTGATTTTTGCTGCCACAATCGGGTGATAGAGTGATTGTTTCGTTGAAACTCTTGATTAGCTGCAATGATTAAATGACGTTTTTTTATATTTTGACATATTTTCCAATACAAGTATAAAAATCTAGCTAATCATGTTGACTACTCGAAAATACCAAAAACGTAAATGAAATGAATTTTAATTACAAGAGCAATAAATATTTGGAAAATAGGTTAATCAGTGTAACATCTTTTACAGCAATTGAACATATGTCATGACTTCTTAATATTTTTCTCTTTGTTTTTAATGTTTCTGTTTGGTCAAATAACATAAACACATATAAAGTGAAAGGAAGTTACGTGTTTGCAATTCAAAAGTAAAAAAAAAAAAATCAATTTAAGGCATATCCCACTTTAGCTACTAAGTAGAAAAAGACAACCAGAATGTTTTTTGTCATTTTTAATGGTAATTGCTATAAAGGAAACTGATGCATAGGATCAGAAAGACCTTAACGAAATTTCTTGATATCAAATATTTTCTGTTGTTCTTGTTAAAACGTGAACACTTATATTTTTAATGTCAGGCAATGCCCAGACGATTCTAAGAATCCCTATATATTTTGACATTCCCGCTTTGACCATTTGGTAGACATTGCTCAACTCAAATCTCAATGACCTCACATTAATACTATGTCTGTCTGTCTGCCTGTACATGTTAAGAATTCTGAGTTAGATGCTCCGATTAATATATAAAAGGTAATTTTCATGTATTTTGGATCGTTAAAAGAAAAGAAACGCTCTAAAGAATTCTTATTTAATAGTTATTTTATACAATATTAATGAAGATATGAGTGTTTGATAAGGCGGTTTTGTATTCATTTACCGGATACAAAATGCAAAAAACGTACTAGAAATTTTAATTAATTATCGGATCAGTTATTAGTTTTATTTATTAAAATATATTTTGTAATAGAATTTAGAGAAATATTTTTTAATAATCTGAGCTGCATGATCGTTAAGAATTTTAGAATAATTTATTCTTTATTTTTGCACTTTACAAAGATGCCAAAAAAAATCAGAGATCAATACATTGGGTGATTTCGATTTCACCAGCATATAGCAACAGAATCAGCCGGATAATGTTTTGTGTGATACAACAGGTAAAGAAATAGTGTAACTGTGACCGTTGTGAAATGCGGAGTTTTTAACACCACAGAATGGTTGTTGGCATAGAAATATAAAGCACTTTATCCTTGAGGTGAAAAATTCTTCTTGGGCAACAGTATTAAAGAGTATAGTATTAATATGCGAATATAGAAAATACATCAATAGTAGTTGAAAACTGCAAACATCCACATGTGATTCCAAGGTGCGATCGATAACAACTGACAATGATGTTACCTAACCCTAAACAAATATCCAGTTTTCCACTAGGGCATTTTACTGGCTGATGATGACTCTCTAATGACGTTGGTTGTTCATAAGGAAAACTACTGAAAATGAAATTTGCAGACCACTTGAATCGTTTTATACTCGTCATGATTCCCGGAGGCGAGCACAATAACGAAATTGCTTCCAGGAAGACTTGACTGACTTCAAAGTAATCCGTTAACCTTCGCATTAGCTAGAGTTAAACCATGCATGAGCATATATAGGATATGTTGTAGAACTCACTAAATTCACTACCACTTTACTCAATAAACACAACTCAATTAGGGACAGTTTTGAACGTGTCTGGAAAGATATACCCACGCAACGATGCCAACAAATCGTAGACTCTAAGTCACGTCGCGTAGCCGCCGTTGTTCAAACGAAATGAGAAGCTGTACATTTTAAGTAGACGTCACTAATTTTGGGGTACTTCAGTTGATAAAAATGCAGGAAAAGAATTTGCGTTATTAATTTTGAAAGAGAATTTCGAAGTATATTCGAGTAAAATCAGTAACTTTGAAAATTAATTTGGTTTATTCTTTTATTTTTATGTTGTCTACACAAAAATGTTATTAAATAATAATTACGGTCAACGATTCAACATATGTGCATGCATGTGTGTGTAGTAACCAAATAGAACGAATTTTTATAAGTAAAAAATATAAATTTAGTAGTAGTGTATTAGTTTGTCATGTCTGTAGGCGTGGTTTCTGACCATGAAACACGGGTTCGAATCTCACCATAGTCGATTTGTAAGGAATGTGACTTCTTGGTGTCATCGGTCTGGAGGAGGCGATCCCAGTGTGCGGCACCCTTGGAAAGAGCCTGAAAAACTGTTGGTTACACTAGATAAAGCGCACTCCCCTAGTAACTGCAACTAAGGTCCGCTCAGTATCACTATAGGTGGGCTGTGTAGGTGTTGAAAAAACATAGATATGTCTGAGAAGGCGTCTGCAACAGGGATTAGCTAGCCGGTCTAGTAGACTGGCATCCTCAGATACAAGTGGCTGCATCATTTTATGGAATCGAAATTAATGTTCTTTTGTTCCTTAAAGTTACAACATTGGTTCAATATTATTTACATCTGAGAAAAGCCTAATTTTTAGAATCAGTGATTACGTATATGACTTTAGAGCTGATATACAAAATATATTTATTCCCGAACGCATCGTAAAATAGCCAACAAAAACTCAAAGACCGAAATGCATAAGGAAGGTAAACGTAAAAAAAAGATAATATGGTTTCTCAAAACGAGGCCCAAACTTTCGTTTTTTTCCAAGCATATGTCGTGAAAATCTCCTTCCTTTGATATTAATTTTCTCAATGAAGTTAAAGCAAATGGTTATACCCAACCAGATTGTTTCCAGTTATCAGTAAAGCTTATTGCAATGAAAATCAAAACATATAGGACGTTTCCACCATATAGGACATTAGCAGTGCTTTAGAAAATGCTGATGTTTTTGCATAAATAAGAGACGTTAAATTTTGTATTGTGATTCCAAACTTTACAAATTTATATTTTCTTGATAATCAATCATTAATTTTCTTAATGACGGTTCATGTCTGTACTATTCCTGAGAATGTCCACAAATTGTTTTTCAAAAGGAGATTTTAGATTGAAAGAAGATTGTTAACATTGAAACAAGGCGTTGATCGACTATTAACAATTGATACATTCACATAATACAAAATATAGCAAAATTTTATCCAATTCTATTAATACAAATGAAAAAGACTTTCTATTTAATCGTTACGGATAATAAATAAGCGTATTTTTAATTAAATTTACTTTTTGTGAGAACATGAATACACCACTGAGCGAAACAAGGGAATTTTCATTTTTTCAATTAATTTTTGTTCTATTTATTTCGTATTTCGTAAAATCATTTCTTTTCTGGGTAGAAAGTGTGTAAAAACTGTCCAAATGTTGTTACATACTTTGTGTCCAGAAAAGAAAACACTTGTATATATATATATATATATATATATATATATATATATATATATATATATATATATATATATATGTGTGTGTGTGTGTGTGTGTGTGTGTGTGTGTGTGTGTGTGTGTGTGTATAATGACCGGTTACTCGTTTTCGAGCACACCGATCTATTAGTCGAGCTAGCCAATCACTTTTTCAGACGCCTAATCAGACATTTTGTGTTTGTTCAACATCCGTAGAGTCTTGCTATGGTTTATACTGCATTTATGCTAAGCAGATCTTAGTTACAGCTTTTGGGGGAGAGCACATAATTTAGGGCGATCAAGAGCTTTTGAACAAGGCTAGTACATTCAAACTCTCGGTCATGATGACTTGTGACTTCGTCCTAGCACAGCTATAGACGGTTTCCGATCAGTGGCATCTACTCAGTTTCACTCACAAAGCTTGAGCCGACCTGTGGTATTGTTTTCATGAACGGGTGTCACACACTTCCCTGACAAATCGACAACGGTGAGATTCCAGCCCGGGTCTCATTGTCGGAAAGTGAATGTCTCGAACTAATTTCCATAAAACTTATGCAAGCCCTTTATTAAATCGAAAAGAGAATATGTTCATAAGCAAACAGGTAATTGTAAGTCATAACCCAAATCGTTGTGTCCGAAACTATGTAATGAACATTTTGTGTCACAAATTGATCATAAATATCTACGAAACATTTATATAGTCGATTTCGGTGAATTTAACAAAATCATTCG
>OZ010587.1:44999181-45229181 GCA_963932145.1 Acanthosepion lycidas | reverse complement strand
ACAAATAAAATGGTAGTAACATCAGTAACACTAATAAAAAGCGGAATGTCTAGGGAAAGTTCAAGGGTAATTAAAGTGTATTAAACTATTAAAAAAATATTTCATTATTTGCTATGAAGAAAAGTGTTCAATAATTAATTAACTATAAAAACTTCACAATTTGAAGCCTTGTTGAAAACATTACTTGCAACCATATTGACAAAGAAAGATGGGTGTGAGTTGTCGAGATTGACAGACGAGATGTAACTTTTTGGTGACATCGATAGTTTATGACTAGAGAGACCTAACGTAAAGTATCACTGTTTATGACACACGTAGTTTTTCTTTACAATATTGTTACTGCTCTGTCAGAGAGAGAGAGAGAGAGAGAGAGAGAGAGAGAGAATAACTATGGTGACGTGCGTATTATTGTTTATTCGCGCGTGTGTGTGTGCGTCTCTGTGTGTGTGCGCGTGTTTAAGTGAAATGTTTTCCAGTTTTGTGCATTTGGACCGGTGCTATTATTATTAACTATTTGTTTATTTAAATATATGAGTTTTGTACAGGTTGTTCATCACCAATCCAGTAAACAGAAATACGGTTTAATTAGGAATCCGGTATTTATTCTACCTCTTCACTTTGGAAGCCGAAGAGATAGAATTTCTAGTCTCAGTCAACAGAATTATCTATCACTTTTATCTTAACTTTGTTTCATTAAAATTTCACTTGATTTTCACTTCATTTTTTTGTTTCCTTTATTAACCAATATGTATATTGATTTACATGCTATTTTAAAGATAAAATGAAGTGTTTAGCTGGTAAGTTGAGTGTATTCTAACATAAGCATTAGTAATCTGGCGAAATCATTTATCCGGCACAGCATAGGGTCCCATTGATACCGGATTAGAGACAATCAACCGGTATTCCCTAAATTCTGCCATAAATTCTTTTACGATTTTTTTTTCTTTTTTTAGCGGTGCCGCTTTTGTTATAAGCGTGAGATTTCTTTTGTGGCTATTCAACGTTAAGTTTTTACTATTGCAAAAGTAAAGTAGGCGATATGAAATAACTTTCACTGTCATGATGTTGTCTTCAGCGAATGCACTCCAACCGCTTAACTTTTTTTATTGTAAGATCCGTGACTCTGAGATGTTACGCATCTGCGCGTACTCATTTTGTATCAGCTGATATGTTTTGTGAATAAAATTTCAATAAATTCTTTACACATCTACTTCATCATATACAAATTGAATTTCAGATCGTTTTTATTAAATGACTGATTTCTTTTTTTGTTTTTTGGGGATAAGCATGGGATCTAAAGCAAAGAACAGTACATACATAGTACACGATATCAGATTTTATTATATGTCAATGATTTTACAATAAATTTAGTATTAACTTTTATAGTGATAACATTTTCAAGATACTTTTTAATGCCACGTCCCTTTCGAATATTATGTAATCCTGCCTCTTCAGATTCCTTTTCTTTATTATTTGCGAATTGCTATGACATCTTGGTAGAGATAGTGCACTGAATACACGTTGCCTTTTGAATTCACTAGACTGTCGACTACCCAAGGCTAGAAATTTCCGTCTACCCAGTTATGTGTTAATAGGGAAATATATGAATTCATCTTTTCCAAAAGGGGTTATTGTAAAACTGAAACTTGAACTCGGTTCGCTGGTTTCACTTTTCATTTCTGTAATTTCATTCACTATGACCATTACTACTACTACTACTACTACTACTGCAGAGAAGAAGAGAATCTGAAGAACTTTAAAATCCAGAGAGACCGTTAGGCTATCCTCATTTCATTTCAGGGCATAGATATATTTTTAAATGATGAATATACCATCTGAATTTAAACTTGTAATATGTTTTATCATGAATATTTTCAATAATTTTGTGCTGTGATATTTTATTATGCAACTCGAGTGAGTTCATCATATTGTAAATAAGTATATAATAGAATAGTTATTGAGAGATATCATTTAATTTCAGACATTGCTATCTGATTAGGTCGTAAGAAAGATGCAACTTCCAAAGAGAAACAAGATATTATAATGTTACTGTTTGATGGGAAGCAACGCTTAAAGGTGCGAAAAGGTTAATCAGAGATCACAGAAGAAAACAAAGACAGAAATGAAGAATATTGGCAAGATAAGAACAAGGAAAAAAGTTCTCTTTAAGAATATCACAAAAAGAAATTTCAAAAAATTATTAAAACGTTAATAATCAAGAAAAGTGAACTGATCAATGAGAAAACATTTAAAGAATAATTTGGTATCGTAAGTGTAAGCAGAGAAAAAAATAGAAACTATTAAGAAGCTTACATCAAGACAAGTAAACCCGACCTTTACGTAAAAACCAGAAAGAAAAACGTGTAAGGCAAACTAATTTCTCAATCAATAAGTTTTAATGATGAATGAAAAGAAATATTAATGTGACCTGATGTCTTACGAAGAGATTTTGTTCTTCATGGATATAGTCAAACAACATAACTTGGAAAACAAAAAATTAGGATGTGTTGTAATGTTTTCGGCTAGTAAAGAATTATTGTAAGCTCTTGAGACGTTAAGACGTTATTGAGAAGTACGGATCCCAATCAAGAAGCTTTAAGCTAAAAAGTATATTCATGCAAAACAATGAGTTGCTTAGAGTCGTAGGCGCACTAAATGTACTGTAGATATAACAAAAGAAATGTGTCTAGTGCAAGAGCGCCTAACAGAGTCCATTAATTTTCAAGCTGATTTTGAATTTAGTTTTTTTTTTACTAGACTGTTTTCCATCTCAAAGCAAGAGAGTCTAGTCAGCTTAGCTATTTAACTTATAACTAGAAATGTGGGATGGGGAGTGAATTAATACACTTTTCACTGGTATTTGTGCGAAAGTAAATGCAACGAACTCAGAAATAATTCGATTTCTTTTTTCGATTCGCTAACTGTTATACTAATCGCATATCCTCTTGTTATTGGTAAAGGCTTTCACTGGGATTCATCACAGGTTTCCTTTGTTGCTATCAGACCCCCATTAAGAGAGAATTTTATCCCTTCACTATATTTTTTTTTTTACGAGTAAGTGTTTTCGACTTTTATGCAGCTTCGTCCTCATCTTTGACCGTTGAAATGGTTCAGTTGATATTCATTGTCCGTTTTGGACAATTTAAAAACCACTTATCGTCCATTGCGTTGGTTTTCTGGATTCTTTCAATACATTTTCTTATCTTTTTCTTTTCTCGTATTTTGTTTTTCTTTTATATCTTAGAATCGCTTGAAGTGTTGAGGTAAAATTCACTTTGTACATTTCTCTGCCGCTTCGTTGGAGAGAACACTCATCTTAACTATGCATCAATTAAATATTCTCGTGCTTCATATGACAAGACAGGCTTTAGCAACAATGTGTTAGAAAATATTCGCCCTATCTGTTTCCACCTTTCATCACCATATCATTTGGTTTACAAATCAAATGATATATGCGCTATGCTCATCCCTAGGTACCTCTCTTGTATTAATCTATCTGTTGTAAAAAAACAAAATTTGTAATTGGTTTCGTATATAAGATAGCACACTGATTTGAAGTCAATCGGTAAAACATTTATGTTTTTAGCCATCTTGTAAGATATTTGCCCTACCAGTTCTGCTTCTGCTTAATCGTATAAGAATAAGTAATCATTTTAGTACATTTATCAGTGCTACATATTTTTACACACTGTATTTAGCACGAGCTTTAGTGCTTCAGGCGTTAGGTAGTTGTAATTTCGAAAATGTTACATTACTTTGGGTTCGCTGCCACACGTAAGTATGAGCAATTATAACCCCATCGTCATTCTGCCTGAAGCCAAAAGAGGAATGACCAGAAGCGATCAATTTAGATTTTCAATTATTTCCGAGAAAAGCAGAGCGAGTGCTTCTAGCGTGAATCGTTATTAACTATTTCTTAGCGAGTATTTACCAATTCCCTAGAATATAGGAAGTTTAGAATCTGATATCGAGAATAATGACAAATGCTGCAAAAGATTTTGTGAGGTTTATGAATCGATAAGTTAGAGATCCACTTAAAGTAGCGGAATTGGGAAGATCAAGTTCTTAAGTACAAATATCGCAGTGAGGAAAGGGATATATTAGAAAGCAATGAAGTTTAATCTATTATTCCGAATATCGGGTTACACTGTTTCTTTAAAGCAGTGGTTCCTAAAATGTTCTTGGCTTACGAGTCACATCATTAGCGCCCACCTCACATCCCTATGAAAACATTTCTTTTTTTTTTTTTTGGCATTAGGAATGCTGCAAATTTAAAATAACAACTAATCTAATACTGTAAACACGCAAATACACTTTGGCTTTTTCGAGGTGTCATCAGATGAGATGCCGCCAGACGAATATCCGTGGATATATCATTACTCCTACAAACCTAAAGCATTGGCCACTGCAAATGTCGGGTTTCTGATCTTGTAGTAGTATAGTGGGCCCTGTCCAGATAACGCCACTAAGACAATAAAACGCTCGGACTTTTAATTTCAGGCAGCAAAACATAAAACCATGCGTTCGTGTATAACTGTAAATCTAATTTTATTCTTTGTAAAGTATCAGTCAGTCAGTTATGTGCCATATATGACACACGCTTTCGATACATGACTGACGAGGCAATTTTTCCTGCTGTAGGTTACCGTTTCTTTCTGCGGTAGGCCAGTTGCTACATAAGACTATAGAACCCAGCCTATCTTGTTACTTAGCCATAGCTAAGGGGAGAAGAAGAGGACATACCTTTCTCCAGTGTATTAGCACGTAAATGAATGTAATGGATTCGACTGGAATTCGAACTCCGATTCCTCAGTCCGAACCGCTATCCATTACTCCACCGTGCCTGTAAAGTATACGTGTTCTTTAAGTGTACTTGACTTGGATTTAGTCATATAGATTTAAAAAAAGAAAAAAAAGAAAGAAAAAATTATTACTTGACTCTAATAACACTCTGCTTACCTTCTACCACCATCTTTTTTCTAACCACTTCTTTTTTTTTCTCACTGCCTCCAGCAAGGTGGCAAAGTTCACTTTGGGAATCCCAGAAAGTAAGAAGTTAGAAGACTGTTTCAAACAACGAAGTGTCTCTCTTTTAATCAGTATAGCAAATTTAAAAGTCACAATCCATCTGCAGATTTTCAAAAGAAATAGTTGAATCTGGGCTTCAGTTTAATTTGGATCATTTAGATTTTCATTAAATGTTGCATGCTCCGTGTACATAATTGTATTTCTAAACTACATTGGATAATTAATGACATGAACTAGTTTCACTGACACAAACATATTTTTTAATCCATTCTTAGTTCTTAAACAATCAGCGGACCTTGTGGTCTCAAAGATTCTTAACAGTCTTCGAAAGTGTTGAATGGTCATCAGCTCCTAGGGGTTTTACGCGATCCTTACTTCATTTATTAACTGAATTAGTGTACATTCCACGGATGCAGAAAACTAAGATTATCCATTATCTCATGCCACTGCTCATGTCTAACACTTTGCTTCCATTTAAAATTCTCTTTTGTCCCGTCTAGTGTTGTGTAAAGGTTTATACAAACATATGTGAAAAAAGAATACTGAATGCAGAATTATTTTTCTGTTGCATTCTCACTTCTTCACTTTCCCAATTGCTTCCTGTTTAACATTATTATGTCGATCTCTTGGTCAAGTAACTGATTGTAGTTCAGAAAGGTCCGGGATTGGACAGATACTACACTCCGATCCTAGACAGAAAAACGTAACGTTCGTATATACAGAGTAATGATAAAGATAATTTAATAGAATTGTGTTCGATGAGTCAACTTGATCATCTTGACCGACCAGACGTTCGGTTGCCGATTTTGCTTTACTAAACACAGAGTATTTTGCTGTTTGTTAGCCAAAACAGCAAAGAATTAAATGTTGTCAACCTGCTTACAGACTGGCCGTGCCGTTGTGTCGGTTTCAACGTCATACATTTTCAATTCAGAGTTGTCTTTCTTCTAAACTGATTGCCAATCAAGGCTAGAAACTTCAGTTTGCGTTGCTATTTACCCCACAGCCGGAGTGGGAGAGGGAGAAGAACTGGACCCCAAGGGTATTTATGCGAAAGTGAACGCAACGAACACGGCCGAAATTTGAACTCAGCACGCTGAATCCCTTTTTCGTGTCGATAACTATTATGATATGCTCACATCCACTTTTTAAGTTGCTTAAATGCATTAAACAAAGATCCTAGAACTGAGAAGCTCGTTGTTTTATATGCAAGAGCCAATTACAAAATAGCTTAAGTGTCACAGTGAATAAAAACGGTGGTCAATGCTCAAAGTAGACTGATTACTATTTTTGAATACGAAGAGCACAATAAAAACCACGGGAAAATGTGAAATAAAAATTTCCCAACCCCCGGCGAGTGATCCTCAGTGTGTGCATGTGTACATGTGTGTGCGGACGCGCACACATATGTACACATGCACTCATACATGCACACACGCTCATATATAATTGTATAGTCATTTGTGTTTATTTTTAATTTCAGGTATATAAAAATTGCAATGTATCAGAAGAAAGATATAACTCAGAAACAGGAGTAAGAGATTATAATAGAAGCTAACATTGGAAATTGCGAAAGCTATGAATAGAAATCATAGAACAATGAAAAAAATTAAAACAGCTTTAAAGGATATTTACTTTAGAAAATGTAAAAGGGAAATAAAACCAAAAAATTGAATCAAACCAGCAAGAAAATATTTGGTGTTGGGAAAGTATATATAAAAAAATAATGCAGGACATTCGCTGAATATATGAAAGTAACCAAAGCACGATCTTTGAGTAAACATCATGAAGAGAAATGTGTGGATTGAGTAAAGGAGTACATGAAAACTGATTTCTAAACCATTAATATGTTTATTGTGAGATAAAAAGATTTCAAAGAAACCAACTTGATGTAAAAACTTAAAAAAAACTTATCATTCATGTTGAGGTCTTGATGGTTTCAAGATGAAAACTCAGATATATATTGAATTTTTTGAAGTCATGCGTGGAGGCAGGGTTCAAGAAGAATCTAAACATTTTCAGAAAGACGATAATTTTATATACGTCAAGGTTCCAAAATTTCCAGGAAAAAAAAGAAGAAATTAAGAAAAAAAAAGTTAATGAATATCTGAATAAAATGAGTTTCAAAGACATTCGTGTGATGAAATGGCGGACTTGTTCATTCAACCGTAACGCGACCAAAATCTTGTAGAACATTCTGATGAGGAAGATTTACATTAACCGATGGCAATTTCTCAAAAAAGATTAACTTTGGAATGCTATTCTTAATGCTGGACAGCCAGTTTCATGAACAAATGCAACAGCTCACAAAATAAATGAATGAACGATTTCTAAAACTAATCGCAGAACATGGAGCATAGATTTCACATAATGACGATGATTTCAATTGCACTTCAAAATATTTAACTTTGTGAACTTGATGAATGTTCTGTAATTATATTTCTTAATTACAATAAAGTTAATTGCAATTTCTGTAACCTGTATAATAATATCAACCTTGGAAATTCGGTAAAATTCATAAAATCCTTGTCGCATCAGAAAAGTGACATGTCAACTATAATTTATAAATATTATATAAAATATCCTGCACTTTTACAGTATAAATATTTCCGTGAACTCTTCATTAATTTTCCAAAAATTGAAGGCAAAATGTTTGCTCTTTTAAGATAACGTAAACTAACAATAACAAGTCACATGCAACCATAAAATTTAACATTTTATGATTTTTAGTCCGTTGCTTTACGTGGTTATGAGATATATTTGCTATCATCAAGGATATTCAATGGTTGTTGAAAATAGCACGAGCTTGTGATTGTTGCTAGATGTTCACTTATCTTCTATCGATTAAAATTGTTATTTGGTGCTGAATTGATCTTCTACAACCAGAGGAACAACCAGAAAATGTTTTCGCGCCATCTTGACAACAATCAATCTGTAACACTTGGTTTTTCAAAATTTTTCATTCAAAATTAATTCAGATGCACATATTTAAAAAATATGCTACTATATGGGACTTATAGGAGTAAATTCAATAATCACTCAATAATAATTGATTTATGACACTGAAATATTTTATATTGCTTACAACAAAAAACATTCAGCGACTCTAAAATACAATGCTGGTTAGATTTAGTTATATTTATTTAGTCTTGTCAACTACCCGCATCTTCTTATCATGACATGATTAGGTTTTGTCTTTTCAATTCTGAGGAAAAGCAGTATTCTTTGTCATTTTTATTACCAAGGGGCATATATGACAATAACCACCTCTGAAAATGCTTAATATAAAAATTAAAAATCTGACTGCGGATGTTAGGTGATAAATCTGTTTTTCTTCACGATTTCTAACATTGAAAAAGATTTTCTAAGCAAAGGCAAGATTAAACACTAGCCTCTTCATGATTTGATCTCGGTAAAGGGTCTTTATTTTTCTGTTTGTAAATAAGCGATGTTAAAGACGAAGAGGATGCAAACCAGTGGTTCATAAAGATCTAATTTAAACGTCAATTGTTTACACTACTAACATATTTTCTCTAGGTCATTATTTGATATAATTTTTAATTCGTTTGTAGATAAGGTTATGATTGTTTTACACAATAACAACTTCTACTCGATTCTATCAATATGCTGCAATATAAATCGAAAAGAGAATAAATGATTGAGATTTATGACCATTTTCCCTGTCAAAGGTGAAATAGGTAATATTCTTCAAAGCTTGTAAAAAAGGGGCTCTATTTACGAAAGATATTAAAGGAAAATTTATTTTTTGAGATGAGATGTGAAATTAAATTGACAGAATTATCAGTACTTTGCACTTCTATGTGAATGTCTCTTTTTAAACTCTTGATAAGTTTTATGTAATCTTAATGAAATGACAGCGTGGATATGGAGTTCTGCGAACGTCTTTTCTCGAAGCAACTTTGACTTTTACATTAGCAAAGTGAAATGATTTTATGGTTTTATTTCATATGAAGTTCAATATAATGCCAGTACTGAATTTCTTTTAATCGTGACTCTCCAAAAATTCATTTTGTAATCATTTGTAAATCACTACGACTTCTTGGGAAAGATTGGTTTTCCACTGCCCTTTCCAGTGTGGAATTCGGAGTTTTCAAGCTCTTAGATTGGGTGCCAATCTAACTTGCTGTTTAATCTATATTTGGAAGAAGTGATGGATTCATGACTTTACCAAGAGTAACTTGGAATTTGAACTCGGACCGCCAATTCTACTTTCCGCGTCGATGTCCGTTACACTACCTGCACATCTAGATACTGCACTACATTTTAAAATATTTTTTTATCTATTAAAACTGAATATCCTTTTATCTATTAAAACTGAACTCTCAAGAAGTAAGTCATTTTTCTGATATACAACTTATCTAGTAGATAAAGTGCATGTATCACTTTAAATAGTTGACGGATTAAATCTTGCGGTGAAATTTACGACTGAATATGCTTGAGTTACTACAGAGACTAGTTTACGTTGATATGGGTCAGTGCATGACTAGTCCCTCGCCTTACCCATATATTGACATACATTGTTATCAGTAAATATTTGCTTTACACTTCGCTTCTCATGGAAGTCTTTTTAATAATAATAATAATAATAATAATAATAACAACAACAACAACAACAACAACAACTGGGTCAAATGAAATTACAAAAAGCTGGGAGGTCAATGTGTTGCATGGCAAATACCTAAAAAAATAAAGAAGCATATATGGACCAACAGAAAACACATCAGTGACTGAGAAGCACCGGCTTGAAAGCTGAGACGGAAGGCCTGATTATTGCAGCCCAGGACCAAAGTTTCGCAACCAGATCCTATCATTGCCACATAATCAAGGATGGAACAAAATGCAGTATCTGCAGAAAATATAATGAAACTGTCAACCATATTATATCAGGATGTCCGGAACTAGCATGAAATTAATATACCCACAAACATAACAAGTTAGTGACATATATGCACTGGAAGATATGCAAGAAGCATAAAATCGAATCCACAGAGAGATAGTATGAGTACCAACCAGACACAGTTACCCAGAATAACGATGTAACTATCCTCTGGGATATGCCAATTCAAATTGACAGGGAAATAAAAGCCAACAGACCTGATATTAACATAAAAGACAAGAAATTCAGGAAGTGTATTCTTAATGGCATAGCAGTACCATCTGAGAGAAACACCGCCATGAAAATAATCGAGAATTTGTCCAAATACAAGGAGCTGGAAATCAAGATTAACAGGATGTGGGGAATGAAGACTGAGATTGTATCAATAGTAATCGGAGCTCTGGGCCTCGTGAGAAAAGGAATGGACAATTTTACTAACAATCTCCCAGGTAACACCAACATACAAGTTGCCCAAAATATTACCATACGAGGAACATCCCATATACTAAGAAAAGTACTATCAATTAAATGACAATTTTCCTATATGGCCTAAGGATCATAGTTTGGACTCAGCTCTACAGGATACAAAGCAAGAAACATAGCATACACAAATAATAATAATGATAATAATAATAATAATAATAATAATAATAATAATAATCACATTGATACTGAAGATCAATTCTTCAGTTTGATAGTTTCCTTTCCTCTTTAAGTGGAAAACAGGCGAATTACCAAATGTTGACAGTTCGTCTGAAATAAAGTATATTTTAAAATAATATTTATGTCGAATTCACCCTCAAGGTGAGGGCATATATTAACAAGCTTCATTTCCAACATCGGATGAATATAGAACGTTTTATTAAAATAATATATTTAGTATTAATGAGCCGTCCGTTCAAATTTATAACAATTACTGGTGTGCTACAAGCAACTTCAGGGGGACACAAATATCTAGTTGCATACTGTTCAGAGTTACTCTTTCACTATTTTATTAAGAAATAAAGAAGTGGGACTTTCTCTTTTATCTTTGATATTCAACGCATTTGGGTGCCATTTTCAATTGCTTTGTGCCAAATCGTCGTGATTTCACTTCATTTCGTGGCATCCTTTTCTGAAATTTATGCCCAACAATTGTACTAAGCGATGATCTGGTCAATTGCTGATGTTTACAATTACTGTCATTCTGCTAAAATGTGTATCCAAATTTGGCTCTGTGTCAATTCTAGCTGAATGGTATAAATGCTGATAAACGTACTAGGGGCACCTTGAAAGTAATGCCTCCGATTTATTTCGCCAACAGATACAAAGTACACAATAACATCATTGTATAGAGCAGCATTATTTCATCGCATAGTACCCTCCATTGGACAGCGATGTACAAGAACCTGTTATCTTGCACACGTAAGAATCTGCACCAGCGGAGGCGACCCTATTTTTTTTACACCCGGTGATGACGTAGTTGTTAGGGAAATGGATGCATCATTCATCTTTAATCGGCTCGAACAGATGACAGTTGGAAGGTGCCAAATCCGGATCATACGGCGGGTGTGGTAGTCGGCATGTCATCGAAACTAGTGTGAGGCATAAGATTAATCGCGTTGCAAACGGAAAGTTACCTTCTTTTAGCGTGAATATGGAAATTCAGCTTAGTATCGAAACTTGATGGAACTTTGTCGTGCTTCTTATCACCTGCCATAATGCAAGACCCACCTAGCAGAAACTTTTAGATTTCTACACAGTTCCATGAGTGCAATCCGTCAATTTGAGCGAGCCATGCGCTTTCAATTTCATGGGTTGGCACCTGTGCAGGACCGTCTAGAACATGACTTGTCATACACCACAGCTGGAATGCTCACATCCACTTTTTCGTCTTTGTAAACGTTCAGCAAGTGTTGAAAGATACAATTTTTAATCGAATGAAGGAAATCCTTGACACATATCTAATTCGTATGTACTTCCATGTTAAACTCCTTTTTTCCAGAATACCGCACAGCTCCTATCTGTAATAAGGGACTATGGTTATTAGCGTGAAGGCTCAACCTCTACAGGGGTGCCATTGGCACCCACCTCTGCCGTTATAGGCCACAAATAAAATAAGGGGCATTACTTTCATATCGACTTTCGTTGAGCGTTGTGTTCAATGTCTTACATTTAATGTTGGCTGTATTTTTCCTTGAAAAGAGAAATAGGTCAATACAGTTCCCTATGTGTGCGGTTAACGCAAGAACACTAGTTTTGAGGCAGTTTATTATATGTTTTTACCCTATTTGATAATTTTGAAGTTCAGCAAAGAATTACAAGTGTAAAACTTTAATTCAACTAGCAAATGGTCTGCGCGCGCACACACATACATATTGTGCGTAATTAAATGACAATATAAAAAAAAAACAAATAAACGAAACAAACTTCTAAGTTTCAGGAGCTTCTTCAGATTAATGGTTTTATCGATGGAGTCAGATATAGGCAAATTTAGTTTAAATTTTTAAATTTTGATATCTGGTGCATCTACCGTAGTCGATTTCATTCGGCTTTTTATCACATTTTATTTTTATTGCTATTGTCAGTTGTGTAATAACACTACCGTACAGCCATTTGTATATCGTATCTTACACACATTTTGTTAGATCGATGTACATGTTCTCAGTTGTTTTTGCACATTTTTAATGAAATTTTAAAAGTTTACACGACTATTTATTAAATGTTATAATTTTATTTACTTGGATGAACAGAAATGTAATTTTATTTACTTGGATGGACGTCTTTGCTGAATATAAAATTTCACTTTCAGACTTGCTCGACTCAGCGGTTTAGTTTAAAGGTATCGAAACATTCATCGGAGAAATCATTGTATCATAAACGGAAACATTGTTTTATGATGGAATACAAAGAGGTGTTGAAATGTTCTTGGTCCAATTTACTGACCAAAACTCAGGGTTTTAGGGAGAGATCAGGCCGAGAACCTTTCAGCACCGTCTCGAACACAATTGGCGTAAAATGATGGAAAAGTAGGATGACTGATAACGATGCTATGAATTGGTGTGAATAAAAGATTTTGTTAAAAGAATGCTGGAAACACATGTACAAAAGGCGGAAAGATAGAAACACATGTCACTGAAGACATCGATACGTGTACTTTTAGTGCATGATTAAACATACACAAAAGTACCGACATACTAAGAGAGAAATAGGGGTGTTGTTGAAAGAAATCTGGAAAAATGTACATGCATCTATAACACTCACCCATACCTTTGGCATGAAAACACACTAACAAACAATTTGGTACATACTAATACATACGCAATGCACACACACACGCGCGTGCGCACATGCACACACACACACACACACACATAAAGAAAATATACTGGAGACTGTGTGTACAAGCAGTCTATGTACCCTCCCCCAAGAACACACAGTTATTCTTATTAATACATACACAAGCACGGCATATAACACGGGCAGCACCTCACACGTTCTTACACCAGCAGCAGCAGCAGCAGCAGCTGCCGAAGTAAAACAAAAGGTGGTGGAGGGTAGTACACCGCCCGGTTGGATGCCTGGCTCCATTGGACGAGACAACAATCTTCCGCTACCCTTCCCCTCTCAAACAGGCCGTCACTGTACAGTGAATCTGACAACTAAATAAGCTGTCAAATTTTGACTGGTCACCAAAGGTCAGATTTACGCTGGCGACGATGCGCCCAGTTTTCCTCTGTTATGCCTTACTACACACCGGCGTGGCCCCGTCGAGGCGGCTAGTTTTGTAGACTGGCCCGGTCGATTGGTCGGTCGTCACGGTGGCCACGAGTTGAAATAGTTGAGAGTAGAGATAGGTAGTGGGGGAGGTTATCGGATGGGGGTAAATGTAAGAAAATAAAGAGAGAAAAAAAAGCGTAGACGCGGATTAAAAAGCATCGGGAGCAGACGTAAAGCTATATTCAAAGCAAAACAATACCTCGGCAGTGGGAATAATAATATGGAAAGGGAAAAAGTAAGAAAATGGAAGCGATAAGTTTGGACAGGGGGTAGTAGCGTTGAATGAAGAAAATAATAAGGAAATAGAAAGAAAAATGAAAAAAAAATTACAGAAAGTAAATGGCAGGGAGGGATTTGAAAGAAGAAACGGTGAAAGAAAGAGGAAGAAAATAAATGAAGAAAGAGTAGTGAAATAGGGAAAGGTAGAAGAGAAGTCTGTTAGAGAGAAAAAATAAAGACGGAGTGAGTGGAAGTAGAGAGTGTGGCGATAAAGGGAAGAACAATAATCGAGAAAAATATGTGGAAATTGGGTGAAAATATGAGAAAAAAATCGGAACAGAAGACGAAAAAGAAGTGGTGAAGAAAGAGAAAGAAGATGGGAAGAGAAAATAGAAAATGTTAGAAAGAGAAGCTGAAGTAGAAATGGTGGTTAGGGGAGGCATAAATATATTAAAAAAAAAAAAAGAAAGAAACGTAAATATATCATATGAACAGATCTCTTTAAAAAAAAAGGACATCTGTTCATCCACTTACCCGTATTTCATTTCTTCTCTGCGTCTCTCTACCTCGTCATGCTTCATCGTTTCGTGGTCACCAAATATGAAACTGTTTGTTTTCTTTTGTCGAATAGCTTTCTAACCAAAGTTGACACTACAGTATCGCAAAATTGCGACTTACTTTCATCTTAGTTGGAAATAAATAAGTAAAGAATTTTAAAATAGTTAAGAATAATAAGACGTCATTTTATAGCTCAATGGTTAGAAAACATGATCCCAGGTCAAAACATATTCTCTTAAACTTTTTAAAACTTGTTTCTTATTGAAGCAAGTATTATCTTAAATTTGATTAAAGGTGAGAAGTTTTATTGACAAATAAATAAATACTAGCTGTGAGCGAAAGTCATTGTTAATTTCTGTTCTGAAATATTTCGAAAAAAAATAGTTTTAGCCACATACGAAACATTTTGTTGTAATAAAATAAGCACCTCGCATCTCCCCTCTCACTTATAACCATCCACCACAATAAAATAAACGTTTTCAGCACTAAAGCTGAATAAGTCAAATAAAGTTTCATAAGAGTTGTTACTGTTTTACATATTTTTAAAAAATATATTTACTCTGATTTGAGGAGAAAGTATGTTTTCTACTTGAGACTTGAAGATACCATTCTTCCATTAATTCTCGGTGTTAAAAAATGAAATGTGTTCTTTTTTTATTTAAAAACTGGATGCACAATAATTACGAGCTATAACTAATTCTCAAGAAGTCCAACAGATGATCGCAATAAATTCATCTCCATGTTTTTAAGCACTAACTTATATTTCATTTAAAACTGAATGCACAATAATTATGAATTAAAATTAACCCTCAAGATGTCAGACAGATGTTCGTTATCAAATTCAGTCCTATGTTTTTAGCACTAACTTATATTTCATTTAAAACTGAATGCACAATAATTAGGAGTTAAAATTAACCCTCAAGATGTCAGACAGATGTTCGTTATCAAATTCAGTCCTATGTTTTTAGCACTAACTTATATTTCATTTAAAACTGAATGCACAATAATTAGGAGTTAAAATTAACCCTCAAGATGTCAGACAGATGTTCGTTATCAAATTCAGTCCTATGTTTTTAGCACTAACTTATATTTCATTTAAAACTGAATGCACAATAATTAGGAGTTAAAATTAACCCTCAAGATTTCAGACAGATGTTCGTTATCAAATTCAGTCCTATGTTTTTAGCACTAACTTATATTTCATTTAAAACTGAAGGCACAATAATTAGGAGTTAAGATTAACCCTCAAGATGTCAGACAGATGTTCGTTATCAAATTCAGTCCTATGTTTTTAGCACTAACTTATATTTCATTTAAAACTGAATGCACAATAATTAGGAGTTCAAATTAACCCTTAAGATGTCAGACATGTTCGTAATCAAAAACATCTCTATGTTTTTTTAACACTAATTTATTTTTCATTTAAAACTGGATGCACTATAATTACGAGTTAAAATTAACTCACAAGATGTCCAACAGATATTTGTAATCAAATTTATTTGTTTGTTGTCAGAATGGAACTGATGGGTTAAATTTAAAATAAAATTGTTATTTTTGTTATATGATATTCGGTTTGTGAAGGACCCCCAAAAATTGAAGATGCTGTATTTTTTTATTTCTTTAATGAATTTATTTTGATTAGATTCTTAGCTAATTTCTCTCTGAATTTCTGGAACAAGGAGTTACCGTTATTTACATGAATTACAGTCCTCATTTTTCTTCTTACAATAACAACGTTTCGGTCGTATAGTTTTCTTCAGGTATCTGTCGATTTCAGTGAAATGCACTGTTCTCATTCCGCTTTCCATGTCATATCGAGAGGATTAAAGTCCTGGTTAATGAGTTCAATCCCTGATCGTTACGTTCGTTTTCGCACAAATAACCTCGGGAAATCTATGTATATATCTCATCCTTAATTCAACTATAGATTAAATAGTAGAGCAGATTAGACTCTTTAGCCTTGGTTTGAAACCAACCTAGTGATGGTGGCGTGATAAAACACCCCTCACCATCAGCCTGGGTCACTCGTAGGGGATGGGTTCGCCCCTAGAATCGCACAATGAGCGAAATTCTTAAGATATGTAAATTGCAATTTCAATTTTGTTAGCTACTTGTAACCAAAACGTTTGTTCGGAAGAAAGACGAATAATTTTATTTTCCATATTAACTTTATTGTACAACATATTTATCATTTTGTTCCACTGACTTCTACCATCTTTTAGACAACTTCATAATTTAATCGTTCCACAATTTTTAATTATTTATTGGTAAGGGACTGTTCTACGTGCTTCTGCAGTTTTCCTCGGAATTGGTTTGTTTTTAAAATTAAGAGAATTATATAAAGAATGGTGTAAATAGAAATCCGAAAGTGGTGAATAATGTGAAGAAAGGAAAAGTTCCCAGCTACACACTAACCCCAAATATCACCAAAGAAACATGCTGTCTTGCATTATTCCAGTTGAATGTTACACCTTTTCTGGAAATTAATTCCAGATACATTCCATTGATTGCTGCATTCAGTTATTTTAACTCGGAGAAACACAGGCTCGAATAAACCGTTTGGTTCTCAGGAAGGAGCTCATGTTAAATGATTCCTTCCCTTGTTTGTGTAATAAGTCATCTTTTCTGGATGTAAACTGTCTTTTGTTACAGTCAAGGCTGATTCATTTCGCCTGCAATAACATCTTCTATGTTTTAAATTGTTGTAAAGTATTCACTTTTCATCTTTCATCACATTTTATTTAAAAAGGGAACATTTTGCTTACATTTAAGTAGCGAATCACACATGGAAATAAAGTTCAGTATCAACGCAACTAATTGGTACAAATATTTGGTACAAATATTTTTTTTTTGCATGTGGGTGTGGTGGATACGTCCTGTGCACCTCATTTAACATTGGTTCAAGATCTCTTTTAACCCCAATAGGTTTATAAGCAGAGTCTTTCCCACGGACGCAATGTTGCAAGCCGTATCGCTCCTTTATTGTTATTTGCATGGTAAATGTTCATATGAGCTTCATTCTTTAATTCCGCCAGTTTAAACCTTTAGAGCTAGAACAAACCATGCCACTTCTACGGAGTCGAATCACCTTCATTTCCTCGGTGTTTCAAAGGTAAGAAGAAAGTTCCATTCAGCCTATTCCCAAGAACTGCCACTTTGTGAAACAGACTCCTGCATAATGGATTTCTTAAACACTGCAACCATAACATCTTCAAATGAATGGTTACTCGTTATTTGTCTTTCTTAGCCTCATAATCTTCATTCATGACACATCCTCTTCACACGTCGTTGTCATTTTAACAATATCCTTCTACTTTTAGAGGTTCTTAAGCCTTATATTGGATGATTTCTAGCATTAAAACAATCTGTTTGCGAAGCATTTTTCAGCAAGAAATCTCTAGCACGAAACTTTGCAAACTTCTTGTCACACCTCGTTCAATCATTCACGATATCTTCATAAAATAAATTTAAAAAAAAACATCTTTGGGCGCTTCAGTTGAAGCATATGCAGAAAATGTTGATTATTTCCTTCCATCTTTGATGCTTGGATCAACAAAGCCTAAAAGTCAATTTGTACAATTAAAAAAAACATACTGACACGGCGTCTATCATAATGCTATAAAACTGATCTTTTTGAATAAATTTAGTTAAAGCAAAACAATCGTAATGTCATCCATCGACAAAAAGAGAATAAAGTCTTTGGTAAAACGAATATATCATGTTCATAATTAGAATATCTGTTGAGATTGGCAATACGAATAATATCCGCTTCTTTTAATATCTGAATACTGAAATGTCGAGTAGAAAGATAACATTGATAATTCGCGAAACTCTTTACTTCTTGTTTATATTATAGCAACATGAAGGAATCAGTGACTGTTCGTCTGTAAAATCCTATATTGTGTAGTCTACGAAATCTCATAAAGATATAAAGAGAACGTGCGTCAGGTGGAGTTTAGGGGCTGGGAATTTTCCGCTTCGGCTGTCGAAGCTATCGAGTGAAAATCAAAAGTCAAGATACCCACTAAGCTCACAGCCAAATTTGTTACATCCGCCTGTTTTAATTTCAATGCTCAAGAGAGAAACAACTTCAAAGAATAATGATTCTTATTCATATGTCATAAATTACGGTCACATGCGAAACTAAGAGCGGAAACAGTGTACTAGGTGTAAAAGAAGCATTGCTTAGCAGTCACACCTAAATAACTATAATAATTATAGCTATGTTATTTATAATTTAATTCACTCATACACACATATATATACATATACATATATATATATATATATATATATATAAACTTTCTCATTACAAGCGTCAGTTTTTCTACGCACGAGTTCAGGTGCGTCATACAAATTTTACGCTGCTATTAATTCTTATGCAAATATTTATATAAAGATTTTAGCATTTTAATATAATTTATTGACTTTAATATAAGAAAAAAACAAAAACAAAATGAGAATTTCTTCCTACAATGAGACTTTTGAGTTTGTTTTGTTGATCTTGTTGAACTTTTAATATTTACGATTAGCCACTGAAGAGGGCAGCAGAAAATTCTTTCAAATTTGATCAGTCAGTCGCGATAACATTTTTGTTTCAATCAAAGCTAAAAATATGTGTTCAAATCTGTACAGAAGCTGTAATTCTGAGAAAATTTTCTTAGTTCTGGAAAATGTTCACAGGAGAATTATCATAAAATGAATGCCAGAACTATTTGGGATTGAGAGAAACTTATAAAATGTTATTTTTCAATTATGAATTTGTTCCTAAGTCAACAAGTTCTATCTGTCTGCTACTAGGTAATTTCATGAATTTTTGTTCATTAGTGGAACTCATTTAGAGAAGCACTAGTAAGATCGGCGAATAAGAGCATTCCAATGAAAACGACACAAGAGAAAAAAAGAGTGAATGAAAATTGAAATTCTTTAATGATGAAAAAAAGACAACAAAGAATGGTAAAGATTATAAAACATTAAACACAAATTAGAAACAAATGCAGGTTTGTGAAAGAAGAATGGTTCCATGAAAAGTGAGCCGAAGTAGAAAGAATGTGCATCAAGTCTGTGCAAAAGAATTAACAGGAGTGATGTACTCATCAAGGGGATTGTATAAAATCAAAGAAAGGAACAAAATCATAATAAAAAAATACTCCAAAGATGGAGTGAATACGCTAGACGATTTTGGTATCGACAAAATTATGGAAATAATAAACGAAATATACTACAGTTCGACATATCAGAGGGCTTTAGTAGCGCTATATAAGAAGCCAGTTGCAACTGAATGCGAGTTCCAGCGGACAATGAGCTTAATAAAATAGAATAATTCAGAATTTATACTAAAACAGATGAATTTATTGAGACACATATTGAGGAAGGGGCACTTGGAAAATTTGACGCACACAAAACATAACGAAGGCAAAATGGACAAACGGCGGCAGTGGGCTGAACTAGCTTATGGGAACAGAAAATAGCAGGGATGGTAATGTGATAGAAATTAGGAGGAGCTACAGCGGATAAGAAGTTGGGGAGAGCCATGATAATCCACGTGCTGAATGGACACGGCACATAGAAGAAGAAATTAAAATGGCTTTATGCATACGTCTTCTGCAAAAATTTTAAAACAGTAACCTGTTGTTTATGCATATATAATAATAATAATAATAATAATAATAATAATAATAATAATAATAATAATAATTATATATATATATATATATATATATATATATATATATATATATATATATATAACTATGAACCTAAAGAGCCAGGCAAACTTACCTAGGTTTCACCTACGCGGAGCGTCAGGGTACACTGGCCCCATAGTTAAATTTACTCTACTTAGTGTATTGAGCACTTAGTTACTTTTGCTTTACTCGTGTTGGAGGTTTTGTCTTTGGACTCTGAGCTTGGATCCTCGACGATTATTTCCGCCTCAATTACATGTTTTTAGTTCTTTCTTTTTTTATCCCTTATTTTTCTTTTGGTATTGGTTTGTTCATTTACAAGCCAAAACACCTAAAGTTTTTCAAGACGAGTATAATTACTTATATATATATATATATATATATATATATATATATATATATATATATATATATATATATATCTTACTTATTATAAAACGCAGATTGTGTGTGTCTGTACGTTTATTATATTGGATCGGATTTCCTACATTTTTCAACCAATTTCAACAAAACTTCACAGGACTACGTAAAATTACGTTGCGGTGGTTCTAACAGCGCCAAAATTTGGAAAAGCACAATTGTTTTTGCACGAAATCAATTTGAAAACACGATTAAGAGGCATCACGAGAATGAAAGGGGGACAACTCCTTGAGTTATACTTATTATAAAACCCAGGTTATTAGTGCGTGTGTGTGTGTGTGTGTGTGTGTGTGTTCGTTTATATATGGGATCGGATTTCCTACATTTTTCAACCGATTTCAACAAAACTTCACTTTTTTTTGGCAGGTAGTATTTCTTGTACACTTTTTTCTTTATTTTTACATTCAGAATGCTTTAAAAATTCCATTTACAAGACAATTGTTTATAATAAAATTCTATTCAATCGGTAGACTCATAACGATTGAAAACAATGTTTTTTGTTTGAGTTTGGGTTTGACTAATTCATAAAAAAAAAGAATAATTAAGACATGCGTGTCCGTCAATCTTAAATAATAATCTTTGCCAATTTTATTTTTCAGTCTTTATGATAGTCGATACTTGATCTATCTCTTACTGTTACATCCTCGGGCAACGCTGGGCTATACTGCTAGTATATATATATATATATATATATATATATATATATATATATATATATATATATATATATATATATATATATATATATATATATATATATATATATATATATATATATATATATATATCCGATTCAGCCGGGTTTCGATCCTAGCTAGAGGCAACCGGACATCTAACCACACTGATGTTGGGATACAGCGAAACAGTCTGTCTGTGGATGACAATATATATATATATATATATATATATATATATATATATTATTCTCTCAGCTCTTTTAAGAGCAGAAAATAGCCGGAATCTTTACTTTCTAAGTGAGAAATGAAGAATTTTCAAATTTCATCTTGAATGTATTGATATTTATTACACTAGGAAACATTTTTTCTTGTTCAGAAGTTTCAAATTTAAGTCAACGAGATAGCTGGTAAGATCAACTAAAAATACTAAATCAGGTAGCTAATTGTTGTCACAAAAAAGGACACTTTCCTCAGGCAGCTCATTTTTCTCTTGTAGCAATTATAAATAGTCCGAGTTATTATCTGTGAAAAAATCATAAAATGATAAAAATGCCTAATTGGGCGACATCACTTGTCAGCAAATTCGTCCAAGGCTAAGAAACAAAAATGTACAAGCAATTATAGTGTTTCACTTGCATCGATACATCACGAGAGAGTTTTCCCGGTGAATCTGACAACTGTTTTCACTGAGCTATTTCGTATTGCTATCACCAAAATATCTTGCAAATATTTAGAGACAAGACTAAATAATTTCTTTTCCCTTTGAAAACGAGTTTCACTTTTTAAATTTTTTTATTTATTTATTTTCATTTTGTCAGTGTTCAAAGCAGTCTCGTAAGGTGCCTACGGGAATTCCACACATTCACAGCATCTTTTAACAAATATGTCTCTTTTGATTTCTTCCTTCACACACACACTTTCCGTTTCCATCAGTTTCAGTAACATAAGATCATCATTTCTGTTATGTGGGAATGTATTTTTACAAAGAATATTACGCTATAAATAAGAACACCATTTCTCATTGCGCGTTGACTTCAAGTTCATTAGCATTTTTTCATTGTGATTTTTTGCTCGTTTTCTTTTGATGGTGAAATGGAATTGAAATTTCTCGGACATATGACGAAAAAAGAGGGGTTGGAGAATTTAAAACTAACAGGACATATTGAAGCTAATCGAATCAGCGTTAATGAAAATGGATGGCAGGGCAGTGATCGAGAGAGATGGTAATGGAGAAAATTTTTCTTAGAGCTACAAAGAACAAGGAAATGAAGATCAAGCAAAATATTACGGACAGTAAGGAAAAGGCTAATGATTAAACGCAGAATTTGTAATTTGAACTACAATTGCATTGAAAATTAGGGAGAAAAACTTATGTTCCTAATAAAATAATGATTGTTACTTCTTGGTAGGGGAAGCTAATTTCTTCATTTCTGAACTGAGCGGCTGTGAGCACGTGACTGACTCAAAAGTCCAGCTTCACTTCTGTACGTATTTCTCTATATATGCTTACGAAGGACTTGTGTATGATCTTGGAGTTTATCCAGCCCTTACGCGGTCTCATGTCTTTCTATAAATGGCATATGTTTCATGAACATTTAAAGAGTAAGTAAATTATTTAGTAAACCGGAAGAACGTTATAAAATCGTATTTTTGCTAATTGTCTTAAACACATTGACGATAAACAAGTGAGAAAATGTAAATTTTGATTTCAAATTTGGATATTCTAATAAAGGTTTCAAAACTGTTCAGTTGTCTATAGCAATCAATAAAAATGTAAAAATTGTACAAATTAATATTTCAAATAAATAAAACCTTTTTGCTTAATGTTTCACAGGCTTTTATTGCATAAATCCTTGAGGGCCTGCGGTGTTTTTCAGAAAAATTGTCTAACAAGAAATCTTGACATGATTACGCATTGTTTTGTAAGTTATCATTCTAACGAAAGTAAGAAATGTATTAAAATATTGATATAGGATTGAGGGGTTTTACACTTGATTAAAAAATCAACAGATTTTATTGTAAATATTTAGGCAAATAATATGGAATGCGTACAGAGTATTGAGGCACAACGTAACTTATGTGTCATGATAAAATATCTTGTTTTATGATACAATCTTTGAAGAAAAATATTTTTGGAATTGTTGATGTGCGGTCATAAAACACAGGAACAGAAAGTAATCAATGTCCTTAAAATGGATAATAATTACAACGCTACACGTTGATTCGACTTGACTTTTATTATATTTTCAATATTCTTAGTAAACTGCCTATGTCTATATAAGTTATAAAACACAATTATATGCGATTTTCGTTACTTCTGTGATGCTATACATTTTTCTTGTAATTCGTAGTAAACTTTTTAGGCCATCGGCTGCTTTATCGAATCTTTGCCTCTTAATTATATCCAGGCAGGTACAAAAAAAAAAAAAAAAAAAAAGAAAAGAAAGAAGTCAATAATAATTATATTTTATTTATTTAAGATCAAAAATTCCTTGGCCCTTTTCTTTCATTATGATTTCTCGATAAGATTAACTTTACGTCTTCTTCCTTTTTCAATTTTTACTTCTCTTCTTAAACTAGACGTGTTTGTTTGAATGATAAAGATGATGATGATGATTGTGATGGCAGCAGTGGTTGTGGTGATGATGATGATGATGATGATGATGATGATGATGATGATGATGAAAACTTCCCCAATAGTATAGATAATAAAAAAAAAACACATTAGAATTAAATGATATAGCTTTTTACTGGATTGGCTGACATCATTAATGGGAAAGATGTGTTTGATATTTGGTTGGAAATTGGTGAGTTTTTATCCGTAAATCACCACAATTTATTTATTTATCGGCACCATTTTGTCCCTCAGCCATTTATCAAGCCCCTGGATAGTCATACAGACCTCCAAGTGTCGATACCAACCACTTTATGTACTCCTGATTTATAGAAATATTCAGTTATCTGCTTTATATGAAACGCTTGTATTCTGAACATAACCTGATCTGCAAGTCACGTCCACAGACTCAAAACTTTTAAACAATAAATTTATTTTAAAATTCTTCACGCCTAAAAGAAAACAAAAAAATAGGAGAATGCGTGTGCGTGTGTGTGTTGTTGTTGCAAGGCTTAATGAGATATGTTAATAGTTTGTTTTTTTTCCTGGATAATTCCAAGCCGCTTGCAAATAAACAAATGATCGTATGACAGGAAGATTCACTGGGTGGGTGCATGTGTTTGTACAATTACAATAAGTAATACAATGCACACCTTATGTTTAATGCAAAATAACTTTATACACTTGTAAAATCATAATCTTATAAATATTAATATCAAATTAAAAAACGAAATAAATAAGATAAACAATCAAAGAGTTAAAAAGAAAAAAGAACAAATATAGATCTTTAGTTTAACGGATCCCGCCTACAGAATCAAAATTCACCAATACATGTCACTTTTGCATTTATTTTTCTGCCCAAACCAAGGAATGATTTACAAGAAAAAGAACAACTTCTTTCGTACCACTCGTTGCCGTTGAGCGGCGCCCTTGTCTACTATACTCAAAGGCAATGGAACTTCGTTGATTAAAGAGGCGGGCTGAGATTTCTTAAGTCCGGCAGAATGTTGGCGATGATGTTTTGCAGCTAAATAAGACGCCATTCCCAGCCTTTTTAGTCGTGCCTTTTTTCAAATATAACAATTGTATTTACCCATTAATTAATTGTTGTTGTCTTCATCTTTACTTTTTTGCCCGCTACTGAGATTCCTACGCCAACGAGCCCCGCCTTATTCACTTTCACTGCCGTGGGTAGAGAGAGTCGACGCCGCAACGCTTACCTGGTTGCAACGGAGATGAGATGAGAGACGGCAGTCAATTGATGCTCGATGGGAAAAGTAGTGGATAGGTAGTGGGTGGTTGCTGGCGTAATTTCAAATTGTGAAATTGCAGAAAGAAAGAGAAAAGAATAAATTTGAAATACTGAAGAGTCTAGGAAAACCGAGAAGAGAAAAAGAAGGCGGTAAAATAATTGAACTTTTGATAAAAATAAAGTAAACGAAAAGAGGACAGCAGAAAGTTAAGAAAGAAAGTGGAGAATGGATAATGTCTGATGGAAGTAAAGGGAAATGTAAGATAGAACGTAATGGGAAGAAAACAGCATTTAATAAAATAGTAAAGAAAAGGGAAGAATAATGAAGTAGAAATGACGTTGGAAATAAAATAAGAGGAACGAAATGTTGAAGCTGAAAGGACGTAAGAAATCAAAAGAATTAAAAGAACGAAACAAAACTTTAAAAAGTATATGAAAAAGGAAGAAAATCGAAAAGTAAGAAGCAGATGAAGACTAGTCCTTAAAAGTTTTGCAAGAAAAAAAAAGAGAGAAATGGTTGTTTAAAAAAATCTTGAAAGCAAAATGGGCAATGTTAAGAAGAAAAGGGAAAAGATAGTGACAAGCAGACAGTCTGTAAAAAAATGAATGAGAAAAAGAAGAGAAAAAATCTTGAAAAAAAGAGGCAGTTAAAATTTAGACTAAAAGACAAAAAGCAGGGAAAATATTTTCATTCACATATTCATTTAATCCCATTACTTTTCTTTTTTTAACACATTATTTTCTTTTTTTTTAAAATACCGGCGCCCCCCTCCCCCCGCCATCTTTAATTTTTGTAAGCGGAAAGCACCTTTGCGTCGCCATTAGCAGTGACTAAGTTGGGCCGGGCACCTAAACAGTCTCAAAAACAACCCGTAACTGGCGCCGATGGCTTACCTGAGAGCAATATGGCGGACGCCAGCGTTTGAAAATTATAGCTCCCGAGCCAAAGAATCAAACAAAAGTAAAAATATATTCTGTTCGCGTTTCGACTAAAATGAGTGCTTTGACTTCGTCTTTAAAAGAAAATTATTTATATAAATAAAAAGCCAAATATTTGGTGGTTTGGCTCAAGTAGTAGAGAAAAGGCCAAAAGATAAGAGGTCTAATGTTCTGTCACGTTTATTTGGTTTGCAATATAATTTACTTGCACCTTGGTATAATGTTCTTTTCCATTATCAACATTGGGACAGTATATAAATATTCATTTAAATAAAAATTAATGTTTATTTGTTTGACTAAAAAATTCCAAATAATTAAAATACGAAATTTTTATATTTCTTGACTGATTCTTCATGAAATATTTTGCTGTTTTCTTTTCAAGTGTATCTTTTAGTCGACATCTATCCTTTGTTTGTGGGGGCATTTTATTTGTCTTTAGAATGTCAAATCCATTGTTGTTTAGCAGAAGTATCTTTGTGTTTTGGGTCTACTTTCGTAAATTAATTGAAAAAAATTGTTATTGTTAAATTCTTTTCCTGGAGCAGATTGCTCGGTCTCAAATTCGGTAACATGGAAGCTTCTCAAATTATGGAAATTTTACTGAGGATACTAACCTTAGGACGAAAAACTTCGAAGTTTCGACTGTTTTGTTTTTTTGCCTTTCATAGTTTGCGTAATTTTATTTTATAACACTTTTTACTTTCGTCACATGACAGGTCTCAGTGGAATCGTAAAAGTACCACAGATAGCAGCAGGGGGTGCGTCAAGGGCAGGATAACCTGACGGAGTCCATCCATCTTCACCGTGGTTTTAAATTCAGTGTTTTCCTTCTTCTAGACTAGTTGTCAACTCAAGTCAATAAAGCCCAGTCACCGTTGTTTTTTTAACCCATAATTGAGGACGGCGAGCGGAGAAGCGATGGTTTCATGCCTTTCCCAGGGGCATTTGTACAAAAGTGTGCGTAATAAACATGATTCACCAATTTCTCTCCCGAGAAACTTTTAGACAATTTGCACATCCGGATTTGCTTTTTACTTTGTTCACATTAAATTATTTCTGTTTTATGTTCACATAATTTACTTGGCAATGCTTTGTTTGGCTCTGTCGTACGTGCTTGCTTTGTTATATGGCCACTTGCAATCGAGGAAGGAATCAAAATCTATTAATTAATTATTTTAAACCTTTTTAAAAATACATTAAAAATTCCCTATACATTGTATTTAAACAACTGGCAACTAACGATTCCACATAAACGCATAGATATAGGAAAATTAAACTAAAAGGTGAAGATACTTATGCATTTTACTGTTATGATTATAAATAAAACAATATTTAAAATTTTCCTAATTTAGCAAAAACAAAAAGTCAATGGACTTATGCGAACAAATAACGTTAACTGATTCTCTTGCTTATTATTATTTAAAAACATGGCTTAGAGAGCAGTTATTCTTATATATCATAATTTATTGAGTTCATTTTGATTATTCATAAAGACAGATTCATGAGTATGTATTTAATGAATGACACTGTATATTATATACGGCAACGATGTAGAGAGATATTTGTTTAGCGGCATATCAACACCTTATGGGTCATTTAATGCCAACATTTAATATTCTTGGGGGCATTAGTAATTTCTTTTACAAAAATGTATTGCTGGTAATTTTCTTTTTTCAAAAATGCATTGCTGGTAATATTTTTTCGATTTGTTTTTACAAAAAGGTAATTTTTTTTACTATGAACATCTATTACTGGTATTTTTACTGTAAAATCTTTTATATTTTTATTTGTCTTGACTCCGGTTTGGGAGTTAACTATTTGCTCTTAGCTGGGGCCTTAAAATTTGTTACCACCCCGGGGTCAAGGTGGACCTGGGAGCAGCAGCAATTAAGTGGTGGTTCCACGCTCCTCAAAAATTCCCGATCGGAGGCATTGCTGCCAGATGTAGTTTATCGTCATACTCAGGACAGACGTAGAGAGATGAAAAATACGAACATTTTTGAAGTTCCATTAGCACATTTGAGTTCCTTCCACATAACGATGATATCTATTTCATAATTCAATTAAATATTTATACTGAATAGCATTTGTGTTTACAATAAATGCATAGAATTTTCTAAAGCAATTAATAGTATAAAAGAAAACAGATTTAATTTTAATTTGCTTCTGGTAAATTTTCATTGAAGAAATAAAATCAAAAATGGAAAATATATTTTGAGGAAAACAAGTTTTGTGAATTGATTTTTCAAAGCACGCAGATATTTTTCGTATTCGGACATTCTTAATGTGTTTTTTTTGTGACATAGTGATTGACTAGCCCAACCTCTATTTTTACACTGACCTGCGCGCCATTGCATTATATAATTTTTTATTTTTTTTATCTAATATTAAACAGAGTGAAGCATCAATTTCTTGTCTGTCTTTTCTTTTCTTTTCTTTTTTTTTTGTAAAACAAACTTCTCGTAGCACTGTGAACAGGTGGTTATTGGCACGGATTAAATCAAGCCTGTAAGAATCTTTTTATCCGACTAATAAATACTAGAGACACAATATCATATGCTTTTATTATAAATATTTTTTCACTGTGACT
This sequence comes from Acanthosepion lycidas, assembly GCA_963932145.1. Classification (NCBI taxonomy): domain Eukaryota; kingdom Metazoa; phylum Mollusca; class Cephalopoda; order Sepiida; family Sepiidae; genus Acanthosepion; species Acanthosepion lycidas. Next base: position 45,200,541 of record OZ010587.1, on the reverse strand, counting down.
ATATAAATATCTAAGATATTTCGTAGAAGAGTTTAATTTCAATGTTTTTTTGGTTTTGTTTAAAGGCTTCTTTTCAAGGGATATGCTTATAATGTTTGTTGGTTATCTTTGTTTTCGAAGGAAAATAAATCGCTCCCCCTGATCAGTACGATAGAAATTGTTCGTCGTTTACGTATGATAGAGATCATTTCAAAACATTACAGATACTTTGGTTATCTCTTAAAGACTTTCACATCAACATGAATGTCAAAATATTCATTTATACATTGGGTTGATGCTGGCAATATAATAATAATAATAATAATAATAATAATAATAATAATAATAATAATAATAATAATAACTGGAGCTTCAAATGGGCGTAGAGATGCAACTACAGCACAATACACCGGCTGAAACTGCAAAATACTTGAAAAAGACAGCAAAGACGAATGCAACCGACCAGATACAGAAGCGATGGCAAGATAAACCGCTTCATGGCCAATACTCTGCCCGTATCAAACAAGCTGATGTAGACAAAACCCGTACCCATCAGTGGCTACGCAGTGCAGGGTTGAAAGCGGAAACTGAAGGTTTTATCCTTGCTGCGCAGGACCAATGCTTGCTAACTAGGAATTATCAAGCACATATACTAAAATATTGTGTCAGCCCAAAATGCAGATTCTGTGATAAATATCCAGAAACGATTGATCATCTTGTGTCAGGTTGCACGATGTTGGCACCCACTGAATATAAAAACCGACATGACAGAGTGGGCCAATATCTGCACTGGAAAATCTGCAACTTCTACGGGAAGGAAGCTGAAAGAAACTGGTACCAACACCACCCAGACCCGGTTACGGAGATAGGACCTGTTACAATTCTATGGGACTACACAATTCACACTGACAGAACAATCAAGGCAAACCGCCCAGATATTGTTATTAAAGACCACAAACAAAAACGGTGCCTCCTTATTGATATGGCAGTTCCTGCTGACTGCAATGTATCTTTGAAGATATTCAAAAAGCTGTCAAAATACAAGGACCTTGAAATAGAGGTCTCGAAAATGTGGCATATGGGAACATCAACAATCCCTGTTGTAGTTGGAGCCATAGGACTGGTTGGAAAAGATTGCAGTAGACTAATTGCAGGGATTCCTGGAAGCCCATGCCTCAAGGAGATACAAAAAATTGTTCTGACAAGTACAGCCCACACTTTACGAAGGGCTCTATCTATGTAATTTTTTTTTTTTTTTTTTGTCAGTGAAGTGTCATGATGCCATTTCTAACCTTAGGTCCCTGGGTGGGACCCGGAAAGAAATGTGTAAACGCCAGAAAGCAAAGAAAATAATAATAATAATAATAATAATAATAATAATAATAATAATATGTTAATAATCAGTATAAAAATATTTTTCATGGATTCTCACCAGTCTAGGCAACGTTTTTTCAATGTGCTGCATTTCTCCGTGACATTGATGACCATGACTCTCCTCAATTTCCTATTATTCGTAGCGCTAAAGAAGGTTTGTCTCATTATTATACCTTTCAGACCCTGTTCTGCCATTCATTTACACAAGTTCGTTGAATATGTTACTCACTGTTTTTCCTTGCCTTCAAAATATCTTGTGAGTGTCAAATTTTCTAGGCACTCTTTCCTCATTATGTGTCGCAGAAATTGCCACGGTCTCTTTCTGATTTCAAGTTCATTTTGTTTCTATTTTTCTTAAAACTTCCTCGTTGCTCACATATTCTATCCATGGTACTATCAATATCCTTTTGCAGAACCACACATCTGTTGCCTTAAATCTCCTCTTCATCTGAGAAAAAATATAGGAGGATTGATATTACATGGCAGTTCACCATTATTTTCTTTGTTTCTAACGAAAATGATACAAATATATCAGAGACGACTTTGTTCACAGATTCACCTGAAGATTATTTATAAAAAGGTGAAAACCTAATTTAATGTTTTTTTTTTTCAATCCAAACGCCTGCTCCTTTTTACGTATACATTTCCGTCCAAAAATCTTTGATAACTTTAAAGCACTGTAATTTTTTATAATTGCCAACTTATAGGTAAAGTATTTGACATTATGTCTTTTACGGTTGAAATATTTGGCCCTTTTCCATATTTAATTATCGTATTTTAGAGCAGGCTACTTTCTGAATGAGAAAACGGCTTGCTGGATTTCCAGTTATGCAGTGAGGAACAACTTGGAACATTAGTCGATGAAAGGGTCTGACGTGTGCGGGGAAGAGCAATTCAAATAAAATACTATGGCTATGCAAAAGTTTCCCGCGCCAACATTTTTAAAAGCTAAATACCGAACATACAGTTCAAGAGTCTTCTTAAAGTTTTCTATATTCAGTGTTCATTCAATAATTATTCGTTGTGTACGTGTGTGCGAGATAGATAGATAGATAGATAGATAGATAGATAGATAGATAGATAGATAGATAGATGCAACACTGCATGATGTTTTTCGAGTCAGGAACAGAATCGAAGATGTTTGTTGATGCCTATGGAAATGGTTCGGTTGGAAACAGTACATGTCATGAATGTGAAGTTCAAAAAAGAGGAAATTGACTTGAAAGACATACCACGTAGCAGTAGATTATAAGAATGTTTAAGTAATTAATTGCAGACACATTTGGATGATGACTTCACTCAATCAATTTAATAAAAATCACTGGAAATCCGCAAAACATTCGCTCTCAAGCGCATTATTCTTAATATTCACAAACAATAAAATTGGTTGGCCGCTCGTTTTCGAGAATGCTCGCCTACAAGGAACATTCTCTTTTAGGCATTTCCCAATGGTGTTGCAAGCTGATACTATCAAGAAGTCATCCATAGGGAAATTCAAACCCAGGTCTGATGGTCGAAAACGCTAACATTCTAATCACTCAGCCACGCGCTCATATTCGCTGACACTTGCTGAACAACAAAACAGTATAGGATTCCACACTATACAATTTGAAAATTTACACCTCACACGCTCTCTCTCTCTCTCTCTCCCTCTTTCACACACACACACAAACATGAGAAGGACAACTCAACCACTTAACATAAATTCAATTCAATATGTGTAGACCATTCTTTATTATAAAATGAATAAAAGTCCAGAAGATCTAAAAAGATTTTGTAACATGTCAAGTAGTTTAAATATAGCCTGATCGGTGTCCAAAAGAAAAGATATAATTTGAGAAAAATTCGATCTTTTTAAGTTTTCTAAAGACAAGTATCTAGATTTGAATTATAAAATATTTTTAATTGTTAGGTCGTCGAATAAACCTTTGTTTGAAAGCAGAAGTGCATACAGTGTAACCCTGATATAAGAGAGTTGTCGGGACCGGAGAAGAAGTATCTTATATTCGGGTTACACTGTACTTACTTTTATTACATTGAAGTATCAAAGAGAGCAATATGAAAAGGTAATGGTGGATGGTGCCACCTACTTTGATGTCATGAAAATGCCTAAACATGTTAAAATCCGGCAAAGCTGTTCATGTCAAAGCAACATAAATTACCAAAGTACAAACGGAGCATTATAGTGAATGCCAGACTATTGGAACATTCCATTTCTGAAATTTTATGGACAGTTGATATCCTCGAATTACAGTATCAGGTGTGTACCTAGAAAACCTGATAGCAGGCATTACTGTCCACTATGAATAGCACATTTGCCGACAACAGGTCCTTAACGATCGTGAACAGAGGCATTTAGCAAGAATTATCTCTGATAACAGACAAGCGACACTGAATCAAATCACATCCATATTCACTGCTGGGAGATACCAGACGTATATTCAATAAATCAATTCAAAGTTACGTAGCTTCTATGGGACATGGGAGCCGAAGTGGGCACAGTACCTCATCTGGGTTCTTTACGTTGCTAAGTGAAGCCAAGGGAACTAACCAGATATATGAGGCTATGGATCCCAGTTGTCAACAAGACACCATGCAGGCTGGTATTATTTCCATAATGGTGTGCGATATGTTCCCATATTGTAGGTTGGGTCTTCTGGTCTGTCTGAACATATCATTGTCCAATGACCGCTACGTTTCACTGCTTCGTGGCCAGTTACACCCTTGGATGAGCTTCATATATCCTCAACAAAGAGGAGTCAATCCAATACATTTTGGAGGCTTCCGATGAATGGTGTGACTACAACATTCGCCCAACATGAACCCAATGGAGCATTTATGAGAATGAGTAGAGAGGTCTGCTTGCACGAAAGATACTGCACCCTCCAAATATGAAGGATCTGTGCACACTTATTGAAATAGCACGGCTCAGCGTCTTTCCACGTCTTCTGTCCACTTGCGGAATCGATGCATATAGGTCACTTTTCTTTATAATCTCAGATAAAATTAACATTGTTTCTGCAAACTTTAAGTCTATGACTCCACGTTCATTTCAAACTACAGGCCGCTAACAGCATAAACACTCCATTAATTATATCTCGACATTTAACTCCTTTCTGTGAAAATAACCAACGATGGCGGGAATTACTAGCAACGTTGCACGTAATTTTGACAGGTTCATTTACAAGTCTTCAGGCGGCTTCAAACGATTTTGATTATAGGAGAAACTCATCAAATGCTTAACAGACATTTCTAGTTTGCTATGTTTAAACGAAGGATTGCTGCCGTAATATACTAAACTATATATATATATTATATATATATATATATATATATATATATACATATATATATGTGTGTGTGTGTGTGTGTGTGTGTGTGTGTGTGTGTGTGTGTGTGTGTGTGTGTGTGTGTGACTCATAGTATTTTGATTGCTAGGCTTTTTGGTAAGTTTCTCTTATAATCGAATAAGTTTGATGCCGGTTAGATTGTGTAAATTAACTTGCCAAAATTATGCGCAATGTTCCTTGTACTTTCTACCATCGTGGGTCATTTTCAAGGAAAGGATGTAAAAGTCGAGAGATAACCAATAGAGTGTTTATGTTTTAACGGTCCGGAGTTTGAAATGAACATGCATTCACATGCTATGTGGTGGAATATATTTTAGCGTCACGGGACTAAAATGACCTTCCGGTTCAAAGGAAAAAAAGATTGAAAAAAAAAATTGATGGTGTTCATCGTCTTTTTACCTGATTTTCAATATGATGAGTCTCCAAATAAATTAAGTGTATTATGTTTATTTATTTTATAAATAACGATCATTTGTTTTTGCAATTGGATTGAGTGTTGTATTGTTGACCATAATCTGCTGGTATTATGTCACTTTAATCAGGGAGGTGAGACGTCAATCTTCTCAAGAGAAATTTTGTGGTGTGACCAATAAATTTTGATTATTATTATTATTATTATTATTATTATTATTATTATTATTATTATTATTATTATTATTATTGACGGAGACAAACTCTTCCAAGGGACAAGGGAATTGATATATAACATTAGTTTTTAAAACTTTTTAAAGAAATATTATTAATAACCATGAGTTCAAAATTCATTATTTATAATATATTTACTATATAATATATTATATAATGTATTATAATTATTTATAACATATATGGGTTAAAAGTAAAATGCAGATCAAATATGGATCAGAATCCGACAAGATGTTAAAATATTCTATTTACAAAGGATTTAATAAAAGAAAGAAGAGTCGATTTAATATCTAAAAACATATTGTAAAGTTATAATTTACGGGTTTATCCTAGTTAAGATCGGTGATTTTACGCAAGTTTGCTTGAATCCAAAATACCAATTCATGAAATGGTCAGTTTGTTGAAAACTTAGTTCACGGTATATTAGTAAATAGTGAACATATTATTTTATGTTAATCTGCCATTCAACAAATTAGTTGGTTGAAATAATTGAAATAATTGATGTACAATGTTGTTACTTCTAGGGACTTTTACCAATTCAAAAATGTATCCTTAATGGATTTAGTGAATTACAAAACTTATTTTAAAAGCCTTATGGAAATGAATGCTATAGCTCGATAGAACATGGAATGTTGTATAGATTTTTGCAATACTGAATAAAATTTTATACGGATAATTCTTGTGAATATTTAATATATTCAATTATGAACTATTATGAAAACATTGTTAATTCTATATCATGTACAAAAGTACAAATCTTGTAAAATGATAATAGGAAAATGCAAAAAGGAGAGAGAGAGAGAGAGAGAGAGAGAAAGAGAAAGAAACAGAAAAGAGAAAGAGAGATTAATGTATATTCCATAATTTTGTAAAGATTCATTTGCAAATTTAATTATGCGAATAAATTAATTGTATTATGTTTATTTTATAAATGACGGTCACTTGTTTAAACGAGTTATGACAGTACTACAATATTCATATGGCAGATGTTTGTCTTGTATAACAATTATGTTCATATTTTTTTCTTTGTTGAAGACACATCGCACTTTTTGCATGGTATACTGACATAAAGGCGCCAACGTACCTTGACGTCATGGAAATGCACAAACCTATATCAACTGTATTTTCTTAAGACTGCTGCAAGATTGTATTTGAGGAAATAGACGATAATTTTGATAAAAAATGTTTCTTCAAGAATAATAGAACGATAATGGCATCCATATTCAATGCTGGGGGTACCAGACGCATATTGAGCAGGACAACTCAACATTCTTTAGCTTTTATGGGACCAATGTGTTACTGTTAACACCATAGAACCGAACACAGTGTTTCACTAGAGTTAGAAGACTAGCAACGTGTGACGTGCTCTGATCAGTCATGGTTCCAGTTGTTTTCAGGCTGATGCTGGTTGCATAATAATGTGTATTCAAATAGAATGGGTCGGTTCCATTGTTTCACCTAAATATGTCAATGTCCGCTGCATTAAATTACTTGCGTGACCATTTGCACCAACTCATTCCCGTAACCTAACAAAGATTGGTTATTCTAACAACTTGGGTCATCAGACCCAAGTTGTCCAGAATTGGTTTGAGGGGCAATGTGGATATTTCTGTTTAATGATTTTGTCACCATGTTCATCTGACATGAGTCAAATCAAATATTAATGGGAAATGATGGAGAGGTCTATTTGCATACAAAATCCTGCACTTACAAGTATCAGAAAGTTGTAAATAACTATGGAAACTGCGTGGCTCAACATGTCTGTATAGGGTTTTCTATCACATCTAATCGATGCCACGCTATATTGCTGCACATAGTGGTATTAGACGGAGCCATACACGATATTAGACATCTTTCTCATAATTTTTGGATCGTCAGTGGCGTATTTTACAGTAGAGAAAGCGTCCCTCCACACAAAAAATAAAAAATAACCCCTAAAATTTCTGTTATATACGAATTTGAAGCTTCCCAAAATATCCTTAAAGGCATGGATAGCGGCTCGGATTGAGGAATTGAAGAGCGGAGTTCGAATTCCAGCCGAATACTTACTATTAACTTACGTACTAATACCCTTGGGAATCCAGCCATGGGTAAATAGCAGAACAGACTGGGTCCTATAGCACTGGGTGGCAACCGGTCTAGGAGAAGGAAAATCCAGCCTGGAGAGGGTTGGGCTCCATCAGGTTATATTGCTCAGGAAACACCCCTGCTACTGCGACGGCAGTATATGTGGTACACCTAAGATACTAATAGGGTTTCGTGATCGTAATAAAATGATATCCCCAATGCGCATTACCGTAGGCTATAATTTTTACTTCAGACGGTTACTTTTACCTACTTTAACCCAAACGACATTATTATTATTATTATTATTATTATTATTATTATTATTATTATTATTATTACTAGTACTATAAAATGAATTACCGTAACAAAGTACTGGCGAAATTAATCTGTACCAGCTGATCACTTTTCAGTATTGGGATTTCTCATATTTCTGATAGCTTGCTTTAACGATTATACGCTGAAATACACTACAGATATTTTCCCTGAATATACTCTGCTGAAATGGGCGTCTAATATGACTCCACGTACGACTTTAAGTCGTCAAATACGGTAATCCTGTCTTGGAATAATATTTCGTTTAAATAAGCATTTATTATATTCTTTAACGATACTTATAAAAAGAAAAAAAAGACAAAAACCCTGTACACATAAAACAGTCACTTTTTTCCGATTCCCAACACCGTGAATCGATTAATATTCTAGAAAGTATCAGTGGTTCATCATTTTTTTTAAAATAAGTTTTCACGTATAGTCACTAAGGAAAAATTAATGTTATTTGCAGCAAGGAATTGCAATTTTAACAGATCACACAATAGTGATGTGATTATGATGTAATCAGACGCAAATGCATGTATTTAAATGGAAGAAGAGTTGTCGGGATCATATGTATTTTGGTCTCTCAAAATAACTAAAACAAGTTTCCAGTGTAGCTAATGTATATCTGCACCAAGAAAAATAGAGGTGGCCCGAGAGCCTCATCGTAGTGTAATGATCAGCAGTGTAATATTTGCTTATATATATATATATATATATATATATATATATATATATATATATATATATATATATATATATATATATATATTATGTATATCTATAAATGTGAAAATTTTAGATAGAATATATCTGTAAAAGGACAATATCAATAATAACAAAAGGAAAACTTATTTTAGCCGACGCGTTTCGTCCACTGGGGACTTTATCAAGGCAAATCATCAGAGGACGAAACGCGTCGGCTAAGTTTTCCTTTTGTCTTTATTCATGTATATATGTAAGTATATATATTTAACTTAATGGAACTACTGATGCAGAAAAAGCAACAGTGTCTCAAGTAAAGCCTCCATTAGACGATGTGTCTGGAGTCAGGCATGGTTTTTGGATGCTCTTGCAATATCTCAGGATATAAACCGACCTTGGTATTCCTCACGATATAATAGCGCATAGTCTATGTAGAATGAAGACCTTAACGCATTTCTTCGTTTTTATTGATTACAGTTCGAATTTAGTAGGTGTACCGATATTGTGATAACAGTTTAAAATTCAAATTCGATGGGATATTTATTGGTCGTTCAACCTTCGGAGATCTTTTCTTGTTTACCTCGAATGAACCCAGTTGTGCAGAAAGCAGTAAAGTCTTTTTAAAACTGTATTATCAGTCGAAACAAGATGACAAGACAGGCGAACGACGACTGTGCAGCACAATTTAGTGAATTATTTATTTTATTTCAAAATAAAACAGTCAAAGAATGACATGTATTTCAAAATTCGATAATGCCAGTTGCATATTGATGGTTGGTCATAAATTTTATTGATGGGCAATGAAAAATGTTTTGATTAACGAAATGATTTATTTGGAATATTATTAACATTTTTGTGGTTTTGACTTACATTTTAACCGATAGGTATTCTGGCTTTCTTCAGAGGTATTTAACATTCACTGATCTGGTCCATAATATATTTATTTGTTTTCTAACTTCCAACTTCAGTAAACAACAATTTGCAGATTCAAGCCTTAAAAATACGTTCTGCTTTTAAAATAAATACAAATTAATTTTTACAAAAGTTAGTAATATTGATAGAAAATAAAATTACCTCAACTTGAATATATGTTAAAATCAAACATGCAGGTAATATAGCTGAATTATGTATTTTCTTTCATGCGCCTTGTCCCTTCAGGACATAAGCGATCATGGCCCTCCACCTCTTCCTGTCCCTTGTAGCTCTTAATAAGTTTTGTCTTTTTGTTATTTTTCCCAGATCCTGTTCTGCCATCCATTTGTTCAAGTATGTCACGCATTGCTTTCCCCTGTCCCTCTTTCTCTCTGTCCATCCTGTGAGTATCATATTTTCCAAGCCCTCCTTCCTGATTACGTGTCCCAGAAATTTAAACTGTCTCTTATTAAGTATTAGTTATCTCTTTTTTTCTATTCTCTCCAAAATCTCGTCGTTGCTCACATATTTAGCTCATGTTACCTTCAGTATCCTTCTGTAGAACCACATTTTTGTTGCTTCGAGTCTCTTTTTTGAGGAGATTGTCCAACATTCGCTTACATACAGAAGGACAGATATCACGTAACAGTAACTCTTTTCTTTGTTTCTTTTCTGTCTCTTAGCACTCTGTTTAGCTTTTGGATTGCATCTTTGGTCATCCCAAAGATGTCTTCGGATCTCAGTGTCAACAATTTTCGTCCTCTGTTAGAACACTTCCCAGATATTTAAATTTTTATACCTGCTTGATTTTAGTATCCCCAACTGTTTCCGGATTACATATACAGATCAATATATGCGCATCAAATCTTCTTACCAAGTAGGTAGGGTCCTTGAAGGTCGTCTTCACTGACCAGGCTCCGGAAGTTCACTAGATTAATATGGGCGTCCAACAATGCTCATTTGTTTGCAGTCGTACTTTCTGCTTTATATTAATGACCTGCTCAAGAACATTCTCAGATTGTAAGTACATATCTATGCAGATGATGCGACAGTTTATGCGTCACCTCCAAAACTCTAGATGACTACAGCCTGGCAGCTAATCTTTCATCTGACCTAACTTTAACAGCCTAATGGAGCGGGGGCGTGGTGAGGCATGGGCTGATTTGTATTTTTTCAATACCTAAAAAAAAAAAAATAAACAAACATCAGCTCCGAGATGAGTCTGAATTCTCACTAGTAACCATTAATGGTTGCACTCTCAAAGAGGCTATTTGTTTTGAGCATCTACTCAAGTGGAAATATATACCATCCATTGCTGAAGACGCTGGAAAAAACGAAACCGTTTCAAAAAGTACCTGGCTCCACCTGCCATTGTCTCTTTTTACAAGAATCAAACCAAAAATGCTATATCAGGGTTAAAGCTGCTCTCTTTTCATCCTACAACTCCTTTCCCATAGACAAAACGTCGCAAGGCTATCGTTACTCTCTCGCTATTTTCATGGAAAATGCTTTAACAAACTATTTTCCTTGGTTCCATTAATTCAGACCTTTACCGCTAATCCACCATGCTATGTACACAAGGGCGAGTTATCATCATTCCTTTTGTATCCCATTGGTAGGAAGGAAGTCCTATTGGGACAGATTCTTTCCAAGAACTGCTGTTTTGTAGAACAGACTCCCGAGAGGATGCTTCCCCGACCACTACAACCTTAACCTCTTCAAGTCTAGGGTCATCCGTTATCTATCCTATAAATCATCATAATGTGCAATTTTTTACGTCCATAAACAACTCCATTCAGTAATCCTCAACTTTAAATGGCTCTTGGGCCTTGCATTGTGTGAACGGTAGCATAAAAACAAAAGGTTTCAGAATAAAGACTTGTGTAGCAACACGACTCTGATCTCATATTAATAAACTGTTTAACTAGTTTGGACATTAACACCGGTTTGTATTCTCACATGCATACGACACATACAAAGTGTGAATGCCATCATGTTATCCATTATTCCATGTTTCTTGCACTTGTTTATGCAATACAATAAGAAGAAGAATAATTAGGCCAAGTGAAGTGTGCGTTGTCCCATTATATCCTTGTATTCACTACTAGAGTTCAGATCTGGAGATCGTTTCGATCGAGGAAGTTGTCGAACATCTTGCAGAATATGTTGGGCAAGCATTATACTACTGGTTCAGCACATCGCCTTCCCGTTAAAAGATTGATAGCAGAATATGTTAGACAATATTCTGGACGTAGATAGTGCTGTTCAAATTTCCTTGCACAAACACGAAGATGACCGAAAGTTGAAAATTATGATACTCCATGCTATGACGCAAAGAGTTGTGTCTGCGTACCATGGGTAAAGACACTGTGGAAGATACCACTCTCAAGGTCTACATTACATACGTAAATGACTATTACTTGCATGAAGGCAGACCATGCTCTCATCAGTGAAGACTAGAGAATGCCATTCAATTTCCCAGATGACCATCTCGTAACACTATTAGGGACATTTACGGCGCTGTTGTCATATAAGTGGAAGTTTGAACAGATGCGCGTGTACCCACTGTTCTGTTTTAAGTAATCTATTCCAAACAGTTCAAACGATTACATAGACTAAGGGTAAGTTCTTTGGGTCTAGATGAGGGCAATTTATTTTCATGTACCTAATTCCACTTGCAAAATCACATTAGCTATGATTTGTACTTTAGATGCCACTAATTCCCTTAAAGTGCTTCTATGTTAGCAAGCGTTTGTACTAAGTGGTCGTCCAGAACCAGCTCCACGTGTGTAGGAATGTTTTGATTTAATAACGTGGAAGTGCTGACAAGGTTAAGAATGATAAGCAAAGCATAACAAGTTAATAAATTTGAATTCTTCTGGACATGATGATCTGCAGGATTATTGCTTCTGTTCGATACTCACAAAGGGCAATGCTGTTTTTCAAATCCTTATTAGACATAAATAGAAGTGATACATATGTAATGAAAGTCAACATGAGCGAGTGGTGTAAGACGGGGATAAGAACTTCATTGTGTACTAAGTGCTCCGCCAAACCGTATCCTGTATGATATACGTGTTTAACTCCCTTGAATAAACCTTGGCTGAAAAGAGAAAGAGATTGAAGGGTTCAGTGTTTGGAATGTTGTCACTAAGAAACGATGAAAATCTAGCTAATCCGTCTGTTTATACGCATGTGCGCGTGTGACTGTTAAAAGATGTTTTGATATTACATATACACATATAGAGTAAGCCACGTGTTGGTGTAGACTACCACCATAGATCAAGACGTATATATATGATAGGTACAGTAGGAGGGTTCTTGGGGATGGTAAACTTGGGCTTGGGTCCGGAGCGACTTTCGGGCGCTTCTAGATGAAACAATGAAATTGAACGCTTGTTTGTTCAGGCATACAACACAGGCAGTTTGTCTCGGTCCTGGAGTCAGGTTCTCTGCCCTTCTCATCCCCACCCTTCCTAGAACCGATTTCTTCATCGCTATTACTAAAGAGCAGACGATGCGACCACTCCGCAACCTTTATGTCTTGTGAAGGTAGAGCAATCAAAACGCTTTCCTAACGACACATTTTTATACATCCTTACATATGCACACACGCAAATAGCACGCTTACATATCCATATATAATCATATGTGCGCGCAAATGCAAGCGCACACACATACATTCACACACACACGCACAGAGAGAGAGAGAGAGAGAGAGTGAGAGAGAGAGTGAGAGAGAGAGAGTGAGAGAGAGAGAGAGAGAGAGTGAGTGAGAGAGAGTGAGAGATAGAGAGATGGATGTTCACTGACACTTTTTGGCTTTGTAACAAAACCCATTTATTCAGTTCCTCTTACTCCTCGTGTGTAAATCATTCCTTGTCCTTCTCTTAAATTTTCTTTTATTGTCTTCGTTTTTTTATTACAAAATCTTTTTTCTTTATTTCTTTTTCTCTCCCTTTCTGTTAATTTCTACTTCTTCCTTTACTTAATTTCGCCGCAATTCTTTTAATGAATTTCTTCTTCTTTTTTTTTAAATTGCTTCTTTCTATCTTTGTCTCATTTTTTATTTTCTTTGTTTTTTATTCGTGGTTCTATTTTTTTCGACAATGGTCTTTGCTTATCTTTTTTTTCAATTCACCCTCCTTTCTTTTATTCTAATTCTGTCACGAAGTATTACAATTACAGCAGAATTTTCGTCTGATTTTTTCGCTTCTTATTGTTTGTTTTCTTTTTATTTATTTTCAGATTTTTCTACCCAAGAAAAAGCATTTATTCTAGCCATTTGTCAAATTTTCAAACGTTTTCATTTCCTCGATCATGCTCACATAATGTACAGGTTCTCTCTCTCTCTTTCTTTCTTTCTCTCTCTCTCTCTCTCTCTCTCTCGCTATATATATATATATATATATATATATATATATATATATATATTTCCTTCTCCCTCCCTTTCTCTATTTCTTTATTTCTTTCTATCTGCCCCCATCTCTTTCTCTATTTCTATTTTTTCTCTTTCTCCCTAGCTTTCTTTCTTTCTTTGTGTATTTCGTCCTTTCTTTCTTTCGTCTTTTCTCTATTTCTTTCCCCTTCCCTTTCTCTCTCTCTATTTCTATCTCACTTTCAAAGAATTACACATAGGAACAGACTTGCATTCTGATAGACAGAAATAAGCTTAGATATTTCTAGAAAAACATACACGGATAGAAGAATTTATACACACTTTTAAAATCTTCTCTCCTATCAGTATTCATCAATTGTTTTAGCGTAAAGTGAAGAAAACAGACTGTCTGTAAAAAATTCCATTCAGCAGTATGACGGATATCGACTCGGAAAGTGAAATTTGCCAGCTGAGTTCAAATTTCGATCTAGAGACTGTTGCACTCATTTTCGCAAAGATACTCTTGAGAAAGGCATGGACCCATCTCCTTTCCCCACATGGCTTAGGATAGACTGGCTTCTCTAGCCTTGTGTGCCAACCAGTTTAAGAAAAATTTTGAATTTCAAACCTTGGAGAAAGCAACAGGAAAAAACTCCACTATCTTTCACTCGAATGCATAACAATTTATACATAGTAAAGAAAAAAGAAATATAGAGAGCCATAACCGCCAACGTCCTATATTATTGAAAAAATTGCTCCATTATGAATGTCCTGCTAGTTGAAGAAAGCGCATAGTTGTGGTGTGACGTTTTCTGTTTTCAATGAAAATTTCTTTAGTCGGTGACAAAAAAAAAGGAAAAAAAAAGAAGTCTCGTGAAGGTTATTGAAGTAGCCAAATAACAGCTGATTAGCAAATCAATCGCTTTTTAAATCTTGATATCATTTGCACAGCAATGTGATTTGCATATTTTGACAGAAAAATATGAACGTACGAACCACCAAAGATGCATGTACACAAAACAGACGCCGAATCAGCATAGATTTACAACGACACATTCAATTCATAGAGCATCCCAATTTAAACGATTCCATAGAATAAAGTTAAGCTGTTTGATTCGAGATAACGGCAATTTATTTTAACATATCCAATAATTTGGTATTTATTTTACTTGATAGATCTTCATGAGAGACTACACTTTATTTGTATCATGATTTGTCGTTTGTAATGTATATGTGAATCAAAATAAGTACGCACGTATAAAACGAATTATAACTAAAAAGTGACCGATAATGAATTACTAAGAAGGTGTTACAACTGAAACTATTACTTCAAATGTACATAAGTGTTCATGCATAGTATTGCATAACTTTGGCTATTAAGCATGACCTGTAGTTGTTGATGTGCTGCATTTGTATTTAAGTGTTAGAAAATGTGAAGATTTATTAAAATTGCTTATAGGCTTTAAATACGCACCTTTATAGATGCAAACACACAGACACAAAACCTAGTGCTAACCTGTAAAGTCGAATTTTCTGTTGATATTCTCTAAACAAGAATAAACAGTAAATGATTAAAATGATGAATGAATGAAAAAGAATAAAGTTTAAACTATAAAAAAGGAGTAAGGGTGTGTCTACGTGTTAATATGTGTATGCTTTCAGGAAGTATACCTATGTATGTATCAATGAACTGCCGGCTTACGGTCATATCACATTGAAACACAGGTTCTCGTATGATGACTTAAGTTAAGCAACATCTAGCCTGGTCACTACCTAAATGAGTGACCATTTAGGAATACCAGGTGTTGTAAGCTTGGATATGAGGTTGATGTAATGGATAACGGTTAAGAGTCGAATTCCAATTCCACTGGCTCCGTTATATTCACTTACACGCAAATGCCATTGGGAAAATTATTAGGTTGGTGCAAAAATAATGTCGTTTTTTGACTTATTTTTAACGTCAAAAAACGACATTATTACGTCATTATTTTTGCACCAACCTAATATATATAAAAAAACCTCTTTCCCCCAATCTATGGGTTAATTAGTGGGACTTGTATTAGTAAATCCTTATTATCTCCAAAAATTCTTACTATCTAAAATATTTCCTGGCTTTAAATAACCTGCTAAAGGTTGATAGGCCGTAAAAATCAAATCAATCAATCAAAAATTCAGTTAACTAACGGTGTGTATGTTCATTTCTTCGGAATATATCATAAGTGACTGCAGCTTATTTGACTTCAGCGAATAGAGCTGTTCATCTTGCAGTTAGTCTATATTTTACATCTACAACTCCTCCATCATATCACAAATGGATATAAACTGGTACTCCATGGATTTTAAAAGTTCCTGATACAGCTTTCAATGGTCGGGAGCTTTGCTTTTGTTTGATATCAAACTTGCTTTCAATAAGAGAAGCAAAATCATATTTTTTATCATTGTCCAATATTCGGAAATTCATAGATCCATATATAGAAACCGTTAATGAGAATTCGTAATACTAGACAGATCACTTACTGAAGCAGTTCATTGCTTTTTTTTGTTCAATGGGAATATTTTCTTTAACATGTGAACAAATTATAAAAAAGGTCCATCACTGAATATAGCAGTAAGTGCTTGCACGTCATCTGTTCTACGACAACTATTATTCAATTAGATGCAACGTAATAATTAGATAACTAAATAGATGGCCCTTTTAATTTTAGCTCCATCGATGGGGTACAATTCGACAATTCAAAGTATCATTTCATAGTAAATAAATTCATCACCACAAAATATTATCCATTTGTTTAATTATTCGTCTCGTACTTGTAAAATCTACAACTACTCTATCATAGACATTTCTACAAATGGAAAAATCTTTTTGTCTTAAATTTTCCGTTTTCTTTTTTGTCAACTTTTCCCAACTATTTGAAACGAAACTTTTCGCCGCCAGTTGATTGCTATAAACAATGAGCCACACACGTCAGCTGGAACATAATTTACATTTAGGCAACTAATATAAAAGCGTTTCCTATTTTAAAATATTAGATTTGAGGCAATAGCTTAAAGAAAAAGCTTTAAGGGACACTTACTAAGCTTAGCTTGGCACAAGACCACAAATGTAGGGCACCCACTGAAGATTGAACTCATTAATAATAATCAACCAGGACAGCTCGCTAACTAATGCTCCATGACGAGAGGGCCTAAGCTTTGCAACTATTTCTGATATATATTCGATTGGTTCGAGGCTACACAAACAACTGTTAAAATGAACTCGCTATCCGTGACGAGTATGAATACATAATGTCATAATGATGGTTATCCATGCGCACCAATGCGCAATCTCCTTGCCCTCGTGTCAGCAATTTATGTTCGAGTCGATGTCCTGGTTTTTAAAGTTATTCAACTGACCACAAACACGTAGATGTGTCAACAACACTTATGTTAAAATAATCTTTTTAAAGTTTGAACTTAAATCAGAAGAGTCTTAATAATAACACCTCTATTTTAAACTCTCTTGGCATCACTTTTTTGTGTCACACTAGCCCAAGTCAGGATGACATGAAAAGCCAGTCCCGCAGCCTTGAACATTAAAAACATGTTTTCTTTTAAAAGAAGCAACATCTTTGCTAGTTGAACCTTGACTCACAAATATATATGTGAAAATGTAAAAGAAATGCACATCTATTTGATGGCTAATAGCCACAATGTAATTACATTTTTTAGTTTTATCATTTTATTGTTTAACATTGACTTACTTTCTTTCTTTCTTTCTTTCTTTCTTTCTTTCTTTATTTATTTAATTACTTATTTATTTCTACAAGGTTGATCATTTCCTGATCCAGATGTACTCGTCCATTCTCAAAATGTCATTCCGGCACATATTTTGATTACATTTCCATTTACGACATTATTACTACACGTTTAAGAATTTATTTCATTTGAATGTTTGGAATTTTACAAGAAAATGATGTAATCACTTTGTGTGCCTGATATTTAAAAAAATCTTCCTGAAATAAAACCAACATAAATTTTAGAAGTATAATACACTTTGCCATACGATACTTGCTTAAAAAAAATTATTAAAATTTGACATCGAAGAGTAAATGAAACAATACAAAAGATTAATCAGAGAAGTAGGGGATTTTTTACCAAGTGTCTCGATATAAAACCAAAACTCTTACCAACCATATCATTTATAAAAGAAACAACCGTGTGTAGCAATTGTATGCATGAAGAATATTTGCGTTTTGATGATATCCGATCTTAACTCACTGAAGAGATTGTGGAAACTCAATAAAGTCCTTAAGAAAAACTATTTTTCATGACCCCGACTCCACTTACCTACCAATGAATAAATAACTCCGTTGCTTGTGAAATAGATAAGACAATGCAGAAAACCAAATAAAACAATTCGATACTGTCAGTGACAACGACAATTAAAAAGGATCTTATCTGATAATAATCGTCGCTGGCAAAGTTCTAGGTGTGCGCCTCACGTCTTAACACAATAGTTTGATAAACTTTGAAAAAGATTTCAAGTATAATTTGAGCCAGTGGCAAAATAAGGGCTATTAAAAATAATGCTCAGAAACAATGGAATGGAATCTATCTATCTATCTATCTATCAACCAAACCTTCACACACACACATACACACACACACGGCATCAGCTTGTTATAGAATGCTCACGAATCATTATTTTTGCAAAATATTCTCCCTTTTTTAATTGCAGGTTTGACTTCTGATGAAGAAATTTGCCGATCGCAAACATTGCACCTGTTCATAAGTATTGAATCAGTGTTCGTACAAATAACACCACACACACACCTAACTTCATGAGATTCGTGTGGGCCGGAAGGATTCCGTATGCGCGCGCGTGCGTGTGTGTGTGTTCTCAAAATAACTATGGGAGGGTTTGTTTTTATACAGTGTACGTCGTACGGGAGTGTTTATATTTATGTCTGCGATTGTGGGAGTATAAGTATGTTTTCGTAGGTGTTTGGGATACATAGGTCTGGGTGCTGGTGATTTGGTGAATATACACACGGGGTTGTGGGTGTATGAGTGCTCGCTGGAAGCTAGTGAATGAGTGAGGATATACGTTTCGTACGAGCGAATTTGTTTCATATTCTTTTTTCTTTCTTTTCAACTCAAGTTGCTCTTCTGAAAGTACTGATGTTTACTTACATATTCCTACACAATACACGCATCTGGTATAAGCGAATACGCACATGGTTGCATTTCTCGCTTTGATCAGTGAATATGCGTATGTGAGTGAACTGGCAGACAGATTAGATATCTATTTCACACGCACACACACACACACATACACACACACTGTCAATTTCTATCTTAGATAGATATTTCATACACACCCACCCTATCTCTAAATCTATTTCACACACACACACACACACTTTCTTTTTCAGTTTAATTCTATCTATCTATCTATATCTCGCTGGCTAACTAGCTATCTCATACACACCCTCTATCAGTTTATATCTATCTCACGCACTCTCTCATATCTATCTATCTATCTATCTATCTATCTATCTATCTATCTATAAAGATGCTCGTAAGACAAACCAATATTTCAAATATTCTGTACTAGAACTTCAGCAAAAGGGAGATAAAAATGTGTGTGGATACAGATTTTTACAAATACAGTTATGAAAGATTGACAGAAGAGAGGAAAGGTAGAGTAAAAATCCAATCAAATAACATGAACACCGCACACATGATGCCACTGTCAGACTAGAGAGATTATTGTATAGCGGATGGTTGGTAAAAGATTGATAATTACAAGACAGAAGATTTCAATATTTATATAGTAAAAAGTAAAAGGATGCATGTCACTGTAACATGCAGGTAAGCAGCATCAAGTTACGTTACAATGCCATGTTTTGTATCCAGACCTGTTTCTAATAAGTTCATATTTTGCAGAACTTTTCAACTTGTTTTGTTTAACTACTCTTTTTATATTGGTTCGATTTCCTGTGATCTCAGTGCAAACAACAAAACAACAACAACAACAACAACAACAACAACCATAACAAAAACAAGTTCATTTACTTACCTGTTCATGATTGCTTCAAGTTAAAAAATGTCTGTCCTTTTTTTTTTAAATTTTTTTTATAGTCTTTGCTCACAGATCCTGTGAGTTTAACTTCAGATGTTCACAAGATTCGAACGCCTACGTCCGAATTGTCAACTGGGTCCACGCCACCACCTGTTGGTGCACACACTTTATAGTACACAGGTTTACACAGAAAGCAATCCCTTTAAGTACGGGGCAAGGGTCGTTTGTTCGCTTTAACTTAGATTACAGAGTTTTCGTTGTTTTGTTTTCTTTTACGTTTGTTTTTTGTTTTTGTTTTTGTTTCTGTTTTTGTAGCTAGCTAACGATAAATAAAGTTAGTTTGGCAAGAAAAAAGCCATGATGAAGAGAAGAAAATTAAAGTTGGATTTTTTTAAAACAATATAATAAATTCGATGTATTTTTTCCGAATGTCAGGTAAATAGCAGCTGTTGTAGGGTTATTTCTTTTTATCATCAAATGATCGTTACAACTTGCGCTGAAGTTGTTTAATATTTGTAAGAAAAGATGAGAGTTGGTTTTGCCGGTTTCTTGCAAAGATAGAAAGATGAACACAGTTGGAGATGAACGAAGCAGGAAAAGACCGACCGACAAACTGACGGACGGGAAGAAGAATGCAGTGAGAAGGCGGACGAATTATATAAATAGGAGGTGGAGCAATTTTTATCTTTTGCTTTTTTTTTTTTTCTTTTCTTTTGCTTTTTTTTGTACTACTGTCATTACTACAAAACATCATAGCTACTACTACCACAACAACTAGTAATACTTCTTCCTTCATCGTCGACTTGTTTTAGTTTAAAGCTACTGTTTACGTATTTTTATGTTGTCATTTATTGATGCTTTTTAGTTTTTTTTGTTTTATTGTTTAGTTTGTTAATCATAAAAAGATTTTTTTTTAACAAAAAACATGCAGGTGCGCACACACAACACGTATGCTATGCATATATATATATACACGTAATAATGGCAAGTATGCGTAGAATAATAACTACATAAAAAAAAAACTCGTTTTAAGCAATACAAACTACCATAGTGA
The DNA here is from genome assembly GCA_963932145.1 of Acanthosepion lycidas. Classification (NCBI taxonomy): domain Eukaryota; kingdom Metazoa; phylum Mollusca; class Cephalopoda; order Sepiida; family Sepiidae; genus Acanthosepion; species Acanthosepion lycidas. The sequence continues at coordinate 45,179,701 of OZ010587.1, read as the reverse complement.
ATGTTAAGTAAAAATTACTCAGTCATATTCACGAACACTTACACAAATATGTAACGCAGGCATAAACACATCGATACGTTAATAAAAAGAGAGGAGGATTAACTAAAACTTGTTAGACTCTTCTTCTTCTTACTCTATTTGTCACACACTCTCACACAAGCACACATAGATAGAAAGCTTGTTTATGCATTTATATACGCACAAATAGAGGCAAAATCAGATATATAGAGTATACTATAAACCACTCTGTTCCATGCTTTCTCCTGTATTTTTTCGTGTCTGTTTAAGGCTTAAGCCGAAGCGTATATGTAAAAGTACTAAATGAATAAAAAGTTTTACGCAATATTGTTTTCTCCATATATACACATATACATATACATATACATGTACGTAACTTTCTATAACTCTCCTCACCCGTCCGCCAATGTGATTATCAGTTAGTTTTATATACTTCAAGGAAAGACGAAAACTGTGTGTGTGTGTGTGTGTGTGTGCGTGTGTGTGACGCGGGTGAGGGGGTGTAATTTGAAGAATAATGACAGTACACCCTCCGACTCTTTCGTTTTTAATCGGGTTTTCGCACGAACTTTTTGACTCCTTAACCCTCTTATATTTCCTTCCCTCTCCCTTCTGATATGACTTACCTTCGCACATCGCTCCGTCGATAGACTAGAAATAAATTATAACTAATATTTTTTTCTTTATTTAAATAAATATACTTCCCTATTTTTTCCTTTTTATTTAGAATTTAGTGTATCTCAGCACGCATTGTGTATGCGCAGAAAACACGTGTTTACAGTTTTTATTGCGGTGCCAGTTCTTCTAAACACGTGTTTACAGTGTCCTATGGCTCCGCAAAAATATAATTGTTCTATGCAGAAACCACTGAAACAAAAACCTGTCGTAAAATGAATGTAAAGTGCGTCAGTTTTCCTATAGAAATTGCCATGCCTCAACTAAATGAATTCTCTCCTCCACTGTTAACCTGGGAACGTAAGAGACGCGTATTATATCGTGTTCGTTTATTGTAAAATATGAATAAAGAGTTACTTGGATACGACTCTTGCTCGTGGAGGCAGTTTTTGATGACCCTACACATTTTTTACGATACAGGCATACAATTGGCTACTTATTTTTATATCTCTTAAAAAAAAAAAGAAAGAAAGAAAAAAGTGAACATTTATTAATTAGACAACTATTTATTGACATTTATTTAGCTTAGCTTAGTAAATAGAAAACTGGAGAGTGGAAAACGGTGGTAGATTAGCATTAGATTGTGTCAATCGTCTAAGTAGCGAGAGTCTGTCTTTCTTTATTGAAACCCGACATTCGAAAATACTTTACCTGGATGCGAACACTGAATACTGGTTGGAAATGATTAACGATTCATGCAAGTCTGGTGTTTATGAGATTGTTGATAATATATTCTTTGATAGACAATGTAGGTAGGTAAGTATTTGGACACTTGCAAAATATGTTTGCGATACTTACATTTTGAATTTACACCGGAAATGCATGTGGATATAAAATTAACTAAGAAAAAGATATGTCTTCAAACATACATTGCATATATAAAAAAGAAGTATTCTGAGACATTGATTTTAATACTTAATTGCATCACCCAGGTTTTACAATGACTGTTCAGAGACATTTGTTGTAACCCTTCACAAGCTCATTGTAAAATCTTTTTGAAATCTTCATCCACACTTACTTGCAAACGATCTTCAGGTCATTAATATTTCTTGGTTCGCTCTTATGAATTCAATCTTCGCAATAAATTGGCAGTTGGATTTCAGTTAGAAAATTGACAATGCCACATATTTCTACACTGTCTTGAAATAATAACTAAATGAATGAAAAACATTCGTGAGTTATTTCAGCTGTATGCTTCGAGTTTTTATTGTTGAAAGGCCCAATTCTTTCCAAGATGCAACTAGAGCTCCGGAATGAACAAATCAACTTCCAAAATCCTTCGATAAAAAGTTCCTTCAATCGCATGGATTTCTTCTTTACCATTGAAAGAGAAACATCACCCAAACATAAAATTTATACCTTATACTTTACTATAGGGATAGTGATTTTCCTTTCCACCAGAAGCACATCTATCTTTTCTCTCTACATGATAGACTGTAGCCAAAAAGTTAAATTTATGTTTCTACTGACCAATGACCATTCTTTTAAAAGTTATTAAGATTCTTTAAATGAGTAAGAGCAAACTTTTTTGACAAAGTTCATTGCTGTGATGTACAAGATTATAAACGAGTTCTAAGCTGTTCATTACTGATGGTTTATTTATTTTTTAAGAACCAATTTTGTAGCTGAACTTCGAATACAATTTTGGGTCATTGATTTCATTTAACCCTTTTACTGTTACACTATACACACCATCTCCATTAGCACTCGGACGATCCTTTATGACGATTCATGTTGGAGTTCTTTAGTAGGGATGGACATAAATATAGCCGCCTTGTGTTAAAATACTATGAGTGACATTTGTGGAATAATATCTGACCAGGTGTGCAGCTGTACTCCCAAATAAAACCTTTATATATTGAGAAAGAATTTTTGACATTTTACCAAATATCCACTACCGTGATCTATTCCTGTGGTCATATGATTTAATTAATATTATAATGACGTAAAAATTATTTTCTGTTTTATTCAACAATGCCGAATCTGAGAACAGACAATTATTCTGTATATTTTCAGACTATTTTCGTGATCTTTATTATTTTCTACAGTGAATTCAGTTGTCGATTGAAATTGGCCGCTTCGTACATTCTTATTTTCTTCATGTTTTTTGGTATTTTAACCAAGACAACAAAGTCACGGAAGTGAATGTTCAAGTCTCGCGTTAGTGGAGTTAATGTAAAAAAAAAAAGAAGCAAGTTTGAAAGAGCATTGTCTCTTACCATCGAATCTACTTCCTTGTTACCCTATAGTGTAGAAAATATTTACAAATTCACAGCGGGAGATCTGTGGATTATCCCACTTAGATTTTGGTGAAACGCTGCTTGGGGGCGCTCTTTAAGCCTATAAATAGGCAATGATATTCTCACTCACCATTTTTTAGCCCTTTTTAGATCTGGCTTTCAGATGTAGTCGTATGTACATAGGAACACTGCCGACAAAGCGCGTTGCTTCTTTAGTCCTCCTTTGACTTTTGTGCTCTTTGACACACGCATATACATACACGTGTCTATCACACACGCTTGTTACATCCACACATCCACACACACACAAACAAGTACATCTTTTTTACAATGTTTTTGCCCCTTTCGTTACAATTGTCTGCACTTGTCATTCCTTTTGTCAATACATGTATTGTGGTTTGTTTTATATTTATTGTTTTGTGTCACTCATTTTTACCTGGACTCACACTGAGTCCGCCAATATTGTTTGCGGGATAAATGTTCCAGAAACCCGTAAATATTGACTATCCAAAGTGTTGATTCCCATAACATAATGGCGACTAATGTTTACCCGCAACTGATCTTCAAGTAACTTTGTTTTGATTTCGGACAGGAAGCCTTAACTGCAGAAAAAAGCTTACATAGATTGTTTAAAGTAAACGTACACATGTTTCGTTTATGCATTAATTTTTCGATAAACTATATAATCTGTGGTTTCTTTCAATTTACAAACCTTCATCGTTATTCGGGGCTTGATTTTATTTTATTTAAGAGGACGTATTTTCGTGTTTCCTTTTCTTTTCACATATGCTCTGCTGGGTTTGATTTAGTTGTCATTGCTTCGATAATAAATTTCCAGTATTAATTACTCGAGGACAGCTATTTTAACTTTTATTTTATCTATCACAACTATATCGTATGTTATACACTCAGCCTTTGGTTATACACCTGAGAAAACAGATGAATCATATTTCAAATGATCAGCTTAGTTCCAGAACTTCAGAAAACTATTAAAATATAGGATCTTATGAATGTACAAAAATGAACTAAAACCTTTTCTGCGATTTTGACTAGGCTTTTTTTTTAACCATTTATACTTTTCAAAGAACTCAATGATTTTAAGGCTCAGGCAGCTGTAGATTTTCTTTCCGCTACTTTCATTTTTGTGGATAACAATATGTAAACATCTAAGAAATACTACTTTTCTTGGTGTTATGATGCTTTTCATATGCATGTGTTCTGTCATGCCTGATTTCAGATTACTCACATCGCCTAAAGATTTTGCATTAAAAATTTGCATTACAGATCGATTTTAATCGAAATAATTGAGTATAACTTTTATTGTAATTAACGTGAAAGTTAATTTTTAATGAATTATTTTTTTTACAGTATTGATCATTAAGAAGAGAGTATTCAATAAAATTTCGATTACGATTTCATTCATTAACCTGACGTGAAAAAAATCAATCTATATTTATATTGGACGTTTATTGTTTGTCTATGAGTCTGTGTCACAATCACGCTAAAACAGGTCACGTTGATCTAATTTTTGCATGAAGACTCACAAGTGGTTATGTGAGCTATCAAGGTTACCAGAAGTCATGCAAATGTGATATAAGTTTTGACAGGTCATTTCTAACCAAAGAATTTTTAAAAAGAATTTTTTAAAATAAAGTGAATTGGGAAATAGTTTGCTATGAATTACAAAAAAGTTTTTGTCATCATTTATAGTAGGGCTGATAAGGTCAGAATCGACTTCCGATATCACCAAAAACCATTGGGATTAAATTTCTAAGTGAAGGTGGTGACTCACGCAAAAAAAAAAAAAAAAAAAAAAAAAAATGGTAAAGTAAAACACAGCTATCCTCTAAGGTCAATGGAGGCCATCAGAAGACAATCTGGGATTTAAATTAAAATAGCTTTCCGATAAAAAGTCTTTTTTTAAAAAATTAGCCGTTTAGTTTGTAAAGTATGGTGCAACCCTGAAATTTTTTTCCCGACAAAACTATAAAATTTTCAGAATTAAACTTAATTTTTTTCCCAAATGTCTTAAACATAAAAAGGATAACCCTAGCCTGGAATAACTGCTAGTAACAGAGTGAGCTCCAAGAATGATACAGTCGAAGAAATAATTTAAAATCTGTTTCAACATATTTCAGCTGTAGAAATCAGTGGATATTTATGAGGCCATTCAGAGCCCTACCTGGTCCCTAAAAGTCTCTCTTGTTCACTGATATTCCTTTCCAAATTTTTAAAATAAAAATTGGGACGCTCCTCTTGCTTCTAGGAAATTTCGACTTTTCAAAGTTGTACAATGGAGCTTTTCTGTCAAACATGGGTTAGTCGAAAAGAAGGATGTGTTCATTTCTAGGATCCCCATAATTCTAACAGACTTAACCTTTGAATTCAAGCGACATTTATTCCCAGGAATGAAAATGGTACATGTTCTGTTTATTTGAACTGATAATAATCATAATAAAGGTAAACCAAACACTTCTCAAAACTATGGTGATTCCCTTAGTTCATTTAGTGATGGTTATTTGATAATGGTTATAACGATGCTTTTGAGATGGTTGTGGCGCTGTTCATTCTTATTATGATAATCAGTGATCCATGTAAATGATAATAATTTATAAATGAAGATGAAGACAATGTTACGCAACTGACATTTATTATAGTGAAACTATTTGATAAAGATGTGTAATAAATATATTCACGAAGAAGTCGATGTGTATAATGAAAATAATGACAATAATGTTGCTAAATGTGAACATACGTTTAACTGTTCAGGTAATAGTAAAGACAGCTAACACAATAACCACAATCTTGAAAAAAATAGCAAGTAAATAATAATGATGTTGGTCATGGCATAGATAATGTGCGTTGTGATAGTATTAACTCTAAAGATATTGATATTTTTAATGACTTAATTATAATAATAACCGACATATAACTGCACTTATTTCTCCTCACAAACTATCAACAGATCTTTGAATGATTTTATTAAATTAAAAAAATATATACGCTGAACTGAAGGCCAAACTTACACAAAGTTCCAAGCCGAACTATAATCCTCGGTTTGTTAATTCTAATGAACTTGCTAACCAACTATCAACCCTTACCTGGTGACCGTGACAAGTTTAGTTAGAATACACCTAGCCCTAATTAACCTACTTCCTCTCACTGTTCACTCATAGGCCTTTTAGTATAAGTACGAGTCTGTCTTGGTACCTTATGTCCGGTACGGTTTGTCTGTCCCAAATACTGCCCTGCCTCCCCTAATTAATACCTATCAGATATGGCCTGGCAAATTTAAATACAACCCAGAAAGTATTGAGATAAATATTCTTACCATCCTCTGCACTTTTGGTCAAGACTACTAAGAACTAACATTGCATGTCTAAATTTAACTCTTAATGAGTTACATTAAATAAATCTCCCGCCTGACCTTTTTTTGGTGGGGGTGGGGAAGAGACACCAGAACTTGGTATAAGTTAAAAGTTAATATGATCTATCTTTCCATAGTTTAGTTATACAATATATCCTTCCCTATAAATTATTTCTTGACATACCCTTGTTTCCACCAGAATGATTTAATCATCTGGTACACCCCACCTTCGGCCTAGTTGGGGTCAACCTTCCTGGAACAGGTAAATAGGAGTAGGTAGGCTCACTCATTGCCCGGCCCACACTCCATCCACATCTATTGAACACGGGTAGAGGATAATTCCCTTTTCCATGTTCAGGATATGGTTTAGAGGTTCTTCTTCTTTCAGGGCTTTGTACCGGATTGGTAGTTTGCTGGCTGCTGCTGCTGCTTCCGACTTCTCGTTAGGAGCCCGAACTCTTTGGTAGAACTTAGAAAGGCTGATCGGATCAACAGTCGCATAAGATCGGGGTATTTGTAATGTCATGTCACGCATGGGTATGTGTCTCTGCATGTATTTCCGGTGGACAAATCTGAGGCCACATTATTTATCGTCTGTTCTCAACCAACTCTGGCTGGTTCGTATTGCCATTAACGACAATTAGGGTTAATTATGTTGGCATTTCCTTCTCTCCCCAACACAATTTTCATCATGACGAACAAAATGAAACGAAATACGAGAATAACCTACCCCCTTTAACCGTTCTTTCTCCAATGTCCATGGCATCCCCACTCTAACATCAGCAGGTATAGAATCTTTTCTCATAGAACGGTCGCTTGCACTTTGAGAATGAATTCATTCTAATGTTACTGATATCCAGACATTAAACATGTCCATTGATTAATCTCTATTACTCAAATCGTTGATTTTCCTACCCGTTTCTCTAACATACCAGAGCAACAAGCTTTTCAACGTCATTTATTTATTACCTCCTCCCCTCACCCTTGCTGAGCTTCACAACATGTTCCTTTTGGAAACTTGGATCACTCTGTAGTATCCATTAATATTTCGTTCCAATCATCTATTAATCAGGAAGTTCGTATTCATAAGATTTCATTCCGTTATAAGCATGCTGATTGGGACTCGCTCCGTGATTTTCTTCAAGTGCCAAATGGACTGATATTTTCAACTTTAAAGGCTGAAAATAGAGTGCTGTTGCCATATTTCATTGGGGGTTCTGCCCAGTCCCCACTTTCCAGTCTTGATAGAGTTTAAAAGCGCCCCCGAGTCCTTGTCGGAAAAGAATTATTTTTCCACTCTCCAACCCTCTCTGTCTCACAGGCGGGAAATGGCGAATCTTTCATTGCACTATCACTACTTTCCTGGAAAGTACTCGGACAAATTACATTTCTTGGTTCCACCATGTCTAACCTTCACGGTCAGGACCCGCCATGTCATTTACAGAGTAGCAAGCAACACACATCCCACGACTGTATTCGATCGGCGAGAAGTTCTTCCCGCAAACCACTACTCTGTGGAACGGACTGCCATGAGGATATTTCCCTGATCATTACAATCTTAACCTGTTTAAGTTAAGAGTTAACCGTTATCTTCCCCCTCCCATGCATATAAACTCTACCCCTTAATGTAGCCTTCTACCTCGAGTGGCCCCTTATTATAAGAAAAAAAAACAAACTTTTTTTGTGTTTGCGCGCGAGTGTGTATGTGGATTTAAAACTAGAGACACGGCTTATGAAAACGTTTTTTCTCTTCTATAAAACTACATTCTTGGCAAGAAATCTTTCGTTTGATTTCGACAAATTGTATAATATTTCCTTTAACTTTAACCAAAATATTCGGTGAAGACATTGAACAATGTGTTATACTTATGTGCGTCAAAAAAGAAAATGATGTTGAGACAATAATAATGGGTGTTATTGTACATACTAGTGATTATGTTTTAGAAATCATAAGTTCGAGAGAGAGAGAGAGAGAGAAGAGAGAGAGAAGAGAGAGAGAAGAGAGATAGGAGGAGGATGCATTATTTGTGGTAGCGGTGGGACTGGCGAACTGGCTGCTGCTTGCGGCGCCAAGCAGGCCGAGCCCACTTTCCTTTCCAACGCACCCTACGCTCAAGCATCCAGACGACCGGCACCAAATGGAACAGGTGGCAGAGGAGTAAGGAAATTCGTTCACCAGCGACCTGTAACCATAGTCTACGTGGCTGGTGTTCGCATTAGAACCACCCAATCTTTTGGGTTCCACTTTCGCCATCGATTTAATTTTTGTTGTCGCTACGAAAATGGACAGAAAAAAAGATGTTTAAGTTGTTCGTAATTTTCTGAAAAGTTTGTCGTCGCCAGACGTATTAACATAAATAAACATTGCATAAACACTGAGGCACATACATAGGAAGGAATATATATATATATATATATATATATATATATATATATATATATATATATATATATATATATATATATAATGTATGTTTATATATATATATATATATATATATATATATATATAAACATTATATAGTAATAAATAATCTTTAATATTACATTATCCCTACTCAGACTTTCACGCAGATTACATTCACTCTAGGAAACTTACAAATCAAGTCGCCTGTTAAGTGGATGTATTTACTCCTAAACTCTTAGTAGGGATAAGGTAAGTAAACATTTAATTTTATAGTATTTATTACTGGTAATGCTCTTTCTGTTGATATTGAGCACTATAATTATACAGACTGCGTGACTTAAAAAATATAATCTCCCAGAAATACTCGTTTTTAAACAACATTATAGAACATAGTGTATCAAAAATACTTTTATATATATAAACGATTTTAATTACATTTCGCTTGTAAGTTGTGTCTGTTTATTCTTTTATTAAATTTTCAGATTTTCGAATAAGCTGTTGCGCATCTCGATCAAAATTATGGATAAACTGTCCTCTGTTAATACTTCCTATGTTTTACGGCTCTCTGAAACCGTTCTATACATGGTTTCAAATATATGATATGCATATATCTAAATTTGAAATGTAGTGTTCAAATAAATGCCAGGATGCAACTAAAAGAAACCATTATTAGGATATTGACAACATTTAGCTCTTGATAATAACCGAGAAGGTCGAAAATACTCGAACATAAAACAAAAAGAAAAGCATGAACTTTGGACAGTGTATCCAAAAATTTAGATTAGGATGTACAACGTAATTCGAAACGGAAAATACAAATAAGCATTAAACTGAGAGATATTGTCGGTTGAATTTAATAAAATTTGTCTAAATGAATTCTTTCTGTCTAAATAAACGCGCGAACACACACACAAACACACAGAGACGTATATATATATATATATATATATATATATATATATATATATATATATATATATACGAAGAGTGCTGAAACGTTTTCGAGCTGACCCTCTTCCTTAGATAAGTGCGTGTAATTGAATGATAGATTTTTTTACAGCCCGGTTCACCCTTTACAAAGCACGGAGGTCATTAGAGGTAGGAGGCGTTACGTTAGTAGGCAATTTGTTTGGGTAGTAGTGGGAGATAACGGTTGACGTTAGCCTTGAACAGGTTAAGATTGTAGTGATTAGAGAAACATCCACTTAGTCGTCGGTTCCACACAGCAGCGGTTCACGGGAAGAAGCTGTTCAAGTGGAACTTACTTCTCACCGAGGGAATACGGGGAGAATGTAGATGGTTTGCTAATATGTAAGCTGAATAACGTGTCCTTGCCGTGAAGGTTTGAATTGGGGGGACCAAGTAATGTAGTTCGTCCGAGCACTTTCCGTAAAAGTAGCGATAGAGCAGCTAAAGAATATTTTGTAAGGTTTTCAATCAGTTTTCTCAGTGTTCTTGCAATTTTTGTTTTATGAGGATTAATATGTAAAGGCAAAAACACATAAACTGGGCTTCTCACAATGACCTATCATATCCCAAATGTCTACACTTAACAGAAGCACTCCTAATAATTACCAACGAATCTACAGATAATATAACTTGCTGCGAAAACAACAAGGGCACATTGAATGAGTTTCGAATACTAAACAGAAAACGCCAATATGGACGAAATTAATACTACTCTCACACAACACAGTATAGGAAACAAAAAACAAATAATAATAATAGCAAAAATTAAACCCCAACTCTGAAAAATGTCTAAAGTATTAACCGAAAGCGATTGGAACAATAATAACTACGGACACATTATATACACACACTCATAGTACGTCTAAAAGAGAAATTGTAAGAAGATTAGAAAAACTGAATATATATATATATATATATATATATATATATATATATATATATATATATATATATATATATGTAGGATAAATTTTATGACGAAACGCGTCACAAGTAAACTTTTTCCACTGCATTTCTTGATATATAAAAATGTATATCACGCACACATACACACACAGACATATATATATATATATATATATATATATATATATATATATATATATATATATATAAATATATATAAATATATATATATATATATATATAAAAATACAGGGTGCGATGGGTAAATTGTCCATATTTTATATTTAAAATTGCGTGATTGCGCGTTGTTTGTTTTGATTTTGTCGACCTCACAGTTGGGCAACGTCTGTGAGAAAAAGAGCATCGTGCTGCAATTCACTCTGCCAGAAATTTGGAAACGACATGCTGTACTGTTTGACATTCACACCGGAAGCTCCAATACAAACATTTCAGGGTGTTTGGATGTTTATCTGAAGACAGTGCAGACGATTCGGAAAGAGTTAGATGATATGTTCAATCAACATCATGGTGTTTGGAGTAATCACTAGTGATGACGACGTTATGCCTCCATTCATCTTGCAACGGGGCCTCAGTGACAATATGGAAGCCTACATCAAGTGTCTTGAGGAGGTAGTGCTGTCCTGAATCAAGAGTGTGCCTGCTGGAAGACGCTATATCTAGCAACAGGACTCTGCACCATGCCGTACAAGCAGGAGAACCCAGTCATGGCTGTTCGACAATTTCAGCGACCGCATCACCCCTTAAATCTGGCCATCTAACTCCCCAAATTGCAACCCTTCTGATCATTATGTGTAGGATGCAGCTGAGCGAGTGACCAACCCAACTACTTTACCAAAGATGATCTGAAGACAATGATTATATAAACATTCACCAACTTAAACAAAGAGGCCATCCAGAAGAGTAGTAGGAGATTCCGAAGTCGTCTAGAAGCCGTGATTGAAGCCAATGGTGCTTTTATTGAATAAATTTACTCTTATTTTTGTATAGATATTTTTGTATAGATATTTTTGTATAATTTTGGTAAATATATCTGTTAAAACGAGATGTCAGTGTTATTTCCATTTTTGCGTAATTTAGACGACACTCTATCCATCGCACCCATATATATATATATATATATATATATATATATATATATATATATATATACATATATATATATATACCTATGATTGTTACTTTTCTGTTTTTAATGCGCTTCGCGTTCAGTAATGATCCGCAAGGTTAGTCTGGTTGACCATTTTTACTGATTAGTGAATCTGATCTTCACTAGGGAGCCCCATAAAAAATCTGACATTAAAGAATCCAACAAATGTTGACATGTTGTCTAATCGACAACCCAAATCTTCTTTTTTAATTTATTCTTACAAAATAACTTGATGATCAAGAATTCCTCTAAGATCATCATTGACGTCTCATGGATAATTTGGATCTAGATATTTAATCACAGTTAATGTATAACGGAAAGAATTATACTCAATTAAACTAGATATTCATCTCGAGATTTGCAACCAGGGAAACAGATAAATGACGAAATCAATATAAAAACTTTGGTGGCCGAAATTCAAAGCTGTAAATGCTAATCTAATGACTATTATACCAACAATTGGCTTCATCACAACGAACGGTAATTTGACCAAGATTTTATTTTGAACTGATAGTTTAAGTTTGCAGTCAAATTTGTAATCAGATAGTCAACGTCATATGAACATGAAATTCAAAAACAACTTGGTATAAGTTTCTTAAACGACCAAAATATAAACAAAAGCAATTAATAAAATTTGCCTAGAACTTCTTGTTTAAAAAAAAGTAGGGGGAATGAATTTTAAAAGTTGAAAAACTTTCATCCATGACAAGATTTTCAACTGGATTTTAAAGTCTCGCCATAAAAAAAGTTAAGGAAAGGAAACTGAAAGAAGTTTGGCTTCAAGGATAATTAACAGTACTGCGTTGAATTTTAGTTTTTAATCTTTTTGGGGCATTAAAAAGTCACAAAAAGTAAATAAATATTTATTACTTGCTCGTTGAGCCAAAAGCTTTCAGTGACTCTTGTCTTTGCCTGTATATGTATACGTATGTGTAAATATATACGTATGTGTATATGTATGTATATATGCGTGTATTTGTGTAGTTTAAAATATTTTGAGTGAAAATGAACCCGAAATATTTGAACCATAAACTCGCCAAAGAAAAATTCGAGTCTAATAACCAAGAGCGTAAACTAAGAAATTACACCAAGAAAAGGATGTTGTTCCCAGATTAAAACAGGCAGACTATTTACTCGATGCGAATTCACACATTTATCAACAAAATAATAATAATAATAATAATAATAATAATAATAATAATAGCAAAAACAACACATTGTCAGTGATTGTAGCCTGCTGCCATAAAACAGAGTATAGACGATATTATGATAATGTAGACCTCAGAATGAATACATTGAAAACTATGCAGAAAGCATGGTGGAGCGGCTCAAGTTGGTTCTTTTGTGGTTGGCGTAATAGGGACTATTTCCAGGAAACATTTTGTCTCCGAAGACGTTAGGGGATTGCGATGCTTAGAACAGCTGATATGCTGATGAAAGTGTTGTGTCTGCAACAGGAACTGAGATACAGACTGTTATCTCACGGCCGAAAAATCCAAGAGTCGGAGAAGATCTCAATCCCAATAATAATAATAGTCACTTTTATCATCACCGTCTTCATATTTGTCCTACACCAAAAGTTGTTGGAAATTTGAAGTGTGAAATTTTTAATTGAGTTTATTTTACTTTTTCTATAATTAAAACTCAATCAAGACAGAACTGCTTTTATCGACCTAACAGAACGCGTAACAAACAAAAGTCTCTTTTAAAAAATAACAATAACATAGGTAGGTATATATACAAAAATACATATATAAATGCTTTCTTTTTAATTAGAGATAAATTTAAAGACGTACATACATGCAGACACGCACACTTGTACAGGCAAAGAAGTACTTTCTTACTTAGGCCTGGAATCCGGTTCAAACACACACACACACACACACACACACACACACACACACACACAGAGAGAGAGAGAGAGAGAGAGAGAGAGAGAGAGAGAAATACACACTTTCCTCCTTCCCTTTATCTCGTCCTCTTTTTTTTTTTTGATAGTTTTGAAAGTAAATATACCGGTGCTCCTAAGATGGATGCCATTGCTGATCAGTACAATTGGCGTAAAATGAAAGATAAATAAAAAGCGAATTTAAAAGTGGTTTACACCGAATTAACACGACTTATGTAATTAAAATAACCCATAGAAAGGTAAGATAGTTTAGAGAAGATACATTTAGATTGACTGTAAGCGCGTGTGCCACTTTAAAGGGAGAGACGCAAAGAAATGATTACACACACACAGACGGGCGCGCAGGAACGCACGCACACACACACACATATATATGTATGTGAATGTGTGTGTGTGTCTGTGTACGCTGCAATGCAAGCTGCTTTCCATCTGTTCTAAACGGTCCGCAAATGACACCATCAATACATCTAAACATGATTTAAATTTATAACATTCTCAATACCAAACGCTACGATGGAAAGAAGAAAAACATATTTTTCTTGAATTTAAAAACTAATTCAATTCTTGAAAATGAGCAGTGATGTTTGAAAGCGTTCGACTATACTTATGGTCAATTTTGAAAAACGTTCGAATCTAACATACTTTTTCTTAGACGAAAACAAAAGAAAATCAAAAAGAATGATTTCTACAAACCGTATCTTTATGGTCTTTAATAAAATCTACTTAAACAGAAAATACTGCTGACAAAATGAACACGTGTGTGTGTTTGAAAGACAGAAAGAGAGAGAGAGAGAGAGGAAGAGAGAAAGAGAGAGAGGAAGAGAGAGAGAGAGAGAAAATGATATAGCGTGCACGCGCATGCGTGCATGTGTGTGTGCGCGTACGTGTACATAGTACCTGTGACAAACCGATATTCCAAATAGTAGCCTCATACGCTATTGCTACTAACCTAGTTTATTGTTTGTCTTTATGCCATAGTTGGCTTAATCTAATAAATGTCTATTCGTGTATGGACATAGTTTGACGATTTTCTTTGAAAATGCAATTTAATTTTTAAATGATTTCTTGAGATACCCTTAAAGTGTTTCTTATTGCATTGTATATTTTTATGCATCAGCGTCAAAAAGTACATCTTTCGACAATTGCGGAAATATTTTAATGTTAACGCAACTTCATTTTTAGTTGTTATGGCGTCTTCTTTTTTACTGTTTGCAAAAAAGCATAATTTCATTCACGATTTATTTATTGTTTTCCTGAATCAGTAATGAATAAATATCAATTACTATTGCCAGTGCAATCTTATTATTAAGATAAAATAATGCCAATTTACACAAATACAAATACAAATAATAATAGGGATTTAATATCGGCATTTCTCTCTACTTCTACATTATATATTAACATAAACTCATTTTTACTGTTTTCATTTTAATTTGAACTCTTCAAAATTACCTGCCAATGTGTCATCGATATTTGCACACTTAATACAACTGAAAGAAAACGTGAATATTACGAGATTTTTACATTCAGGTTAGAAGAACTGCTAAAAAGCGTTGAATAGATAACTAGAGCGATATTATTCAATAAATTTTTATAAGTTCAAGTGATTTATTTGGTTGTGCTCTCTAAATAATAAATGTTTAATCAGCAGTATAATTTATAAAGCTACAGTAACAAATAATATTAATGTAGAAGAAAATATAAAGGGGCTCCAGAAAAAAATACTTAAAAAATGAGCATTACAATAAAAAAAAAAACATTTGAGGAAAGAAGATATGCGTATAACATGTCTCTTTCAAAGTATATATTGATACTGAAAGAAAAACAATATTCCTACAAATATTAAAAGGGAAATCATAAAAATGATATATCCTCAATAAAAGTAAATTATATTTAGAAGAAAATTAGAAATAATTATTTTAAAATCAAAATAAATTGCTAAATAAAAAGAATGAATATCTCGGAAAATGTAGAAATATGAACAAATATCTACTTTTAAAATCCAAGAGTCATTCAAGGTAAAGCATTACAGCGTAATAGGTAGAAGATTACAGAGTAAATTATACCATCCCAAACGTGCCATCCCAAACGTGCCATCCAAAACGTGCCATCCAAAACGCACGGGGCTACGCCAGAGGAAAGAGAAGGAAAATACTTTTTTTTGCCATATAAAGTATAATAAATAAGTAAATATACTTACAAATAAAAAAAAAAAATCAGCAATTTTTAAAAAATATCAAAATAATAAAAAATACATCTTTGTTGGTAAATATTTTACAATTTAATTTCATTAAGTTCTTTAAGTATATAAAAATTCTAAACATGAAATAAAGAAATTATAAACTGGAGTATTACCGATTGAAAATGTTGCTTTTCAAATGATAACAACTTTGAATTGAATTTTGAGATTCGAGTTAAAAAAAAATTACAATAAAATAAAGTAAATATATAAATTAATTTAATAATTTTATTAAAAAATAAAATAAAAAATATAAAAAAGTAAATAAAAATAAAATATGGTAATTAATTAGTAAACTTGTATTAAAATTTAATATTTGCTATTCACAGAATATATTTTAATATGCGATGGTTAAATGTGAACACGATTTTAGTGTAAAATATGTTTGATGTTAACTAATAATATAAAATTATAAAAAATATAAATCAAATGACTATTAACTAAGCAATTTAAAATAAACAATATATGATCGATAATATTAAGTATTGCAAAGGTTTCTATTTCCACAATCAAATATAAATGTATTAGACATGTGTCTACGTATGATTGCGTTTTTTGCATGTATGCATGCTGTTCATATCTCTAGGTGTGTATATATAAAAAATGAATACACTTACATATATACAAATAATCAATACATATAAAAAAAATAAAATATAATTAAATGATAAATATTTTGATAAAGAATTTGTCAACAATCTTACATCCCGTAGTTATTAATTAAAGTAAGTATTAAAAGAAAATAATGAAAACAAAATTAAAAAATAAAAGCGTTAAATTATGGTAATATAAAATAAAATAATTAGAAATCGAAGATGTAGTATTTCAAAATTTGTCCATTGCCACGTACAATGAATGAATTTCATTTTCGGGAATAGCGTGTCACATTTCAAAATTTAAACGTTACCACATGTTTAACACATGAATATATTTGAATTTACGATTAAAAATTAGAAAAGTAAAAATGTATATATATATATATATATATATATATATATATATATATATATATATATATATATATATATATATATATATATATATATATATATATATATGAATTTAGGAAAATTCAGTAACGGAAAATTCGGTAATTTTGACAAAGTAGGAATATTCGGTAACTATGAAATAAAAGTCGATTTTATGCACCGTTCTGGAGTGAGGATTTTAATTCCAAGTTTTAATTCCAATGCAACAAAGTATATTAATATACAATCTGTCAATACAACATAATTCACTTTACTAAAAATATACTTTTCTGAAATGCTATTTGCAAAAAAAAATAACTGATTTAAAGTTTAATTAATTTGAATTGAAACAAATATTAGTACTTGTGGAGTATCTGTCGCCACTTTTTATAAAGTTAGATGTAGTATTTATTTATATTTCAGACGGCGAAATGAATCTTTAACTCAGAATATCGAACATCTTGTGGGGATGAGTAAAATGGAGGAAAAAGCGTCACTGTGGAACGGCACGACTCCATCTTGAGATTTAACTGGTCAAGTTCATGTGCAGTCGACCCATTGGATGCCACCCTGCAGGCTGTCACCGCATTCCTAGCATCTGAATAATACCATTGTTTGTTATTTAGAGAAATAAACATAATTTAAGAAACAAATAGAATATATCTACACATTTGTATTTGTGAAAATTTGTGAAAATTAATTTAAAAATAACCCACAAATACCCAAATATTACTTTTTAATTTAAAATATCGCAGAAAAGTATATTTAATATGGAGGTGGGTGTTTTATGTTGACACCTTTATCGACAGCTTGATTCTTGGGAAATTAATCTAAGGAGGAGATAATTGTAATAAAATTAATGATGAATACTATGTAAGCATCTTTTTTTTTTAATTTTTTAACTACTTAAAATGTCTTAAGCATTCTAAAATTTTATTGAATGAGGTATTTTGGCTTTATAGTCTTACTTACCCAGAGGCTGCTTGGGAAAATGTTAGAAAATAACAAATAAATTTTAAATTTACTATAGTTACCGCTCTTACTTTTTGATAATGTTGTGTTTCATACACGTAGCATATTTTATTCATAAATACAATTAAAAGTATTTCTAATTAAATAATATATTAGTTTTATTGCATTTTATTTTACGATTCAGAGCAGATTTTCTGTAATTGGCGGTCTTGTTTGATCCCCCAAAAGTGATGATTTAAATTTTCCGACGACTTGTTCTTATAATTAATATAAACATTTAGCGCTACAACAAAGAACAATTTGATTTTTTCGAGAATTTCCAAATCAATGTTTTTCAACGCGAAAAGAAGTTCAAATATCCCATAAAAGTTTATGGCCCTACGTTGACGCCAGTAAAACAAGATATTAATCCAAATTTAAAAGGTTTTAGAAATATTTTTCATTTAAACATATGAAAATATGTTTAAATGAAAAATATTCTTTGATAATTCCACTTCATAATAACACCAAGATTTTTTGTTTTTATGTTTTGGGCATTCTTTCATCATGTATGCTAATTTTTAACGAATCTAAAATATTATATTTTACATATATTAAATATATTTTATACAAATTTATATATAATGTATTTTTATACACACACACATACACACATATATATATATGAAAATTTATCAGAGTTAACTTGTAGAAAAGACAATATTTATAAATATAAATGACAATAGGAAAATTGTAGTTATTGTTGATGCGTTTCGTCCAAATATTAATCTACGCCCAAGCTTTTTCCCTATTTCACCTTTCTTAACAAAATTACTGCTCTCCTAAACAAACGTACACAACAATATCGTAAAATCAAAAGAAAATGGTTGAATCCGTCAACACAGTTATAATGACAATATTCTCCACACGTGACAATAGCTGACGTTATTTCCAGTTAACAATATGAAAATAGCGTTCTCTACATTCCTCCAGTTGCTAAGAACATTCTATTTTTTGTTATTATTAGTTACGTTCTTTAATTAAATTAATTTCGGTTTTTGCTTTGATAAGGTTCACATTGGACGAAACGGGTCAGCAATGACTACAGTTTTCCTATTGTCATTTATATATATATATATATATATATATATATATATATATATATATATATATATATATATATATATATATAAAGAAAGAACAATATCGGAAAAATTAGTAAAATGATCCTTGAAAGGGTAAATAAACAAATTAAAGAAAAAATAAGCCTGAAACTTTGGATTAATACCAAGGAAGTGATAAACTGGTTTACTTACATAAAAGAAAGAAACAAATGTACACTAATGCAGTTTGATATTGAAAATTATTACCAATCAATATCTAAAGAACTATTTATGAATGCGTTGGACTTTGCCACCCACTATTCGGATATTACAGATGAAGAAAATAACATTATTCTATATGCGAAAAAATCAGTACTTATACATAAAGGTGAGCAATGGATTAAGAATTCTTATGACCACTTTGACATCACAATGGGATCACTAGACTCAGCTGAGTCTTCTGATCTCGCTGGTCTTTTATATTATACAACCTTACAGCGCACTATGATATTAATATAACTGACATTGGTTTGTACAGAGACGATGGACTTATGGTTATTAAAAACTCAACTAACTTCAAAATAGATAGAATTAGAAAGGTATTATATAAAGAATTTAAAAGCATAGGCTTAAAAATTACGGTTAGCACTAAATTAAAAAAGTGAACTTCCTGGATATAACATTAGATTTAAATAAAAATACATACACACCTTATAAAAACCCAACACCAACCCTTTATATATATACCCTAAATCAAATCACCACCCCATCTATAATTAAACATATACCGTTATCTATCAGTAAAAGAATTAGTACAAATTCAGCAAATGACAAGATTTTCGATGAGCATATCAATTCTTATATAGTCAAGCATTTTCCTGGTGGAAGTAAACTAAGTACTATTTTCAATAAAAACACACTAAAGTTGAGTTACAGCTGTACAGAAAACTTAGAAAAAATTATTAAGAAGCATAATGCTAATATCTTAAATAAACACTTATACGAAAACCAAAAAAAATTAGACAATGGAAAAATAAAAATAAAAACTGATGAAAATAAACAAAAATTATGTAACTGTAGAAACCCTCATAATTGCCCTCTACAAAATAAATGTCGCACTGAATCATTAGTATACCAATGCAACATCTCTTCGATTGAAAATCCTGAAAACATAAAAATATATATAGATTGCACTAGCCATGAGTTCAAAAAAAGATTCAACCAACTCAAAGTTCATTTAGGATAAATAAATATAAAAATCAAACATCTCTCTCGAAGTACTTCTGGCACCTAAAAGAATCAAATAAAACACCTACAGTAAAACTAACAGTGAAAATATTTTAAAGTTGTATTTAAAATTGTAGTTAAATAAAACGAATTCTAACCTAAACATCTTTTAAAATTGTAATTATATGAAACGTATGGGTTGGGTTTATACATCAAACAGTTGAAACCCAACCTAAACAAAATCAATTATGGCATCTCTACAAATATTCTTAAATGTCTATAATTGGTAACAGAAGCCATTGGTTTATACCAACGGCTTTTCATTCATACTTCTACAATTCACTCTCGTGTGGTCATGTGTGACGTCATGAGATGCGGTGCGATTTTCGCTTTTAGCGTCTTATATGCGCGTGTTTATCGTTGCTTAGAAATCTTCTATGTAAACATTGACAGACTATCATCACTGTCATGTCCGTATATTGTTTAATATGTTGTAATTGACATCTTTGATAATGGCTTAAGTAAGCCGAAAGCTTAGATTGTATTAAAAAAATATGGATCACTACTGTGAATTTCTTTCTTCTTTCAACGATAATGTTATTAAACTTATTAGAAGTTACGAAAAAAAATTACATAAAATAAATAGACAACACTTGTCTATATTATTTAATGAAACGCGTATGAATGAAAAGATGCTGCCTAAATACACACAATATATATATATATATATATATATATATATATATATATATATATATATATATATATATATATATGCATAATAATTAAAGTAAATTAAAAATAATATCTATAAATATGTAAATAACCAGCGCATTTAAATCGTAATAAATATTCATAAATGATACTGAGCCTGATTTTAATATACGATAAATATAGTCACAATTTAATATAAAAATACGATGTATATTTGCCGAAAAATATTGAATCTGTAATTTAAAAATAAATAATCCATAAATGTATACAATCCAAATTATACAATACTTAAAAATTTGCAATAATCACGAAATTATTACACACACACACACACACACACACACACACTCTCTCTCTCAAACTCTCTCTTTCTCTCTCTCTCTCTCTCACAGACACACACGCACGCACGCACGCGCACGCACGCACACACACACACACACACACACACACACACACACACACATATATATATATATATATATATATATATATATATATATAGTGTATCAAAAATACGTTTACAAACTTTGGGAGCGGGTTTCTCACCAAAACAAGGACAAAAGTTTATATCAATATATGTCCACAAATCCTCCGCTTTTGAGTTATTAAATTTAAAGAAAGTTTATGGGTATAGGCCCCGGGTTAGCATATACACTGGGTTGCATTTGTCATTCGTGTACATTTGTGACTAGTCTGTCATCAACGTTTAACGCGTATAGTAGTGAGTTAACTTAGAAGTGTTCTGTTTAGCAATGGCAGGATATTCATATCGTGAGCAGATAAATTTGATTCTTAAATACGGGTGCGCGTATGGTAGTGGACGCGAGGCTGCATGACTGTATCAGATTGCGATTCAAGACCGAAGGCAGCCGAGTCATCAAACCTTTGCTGCTGTATATCGTTGCATTGCTGGGACAGAATACGTGGCACCACAAACTTTGGATTATATATTATCGTAGCATTGTTAGAAAACGTTTTTTAGTTGTTGGATAGATTTACTATGAAATACTATTGCATCCAGAGTGGACCGGTAATCTACAGAAATAGATGCTTTTATTGCTAAACGCCATAAATTAATTGTGAATTTTTTACCTGTGAATTTTTTCCTAGCCAAATTTGTCACTTTTTTCTGTGAACTTTTTCTTGTGAATTTATTACCAGCCACCTGTATTTTCATTCTTCCGGTTCACAGACCGGGAAGGAGTGTAAACCAAACGATTTATTCAAAAATCTTTAAAAAATAAAATATGCTTTTCTGATACTTTGTTTGAAATATTAGATGATTTAATACTTAATTAAACTGATTTGAAACAAATATTAGTTTATGTTTAAAAGATTGCATAAATGTATTTTTCAACACTACCGTAGGTTTTGACAGCTTGACTAACAGACGGAAGTTTATCTATTTTTTCTACGGCGTATATATCTGTAATAGTTACTTGAGGAATATAACGCAAGAGCCTTTTCTATATAATTTGAGCTTAAAAATTTAGGCAAATATTCTCCGTAATCTAATGTTTTATTGAGTTTTAGTTACTTTGGCTATAAATTTACTATAGTTACCACTCTTATTTTCTGACAGTGTCGTGTATCCGTGTCCGTATTTACAAAAATTGGCGCGTTTATACCCATGCAAAAAATCAAAATTCTTTTTAAAATATTGGGCGTCGCTAAATTGTAATAAGCTTTTCCATTTATGATTAGTAAATATACTTACTTAATAACATTATCACCTAACAGTGACAAATTAAGGCAGAAATTTAAAAGATTTAAAACCCTATAAATTATTATAATAGAAATTTAAAACGATGAGAACACTTCTTGTGGAAATACATTATTATTCAAATTTTTTTTTGTGGGGGTGGGGTTACTGTGTGGAGTCGTATAAGCGTAAGAAAGATTGTACATTCCTTGTAAAAGTATCTAATACAATTTAATTTGGTTTGGTTTCCAGGGAGAACCGATCACCCATAAAGTAGGTACCTCCATTGATTCGATAAAAAGTTAGCATACATGATGAAAAAATGCCCCAATCTTAATAAAAACAAAGTTTTATCCTCAGTATCTTTGTGCTATTATTAAGAGGAAAGACCAAAAGATTTTTGATTATTAAATTATATTTTTTAAATCTTTTTTAGAATCTTGACAATTTTGGTTAAATTTTTTATTTTTCTTGCGTCAGCGGGTGACCATATATTAGTAGCAGAAATTTAATATCTTTTTTCGGTGAAAAACATTAATTTGAAAAATTCTTGCAAAAATCAGGTAATTGTCGGATTTTAATGAAACTTTCAGAACTTATTCACAAATGAATTAAATTATTTTTTAAATGCTTTTTTTCATAAAATCATGGAAAAAATATTTTTACATCTAATTACCCCCACCTCTTCCAATTTATTTAATTTTATGAAATTTCAAGAAATTCTTTTTTGTAGAGATTATAACAAAAAATCCCCCAAAATATTAGTATGCTTAAAATATTTAAAATTTTTAAGATTACTGGGTAGTTAAAAAATTATTTAAAAAAAGCGTTTAAACTGTATTCGTAATGTAACTTTACTAGAAGTAAACACAAACATCAGGTTATCGATAGATGTGTCAAAACCTTATAAAAACACCCATCTCTGTGTTAAAATTGCTTTTCTGTGATATTTTAAACTAAAAGTAATATTTGTTTTGATTCAGATTAAAATCAATTAATCTTCCACATATAAATTTTATTTTTGAAGGATTTTTTTCATAAATAATTATATAAAGTGTTGACAGATTTGTCAATTTTAAACCTTGAGCATCACTTTTTTTGAGTTCTTCTACCTATCTATCTATCTATCTATCTATTGTGAATTTAGGCAGCAATCATTCATTTATACATGTTTCATTAAAGACGATAGACAAGCTACTACGATTAAGCTTTTTATTTAATTTTTCTTGTGTTCTTGTGTTTTCTTTTTTGGACACAGTGTGTAGAAACTGTCGAAATGTTCTATAATTCCGAGCGCTTTCGGCTATACGTTTAGCCATTATCAAGGATGATTTATTTTCTGCTTTTTAATTGAGTGTATGGCTTGTGTGTTTGTTTTTAGAGTTATAGGGATGTTTTATTTTCCAAATACAGTTAGCACATTCTGGTCGTCTTCCTTAGTTAATATCATTCAGTGTTGGCTTTTTCTTTTTAATTATTAAGTCTTCCTTTATTTTTTTTATTTTTATATTTTACATGTGGATGTGGTTATTATGTTTGTATTTTCTGCTAGAATTTTTTGGATGGAGTCTGGTAAGTTTGTGTGTGTTTGTGTGTGTTTAAATGGATTCTAATAAGCAACTGTGTCCTGATCAAACCGGATTCATAAATAATTACATCGGTCACACGACTACATGCCTATCCAGACGCCTTAAGTTACACCTATCTGATCACAGCTCTATTGGAATATATAAGTATAACCATTCGTCGGAACAGATTAATTCTTATAATATATACAGACATTTCTAAAGAAGCAATGGATTTTTTTAATTAATCAGACAGATTTTATCACTTTAAACGTCATTTTTAGTGGACACTCATATTTGAGTAGACGCTCCGTTCATTTATTAAACTACATTTATTTATTTTTGTCTACCGGCTTGATTATTCGAAAAATCTTATTAAAGAAAAATATACGATCTCCGGCAGGAATCGAACCTTCACCCGCACCTGGGCAGAGCGAACCATTGTTAGATCCGACGTGCTTCAACCGACAAAGAGCCTTTATCGCTCGAGCAAGGTGGAATAATGCCTTTAAGCAAAATCCTTCTTGTCATAAACTCTCGAAATATCGTGCCTGCTCAGTTTCATATCCAGATGTAAACAAAGCAATTTCTAAAGAAGCAATGGATTTTTTAATTATTAATCCGACAAATTTTATCACTTTAAAAGTTATTTTTTAATGGATATTCATATTTATGTAGACACTCCGTTTAGTTATTAAACAGTATATTTATTTTCGTCTATTGACCTGAATAATCAGTCTTGTTCGATCGGCAACGGTTCTTCGTCGATTGGAGCATAGTGGGTTGGGTGACGCAGGTTCAAATTCTGCTGGAGAGAGAGAATATTTTTCTTTACTAAGATTTCTCGAATCCCTTGACCATCGAGAGCGTTACAACCCAGTTATTTGCGTATATGCATGCGCGTGTGTAGATAAATCAATAAAATATAGCCTAATAATGAAAATATATTTATTTTTCAACATAATCTTTTTCCTTTACCCAACGCAAGTAGTGCGAACATTATACAGTTAAATATTCAGATCAAAATTCAGCTAATAAATGTTAGGTTATAGACTTCTCTCTCTTTATCTATTTTTGTAATGTGTACGTGTTTGTATGTATGTGTGTAACTTATCAAACTGATATACAAAAGTGAAATAAATATATAGATTTTTCTTTGTTCATTTTATTTATTTATTTTTTGATAGTGGGGTTGGGGATATTGCTGATGGCATCGTCCGCCTGTATGGCGTCGTCAGATGAATGCTTGAACATGAATCGTGTCGCGAGTGGTGGGTGGATAGTACGAGAAGGTAGACAAATAACGGAGTGACATGAATCGTGACTTAAAACAAACAACAGGTGAAAAAAAAATACCAAAATGAATAAAAAATTAATTTTGGAACTTCAGTGAAACAGACAACATTTTTTTAACGTGTGCATTCAACGATTTCAAGATGACGTGAGAGGGTCATAAGTGATGCTGCTTTTACAACATGATTTCGTACACTTTCAGAACAATTCTCATGGTCTCTGATAAATGTTTGAGACTTCTGTAATACCAAAAGATATTAAATACTTGTATAACAAATAAGATCCCAAATATATCCAAGAAAATATTGCGCGTCGAATTTAAAAATTTACTGACCCCCATTTACTGAACTTCAAGGTTTTTTAACAGAAATTTATGAAAATTTATGAATTCCTTTAGTTAAGTGATAATAATTATTGTATTTGTATTTTTAAATACTCTGCCATGGAACTAGTAAAGTAAAGGTGATTTTTTGACTGTAAAATTCTTGAACTCAAGACGTTCATTTATGACATTGGCGAAATGTTCAAAGATGTTTACAAAGTCGGGAGTTGGAAAGATCGACCTCGGGAAAGAGAAGCGTACAACAATAAAAAGTGGGAGAATATATTTGAAACTCACACGTGAACGCCTTCTACCAATAGTAAGGACTTAAAAAATGTATGGTAAAATGTAGGAAGGTCTTCTTGCATATTTTTATTGCTGAACTGGCAAAGTCATAATTTTATCGCAAAAATTGAATTAAAAGAAAATAAGTATTAACATTTTTAAAATAATGTTAAAGCTCAATAATGTAAAATGCTTTAAAATATTTCAAATGCAATTAAATACGAGATTGTTCTGGCGAGTGTGGCTAAACTCAACTTTTAAAATGAATTATGCAGCCTTATTTATTTTTTAATATTTTTCCTATTTACAAGTTTCGATTTTTAAAATGTTATTATAAATAATTTTATATTATTTTTATTATTAATCTTTTGTACTTTTTTTACAAGTGTTGATTGATAAAAAATAGTCTCCTATGGTGTGGCATCGTTAATAGTGGAGATAGAAACAAAATCCTCTTAATATTAATCCACTGTCTGTTGGCATTAATCAATAATCATGTGTACTACGTTCGCGTTATGGAAAGGGATTAATGATAGAAATATTTTGGCATTCGCATGTATGAAAGAAATGATAGCCGATGAGTACTCAGACATTCGAAGCCTGAAAGAAAAGGTGTTTTGAATGACGCCAACGCAAAGCCACAATGCAATGAACAAACATTACAACCGGCGAGAAGACAAACATTCACAATTATTACACAAATTGATAGAGGTTTTCAATTAAGTCTGAATTTCTGGGAGGAGGGGTTTAAATTATTTACATTTGCACTATTGTCTTCATCTTTGTTTTTATTATCACAACATTTCTGCAGTTATGCTTTCCCGAAGTCTTCACATATCTGTGGAGTCTTCAGGGAATTTCGAACTGTGCTCTTCATTTAATCTGTTTAAACTGTTCTCGTTCTACTGTTCATAGCGAGGGTAGTGGCGAATAGGGCCTCTAATCCCAGAGGGACCCTGAAGCAACTTTTTTTAATGAGTGAATTTTTCAACAAAATCAATTGTTTTTAAGTGCTTGTCATAGAAAGACCGGCCATATTAGTGATAGAATCATAAGCAAATGGGTTGAAGTTGCTAATGTTGCCTCAAAATATGCTTTAATACCCATCTCAATGACCTCAAAATTCCTCTGTAATTGTTAAATTTCAAAATTTTCTTGGGGTCTTGCAGTGTCCAAGCACACAGCTGTATGGGTTCATTCAACTCGCCAGAATCCTTTCATAGCCAAAATCTTGGCAATTGAATCTATTGTTGTTGTGAAGGGGCCTTGATAAAGCTTCAGGGCCACCAAAATATAGGTCTGCCACTGATCTAGGGATATCGTGTTCTTTTTAGTGCTGTTCCGTAATTCTTCACCCTGTTTGCGAGAGTATAAGTTTGTTCTACCCGGCACACTATTTTTCTACTCACCATTGCTATGCCACCAAATTCGCGAAACAACGCTTTTATCCACTAGACCAATGGCTCCAAAAGTGGGTTCCGAGGGACCCAGGTGTTCCGTAAATAATTTCTAAAAAATAGTTGCCAACAGATTTAGATTGTTCTATAATGTTGTGATGTATCTTGTAATATTTTTATGTCATATATCAGTGAATGATAATTATATCATACTACTGCTGAATATGAAGTAGTTATTGATTGTGATATCATCTGCGTACTATGTCACCACATAAATCTGAATGTTAATTTTCTTGCCATATTGGAAAAAAGCTCTGGTTGCTAATTGACTCTTGGCGTAACTTTCGTGTGTATACATTCCGGTTAAAAACACAACACAACCTACTTATATGAAAGTGGATTTTCCTATTACACAGTCATAAGTTCTAAATACCGAATCAGACTTAAAACTGCTGCTGACCTGAGAATCAAATTCTCAAGTATAAAGCCAAACATTAAAAATTATGTGGCAATATGAAACAGAAGCATTGTTCTCATTGAATATTCCAAAAAATTCTGATTACGTATCAAGTAAATTTCATGTTAACATTGTTCGTAATTCTATTCCACGTGGGAAGAATGAAAATTTTAAATCCCATTTTTATTAAAAAATATATCAATATGTATTACTTTCTAATTGCTTTTCCAACGTACTTATTATTTATAGAATTATATGAAAATATTTATGTTACGAACATCTAAAAGTATTAGTATCTTGGGTTCCTCCCAAAATTTCTGAACCAAGAAAGGTTCCGCGTCAGAAAACGTTTGGGAAACTCTGCATTAGGCTATTGCGTTTAATCTGAATGTAAATAATGAGGCGCTGAACATTCGGCATTTCTAATCGAAACAGACGCAAACATAAACTTATGGTTTTTAATTTATTTATTTTTTTTTTTGTGGGTTGCAGTTTTCAAGATTTTGACTTATTTGTTTGGTCCTTGTAATATTTATACCATATTCATACATTCCATATTTATATAACATGGAGGTAGGTGCTTTTATGAAGTGCTGACAACTTTCTCTAGATTCCTATTTGGTAAAGTTTTTGAGTGGGGGGGGGGGCAATTATTGTCGCAACTACAAGACGAATATAAGGTGAACTCTTTTTTATATAATATTTTAACCACTCGGTAATCTTTAAAATTTAAGCAAATATTCTAAGTAATATTTTATTGAATTTTTAAGTACAACTTTAGATTAATAGTCTTACGAAGACGTTTGTTGAGAAAATGTTAGAAAATTACCTATAAATTTCAAATTTACCTTTAGTTACTGCACTCATTTTCTGATAATGTTGTGTATGAACGTCCGTATTCACAAAAATCGGCACGTTTATACAATTAAATAAAAAAAAATTCAAAATTCTTTTTAAAATACTGTACACTTTGAATTCTAGTAAGGATTTTCATTTCTGATTAGTAAATATAATTTTTACTTAATAACGATATCACCTTGCAGCTACAAATTAATAACCTAACCCTGTCTACAAGATTTAAACCTTTATAAATTAGTACAATTAAAATAAAATGAAAACAATTCTCATAAAAATTCATTATTCATGTAAATCTTTTTCTTAAGACAAGAGTGCCCATAATATAGCTTATTCATAAAATCAATTACAAGATTTACTAATTAAATAATTTTTAAGTTTTATTGCATTTTTATTCTACGATTCAGGGCAGATTTTCTTTAACTAGGGTTTTATTTGACAAAAAGTATTGGTAATTTAAATTCTCCAATGACATGCGTTTATAATAAAATTAAACATTAAGGCCTACAAAAATGAATTTATCAAAATGTCAAAAAATTAAATAAGTGTTGTGTAAAATATTTTTACCAAGATTTTCTAAAAAGAGAAACATTTAAAAAATAATTTAAATCATTTGTGAATAAGTCTTTAAAATTTCTTTAAAATCCAACAATTATCTGATTTTTGCAATAGTTTAAAAAAATTAATGTCCTTTTCACGGCAAAAAGATGCTCATGTTTCCCTATACTAATTTATAGCAACCCGCTGATGCAAGAAAAATAATTTTTTAACAAAAGTTTTGAAGATCATAATTTAATAATCAAAAAATCGTTTGGGGTTTCCTCTTAATAATAAAATAGAAATTTTTGAGGAATCTACTTATTTCATTCTATACTTATACCGTATATTATATTTGTAATAGTCGTTTCTGAATTTTTTCTTCTTGCGACTTCATTAATGTTTTGTGTATTTTCAAATAAGAATTCATTTATCCATTATTATTAACTAGCAGTATGTCCCGGCGTTGCCCGTGCTTGATTCAAAAATCGTACGACTTATACAGCAATCGCTATCACTTGACTTTTTTTGCCGTGCTGATGTTGCTATATGCCTTACTTCTTGCCTATCTCATACTGCAAATTTTTTATTTTTATTTTTTAATTTTTAATTTGTTCTATACTAAACATTAAATCTGTTACGAAAAAAGAACTAAACAAAATGAACACAAAACGATCAGCTTTAAAAAAGGACTCGTAACTGGAAAAACCGAATGAAAAAAGAATGTTAACAACAAATACTTTTTACACCCAACCCACTTCTGCGGAATCAGAATCAACGTTGAGTTTAAGCAAGCGAATGAGCCAATTGGAGTAAAGAGCCATGCAGATTTAAATTTTTCCCACATGTGACGAATGCAGCTATCGATTTTTTTTTTTCATGCTAGCATGCTAGTTAACATTCGTGTCAGTCATCTGTTGGCTCTCACGCTGGCCAATAGCATCTTCCTGCCTATTCGTGGCAGCCAGCTATAGGCTCTCACTCTGGCCAGTACAAAATGGCCGAAAACTTCATGAAAACTGCCGTACAAGCATGAAAAAAATCGATTATTTCCACTATCGATGGGAGTTGGGAAATGCAAAGTCGGTCTTGGCTTTCCCACTAACTTGGAGCATGTGCATGTAAATTTTGGTGCAAATCCGTCGAAAATTGCGGCCGTGCATTCGTCACACACACACACACACACACACA
Source organism: Acanthosepion lycidas (assembly GCA_963932145.1). Taxonomy (NCBI): domain Eukaryota; kingdom Metazoa; phylum Mollusca; class Cephalopoda; order Sepiida; family Sepiidae; genus Acanthosepion; species Acanthosepion lycidas. Next base: position 45,149,236 of record OZ010587.1, on the reverse strand, counting down.
CACACATCCTGCCTTTTATAGATAGAGATTTCTAAGCTCTGATATAATATTTAATGCTCTGATGGCCTTTGCTATTCAGTAAAAGTTAGCACTGGATAATTTCAACTCCAACGACTTGGAATATCACTTAGTTATGGTGACGTGTTGCAATATTTGAGGATATCATTGATTTTTAATCCTTTGAATATTTTTTAGCACCAAACTACAAAAAAGGGAAAGCGAGAATGGTGGAAAGAGAGAAAGAGAGAAGGAGAATATAAGCGCAGAAATGAATGCATAGAAAAAACTATTACGTCGGTTTCAAAATAATTCAGATTATATCAAGAATAGCATTTCCAAGTTGTTAAATAATATTTCGCTACCAGATATCACATTTCGAATGGCTTTAAAAAAGAAAGAAAGATTTAGAAAGGAAAAGAAAGAAATCCACTTAAGATTCACCTTTAACTATTTTTTTTTTCATTGAACGACATATGATAAGAGATCACGTGATCAAACGAACACCCCAGTTCGTTAAATTTATCATAGTTTCAAGTGTGAAAATATTTTTTCTATACTTTTTATTCTTATAACAACAACAACAACAACAACAACAACAACAACAAAAAAGTCACTTATGAGACTTTCTGTGAAAAAGCTGCAGGAAAAAAAGTTTTAGAAATAACTCGCGTCAATATTACTTAAATTTATGATGTTTGCTTTCATTAATACACAAGCAACTTCAACGTTGTCCTTAACTACAACTTTTTGTCGCGTTAAAATAACATTTTTATAAAAAAAAGTTCAGTAGGCCGTTCGTTGGGGAAATGAAGTCGCCAGGCTCAAAAAGCGTCCAAATATCTGGTTAACGATCGTTTATGATACAATGAATTATTTGCCTGGAATAAATTTACTAGCATTAATGACTACTGAATTATGGCTTTTCATTGTTCCAGATTGAAATATTGAAATAAGGGTCTTTTTGCTCCTCTTCATTTTTTTCTTTAGATATTATTATCAGGTTTAGTTTTGTGACACGTTGAATCACAGCTAAGCTGAATCGAATTTAACGCAAATAAGGAAACTTGGGGGAGCTGGGGAGAAATTGATCTGTAATGACTCATATCTACTGGGCTCAACAGAAATAGACTTTGCACTCAATATTACAGAAAAGCATCGGCGGGTTGATTTGGAAGTTGCCCTCTTAATAACCATCATGTGCAGATTCAGACCCCACAGGATGTCAGTGGCTGCCTTCCCCAATCCCCGACATATAAACAGGTGGTCGACCAAAATACGTTTATATATATATATATATAAATTATATTATATTTGTTCCACCTTACAGGGAAAATGAGAGTGAGAGTCTTGATTACTCGCGAGAAGAATCCACGTTCATAGAAATCCCCCCAAATCAGACACCCACTCCCCGAGGTTCGAAGGTGAACAAATAATAATTTTTAAAATGAGAGATTTAGTCCTATGTTCTTATTAGTTTGCACAATGGTAACATGACAGTTGTTTTCTTTCTTCAGAAATATGAAGTGATTATCAGGGAAAGAGATCAGCTGTTAAAGACGTCAACAAAAATATTTCCAATTGCTGGAGGATTTTTGAAAAAGAAATTCTCAGTTAACCAAAAGAATAGGATAAAGAGCAGGATAGGCAGAATTAAAAGGAAAAGTATAACAACAATTCTTGTAGACAGCGATTGACTTTTGTATCATATTTTCTATGTTTGACTAACAAAATCTAAAAATTTAACTATGGTTAATTTTGGTCTGAATTTCTGACATTACATATAAGCGTTTTTCTACAATGTTCTATTCGGACTAGTGTCTTAATCTTAGTTGCTATCATCACAGCATCTCAGAAGTTTTATCTTCTGGTCATTTTCAGGTGTGTATCAAATTCAGTAATCTATGTGAATTTCAATCTGAATCCTTTATTCAGTCTCCAGACGTAGATTGTTCTCATTCTGCTGTCCATGGTAAGGGAGATAACTCGTATAAGTTAATTCGTTAATTCATCCTTGTTCTCCCGCTTGAAAAATCTAGTTAGCTTAACCGAGGCTTTTCTCCAAGAGACCAATAAGCTAGGTTCAAACTTCTCAGAAGGTTCCCAAATAAATAGACACCTGATGAAGGCTGAAACGTTGAAGCTATGAATATCATGAATAGACCTAAGTAAAAGAGATAGGGATAATGCAACCAGTGGATAGAACAGGTATAATATCAGAAATTAAACATTTAACCGTGAGCGGAGTACAGCTGTTGTAACTGGCATGTAAAAAAACAAAAAACAAAAACAAAAACAAAAACAGATACAGTTCACGATGATTATCTTTTTGAAGTCAGGCGGTTGCTAGAAGTTAATCTTTTACAAATTTAAACAGAAATATCAGCATATATTTATGACATTACTAATGTGATAGAAAAAAAAGGTGAATGTCATTACTTTTGCGAGAGAAAATGTGACACAACGATAGTTTTATTATATATATACATATCGATATATAAATCACGCTGATGATCACTTAAAGCGTGAAACTGCTAGTCCCCATGCTGTTTTGATTCTTACGCCTACACTAATTATATCTACAAATATTCAATCCACAATATTAAGCATTCCTCTCGCATGAATATAACAAATTTTAAACATTGTTATCATATATATATATATATATATATATATATATATATATATATATATATATATATATATATAGGCACCATTCGTTTTAACTTAATCCAGAAAGATTATTTTGATTGACATTAAAAAAATGTAAAAATTGGAGTATTTGTCTTTATTGATTCTAATACAGAAAATGGATGAAACTAACTATAAGAAACTTAAAAATGCGATTGGAACATTTTAAAAGTTGATTGCAAAGTTTCGTGGTGACGTTTTCGATAAACGATGCTCAATTGTCGAATGAACCAGCTGAAAATGATAGTTATCAGATGATGACATTAATTGAGAACAATGAATTTTATACAGCGCCGGAGGTAGCCACCATACTTAAATTATTCAAGTCATGCGTTGAAAATCATTTGCACTTTGGTGCGTGACTTTCAGCTAAATAAGAATAAAATTTACTGGACTTAAAAATCTATGTGCGATTTGTGATTTAACCCTGATGAAAAATGTGATTTTGAAACAAATTAGGATAGGTACTTTATTGGGTACTTTATAACAACGTGGAATGTGTAAAAAAGCGAAATAAATCACCAAAAAGCTCAAGAAATACACAAAAAGACAGATGATAAGATGCGAATTTTAAATTAAAACAAACAAACAATAAATTCAAATAAGCCAACTCAAAATAGTTTCAGAAACGTTTTGCACTAATGAAAGGTTCGAATCAGTTTCAAAAGGTTACTCTCTGGGAGTCCGAAACAACATTTAAATAGTTTAAAACATTTAAATAGGTTGACGTAACCGAAGTTAAGCAATATCCGTTATGCTTCCACAAGAACGAACGTCACTTACCACATGTAAGCACATTCCTTGAGAGACTACAAGATAAAGTAGTAAGCACAATCATATCTGATGGATTAAGTCCATCTCAAGTTCTCTATTAGAAAGAATACATTACTAGATTTGTTGAAAAATATTTCATATATTGCAGATGAATCTTTGTTTAACGACAATTTATCATCTTTAGACAAACACAAAGTTATTTGTTGATGTTTTTTTGTTGTTTTTTACTTATAATCACACTTATTACATTTTTGTACCATACAATATTTTGGCATGTTTATTCAGATTTATTTAATATTTCAATACAATACATTAAAATATTTTACTTTTTAAAAAATGTGTATGTATGGTATATATAAACAAATGAATTATTTTCTATATTGAATATACAACAAATCTTTATCTTCTTTTTCAAAATTTATTACTGAAATTGACATACTTGAAAGCTCCATACTTTCAAGTTGGACGTGGGAATCAAAAGTGGAGGTAACTATATTCTTTGCAATTAAAAATCCACGTAGAATGGCATTCACATGGCAAAGGCATCATGAATGAAAGATTTGACTAAAAAATCAAGAAATTCAAGATTCCATAATAATAGCCATGATTTTCAATAAACTTTGCATCGACTAACTTTCTTGAAATGTCTTTCACTGAAGAGCTTCACGTCTAACATAAATTGAAATTTTGTTTCTCTGTTATTTCGGATCCCTGTCGAATTGTTATAACAAATAAAAAGTCTAGAAATAAATAGATAAAAAGAATTTTTTTTAATAATGAAAAAGATTATTTGAATGCACCTTAAAGTGTAAACTCACAGATACTTGACCGGTTTTGCACCAAAATGTTTGTAGAAATTAAAATAATACAAGATTAAATTACAAACACACACACACATATATATATGTGTGTGTGTGCTGACCGTTTTCAAATATACCTATCTGCGAGGATAGCAGGCTAAGCCCTTTTTTGTTGCAGCCAACCACTCAAGCACATCTGTGGTTTATATTGCAAAACTCCTGAGTAGTCCTGATTAGCAGTTAAACAAAAGCAGTACAAAACCACTGAACCTCTCAGTTATGATAACCTGTGACTTTGTGCTAGTCCAACTATTTCACTCACAAGGCTTAGGTCAACTCGTGCTATGCTTTTCAGGTGTTTTCCAACGGTGTCGCATGTTATGATCGTTCTCCAAGGCCAATAATATCTTTGACAAATCAACTATAGTAAGATCTCTCGTATTCTCACAAAAATTACCAAATATAAAAACGCAAAAAAGCATTATGGGAATTATAAGAATGAATATTAGAGAAAATTTAACAAGTGTAAAAACAACACCACAGAACCTGGTCGAACAAAATTTGCTCCAAATCCATGACAGACAAATTCAAATAAGTTGTCTTCGAGTGTTGCATAATGATTTAGGTAAATTTCATATTTCAAGAAGAAATTCACTAAAAAATTAGTGTACTCATTTAGTCTTAAAGATTCGTGAAAGTTTTATGAATTAGCATTAGATCAACCGTAAACAAAGTGCTTTAAAATTATTTTTGTGTAAGAAACTTCCAGAAGTCCATTTTTAGCATCATCATGCTAACATACATATTTAAAATCATTGTAAAGGGAGAAAATCAGTAGTATTATTGTAGCAACAGAGATACTGAGAATATGAATGTTTGTCTGAACATATTAAAAATTAGCCGATCAGTCGAAACAGTGGGAAAATGTATTTTTGAAAAATAAATCATTCAAATATAGTTATTAATAACTTAGAACATGGATTTTGAATTTTAAAAAAAGATAATATTCTGAAAAGACTTTTGATATTGAAATTTATTTAGGCACCTAACCATTCTTATGATTTCTTGGTTGCCAAATACATATTCAGTAAGAATTAAATACTTTATTACAACTTGGAGGTCAGAGTTAAAAGCTTGAGTGACATGGTTAGCTGTTCTTTTATTTGTCTTGATGAAGAAATAAATTATTTGAGAAGTTGAAGCCGGTGGGAGCGTCCATGTAACAAAATAGAACACTGGCATCATTGACGTTAGTCAATGCAAACCACGAAGTTGGTTCAATTGATATACGTGCAGAATATCATATTTGATAATATAAAGAAATATGGCTGCTCTCAACATTCCCATTAATATAATTACAGCAAAAATTACCGATAGTTAACTATTTAAATTATTACAATAATTATCACACATTAAATCGACAGACGTCTAGAATTATGAATAAAATTACTTTAAGTTTTCATTTTTGTTTATTAGAGAAAGTAAGGACAAAGAGGAAAATTAATGTCAAGAAAAGAGAGAGAAATATAGAAAGATAGAATGGGAGAGAATTAAAAGGAGAAAAAATGAGTTGTTACCATGAAATTATTTACTGAGATTAGACTAAGGAGTTAATTTTAAAGATTCATAAATTAAAATGAAAATTATACAAATACGCACATATGCATACGCACAAACACGCATACGGGCATGCGCAGAAAATTCTGCCCAGTCGGTATATATACTTATTATATATGCGTGTATGCTTGTGAAAACAAACACACTCACTTGTAGATACTCTTTAACAGAAAGCAACCTTGCATATAGAACAGGGAATCGCCTGTGTTCTACGCGTGTTATATCAGTGGGTTAGTCCGGTCAATATTTCACTTCTTTTCTTTTGAACGTCATTTTCTGGTTTACCAAGAAACTGTTATTGTGATTAGGACATATTTTAATATTTGAGTTTGTCTTGTTTGTGGTCTCACATTTCAAACAATTTATTGCACTAGGATCCATCTCATACATCGGTATATAGTGTGGGTGTGGGTGTGGGTGTTGGGCCAAAAATGTATTACGAGAAATCAGTTGGATTGCGATTGGATGGATGGAAAAGATTTTTTTCCCTTCATTTAGATTAACCAATTGTGTTGGGTACGTAATATTTGCATTACAAACGATCCCGATTTTAGAAGAATTTATGACGAACATGAACTTCTTTGACGCTGACATTGCCTTGTGCTCGTAAAGGAACGTTTTCATCAAAGGAACTTGGGCAGAATTGCGTGCCATGTAGCTTTGTCCCTAGCGCTTAGTACTTCTTATTCAGTTCACCTCTGTCGAGTAACTAGAAAACAGAGTTAATTGAAATCCTATGCAGTTACAAGGTTCTAATAGTAATTTGTGTATTCTATTGACACAATCCTCCCGAAGTTGGCCTGCTGGAGGCCAATAAAAATACTCTCCGGTTACCTTCCCTAGACCGACTGCTGACATAACAATAACGAGTCCATCTGAAAAGAAGACGCCAAGAAAGCCTTTCCGGGGTTGAGAAACGTGTATTTGGCTGATAGTGAAACCTGCTGGTTACATTGGTACAGGCCTTCTTTTATAGTAAATGTTATTTTGCGCGTTACTTTTATAAAACCGATCATTGTCAAGGAATGTATGATATATTCGTGATCATTTCTGTTCAACATGAATATTTGCAGTTCAACATGAATATTTGCAGTTCAACTTCACTTATGTCTGTAAATAGAGAACGTGAACGTTTCAAATTATAAAACAAAATAGACGATCAGTTTAAAGGTTTCATTTTTGTTTTGGAACTTCTGTAAACAAAAGATCTGGATCAGGATATCTCCAAAAATTGAGCAAGATCTAAAAAACTCACTGCAATTTATGACCAAGGAAGAATGTCGGAGGTTCTTTTTTTATGTATCGTGTCTTCTCTGGACGTAGGCGATCATGGCTCTCTACAACTTCCTGTCCCTTGTATCTCTTAATAAATTTTGTTTGTCTGTTATTCCTCCTAAACCCTGTTCTGCCATTCATTTAGTCATTCTCATTAAGCATGTTATGCGTTGTTTTCTTCTGTCCTTCCAGCCCTCTATCTGTTGCGTGACTATTTTCTCATTATATGTTGCAGAAACCTCAATTGTCTCTTAAGGTTAATAAATTTTAAATCATTATCAGTACTTTTTTATTACTTCAGTTAAAATGTTTATTGTACTAATTACTTCCAAAGGCGGACTATACTTCTGTTGTTTCGAAAACAATTATCCAAATCTTTTGGATATTGACTGGGTTTTCAAAATATTCTCAGTAGAATAATTTCATTTATTCAATTTGTAAATTAGTAAAATCATTTTTACTCGAACTCATTTCGAGTGAGACCTTGTTCAGATTCCTCCAGTCTTGAGTTTTATTGAGTTTGTTTTCCTGTAACACAAACGACAATAACATGGATATTCGTTATTCAGTAGAAAGGAAATAATGATCGGTCTAATCTATTTGAACCAATGGATATAATATAGGCGATATTATATTCTGTATGAAAGAGGTTGATCTCTACTCTAATATTAGTGGTAGTTGTCTTATAGCAATCCAGAATCTTCCTGCTATAATAGCAGTACAACATTTGGAATGCAATCGAAGAAATCTTCTTCATTCTTCACGTTATTATTTGAAAGTTAACATAGCGCGAGAATTCAAATATACCGCATGCAAATATCACATCAGTAGGTTCTATGCAATTCGAATTGGTTCACTGTCTATAAAATTAGGTGTTATTTGAATGAAATCAGCTTCATCATACTAGAGTTATACCAAAATATGTTTCTCTCTCTCTCTCGCTCTCTCTCTCTCTCTCTCTCTCTATATATATATATATATATATATATATTAACAATATTACTCGCTTGAAAAACCTCGGATGATCCAACTTGTGTATGTGTGCGTATATATAATATATATATATATATATATATGTATATATATATATATATATATATATATATATATATATATATATATATATACATACATACATACATAAATATATATATATATACATACATACATACATATATATATATATATATATATATATATATATATATATATATATATGAACTTGGTTGAAGAATAAAAATATTAATTGCAGAGGATTTTTTTGTTTATCGGTTCTATATTTCTGAACATTTTTCTGGTTTTTGGTGGATATTTGAATATACATTTTCGACGTCTTCCGAGTACTTTCGACATCCAGAACCCAATTTCTTTAATTTTTTTGTCGGTAATTTTGGGAGTATATATATATGTATATTATTTTTTCTCTTTTTCAGTGGTAATAATAGAACATCTGCCAGAAATCGTGAAATGTTGTAAGAACCAGGGCGCAAATTTACTGTAGATGACCTTGCGATCAAGGCACTATCGCAAGATAGATCTTCTATTATCACAGTGTTGGCTACTTACGAACAAAAGTGATGTAAAGAAAAAGAAAAAATTCTGTAAAAAATTCTAAAATCCCCAACACCTTTCTTTCGTACCCTCAGTAGTCCTACCAACATTACAAATTTAGTCCGATGAAGTCCTGAAGGACGAAACGCGCCACAAGTAAACTTTTTACACTTTGTCATACATTTTTCACTTTGTCAAAAATTATTTAATTATATATATATATATATATATATATATATATATATATATATATATATATATATAAAACAATTTTGAAAACTTTTATCTTCACAGATTTCGATGATGAATTGGTGCTTTCAAAAACAAAAAGAATCAAGAAAGATTTTGTTTTGTCTCGCTGATATATATTTTGTTGAAATAAAATCAGTTTTTCTGATGCTTCCGTCCGATGAAAATAGAAGTTTTCAAAATTGTCAGATATATTTTCAATTCTCCTTCGAAAATTTACTCTCTCACTCATGCACGCACGTACGAGTCCGCAGCCCCCTCGACGTATATACATGACGATGTGTTTCTGTGCACGCGTTTAAGAAGTGGAACAAAACAAATGACGGTGGTTTTAAAAGAATAAAGGAATATGTAGTATTCTACATATTTCTTTATTCTTTTATAACGACGATGGAAGGTGGTGGGGTGTGAGGAGAGAAGTAGAAAAGAGATGAAAGTCAATGAGACTAGTAGATTTGCTTATCAACATTTTAGACAACAATCGTTGGTACATACAAGTTTGCTATTTTGGTATTTTACATTTTTTCTTTCTTAATAATCTTACCCCAAGCAAGGCAATAAAACCACTAAGATTATACTGATTGTTAAAGAATAGGAGAAAAAGAAAAACATTATGGAGGAGAGAGAATAATGAAAGAACTGGAATTAAGAAAAGAGAAGATAACGATTGACATTGCATTTAACTTTTTAAAGTTAACTGGAAAACAAAATACTAGAAAAGAGTTAAACAAGCGGGAAGTGTTAGCATAAAACTTACGGTTACATCTACGGTTATATCATGTCATTTCATCTGTAACATGATGAGACCTAGCTGCCAATTTAGTACTGCGCTTAAATTCGTAAAGTCAAGGTACTATGAAAATACTTATATAAAAGAACAGGAAAGCAACATTAGAGAGGTGGGGGGCTGACTGAAAATGACCTGCCATTTTAGGACCGATAACATTGCAGATTCTTCTTTGGATTTTGTCAAGAATCCCTAAATACATAGCAGAAGCACCGGATCATATATATTCAATAGAGGGGTGAATGGAAGACTTATAAATGTGTAAGATAGATTCTGGCGAGAAAAATTGTCAGGCACGACACAGTGAAGCAACTTTCCAAGTAGCAGACTCAATATAATCATTCCACTTTCCAATCTGTCAGCGGAAAACGTTACACCGAGAAGGCTTTATGATTTCACTAAAATCAAAATAAAGTATTATTCAGTAGGGGAGTTTTATAATTTTTTTTGATGGTGGAATAATTAAACTAAGTATTGATATATGGTCGTTAGCAAAAGATATAATCCGAGATGCCGCCTACAAATTGGAGACGTCAAAATAAAACAAGTAGTCTGCAGAAAGAAATGAACGATGTGGGAAGTGTTATCACAAAGGAGAATGAGACATAGAAACCAAAGACGCATTGAAATAGCGAAAGTTGCATTTCAGGAACTAATCAAATTATTAAGGGAAAGAAAAATTCCGTTGGAAACAATGAAAGTACTCAACTGTTATGCAATATAAATCTTTCTATATGGCAGCGACTACTGGAAATTTTCTTGACAGATGAAGAGGAAAATTGAGGCAATAAAGATGTGGTTATACAGAAGACTAATGAGAATACCATGGACTGAACATATGAACAAATAAGAAGTTAGTCATAGGGAAAATGGTAGAGAGAAGGATATTTGTGATTAGAATTAGAAAGAAAAGTTGAAATTTCTAGGACACATAATAAGGAAACGAGGCTTGGAGAATATGACACTCACAGGGCATTATTGCAGACAAATGAGGAAGAAGGAAACACTGAGTAACATACCAAACGATATTGTATAAATGGTTGACCGAACAACGATTAGGAGAGTTAGAGCTACAAACGGCAGGAAGTCATGGAGAGCCGTGATTACCTACATCCTAAAGGGACACGACACATAAAAGAAGCCGGAATTTAAATATTTCTCTGTGTATATATGTGTGTGTGTGTAAATTAATACATCTTTGTTTTGCATATATATGACTTAATGACTATATTTAAATGTTGTATGTAAATATAGTGAAAACTTTAGAACATTTACATTTATCGAAAAATGTTGAACAGTAAGAGAGAGAGAGAGAGAGAGAGAGAGAGAGAAAGAGAGAGAGAGAAGAAAACAATTTTAAATGAAGAGTAAAGTGCGAGAGAATTAGTCGGTCAGTCAGAGTGTTAAGCGAATATGTTCGTGACGCGTTGTGGGTTGTGTTGAGGAGAGCCTAGCGAAGATCCAGTGTCGCCAGCTTGTCGGGTATGCATAAAGTATGTGGGTGCCGACAACTTGTAGTAAGTACAAGCCGGGTACGCCGGCAGAGACTGCCTGGCGCTCGCTTCTTCTGTAGAACGAACTGTGGATTGCTTTCGGCAACGCTCTTTTCACTACACCGCCACACATACACACACTCAACGCGCACACACGCATACAAACACATGTACACATTCTGGCAGATTATTTGTTTATGTTTTCTGCATATATGCACAACACACACGCATACGCATGTATATGTGTATTTAAAATATATATTATTGTTTAAGATTTGTTTATCGTGGATAAGTGCTCAATATAGAAGATGGAGAGTTTGTAGATACAGTGTGGATATAGCGATCAAAATGATTGTTTAAGACGTGAGACTGGCAGTTACCATGTAGTGTTAATTTATATCTTCACATATATATATATATATATATATATATATATATATATATATATATCTGTATATGTGTGCGTGTGTGCGCGCACGCACGTATGTGTTTTATTTACGTTCATTGTCACAACTACATATATTTTCTCAATGAAAGATATAGTATTCCAAATACAAAATCAAAATCTATCAATAAATAAAACTTAAAAAAATATATATTCGTTGTGTTTACTAGACCCACCCGTAACATGTTCCAGTAATAGGATTTTGGCAGAAATTATGAAATTAGCAATAATGGCAAACACTTATAAAGTCTGATCAAAAAGTGTCGGTGCTGTTGCCTATCGTAACGGAGCTAAAATATGCAGAATGAAGCTGTTTGACACAGATTGACCTTGAACTCCGTTGGGAATGCACTCACTTCCTTTGTTTATAGAAGTGCTTGGAAGTTTATAGTTTGGAAGCTTACCACACCACAGAGATTCCATCAATGACCATGGCATGTGTTCCAGGTTTTGGCCAAGCACATAATTACCCAGGTTCGGCAACCACTATTTTCCTCAGATCTCGCTTTTATGCGACTTTTTCCTCTTTCCAAAAATCAAATCCTACTTGAAAGACGTTGAGGAAGCAAGACAGCTATCTCAAAAAGTTCCATGAATGTTTCTATAAATGGAAACGACGCTAGGTAAGTGCGTGGCTTTAGAAGGAGATTAAGTATCGAATTTTTATGTGCGGTAGTTTTCTTTTTATAACACCAGTCCCGATACTTTTTGATCAGACTTCGTATACAAGAATAAGTTTTCGCGGAAACACCTAGAACATCTGAGATCTTTCCATTGGAAGGTGAATCTAACAAGTATCTCATATTTCTCAAGGACAACTTGAAGATATACGCAGCAAGTTTATTAATACATGAGAAAAATTTTGATGCTTTTTACACTTTTTATTCTTTGAGATAGCCCAGAAAGGAAAATGGACAAGCCGACTCAACTTCCAGCTTAGTCTGTTGTGTTCACTTTTGTACTTTTGGAAGAGCATGCACTCATCATGCCAACTTCTATCTGAGTTAAATAACAGGGAAAACTGTGTTGGCTAGCCTTGGGTGGTAACCAGCCTAAGCGAAAGGAAACTGTAGAGAAGGGGACAAGAATTACTTCACTGTAATTCATAAGAAGTTAAGGCAATTTCCAGATAAAAAAAAAATGAATCTGTCGAAAACCATCATACGCACGTTGTGAAGAGACATGTCATTAAAAAATATTTCTTGAGAGAGGACCTATTGTTATGCATATCTTCATTGATATCACAACTTCGACCTGTATAAGAAAACTTTATGAAGAATTCATTCGAAGACGCTTCAAGCAACGAAAATTATTGAACATGGCCGCATACATACAGTATTTTGGGTAGTTTGCATAGCAGCCGAATCTTCTTGGGGAGGAAAGTAAAGAGTGCTAGCTAAATACGATGTCTTCTTCATCTTGCGTAAGAAAAATCGAAAGGTAAGAGGCTTGAGAGCAAAGATAAATAGTGATATCAGAAGACACGAAAATATATGCCGAATATTTATTTGAGAATGATTTCCTTATCCTTTTATCTACAACGTTCCATTAACAATAGAATCAGATAAAATTATATATGCTACTCACTGCAACACTTCACAACTTTTGTTTCCGGATATTTGTACACCAAATCTAATCTTGATAATTTTACTAAACGTTCGCTACTTGATTTTGCTATTTTAATTTTCACGGCTATGACTGTGACTATAAAAGGCAACAGAAAATTGTCAGTGCTTAAATATTAGCGATAGCAAATATATCCAACTTTAATTAGGACGACTTTATTGTCATTGTTTAGCACATAATGTTTCTATTCCGACAGAATCATTGGTGCCATGTCTAAAAAGTAACTCAAATTACGTAAAATCTGCTTCGGAGCAGGATGTGCAGGTAGTGTAATGTTAGCGTCTTGGAACGTGACATCGGCGAGATGAGTTCGATTTCCGGTCAAGTTACTCACATTCACGTTGGTACAAATACCCTTAAGAGAGGTGTGGATCAATCACTTCTCTTTCCAGATATTGGTAAAATAGCGGGGCAAACTGGGATCTTTAGTTGTGATTGGCAACAAGTCTAGAACGACAACTTTGAATTCAAAACTGTACAAACCCCTGGCAAAGAATATACAGTAGTCATGGAAAATATTATGAAGTTTACAATTAAATGCGGCGCTGGGTTGCAGATTTTCTCGACTACAGTTTATGAGTTAGACAGATTTGGGGGGATATAAAAACTACGAAGAACATTGCACACATAATGATTCTAATAAGATATCCATAAATAGAAAAGTAACTTGTAATGAAGAAAATATGTTTGTGGGGAGTAGTTATGCAGATTGTAGAAAAAATACATATTCCCACATAAACCTACACATACACTCTCACATAAACACACATAGACAGCAAAGCAAACCCGTAAATTTTGCTGGAGCAATTTAAACTATGCAATCTAATTAATGAAGAAAAATGGAATACTTCGATATTCCGGGGACAGTAAATAGAGTATAAAATTTAAAAATACGATTAATTAAAGATAAACAGATCAATTAAAAACAATAATATTACGTATCGGGCACATAACTTATATTGAATGTAATTCTTGTTTCTCACAGTCACTTCTGGTTTTTGTTAGAATCATCATCACTCCAATAAGAAAAAAATGCACCAATGAAAAGTACATAATTATATAAATTATTTATTAATTCAATGTAAAAGAAAAATGAGAAAATAAACAGACAATTCCTGATATCTCGTGAAGAGTGGACAAAGCGACTGCTGGAGAGCCCATCCTCGAAACTCTGTCGTCGAGAGGCTGAAAATAACATCAATCAGCTAATTGACAATTTTTATATTTGTATTAATTATATATATATATATATATATATATATATATATATATATTTGAAAAAATCCGAGGCGCAGATTTCTACATTGATAAGATTTTTTTGAGAATTTTTAGTAAATTACTTTCTCTTTTAATAAGTGTTAGATTAAACGTTGTAGTTAAATTTATCTCTATATATAACTAATGATAAATTGTTGTGTATAAATACTTTTTTTGTTCAAATATACATTTTTTTTATTTTCTGCAAGTTTCCCCAGTGTATTGTGAGGAGCAGTTCTGTCAATTTATTTTATATTTTATATAAGCCTGTTTCAGAATACTTATGGATATTTTGATCCAGAGGACGAAACGCGTCGGTTACTATAAGTTATCCTTTTGTCTTTATTCATATTGTGCTTTTGCGTCTTATACTTTTGTTATTTATTCATATTTTTCCTTTCTGAAATTTACACACACACACATATATATATATATATATTTCTAAAGTATTAATGGATTTTATTTTTTTATCCGACATTTTTATTACTTCAAATGTTATGAATAGAGACCCGTAAGTGAGTAGACGTTCTGTTTTATTTTAAACAGTATTTTGTCTACAGGCCTGCACGCTAAAGAAAACTTATTAAAGAAAATGTCTCCGAATGTTGCCGGAAGAGACATTTTCAGCAGGACTGTGTCAGCGGGACACTTCTTCCTTCAAAATTTTTAACATCTCCCATGTCGAAAATTTTCACATTCATGTCACCCGGTCTCCTAGCGCCTTTGATTTGAATCCACTGGAGAGGATACCAATCAGTGGTCCCCCAATCCCAAAGACTAGGTGACGTAATAGCCGAGGCGAACAGGAACCACTTGATCTGGATATCCAATCGCTTCCGAAGCCACAGGAAATTGAGAGCGATTTTATTGAATGACCTATTTCTCTTTTTCTAAATTGAATATGTCTGACATTTTTCTGTTTCTCTCTCTCTCTCTCTCTCTCTCTCTCTCTATATATATATATATATATATATATATATAGAGAGAGAGAGAGAGAGAGAGAGAGAAAGAGAGAGAGAAAGAGAATGATAGATAAAAATCAACAGATAACAAAGAGCTGCCATGACAACATATTATTTGTTAACCTGACCCCACCATTAAATTAAACCTTTAATGACTTCATCTGACACCAACAAATCAAAATACATGCCCGTGCATGTGTTGGAAACATGAATCTTAAGATGTTTGACTCGATGACGTAACAAATTGCAAAACACAGAACACCGAATATCCATCTGTCTAATTAGCCTCATTAAGCATAGCACTGTATAATTACAAAGCTATCTTTTGGTACACCATTTTGAGTTCACAACAACGATTAACAATACGAGAACAAAGTAAAGCAAAATATGAACTTAACAATTTTGGGAAGACTCTCATAACATTTATAAGAAGTCAAAATCAGATTTCTTGAAACTTTCGGAAATAACATGACATTATCCCAGATTAACTTTTAAAAAAATGATACATAAAATTAGGGTTATAATAACGAATTTTTACTCTAAAAAGAAAACCATATTCCAATACTTTCAATTATTAATTCTATACTACGACGACAATTTGCACACTTACCATTTTAAACTATCATAAGTTTTTCTGTTTTTCGTCTTTTTTTATCGACTAATCTATCGTCTTTGTGTCATGCAATATCTATGATGATGATGAATGTTTTTTCTTTCTCTACCAACATAATTTTCTTATGAGTAACACTTTATTATTACATTGGATCATAACATCAAAAAAAATCTTGTACTAATCATTTTCAATGACATATTCTGAAGTTTATCCATACCATGTTTCTGTCCTCTTAAATTTATACTTGCCGCATAATCCATACATGCCGAATAATGTCATTCTTGCAACAGTATCATCTTTCTTTTTGCATTTCCTTCTGTGCCAACTTTGTGTATTCAATGGCAACGTGCCACACTGTTGCATCTTAATCATCGCATATCCTTGTCGGGTGTATGATACATTTTATACTTAACATAGCTTTGTTCTGAGTGCTTGTTAATAAGCTTTTTATTATTTATTATTACTTGATTTTATATCCTCTTCTATGCTGACACCTGCTCACTCCCAACGATGTCAGATATTCACAAGACATCTTGAGGATATCTGACCATACTTTTGTGCCTTCACTGACATGTACACTATTCCCCCTTTTATCACTGGACATGCTGCACTTGTCCTTGGGCATTATTATTCTTATTATTAGCCTGTATTTCTCCGTCAGTATTTGGTGGTTCCTGTTCGAATCAAATGACAAGCAATTTCATCATTATCCTAGATCTAGCCTTAATATTAATGCTGATACTAATAATGCATTTGAAATAGTTTCAATCCTTCTTCGTGTATCCAAGCCTTCGAAACTCTTGCTAGCAACAAAGTAATGATAGCTACAATTGTCACCGTGGTATTACAGTTTCTTTTAATTAATTAGTAAGATCGGAATATTTATCCAGTTTCACTCTATTTTCAATGTCACATTTTGTTTCTCCTGGAAACGCAGCATTAGCAATCTGATAGGTTTTCTTGTTTTTGTCCACAATGACGTGAGCCGATCTCCTGACATGGGTAGATATTCGATTTTATTCGATTTTAAGGTCCTATATTTGCATATTCTGTTCTTTGGTGTTTACTGTTATGATGTGTTTACATTGTTGAATCTAAATCATCTGCACAATTTTCAGTGGATTTCTGTTCCAGGTCTGTTTTATATTCTTAAGCTAATTTTCAACATGTACTTATAGGATTTCAACATGTACTTATAGGATTTTATGATGTATATTTTTACTTTGATATAGTTGCTCTAAGTGATTCCGTTTCTTTTTTCAAGTCTTCTTTGTTCATCCATGCCTACATTATTCCATTTTTTATTTGCCACTTGGAAATCGAATGACGTTGTTTCCAATCTCACTTTTGTTTTCTATTTTTTTTAAATTGTTTCCCCCAACGATGGTAGTTGTTTTAACAATTTTCAGCTGTCAATATTTGTTGTGTTTAGTGTTTTTGTTCTTTGACAGTTAAATAAATGCAGCGTTCAATGCTGATGAACCTTTTCCTTTCTTATTTTCTATTCAGATACAGTTTATCAATGTGATATCATCACTATCAACACTATCATGTTATAGAGTACGACGAATATGCAACGAAAATGTAGGAATAACAGCGAAAATTATTGAGAGATGACGAATGACGCAAGCAGAAATTTTGTATGTTAGTTGGAAAATTAGAAGCAATAATAAAAATATGACAAATATAGAAGAATAGGCTGTTCGAAGTTGAGTTTCCTAGGAGAGTGGCGAAATAGAAGTCATTGTTTCTGGGCAGGGATTACAAACTGCTGGCATGCAGGCCTAAATCTCTTTTCTGAGAGACCATTTTTCAATTGTGCCAAAGTTTTTAAAATGGAAATATCTATGGCTATAGACATGAACTGTTATACGCTAAGGGATATTAGATTATTTTGAGACTACTTTTAAAAAACTATTTTGGCATAGTCAATATCTCCAAATGCAAACTGATTTTATATAAAAAAAGGAAAGAATAAAAGAATGAATGAATGAAATAAAGAAAGAAATAAAGAAAAAATGAAAGAAAGAAAGAATGAACGAAAGAAAGAAGCCCTTCGAGTGTTTTAGTATTTTAGTTTTTAAAATCATTGTTATGGTATTAACTTTCTAGTTATTGATTTTTGGAAGAAACAGAAGTTGGTCAGGTAAACAAAAATAATGCTAAGAAAAGGAATGAACGACTGAAAAGAAAGAAGAAGTAGGAAAAAATAGAAATTAGTGAAAAAAGTGAAATAAAGAAAAAGCTTCCGAGTAAAAGAAAGAATGAGAAAATGAAAAACATGAATAAGATAATTGAGAAAGAAAGAAAAAAATAAAGAAATAAAGTCAATTAGTAAAGAAAGGTAAGGAATTGGTAAAAGAAATGAAAAGGGAAGATTGAAAATGAACAAAAATCAAGCAAACAAGGACATTAACAAGGAAAGAAGAAAAAAGAGTGAAAAAGGAAATAATGAAAACGATCATAGAGAAAAAAAAAACGATAAGAAAAAGACAAAATTTATTCACAACGACGGAAATAAGAAAATCCAATGAAAAGAAGAAGAAAAAGAAAAACACCAAAGTGAGAAAGAGAGAGGCGAGAGAGAGAGAGAGAGAGAGGCGAGAGAGAGAGAGGCGAGAGAGAGAGATTGTCTGGAAGTCATGATGAAGCAACAATGAAGCAAGAAGTAGAGGAACAATGGATCAATATTAATATTAAAGGAAATCGAACGGATGTAAAGAAAAGGATTTGAAATAGAGTTGAGAATGCAGAATTAAACAGAATAAGATTAAAAATAAGTCGAAAGGAAGAAAACTGAAAGAAGTCAACAATTAGTTGAAAGAAAAAGAATAGAAAAAATGATCAGGTTAATGAATGAAAAAAAAAAGAAGAAAAATAGAGACGTAAAATGAACAAGAGAGGAAAAAAGAATAGAAATAAATAATCAAAAGTTATGGAAAGAGGAAAGAAAAGAATGAAAGTTACAAATTATTGTTCAAGGAAGGCAATAATAAATAAACAACTAAAACGCTTGTCTTATCCCAACACCATAATATAGTTTTCTTCATAACTTAAGATATTATCTAATTACTTGTTATCTGACAATTTTTTATCAAACGTGATATTTCCATTGACTTTCAACTGTGATGGTATGTTGCCAATTGTTTTTTCTTTTAATTAAAATAAAAGAAGAAAAAAAAAAACACCTGTTGCACATACACCATGACATCAATAGATCGGTTCAATTGGGAGTTTGCTGCAGTGTCTATAAAAGATTAATCAAGGCAGTCCATTATGAAATCTTTTTGGGAACAGTGAATAGCTTTTTGCTATTACCATCGACAAATACAAGCAACTAGCAAGTTTGTCCTGAAGCAATCACATTGAGACCCGTTTCTGCCTTCCTTTCTGGGCTGAAGAGTTATCATCATTTACATTATTTAAATCCAAACTGTTGTCCTTATTTTTGTTGCTATTATCACAGCGTTTCGACCATTGTACTTTTTGGCCTTCATCAGGTCTATGTCGATCTGGATAACTTTCAGGAAATTTCGACCTGAACCCTTTATTTAACCTACGGGTATAGATTATTTTCGTTCCCTCGTCCACGACTAGAGATATATCGTCTCGTTCATCGAAATAATTGAGCTGCATTTAATAAGAATAAGATATATCAACCAAGTCTAATTATAAAAAGCATAGATTTTCTTATACAACAAATCTTTATATATCAATGTAATCATCTTTGCCAGCAGTGAATATTGGTCACATAGCTCGAATATAATATAGTGAATATTTCAGATTAAAATTTACCTAATAATTACCTACTTATTGATGTATCCCCGAACACCGGCCATCTATAATTGGCACCATTGGCTGTAACAGCGTTTGTTGCTTATCGATGACTTTGATACAGTTTTCTTCTTCTTTTATGTACCGTGTCCCTTCAAGGTGTAAACGATCATGTCTCTCCATATCTTCCTGTCCTTTGTAGCTATTAGCGATGTTTTTATTTTTATTTATTTTATTTTTCTATCCCTCCAACTCTTGGTTCTACCATCCATTTACATGAGATTGCTAGGCAAGTTACTGTCTCTATTTCTCAATTCTTCCTGCTTTTATCGAGTCTTCGGTATATCAAATTCTCCAAGGACACTTTCATCATTAAATGTTTCTTTTTTATTCTTTTTTTCCTATTTTCTTTAAAACTTCCTCGTTTCTCACGTTCTGTCCTTGGTATTCTCAATGTCTTTCTGTAAAACCACATCTCCGTAGCATTATGTCTCATCGTCATCTTTGAGGAAAAATTGTCCAGCATTCACTGCTATATTGGAGGATTGATATTACGTAGCAGTCGATTACCCTTTACTTTGTTTAGCTTTTGAAAGCCACCAGCGATAAATTTAGTGCGTTGTGATGATAATGACTCATTTTGCTTTTGATAAATATTATGAACACACATAGCGATAATAAGGTGTATGATATAGTGCTATATTAGAATATAATGTTCTGTTTGCCAAAATATCACCGTTTGTCGAGTCGAATGAATCAATTGGGGAGTAAGTGGATGAAATGAAGCCATTACTCAAGCAGCAGAGGAAATACAACTTGAATAATTCCAAGAAACTATTTGCCAAAGGAAATCAAAGAGAAAAGAATTTAAATTTGAAGAGAAAATAAAAATAAATTTTGGAAAAAGATTATTTAAAGAATCTATAAAGACAGAAATAGAGTTAAATAAATAAAGTAGACAAAAGAATAAAGAATAAAGAAAGAATAAATTAGAAAAGAAAGAAAGAAAGAAAGAAAGAAAGAAAGAAAGAAAAGTGATGAAAACGAACAAAGCAAGGAAAATTTACTGAAAATAGGAAAATAAAAGTGGAAGGAAGAACAAAGCAAAACAAGAAATAATGGATGAGTAAATAAACAGTGGAGAGAAAAAGAAAAGAAAAAGAAATCGAAAAAAAAAACCAAAACTGGATGGAAAGAAAAATAAACGACAAAGAGGAATAATGGGGATTTGAGACGGATCAGGAGTGGGCGATGGAGACTAAATTGCGTCAATCCTATAAACATTCAGTTGCTGATTTTTCTTTATTTTCTTGTCTTCCGTTATTTATATCTGACTTATTCATTGCCGAAATTGAACCACCCTGTTGCTGTGTATATTACTGTCGCCATTTTGGGACGTTCTTCCGGTCGAAGATTTGAATCACATGTGCGCCTTTTCTGTCAACGCCTTATTGTCACGGACGAGTTTGCCCAAGTTGACAAAAAATTTAATTGCTAATGATGTAGATAATGTTCAAAGGAATTGATAGATTAGTTGAGGGATTATTGTGAAAACTCTCAAGTCAGTTCGTCGGACGACGCTATTTAGCCATAACAACATCATTACTACAACACTCGTTTCCATAGCTCAATGGCTATAGCGCTGTATTCTTAGTTTAAAGGATTAAAATTCTATTCATCATAACGTTTAGAAAGCAAAAACAGCTTAATTTAGAAGCTGATTTCAAACTAAAGCTTATGTTTATCATTATGAACATCAACACTATCAGTAGATAGCAATTGTTATCCCAGTTTAATAATAATAATAGCAAGAAAACAACAGCAAAGTTCCACTGATCAATCTGCACGCAGGATAACATCAAAGGCGGGTACTATGAACATGAGCCATCAAGTGCAACAGAAAACGATGTAGATGATTCTCTGGGAAATTCCTCTAAACTGACAAAGAAATGAAGACCCGCAAATATGGTATAGTAGTGAATGACAAGAAGGAAAGGACTTGTCTTCTCATTGACATTTCCTCTGCGGAAGGAAACACCGTAAAAACTGCAGAAAATTCTCTAATTATAAAGATCTAGAAATAAAGATTAACAGGACGTGGAGCATGAAGACTACAACAATAGTAGTAGTAGTAATATGTGCCCTCAGTCTGGTTTAGAATGAGATAGAAACATACTCCCACGCAATATCAGGATAAAAGATATCTAGAATGTCGTCCTTCTTGGTACTGCTCACATATTAAGAAGTACTCTATCCATCAAATAAAACCCATCGCACCCTAACGGTAGCTCTAACTCCAGGAGATTGACTCGGCTACATGAGTCAACAAAGCAGGACATTAAAAAAAACCCTGAATAATTATAATAATAATAATGAATACATACAGACAGAAAAATCAAAGCTAATCGCTCAAACATCTTGCTCAAAGACCACAAGAATAGAAGGTGCTTTCTTATTGACATGACAGTCTCTGCAAATTGTAATGTATCTTTGAAGATATTCAAAAAACTATAAAAATGCAAGAATCTTGAAGTAGAAATCTCATAAATGTGACGCATGAAGAAATCAATAATTTCAATTGTAGTTAGAGTCCTTGGATTGGAAATGGTGCCGATAGACTCATTGAAGGGATTCCTGGTAGCCCATGCCTTAAAGAAATATAAATAATTGTACTCTTACGAAGAACTTTATCTATGTAAAATGTGTGTGATCTTATTTTTGTTTTGTTTGTTTTTTATTACAAAAATGATCAGTGATCATGAAGCTTTTTCTGAACTTAGGTCTCTAGTTGGGACCCAGAAGGAAATGTGTATAAAACAGAAACCGAAGGAAATAGTAGTAGTAGTAGTAGTAGTAGTAGTAGTAGTAGTAGTAGTAGTAATAATAATAATAATAATAATAATAATAATGTTCAGATACGGTAAGATTAAAGATGCCCAAGCACTGAAAATACTTGGTATCACTTATCAATGACAAAAATGAAATTATGAAAGAAAAAAGAAAAAGAAAATCTCAAATTAACCTGACAAATGATTGCGTTAACTGTATTAATTACCAGTCTTACCGGAAGAAGACATATTTCTTTGGTCAAAATATGAATAAAATAATAATACCAATTTTAATAGATAATATTTTTGTTTAATTTTCAGTTTTATTTAAGTAGAAATTGTTTTTATTGGACAATAAGTTTAAAAGGTTTATGACTATTCCACTTGTAACTCT
The DNA here is from genome assembly GCA_963932145.1 of Acanthosepion lycidas. NCBI lineage: Eukaryota > Metazoa > Mollusca > Cephalopoda > Sepiida > Sepiidae > Acanthosepion > Acanthosepion lycidas. Next base: position 45,126,103 of record OZ010587.1, on the reverse strand, counting down.
TATAGTTGTTTAGATTTAAATAACATAGAATTAATAATTTCTTGATGTAGTTCACTTATCAGTTTCATAAACTCTGACTCTTTCATAAATGATGTTGAAAACTGTATGGTTGCTCACAATTGAGAGTGTCCTGTAACAGAACTCTTAATTTTGAAAACTCGTGTATTCCATGATTCGAATCACAAATATTGCTTATTGCGTTTGATAATAATATGCCATCAAAATGTAGGATTCAAAATAGCAGATTTGTTTATTGTGTCTGTTCTATTGATAGCAAACTGGACGGATTCTCTAGTTCTCCTGTGATTGTTAGCTTCTTTTCTAGTATGTGATTCGTTTGTCTACTAGAAAAGAAGTCTAGAGTCAGTTGTCAAAAAGTCAATGTTGCAGCTGTTGGCCAAACAATTTATTTCTGTTTTAAAAGTAAACTGTCTGAAAGTACGAACAAAAGAATGCTAGAAATAAAGAAGTGAGACAATACCTTTTCTTGTAACATCCCAGAGACTAGCTAACACAAATATATATAAATAAACAAAACAGATCTTGACTTAAAAAAAGATTGATTTTCTCTTCTGAAGCTCTTGAATATAAACAGTTATTGGAAGTGAAGAAGTACATCTACAGAATGAAAAATGACAAAATACATTTGAAAATATATCGGCAGAACAAAAACAACGATAATAAATTTAACAAAGCTGACATTGTTGCACAAAGGACACATTTTGATCACTCGTAATAGCAACCTCTAAAAAATGCATTAGAATGAACTACATCAAAATAAAAATAGACAATTCGTTATAAAATAATAAATATCCTTTATTAATTACATGTAACTTTAATACTCCTTAAGAGGTATGACTAAATTGTAAAGGGAATCCGTTGGAAATTTTGCTGATGGTTTGAATTCAACGATGCAAATAAATCATGTGTAAGAATGTGTAAGAAAGGAAAAAGAAAAAAATCTTAAATAATTAAGAATAGCAAAGAAAAATTCTTTGGGACTTTAAAATCAAACAAGTGAGGAGAGCAGATCTCGTCATTGTAAACAAGTTCATGAATTTCCATCAGGTAATTGATCTTAACGTACCCGGACGTACGTAAAGAATTTAAAAAAATGTGGAATATGGAAGTGACAAGTGTAAGCATCATTACTTGATTTCTAGGAAGTGTCTCAAGAGAAAGCCTCGTAAAAAACTGGAAGAAATGGAAAGCCTAACAAAAAGTGAAACCATCTAGATGACAACAATACTAATATAAAAAATGACATGGAATTGTTCTGGCGTGGTGAAGAGACTTAACGTATCTTGATTGTCAACGAAGCCCAACACATAGAATTGATATCAATTAACGACGTTAATATAATAGATTCTGTTTGAATCGTCAATGAAGACTAAACAGTAATCCGCTAATTACCTTCCATAAGATATATGCAAGCTTCGGATACGGTTCTAATAGCAGATGATATTATGATTGCCATGGCACGAATCATGGAGGTTTATCAAGATGGATTTATAAAGTTAAGATTTTCCAGACGAAAAGGAAATGTGCCATTTCAGATCTAATTATATCCACACGACTCAATAGTTTCATGTAACGGTATTGCAGATGTTTTAACAAAATTTCTTTTAGGAATAGCTTTCTTTTTCTTCTTAAATTTTATTTTCTCCGTCCCTTCTTATTTGGATTTCAATCTAAGTTAACAGGAAAGTAATTTAGGAATTATTTTTATATTAAAAAAAATCTTTATTTTCAAAAAAGCTAGAGACATCAAACCCATTGCTTCCATGTTTAAGTCTTTGTCATTTGATCTTTTAAACTGGATGCTAAATTCCTTAATCTTTAAGAAGGAGTGGATAATCCTTTCCCTTTCCCTTCCTCAAGGGATTTAGATCAATCACCATCGGCCTTCCTAAAAAAAAAAAAAATAAATAAATAAATAAAATAGCAGATTCTTCATAAATACCTTTAAATGAAAACTATTCCTTGGGAAAGCTATTGAGAGTAGGTTTATCACAGATGGAGCCTAATATTAACAAACAAAAAACAAAAAAACAAAACAAAAATACTACCAAAGCACAAGTTTCACACAAGCATACTTAAATATACAATGTAATGCCTTAAAAATAAATGCTTATTGCAGGAGATGTCTTCATTATAGTCCTATTTTCAAATGTCATGACTAATTTTTCCTTATTAAAATTTAAAGTGTACCCTAGAGTTTTAGTTATTCCACAAGTGCACGCTGAAAAAAATATGTTTGAGAAACACTGGTATATACATTTGAACACCGATTTTTCACTGAAAAGGTTTGCAAATCCCTAATACATCTATGTATGTATGGATATATCCATTCATCTATCTGGGCTTGTGAGAGTGGGTATGGATATCTTTCTAATATTTGCATGCATAAAATATGTTTCGCTAACGAAAATCTAGAGATAAAGTAATTTGATTATGAATCTGAAGAGAAGAAAATTTAATCGTGAATGAGTTTCTTTAATGTATCCTTTTGCTCTGATTGTAAATGACCAGGTCACCAGGATATTTACTGAAAATAGGATGCACCAAAACAATTAGATATTTGAGCAACTGATATTTCAAAATGCTGACTAGGGAAAAAAGTATTGATCGGTTTGAAATTAAAAGAAAATTTACTTTGGTAAATTAAATAAGCAAATAAATATGTATTCATTCTTATTAAAATAGCTGCGAGGGTTTGCGTAAATCTTTCTCCACAAGCATACTATGTGAATGTTTAGTAAAATTTTGGGACTAATTTATGGATATGAACAACTACTTTTTAATCTTCTGATTGATACATAATTATCTATGATTAGCAAATAATTACGTCTAATGATATAAAGGCGACTTTCAGTCTATAATGCAGCCAATATTTAACTGTTAGTTGGTTATGACAAATGAAGGTGAGACAGTCAAGTAAGTGTAGCTGATGAGATATTTATGAATTCATATACATGTACTTGTAAGAATAGTTTGTCTGACGATTAGATGAATTTGGTATATGTGTATGGTTATCCTGGCATGAATTGCTTTGAATATAAGAGTATGTCTTGAGTAATTATTTGTCGATGCGATTATGTCTTTTTGTGTATGTGCGAATTACATTTATACGAATATGTCTATGTATGGTTCTCGATGAGTTGTCTAAACGTTATCATATCATGTTCATAATTATATATATATATATATATATATATATATATATATATATATATATATATATATATCACCATCATGATGGCTTCGCTTCGCAAACGAGGATTCGTGAGGGGCTGCACTTTGGTCGTAGGCTAGGCAGTAATTGGCAATACCAGCGGGAGATAGATTTTACAAATTGGCTACCAGAGAGATTCTAGTGGTGCCAAATTAATAGTGTAACCTCTTCTCTGGTATGAATTTTTCAGATTGTTTCAATGATGGCGGTCGCTTGGAAAATATCGTGGCTTTGAGAAGACCAACCTTCGTTACGAAATACAGTAGTCGATATCGCAGATATAAGTCCTTTTTTAAAAAGAGAATCTCCATATCGTTTTCGTAGCGTCCATCTATTCCACTGACTAGAGGTTAGCTAAACATGAGTCTTCCATACTTCATACATTGCCAGCCGAGTGCCTCTGTGATTTTTGTTGCCAGCCTAGTGCATCTGTAAGTCAGTGTATACACATTGAAGAATGTAGCATTTAGTTTGTTCAGGAAAATGTGCAAAATGGATGATAGTTTCAATGTGATTAGATGAATTTCGAATTAATTAAATTCTTCGCACTGAAGCTTACTCTAAAGAGACAATTCCTCACTTTTCGGCTCACTTGATAATTAGAAAGCGTAGCCGGTTTCGTTTTATTTTAGGTTGGCATGATCTGACAAGCGTACATCGCTGATTACGGCAATATTGATGATTAATTTTACATGTTCGAAAGCGACCAGAGTAGACATACTCTGTGGTCTTGTTCCCTCGGTTACGACCTACATGGTTCTTATGATACAGTAGTTGAGTTTATGTGTCGAGGTTTCTCATTGGTCGCAGTAAACCAGTGGTTTCATACATTTTTCTAGATGCCACCCACCTCACTCCCAGGCCCGATGTAAAACGTCCCCCTCACATGAGAACACTTCTTTGTTGGCATTAGGAATACTGAAATTTAAAACAGAAACTAATCCAACATGCAAATTTTAGCATTTCTTAGATGTCATTAGATAAAATGTCGCTACACCGACAAACTTCGATCAGTGGCCCCCGGCAGGCATCGGTTGTCTGACCTGGCTGGCATGTGGTGCGTCCTGCTTACATAACGTCAGCAAGATACAAACAAACGATCGGACCTTTAATTTCGGACAATGACAAAAAGTGACGCGTTCATATATAACTTTTATGTTAATTTTATTCTTTGTAAAGCATACTTGTTCGTTAAATGTAGCTTATATTTTGTCATATAGAATTTGTAAAAACGATGACTCGGTTCTAATGCCTCCCTGCGATCATCCATTTTTTTTCTAACAGCCCCCTTTTTTCATCGTCGCTTGATCTTTCTAACGCCGTCAAGAACGGGTGGGGGGCAGTACCACCCGCTTTGGGAGTTTCTACGGTAAACCAACTGGGTAAATGAGAGAAAAGTTTCATTTTCGTCAACTCTTCTTGGTTCTTCTCCCATTGGAGCTAGTATTCCCAAGAAGGTGGGGGTTACTCGATCACATACGGTGATGTCGAATGGTGTAGTTGTCCTCACGAATCGACTACTGGTCCCTGGACTGAAACTAGAAATTCCATTTGAATATCCCAACTGCTGACTTCGCCCCACGCCTATCACTGCAGGTCTTTTAGGATTGAATGATTGGCCCGCGGGCTAGCGATATTTAGGTTGGGCCTATCCCCTCAAATCTAAGGATTGCTTGTCATATCTCTGAAGAGACGACCGTACTCCGAAATGTGTGCTATATATATATATATATATATATATATATATATATATATATATATATATATATATATTGTGTATTTAGGCAGCAATCCCTCTTTTATACATGTTTCGTTAAAACGGCTAACAAGGTACTACAATGAAGCTTTTTATTTAATTTTTCTTGTGTTCGTACAAGTGTTTTCCCTTCTGGACACAAAGTGTGTAAAAACTGTCGAAATGTTCTGCATGTCCGAGAACTTTCGGCTATACTTTTAGCCATTTTTATTTTACTTTTAACTGAATGTATGGGTTTTGCTATGTATGTATCTAGAGTTATAGGAATGTTTAATTTTTCAAACATGGTCAGCACATCGTGGCCGTGTTCGTAGTTAATATTATTGAGTGCTGGCCTTTTTTTTCCCATTATTTTTAATCTTTTTTGCATGTTGATGAGGTTATTATGCTTGTATTTTCTACTAGTATGTTTCGGATGGAGACTGGTTGGTTTTTAAGTGTATTTAAATGAGTCCTAATGAAGCTATGCTCGGGTAGATGTAACGTAAGTCGTCTGGATAGGCATGTAGTAGTGTGACCGAAGTAATTATTTATGAATTTGGTTTGATCGGGAACGCAGTTCCTTAAGGAACATTAGAACTCGTAAATAATGCTGGTTCTTTATAGTTTTGATTTTTCAGGTGTGTTGTTATTTTTATGATAAGGTTAGCTGTTTTAAATTTTTCTAATAGATAACTGATTTAATTTTCTTGTTCGTCTTGACTGGGGTTGTGTCTTCCTTTATAATATTTCTAAGTGAAAATTCACCTTGCTTAGAGTTGACGTGTATTTGGCTTTTGTAGAGGATGTTAATGTTATTGTTTTTGTCTGTATGTTCATTATTAGTTACTTTGCATAGAAATAGTCATGTCTGGTGGTCGATCAGGTCACTAAACGCAAAATATATGTCCGCTACGTAGACGATATTTTTTATTTTAACGAAAAACAAACAAGAAATAGATAATCTCAAAACCACATTTAAAAAAAATTCTGTCCTTAACTTTATCTATGAAATGAATAAAAAAAAAATAAACTCCCATTCTTAGATGTTCTCGTAGAATAGAATCACAACACTTTCACCCTCTCATTATATAAAAAACTCACTAGCAGAAACACTTGCCACCTGAATTTTAAGAGTAAATGCCCACTTAGATATAAAATAGTAGTGATAAAAAATTTCCTAAAGAGAGCACACGAGAATTCATCCTCTCATCTACTTTTCCTTAAAGAACTCAATAATTAACAATGATTTTCCCTACTACCTCCAGAGATTCGCTAAAAATTTTCATACACGATGTAAAAATGCCCCAAATCTAGTAAAAACAAAGTTTTATCGTCAAAATCTTTATATTATCATTAAGAGGAAAGACGAAAGGATTTTTTATTATTAAATTATATTTTTTAATCCTTTTAGAAACCTCAAAATTTTCGTTGACATTACGAAAGTTCAACAGTTGGCCATAAATTAGTATAGGAAATTTTAGTTTCTTTTTGCTGTGAAAACACATTGATATGGAAATTCTTGCAAAAATCATATAGTCGTCCAATTTTAATTAAACTTTCAGAAATTATTTAAAAATGAATAAAATTATTTCTGAAATATTTCTTTTAAAAAAATCTTGCCAAAAATATTTTTTTAACCTGCCACTTATTTAATTTTATGAAATTTCAAGAAGTTTATTTTGTAGCGCTTAATGTTTATATTGATTATAAGGACAAGTCCTTGGAGAATTTAAATCATGAACTTTTTTTTCCAAAAAGGACCCTCAGTTACAGAAAATCTGCTATAAAAATGTAATAAAACTAAGGAACTATTTAATTAGAAAAGCTTTTATGGATAAAATATATTATAAACATTATTGTCTTGAAGAAAAATATTCCGATGAATAATGAATTTTTATAAAATCTGTTTTCATTTTTAAAAATTTTAATTATAATAATTTAAGAACTTTTAAATCTTTTAAAAATCTATATTAATTTGTAGGAGGTGATATTGTTATTAAGTAAAAACTATATTTACTAATCATATATCGTAAGGTTTACTACAATTCAGTAACCCCCGGTATTTTAAGAATTTTGAATATTTTTTGTGTGTATGAACGTATCAGTTTTGTAATTACGGATGTTCGCACAAGATATCAGAAAATAAGAGGTATTTTTCTAATACTTCCTCAACAAGCGTATTCGTAAGTAAGTCTATAAAGTCAAAGTACCTAAAATTCATTAAGATTAGATTACTTAGGATATTTACCTGAACTTTTATGATTACTGAGGAGTTAAAAATTATATAAAAAAGCGTTCACATTGTATTCGTCAAGTAATTTTTGCGAATATGTCCGCTTTACTTAAAAATGCCAAATATCAGGTTATCAATAAATGTGCTAAAAACAACTAAACTCCCACCTCCGTGTTAAAAAATTATTTTCTGTTATATTTTGTAAGTAATAATTGTTTTAATTGAGATTAATTAACCTTTAAATCAGTTAATCTTCCTCAAATAAGGTTTCAAAAAAGTACATTTTTTAAAGATTTTTTAATAAAGTGAATTATGTTGTGTTGACAGATTTGTCAGTATGTCCGATTTTATCGATTTAAAAAAACAAAACAAATCATTCCAATCAATTTAAAAATTCGATACAGACAGTGTGGAATAAAGGATAGCGTTCGGATTGATAAATCAGAGTCAAGTTCGAATTCCATTCGAGTTCATTGCATTCACTTACCATTGGGAAAGGCATAAATCTATCACTTCTCACAGCTATGGGTAAATAGAAGAACAGACTGGGCCCTAGAGCCTTGGCTTGTCAACCAGTTTAGGAGAAGGAAAACTCTGAATTCAAACCACCTTGTAGTTCATGCTTTTTTAACTTCTGAGGAGAGGGCCGTGGTAACCTCAATATCCCCCGTGCAAAATGGAACCGGCAAGCCATTGCACTATGCCTTGAATGTCACCATGGAACCGAAGTTGTGAGGTGGAGGGGAGTGGTGAACAGAGTGGCAGCGCAAAATGCGCTGACTGAATAAATGAGGAATCAATTTAAATTCGATTTGAAATACAGCAAATTATTTTGCTTATTGGAAATATTTATTTTAATCTATTAAACTTGGAATTAAAACTAAATAAATGTTCCAGGAAATATTTTTCATTTTTAAAACGCATTTTAAACCTTAGTTATCGCTTTTTTTTGTTTTCTTAATTTTAACCCAAATTATTTCTGTTCTCGCTCTTATCACAAGCGTTACTAACATAAAAATTATGTTTTATTTAACTACAGTCAACCTTTTTGCTTTTGTGGAACCCCTGAAATAACTTTCCTGTCTCAGGGAACGCCTGCATAGAAATTATTATATACCTTTATTTATATCTACCTATCTTATATTTATATCATAGTTCACGTGATAAACTTAATATACAATGATACACGAATCCGCCATGTAGATATCCTGTCCACTAACCAGTGAAGGCGGTCATTAATGTTAATGAAAAATAAACTTGAACACAATTAATCATTCAATAACATAACAATATCTAAGAAGCTAGAATTGTCACCTACAAATGAATATAGATATAAGGAACATATCGAAAAAGTGTACATATACAGGGAATTGATTTATGGTTTTTGGTTTGCCTATTTTGTATATTTCTTATTTGTGCACACGTCAAGTATAACGGTGCAACACGAATCAACACTTATCTATGCATATGAAATGAATAACGTTGCCACATGGGAGAGTGATGTTAGTCTATCATAATGGGGAATTAAAAAGTATAGTTTACTATGCGTTCATGTGTTCAGGCATGCTCTTCTGTCAGAACTCAGCAAAAAACAAGCGGCAAATCTCATCCGGACATGACAGACCCTCACTCATTGCGAAAAAGGAGAGGGAGGAGGATCGGAGTTTTCAAACGTCTTCATGGAACTGGTTGTGAGGTCGATGATTTTTCTCCTTTCCTACACATATATGGGAAGCGATCGAATATTTAAAATAAGTACTATTCCCCGACTCTAAATAGGGAATTCATCCATCGGTTCTGTTAAGGTTTTACATGCTCTGTTTTGTTGCAGTGTTGTCTTATATAATAAAAAATATTTTAAATTTTATAGTGACATTAATTTCCCATGTTCTTCATGAATCCACACACAGTTATCTTTTACTTCATATGCTTTTGTTTTACTGAACTTTTAATTCAATATCTTGGACTATATAAATAAGGGAGTCAAGGAGGACTGATATATGAATTCATATTTTCAATTTAGAGCACTTCCTGGCAGCATACTTTTGAAAAGAAAAAATTATTTCGCATTTTTAATGAACTAATCCATACTAACTACTAATCCATATCTAACCCATATACAGTGGCGTATCTAGGGTATGATAAGTCGGGTACATACCATGGGCGCCTGTTGTGGGGTGGTTATTACGCCGCCACTGAACAGTGAACAAATAAATTGTAGTAATTATATTAATTAATTAAGCATTAAAACTCTGTCGTGTGGTAACATCTGAGATTGATTAAAGTACTTCTAAAAGCTATTATTCAATCCTCCTATTTACTATTCAAATTATACTAACACATGCAATTTTTGTAACGAGCTGCAAGAGGAAGCGGCTATGATGTAAGAAATAACTTCAAAAATTATTTCAATTCAGTAAACTATAACCTTAATGATAATATGCTTTTACAAATCGTACTAAGAAATAATTTAAAAAAAATCAGTACATGACAATAGAATTTTTTATGAAAAACTTTATTCAAACAAAAGAATAATTTTATAATTGTAAGAAAATATTCATATATATATATATATATATATATATATATATATATATATATATATATATAACTCTTAATTCAATATATCTGTAAATGAAAATAAAAAATCACGACTTTACTAATATAAGGCAAGGATTATGACAGCATTCACCAATTTAAACACGGGAACCGTCCAGAAGAGTTGCAGGAGATTCCGAAGTCGTCAGCTTCTATTCTGGTTGTATCCTTAGAGCAGTCAATTTCTTCTTGGCTTACACTTTGTTTTTCATGCTGATCCAACTGAACACTATTTTTGGGGAGAAAATCCTTTTAAAAAGTCTTTGCAGTTTTTTTAGTACAATTTTAAAAGGAGGTGAAAAAAAAGCTCATCATCTGGTGTCATGAAGGGATTTAAGTAAACCAGTGATTCTCAACGTGGTCCAGGTGAACCACTGGTGTTCCACATAGCATTTCTAGTGGTCCACAGAGAATTTGTAGCTATAAAAATTGTAGCCATTTCATAAAAATGTATTCAAATTATTCATACTTTGAAGAATAAAAAATATAATATTTTGTTAAATTACACAGATGTCCATTATATTTGAAAATTTCGATATTACGTAGGTATTATGCATTACTATATTTATCTTAGTTTTTACCATATATATATATATATATATATATATATATATATATATATATATATATATAAGAAATTTAATTCTAACGGCAGAGGAACTATCAGACTAAGACTGAATGACACCATCAAAATTGATTATGATATCTTGTGTCAGAAACACCACTAGCTGAATGGACTAAGACTGAATGACATCATCGAAAATGATTTTGATATCCTGTGTTTATCTTTGTTTACTAAAATAAATTTTAAAATATAAATAGACTACTTTGTCTTTTCATTGAGTATTTTAGTGTGAAAATTGAACAACCTAAAAATAAAAGTAGGAATGGTCTATTCGAATTTTTTGAAGAAAAAAATGGTCCATGGGCTGAAAAAGGTTGAGAAGCACTGCAGTAAACCTACATTTTCTCTTTGTCTTCTTGAGGAATAATAATTACTCAGGCTTTCTCTTAATGAATTTGCTAGTGGGTTATTCTTCTCTGAAAGTTTCTTTATAATTATCTTGAAGGAGACTTCAGCGGTCAGAAGTGTTGTATCTTTTGAAGAGAGCGACGAATCATATTACTGATGTATTGCAAAATTTTCCATTCTTTTGGTATGATTGTCTCAGTAGAACGAATTACTCTAAATGCTTTGGGGATGCATTGTTTCATTTTAAGAAATCTTTCTATCATGCAACAGCAAGACAAGATGGAATATGGAATAGTCTTTTAAGACAACAGTCCATATTCCATCTGTCTAGGATTAGCTTGAGTTATTTCCCATTAAATTGGTCTTTTACAAAATCTTGAAACTTCTCGTTTCTTAATGGGTACTTTCGAAAAAATTTTCAGATTCTTCTAACTTTATTTATTACTAGCGGGGATACCTGGCGTTGCACGGAAAATCTCTGAATAATAGTTTATTATTGACAATTTATTGATATTTTTCAGATATCTTATAGAAAATAATTTTTTATTTAATCTTTAAAAAACAAACTTCATTGTTTTTTGGTTTGTTACAAAATAAGTAAATTTAGGAAAATACCACACTACCAAAACCACGCTCGGTGGGATGGGGGCTTAGACGGTTAAGAATTCTCATATTTTTTATTCAAAAAGACACTTTATTTTTCGAATTAAGTACTAACATAATTACTCTGTTAATGTTGTTTTCAAACAAATCAAATCTATTTATCTAAGTTCATTAACCTTTTTTCAAATTATTATTTATAAAAAAGTAAATAAACTTAAATTAAAATAAAGTTAACCATATTTAATTTAATCATTTTTCAAAGCAAAACTATAGAGTAGTAGTAAGATACATTAAGAATTTAGTTTTAAAAGTCGATTATTAAATTTCAAGTTATATATTATTTGAAAAGAAAAAAAAACTTTAGTTAAATAAAAATTAGGAGAGACAGACATGAGATACGCTCAACACTAGTCGTGTTGAATATTTGTTTTAGAAATTTAACTATTGTATTTGACGGCATATAAGACGCATGGGTGTATAAAACGAACCCCAATTTCAGCAGAGCAAATCAAGAAAAAATTAGTAATTAGTAAAATTAGTAAAATTATTAGTAAATGGCACAGCCTAGGCTATATTTATGAGATATTATTTTGGTTAAACACGCCATGATTACAATTAAACAAAAATAATAGGGAAAAAAACACGAGCCTATAAAAACTTTATTATACCCTTTATATGATCTGTACAACCTGCGTCTTGTAAACGTCTTATTGGAATAATTAGGATATAAAATTCTGATTGTATTGATACCAATGAAATCGGAAATTATCGCAAGAAAAATATTAATGAAGCAAATATATTTTACATAGGTACCTCCAATAATTCGCTAAAAAATCAGTATAGCATAATGATAAAAGGTCCGAAACTTAATAAAAACAAAGTTTCATCATTAAAATATTTATGCTATTATTAAGAGGAAAGAACAAAGTATAGTTAAATATTTTTAACACGTTCTAAATTTGGGTAAAAAATCTCGTTTTTTTTTTGTTAATTTTGTAATTTTGTGGTCATCGCTATTTTAGTGTACCAGTTTCCGGGAGGAACTCATTAATTTGGAAATTCTTGCAGAAATAAAATAATTGTCTAATTTTAATGAAACTTTCAGGACTTATTCAAAAATGAATTGATTTATTTTTTAAATTTTTAGAAAATCTTGGTAAAAATATTTTTTTACATCTGTTACCACCCCCACCATAACTTAATTTTATGAAATTCCCTAGAATTTCCAAGAGTACGCAAATTGTTTTATATTACTTATAAGCTGGACTCCATGGAGAAATTAAATCATTAATTTTTTTTCACAACTACTGCCAAATTTTAAAAAATCTGCTCCAAATCATAAAATAAAAACTGCAATAAACTATCTAATTATCTAATTAGATAGGCTTTTATTTGCTTTTATAAATAATATACATTAAGGACATTATTATCTGAAGAAAAAATTTTTTCCGATGGATAAAGAATTTTTACAAGATTTGTTTGCATTTTTCTTTTATTTTTTATTATATTTTTTTTTCATTTTCCTTTAATTTTAAAAAATGTTTTAAAATTCTTTCATGCAAAGTGTGAGGTCGGTTATTAAGTTTTTAGAGACTATAACTTTTTACCATAATTAAAGATATTTTTTTGTGCATCAAAATGTTATATTGTTTTTTAGTATGATAACTCATCAGTGACATTATGGTTAAACGGTCACGTGTTTCAAAGCTTGTCTCCTCCTTGGAGAAAGCCGATTGACATACAAAGGTCTTATCTCACTCTCAGTTATTAAATTAAAAATTAAATCGAGATAATAAAATTATCTCATTTATCAATTTGAACAATTAATAATTATTAATATAATAATAATTTTATTAATTAATTATTTATAAATTATTTATCATTATCTTAGCTATTAAATAATGAGAGATAGAGGTAACTCAATAATGTAAGAAATTTTTATAGTATTTTTAATTATTATAAGAAACAAAAAAAAACTGTTATGTCACTTTTGATGCACCGCACTAAACCTGTCAACACATTCAGCCATCAAATTATCAATGGAGACGGGAAAATAACAAGACCCCGAGGTCAAGAAATGCTTGTCTAGAAAACTTTATGCTATAAGTGATTTTTGTTTCAGAACAGATTAATTGAACTTTAAATTTGCTAATTTTACGAAAGTAACGTTTCAGAAATGTATATCTTATTTTAGCGGGATTTTCAAAACCGAAAAATAAGTTCGTTTACATTTCTTTAAAAAAAGTTAAAAATGGCCGTTTCGATTGGTTTTTCGGAAGAATCGACTAAAAATCATTCAAATTTCTATTTGAAATACTCCACACTATTTTTTTCTTAAATTAGAACATTTAATCCTTTACTTTTCAATTGAAGCGGTTGGAAAGCTTCGAAAAGTATTTTTCCTTAATGAAAAATACATTTAAACCTTAGGTATACGAATTTTTGCAGGTACCTAAATATAATTTGAATTTATTGCATATATTTCTAGTGAAACAAAGTACTAATATTAAACGTGATGAAATTAATATAATGAATATTATCAATGATAACACTTTTAATCTGCATAATAGCCTTTAAAATAACGGCAAAAGTTACTCTAAAGTCTAAGCTAATAGGAGTTGCCAGGTAGATAAATTCAACTGACTATCGCGAATTTTAAAACTACATATCGAATATAAGACGCAGGGGAATTTTAAAAGATATTTTAGTAAAAAAAAGTGCGCCTTATATGCCGTCAAATACGGTAATATCATTTAAATGAATTTTCGAAAAAAAAAGGGTCGCTATTTGCTTTAATAAAACTTAATTTAAAATTATTTATTTTTTTCATGTTAGTTACAAACCAAAAAAAAAAAAAAAAACCTTTATTTTTTAAAGATTGAATAAAAAATTATTTTCCATAAGTTGGCCGAAAAATATTAATAAAATTAAATTTCTTTTAAATTTACTTTGTTGTTCTAAGATTCATTTTTTTTTTAAATTACCCTCTTATTTATTATAGATATAGAAATAAATTCAAGTGTATAGAAATTTTAAAAATACATATAGCGTTTCGAAATTATCAGCAGAATTAAAAAGTGAAAACGAGCAGAATAAAAATTATTCCTGTTCGTTTTTACTTTTTAATTCTGAGAATTTCGAATGCATTCTAATGCAATTATTACGTATTTTTAATTTTAAAATATCTTCGTAAATACAAATCATACGATTATAAGTTTTTTACAAAAAGGTGGATTGGGTGAAACTGAGTTTGTATATATATTTATTTTACCGTTAATCATTGTAGTTTTTTAGCTTTAGCCGGACACACACACACACACACACACACAGACAACTGCCCTTTATATATGTATAGATAGCATAGAAGCTGTCTTGGAGTCTGGGATAGCATAGAAGCTGTCTTGAACGCTGAGATTTTTTGCAATTCTAGAAGATATTAGAAAAAGGACATTTTAATTCTTTATCTGTTTTCTCGTCATTTTCACTTGAAATTTCATTGGACGTGATAATAGCTTTATCTTCTTTTTCCTCCCCCACTTTCTTCACTGTCACTGTCTTCTACTGATTCTCCAGATTCTTTACCGCTATCCTTCTCATAGTGGTCACTTTTCAATCTCTCTTTGTACAAAACCGAAGAAACAGCTAGATGCATTGCTTGAGCTAAATGCTGTCGATGCTCAGGTAAGATATCTTTTCCAAACTTTACCATAACTTTACAATCTCGATGATTTTGACACTATTAGGACTTCGAAGAATTTTAACCAACCCAAGGACCAATATTTCTTTTTGTGACATTAATATTCATATCTCGTATTTGGCTATAGGTTATCATATTTGTTTTTAGTAAAAATTTTGAAGCAATAGAACTGAAACTAAAGCCATCAAGGGTGGCAAATTTTGCACTTTCTTCTTCGATAGATTTTGGAGTGAGAAATGATGTTAATATCTTTTGTCTTTTAACTACTTCACCTTCATTGTTCGAGTTAAAAATCATTCATCTTATGCATAACTTTTAAGTGAGCAATCAATCCAGTTTTTGAACATCCACCACATTTTAGCACTTTTTATTTTATTTTTTCGACATTGTATGAATGGGACTAAAATGCTAATTAATTTAAAAGTAAATAATATCTTTACAAAATTGTGCTGCTTGTTGGTGGAGATCAGTCAAATGAATTTAGACTAGTATGTATCATACAAGAAAAGGACATTACTGTAAGCTACGCAGGCGCAGTACGCTGTCATACAGTTCCCAGTTATACTAAAACATTTTTATTCATCTGTAACTCTTTTTTCAAATTTCTGATGACAGAAAACTGTACTTTAGCATTAACTTTTTATATTCGCCTAATTATAACTTTATTGGTTAATTCCTACAATGACAATAACTGCAATGTTATATATATATATATATATATATATATATATATATATATATATATATATATATATATATATATATATATATATATATATATTGTTGTTTATATTTGATTTTGTCTTCTGCACAGTATAGTAGGGTCACTTTGGCACCGTCTATGAGAAAAATAACACCATTACGCAATTCATTCTGCCAGAAATTGGGAAACGACCTACTGTACTGTTTGGCATTCACGCCGGAATCTTCAATACGAATATTTCAGAGTACTTATGTGTCAATCTGAGGACAGGGCAGAGGATTCGGAAATGATATATCCAGTCAACATCAAGATCTTTGGAGTAATCACTAGTGATTTGATCCCAAACTACCATCAATCAGGATGACTGGACGCCCTCTCGGGGAAGCACCGTGTCTTGAAAGATTGTTGGGCTTCAAACTTACATCCGATCTCAAGTGGAACTAGTGCATACGATCCATTACTAAGGATGCAGGTAAGATGGCCGGTTCTATGTACCGATCCAGTAAGTACTTAACTCCACCTGCTATCCTCTATCTTTACAAGAGGTAGGTCAGGCCAAAAGTGGAATACTGTTTTCATATTTGGCGAGATCTGCCTAGACATCACTCTCTATCCTTGATAACATCAAAAGCATCTCCGAGCCCTTGTGGGTGACGAATTATTTTGTACGCTTCAACCTCTCTCCAACAGGCAGGATATGGCACGGAAAGTGCTCAGACGAACTACATTCCCCGGTCCCGCGGAGGCAAATCTTCTCAGTAAGAACACATCATGTCACTTACATAGCAAACCATCCATATTTCCTCCGTGGACCCGACTCCCAACTGGGTGTTTCCCCGATCACTACAATCTTAACCTGTTAAAGTCTAGGGCTAACCGTTATCTTCCACTCCGATACACGCAAATGGCACCCAAATCGTAACTCTTGAGTGCCCCAGCGTCTTGTAAATGGTGAACCGCGGTGTAAAAACGAGGTCTGGAATGAGCCTTAGACTCAATAGACGTTCAAGACAAGACGCCTCATTGAAAGTATGAGTATTAATCATGACTGGAGCAAAGTTAAGGTGGCGATGAAATGCTACTAGCTTTGTTTTGGAGGCAATGAATGCCAGCTCCCCACCCACACATTGAACTGTGATAGGCTAGAGGATAGATCAGCTGCCAGACACTGGTCATCCTGATATTTGACAGTGCACCAATAAACCGTGGCATCATCAGTATATACTTATTAAAGATCCAAGAATGTTCTTCTGCAGATCGTTAACATGTAGCAGAAAGAGGGTAAGTCCAATCGGAGAGCCTTGCATTGATCTCATGTGCTTCACAGGACTAGCTATCAACAACGATCTCCAAAGACCTACCTGATAAGAAAATCTTTTTTACTAAGTAGACTCATCCAGAGATTCTATAGCTGAATAGTTCGTGTAGTAACCCCATATTCCACACTTTAGCAAAGGTCTTCGAGATATGTAAAGCAATCGCTCACGAGGTATGTTTATTATCAAGTGTTTCAATGATTCTGTGCGAGATGATAGTTAAGATATCCACAGTGGACCTAGAGGAGCGAAAACCGTAAAGTTTGTCGCTCAAGAGATTGTTTCTTTGTTGATGATAGCTTGAAAATATTTGCTGACGGAGCGATATTGGTACAGAGACAAAGTCTCATTCGCATTTTTGTAAATAGAGTATTCATTTGACACCTTTCATAGGCGTGGGACACACTTCTCCGTGTAGCAGAGGTTAAACAGATTTGCTAAGACTGAAAATACTTATGAACCAAGCTTCTTGAGAAAAAGCACAAGATAGAGTGAAGGCTTTTGATATGTCTGGTCACTTCCTAAGCTGACATAGAGATATTACAAAACTTATGCTCATGCGGTCAGGTAAGGAATACCTCTTGTTGCCTAACGCAAAGATTGAGGCAAAATTCATTGCAAAGAGCTTAGCCTTATCTGATGAGAATGAGATAACATCATGGCCATTTATAATGGAAGCCATTGATATTTTGCCTTAATTGAGAATTGCGATTTCCAGGACATGCGGGATTCAATATTTTTGTTTTCAACTACCTGTGCATACATTCTCTTTGGATTTTCTAGAACTCTCCTGAAGTGATTGCGAGTAGTTTTGAATGAGACAAGTGTTCTGATACACCATTCCTTTTGATAGATAGTTGCTGTTAAGGTGAGCCAAGGCAGCAGCACATTCAGGTGTGAACCAAGACTTGGCTTTTGTTGGTATGTTTTGTGGGCGACAAACTTTCTCTGCTGGAGAGAATCTATTCGGAAATGAAGGGGGATGTCATGGAAGCTCCATTTTGAAAAAAAAAGTTGCTAAAAGAGGTTCTTCTGCAATGTAAAATCTGAAGCTGTCCCAATCAATTTTGGTGTATCGGTAGATTGTCCTATGTAATGACACATTTTGCATCAATCTTGGTATAGATCAATGAATGATCTGAGGTTCCCATCAATCGTGTTTCAGTGGACGAAACACTTGGAATGTTGCCATCTTGTTACCATGACCCTTCACCTCCCTATACCAAAATATAAGTATAGTTAACGCATCCAGGCTATCCATACAAAAAGTAGACCCCCGTCTCCAATTTTACTAGCAATTAAAAATATAAACGACAATTAAAACATGTTTTCCTATAGGCTTGTTGTCGAGTACTTTAAAAGATTTTGTATTTTGTGTTAATTATTTTGCTATCATTTCTTAAAAGAATATGATTATGTAATAGCATTATATTGTCAAAATTTAAATTCTCTTCAACTAACAAATAAAAAAAAGGTCTCCTTGATGAAGTAAAATGGTTTAAAATACTCTTGTATTTTATCTGGTAGGTCAACTTTGCTCTTAGGGTATATATATATATATATGTGTAGATAGGAATGCAATTTTAGGGCCTTGCTATGGGCGCCACTATCCATATATCCAGAAATTATACTATGTACTTTGCACTCCAGCATAATGTGACAGATTTAGATAAAACTTGTTTAATATACTAAATTATGTACATTTGATAATTAGGTTGTTCGGTGTTTTTTGAATGAACAGTGTATATTCGAGGTTTTATTACCTTATATCAAGGAGGAAAGAGAGAGGGGGGCAAGAGAAACATAGAGAAAAGCAGGGTGAAACAAGGAGAGATATAAGGAAATATATAAATATAGACAGAGAGAATGTGAGGCAAAGAAAGAAAGAAGACAGGGAGAAAGAGAGAGAGAGAGGAAGAAAGAGAGGAAGAGAGACACAATAGAGATTCTACTATCCAGCCTCTATATCAAAAGAATATATTTAAATCTGGTTCAGGAATAAACTCTTTGCCATGAATTCCCATCATTAATTATGTTTATTTATTTTGCTGTCATAACTAAGCCTTGGATCTAAACTGCATTAAATCTATAAATTCTCTTATTTAATTTTCCCAATGAATAATTTTGTACTAAGTAAATGGAAGTCGCCATTATTCTATATCATGTTCTCTTACTAGCGAAAAAGAAAGTTAATATCAGTAGCTGTAGTAATAGCAAAACAAAATAGACAAGAGGGTGGCTGATGAGGTGTTCAAATAGAAAACATGTTTTGTATAAATAAATCGTAAGAATGTCGCACAGAAAATAGGGATATGAGCTCTAGTCTTCCTGAGGGCTAAATTCTTTGTTCTGTTTTCCGTCTGCAGTCATTTATGACAAGTAAAAGAACCAATTTGATTACTAGAAGAGATCTACTCTTTGCGAAGATGCTTATGTGTGGGCGAATACGAATGACAGAGAATGGATTACAAACTTGTTGGAAGCTCTCAAGTAGTTTTCAGACGAGCCACGAATTCAGACAGTATGTTTGTAATGTGGTTATATTACAAACATATTTACATATATTTAAATTATTTTCTTTAAAGTTGCTTATCTCAATGATAAAAAAATAAAAAAATGGTTTTGTATAAAGCGATTCTGAAATTTTAGGTAAACAAGTTTACTGTGAACCATTAGTTTAGCATAACATTGAGATGGCATTGCGAAACAACGTCTCTTTAAACGAATATTCTAAATACACGGACATATTACTTGCAATAACTTTCTTATGTAAATTGTTTACTGTTCACTTTAATTATGTAAGTTACGTTACGGTAGAGGATTGTTGAGTTGTAAAACAAGTACATCAATGAAATTTTGGACATGTGAATGTCTGAATGAATGTTTGACATTTGTATTTGCTTTTTGATCGTTTTTGCTTGCGTTTCAACCGTAACATGTCTTGATAACAAAACAGAGAAGAAGTAGACTTCGAGAAGAGAATTAGTAACAAGCCAATCCAACAAAATAAAAATATACCTTCAACCCATATAAAAAATATCTTTTTGATTTTTTAGCTACGTTGATATTCATTAGGTAGGTTTGGACATAAAAATTGACTAAGCGATTAAAGAAAACATATCACAAAAATCTCAGGAATATCATGATATGAATGATTTAGTATTATTAAAGGGTTTCTTCATGAACCTGCAAATAGCACTGTAACAAAAGTGACAGGATTTCAAGTTCAAATCTACAGGGTGGTCCGAAATTCTCGTCACCCCTAGATAATATAATTTTCTATTTCAACGCTCCGTGGGGTATTATCAAGGAGAGAAATTCATATGAACGATACCAGAATACCGATCAGTTGAAGGACGCCGTTCGGAGAGCCTTTGCAACAATCAACAAAGCACAGTTTCGTAAAATATCACAGAGGACATAGCGCCGCATCATTTTGTGCCACGAAAATGATCTTCATACAGACCTTCTCGATGTGTGACAGCGTCAATGAAAGTGAATAAACGGAATCCAGTACACGTGCTTTGTATTATTGTATTACTTGTTCTTCTATTATTCTCATTACTTTTTGGTAGCGGATGACAAGACTTTCAGACCACCCTGTAGATTTAAAATATAAATAATAGAAAACTGTGCAAAAAATCAACAAGTGATTTTGAAAGCGTTGCACAAATATTCCTTAAGTTCTTCAATACCTTTTGAGGTATTTAAAAAAAAAAATTAAAAAGTTCATTTAGAGAGAAAAGAGAGTTTAAAGAAAACCGAGTCAAAATAGGGTCGAAGCTGACCAACAGATTTTTGTTTCGACAGTTTCCTTTCAACCAAGCACAGTGGCCAGAAGATAGGTTGAGATTCTCTTACTGTTTTTGTAGAGGCGACGTCCCTTTCTTCCTTGGCAAGGGTTATACGAAGATTACAAAAAAATTACATTAATTATAACAGCGGTTAAGCAAATTTAAATTTGTTTATTTACGTTTTATTATTGATTTGCTTTGTAGCCATTACATTTTTTCATTATAAACAGTTGTGAAGAATCGTCTTTTTATTTCTCAATATGAATATTTAAAAAATTGTGTTAAGAATAAAATTTTTTTATCGATTTTTCAATTATATGCTAACATTAAAACACAGATCTTTCAGAATAACATTAAAAACTAGTGATTTCAGTATAACATGAAACACTGTGTGTAGGGGGAAGGCGATGTTTCTCTTGATACCAACTTTGAAGTTATCCTTTTAAAATTTCCAAAAGGCCCATTTCATGGTCATCCAGATATTGCCAATATTCCTTTGAAGGATGGCAGCAGCAATAAACATCAAACAGGCCGATTCTATTAAATGCAAGTATTGCAATTTTATCATAGCATGTAAAAGGGGAAATTTCACGTATAAAAATTCTGTGCAAAATATCTGCGTGTGCTTTTTTGTCTGAAGAGATTTATTGATATTTATAATTCGGCAGTTTAAAGTTTTCAACTATCGATCGAAATGAATATTTTGTAAAAATAAAACAACTTTCTTAAAAAACAACTTTCTTAAAAGGTAAACCACAAAACTAAAAACCCAATAGCAACAAGAAAATTAATGAAAGAAAACAAATTAAACAAACCGAAACAATATTGCGAAATATATTCGTTGTTTTAGACCCTTTTCCCGCCAGTGCTCGTTTTCAGATATGTCAGCCTCTAGCGTCACGTACGTTAAAACTTGTAAATGGCCCAAATGATTGATAAATCGCGCAGTTAAGTTATAAATATTTTCATTGATATATAAAAACATCTTACATTATTTTTGTTTCTTGCGTGAATTTTGGTCGCTCGAAAGCAAAGAAATATTAATCATGTATGTCAAACTTCAGCCTGCTGATATCATATCAGTTCGGCCATAGTGCTAGGAACAGATAATGGAATTAAATTAACATAAACACCCTGACATGGCTCTCTGCTTTTCATGTCTGCAAATACTCGAAGCTCTTAGCCACTTATCCTCCTTTGTCACTTTTAAAACAATTCTGATGCGACCAAACAACCGAAAGCAAAACCAACAAAATAAATAAATACAAAGTTAAGATTTGGATCGTCATTTGATGGCTGAAATCGTATTAAGTTTTTTCCTAAGTAATTTTCTGTTCTTTCAATCAATAAGAATGTCTTTACATCTGAAAATTGTTCATTTTAAGAAAAGTTAATTGGTGTTAATTTTCAAACAACAATACTAAAGAATTCTTCAATAACTTCCTGATTAATTTTCAAGTCATTGCAGAATTTTCTTTTTTTTATTCTGAATATCATTAATCATTTCATTAATTCTACTTGGTACTTAGTGGAATTAAAGGTGTTATGACTGATGTTGTAGAATCTACCATAGTATTTAAATTTTCTTTCATAACTAAGAGGTTGAGAAATTCTCCAGTAACGTGTGGTTCTGTATTTGACAATTAGCTTCAACATTTTATAGGACACTGTAAATCCACTTTCAATTTAATTTTCTTTATTTTTTTATTTTAAACGTTAAACTTTGATTGTAGACTGATTTTTAAATTCTATTTTTATCTCACGAGAGTTGCTTACATCATTCATTGCTTGGTGGGAAGGCTTCATTCTCGAAGTTTATATTCTTTCCTTCGTGAATGTCTTTTCGCATATTAATCATACTGGTAAATCTTCACATCCACAGTGCAATAGGGAGGGCTGGGACAGGAGATTCTGCACCCCCTCATTTTTGCTGAAACTGAAAACTAAACAAAAGACTACGTTTGTCTTCTTGACCTCAATCTATGACAATTATATTTAGCTGAGCTGCATCATTTGTCTAAAAACCTCACTGCCATTTAATTTTTAAATAATTAGTAAAACCTCGTTCTTTATGTTTTTGCGAAACATTAGCTTCTAAAACTTCTATATAATTCTTATAAGAAGAAAAAGTTTATAGGCCTCATTCTAAAAAATAAGCAGAAATGAACAGTAAAAAAAAATGTGTATTTAAAATTAAAAAAATAAAAATAAAAGCGGTTTACACTAGGGTAATAGATTTAAAAATATTAATTTCAGGAAAGAATCAGATGAAAATAATATAGAATCAAAAATCTTTAAATCTTAGCCTCTGATTTCTTCATCCCCCACTTGTAACATTTAATTTCTTTCATTTTGTGGCGCTGTACCTGATTATTTATAGATGGAATGATACTATATATTTAAGGATTCATTTGACTATTGACTTTAGTTATTCTTGTCGCCAGATACATATAATTTTTCTACACTTTCCAATTGATCAGCTGTTACCGACGGACTTTGCTAGTATTTTGCTGCTATAATTCGTTTTACACTACCAACAGAAGTAGTGATAGTAATAGTAGCAGCATTAATAACTTGTAGTTTTACATTGGAAACTTTTTAAAAATGTTTTGATTTGAGCGTGATATAATTGGTGTAATCATAAGCCGGAGAGAGTAAGTGCAGATGAAAAAGTAAAGATTTCGGGGGATATGAGATATAGTTCTCGGTAAAGAAGACCGGATTTGTTGCCTGACTGAGAATTATACAGAATTAATGTAAGAAATCAAGAGAATATGGAATTACCAGAGTGTAGAGGATTTTCATATTTTGATCTAAACATTAGGAGTTAGTGAATTTTGCCCATTGGTTGAAAGCATTAGATTTACCAGTGAGTTTTTATGTGTAGTAGAAAGTCTTTTGGCTTAGCACATCACGAGCAGATAGAAAAGCACGGGATATCTAAGAGTGTGGAATATAAATTGATATCTAGAAAGTGCGAAACTAGCCAATAACGTCCAGTAATAATAATAATAATAATAATAATAATAATAATAATAATAATAATAATAATAATGAATCAGCTGTTGTATCAATCGAATACATTGGGAACTATGAAAGAAATATGGCTTCGAGAGCTCATTGAAGTGGTACGAACATTCACTATCGTCAGTAGCCGAGGATGAGCAAGTGAAGCTGACGTGGGATAAAACAATCTTGACTGACAAACACTTGAAGAGTAGGTAATTCCAATAATTCGCTAAAAATCGGTATAGCATAATGATAAAAGACACCAGACTTAATAAAAACAAAGTTTAAACGTCAACATGTTTATGTTATTATTAAGAGGAAAGAACAAAGTATTTTTTAATTATTTAAAAAAAAAAATTCCTTTTTTCTAACACGTTCTAAATTTGGGTAAAAATCTCGTCTTTTTTTTTTTGGTCAACTTTGTACTACTTGTGGTAATGGACATTTTAGCGTAGCAGTTTCTGGGTGAAAACCCATTAATTTGGAAATTCTTGTAAAAATCAAATTATTGTCTAATTTTAATGGAACTTTCAGGACTTATTAAAAAATGAATGAATTCTTTTTAATTTTTATTTTTAGAAAATCTTGGTAAAAATATTTTTTTTACATCTGTTACTTCCCACCCATAACTTAATTTTATGAAATTTTCTAGAATTTCAAGCAGTCCGCAAATTGTTTTATATTACTTATAAGCAGGACTCCTTGGAGAAAGTAAATCATCAATTTTTTTCTTCACAACTATTGCCAAATTTTAAAAAATCTGCTCCAAAACGTAAAATAGAAACTGCAATAAAACTATCTAATTATCTAATTAGATAGGCTTTTATTTGCTTTTATAAATAATATACATTAAAGACATTTTTATCTGAAGAATTACTTTTTCAATGAATACAGAATTTTTACAAGAATTGTTTGCATTTTTCTTTTATTTTGCTAGAAGTTTACATTTTTTTTTTTAATTTTAAAAAAGGTTTATAATTCTTCCAAACAGTAAGAGGTAGGTTATTAAGTTTTTAAGTGAAGACTATATTTACTAAGCGAAAATTAAAAGCTTAATACAAATCATGCTACCAAAACTATTTACTATAATTAAAGATATTTTTGTGCGTCAAAATGTTATATTTTTTAGTATGGTGTCTCGTAAGTGATATTATGGTTAAAAAATCACGTATTTCAAGGCTTGTCTCCTCTTTAGGGAAATCCCATAGACATACAAGTTCTGCGGCTTATCTCACTCTCAGTTATTCAGTTATTAAATTAAAAATTAAATTAAGATAATAAAATTATCTCATTTATCAATTTAAACAATAACTGAGTCAAATAATTTAATTATTAATATAGTAATAATTTTATTAATTATTATCTCAGTTATTAAATTAAAAATGTAATAACTTAATGTAATATTAGTAATTAATAAAATTATTTATCATTATCTTAGCTATTAAATAATGAAAGCGATAGAGGTAACTCAATAATGTAAGAAATTTTTTATAGTATTTTTAATTATTATAAGAAACAAAAAACTGTTCTTACTTAGAATTCATAAAATTATGTCAATTTTGGTGCCCCATACTAAACCTGGCAACACATTCAGCCAACAAATTATCGATGGAGACATGAAAATAACACGACACCGAGGTCAAGAAATGTTTGTCTAGAAAACTTTATAAGTAAGCGATATTTGTTTCAGAACAGATTTTAAATTAACTCTAAATTTGCTAATTTTACGAAAGTAACGTTTCAGAAATGAGTATTTTATTTTAGCGAGATATTCAAAAATGAAAAATAAGTTTAGTTTACATTTCTCTAAAAAAAAGTTAAAAATGGCCGTTTCGATTGGTTTTTCGGAAGAATCGACTAAAAATCATTCAAATTTCTATTTGAAATACTCCACAGTATTTTCTTTTCTGGAATTAGAAAATTTAATCCTTTAGTTTTCAATTGAAGCTGGGGGAAAGCTTCAAAAAGAATTTTTCCTTTATGAAAAATGCATTTAAACCGTAGGTATACCGAATTTTTGGAGGTACCTATTGTAGAATAATCGCCTTGATATCACATATGTGCACAAGACCCGCCATGAATGGATCCTGATAGACATTGAGCTACCTTGAGATAAGAACACCTGTAAGGCCGGGCAGGTGAAAATACAGTGTTAGCAAAACCTGGTAGGGTAAGTCAAAGAAATATACTAAGCAGAAACATAAATTGTCTCTTTTGTATTTGGTGCACATGCGACTATTTCCAGGAATCTTTCTGTTACACAGGACCCCTTGGGTATATCTGGCATCATTGGGAGTGCGCAGATTGAAGCACTGCCTGTCACAGCACATGTACTGAGGAAAGTGTTCTTTCTCTAAGCTGCTTTTTAGGAGATATGACCATCAATACTCGACCGGAACATTTAAAAGTCGGAGAGGATATCAAATAATAATAATAATAATATCGTTTAAGTAAATAATCTTATGGAATCTTAAGTAGAATCGAATGTCTCAGATGTTGGGATAAAATTGGCCTACAGAAAGTCTCAACTTCGCATATAAGAGGCAAGCCGATTTCTTGAACAATTTTTTAAGAGCGTTTTATACGCCGTTAAATACGATGATAGAAACGAAAATTTAATGTTCGTATAGCCACTCATTAATATTAACGTATATTAAATTATTTTCTTCGCTTTGCAGAGGGAAGATAAATGGCATATATTTTCTGCATCCACAGAGATAAAAAATATTAAATAAATACTTCGTATCTATGAAATTAAACAAACGAATAGAGATTAAATAAAAAAATTAAAAAAAAACTGAAATTTCAAAATAACCATAAATTTCTTTTCTATACGATGATTGATTGACAAATAATGTGTCCAATCCTATAAAACAAGTTTTAGATCGGATAGAAGAATAAAATTGGTATCGAAACGAATAAATTTATTTCTCTTCAAAATTCTCAGTCTGTTTTCAACATAGACATCATTCAACGCCACCCACAACTCATACTATATTTTTCATTCCGTCTGTAGTGGAACGTTGTATGTTGCAGTGTGTACGTGGCGTTCTTTGATAGAGACAAAGTCGTCGAGAATAGCTCTTTCAGAACTGGAGGCCTATTTCAAATCTCGTTGTCCCACTGGGAGCGAAGATTTTTAATTTCGATTTGGGTTTACGGTCGTTCACTGATGTAGTTGGCTTAAGAAACTTTTACTTTTTTCATTTGGAATAACTTTAGCTTATTAAATTGAATAAAATATATTATATATATAAATATATATTATTTCGTTTCCAAGGACTTAAGATTCTATTGAAAAAATAAAATCTTTTGTGCGAAATTCACAAAAACATGTAATTTAGGAAATTTCGGCCTTTAATAAACAACGCCATGAGTGTGCACAATGCGATACTTGCTTCGCTGGAGAGTAAGAAGTTCTTCTTCAGGTGTGAAACAAAACAATCATGATTCTGCGTTTTCACTTTGTTTTGTTGTTGTTTTATATTTCCTTCAGAAATTTAAAGGATAAAAGAACATTCTTCTTTGAAGTTCATTATTTTTTTCCCTTTTTTTTCATTTGAACAATTTTTGTCATAATTTTAATTTTTCCAATATTTTTGCTAGACATGAACTGAACTGAAAAGAATTTAAGACTTACTAAAACTTTGAAAAATTGATTTCATTAACATGAAAGAATAAAATGTACTTGTGATCATTTCTAAACCTTACACGTAAGGAAATGAGTGTTTTATTTTAAATTTTTGGTCATCTGTATTTGATTTGATTAACAATCGGATTTTTTAAAAGCAGGGGCAGGGTCGTAAGAGAACTACTGTTTGTCCTTTGAAGGTGTTGACAAGCGAGGACAAATTCTCTTGTGGAAAATGTATTTTTAGTTATATTTTAAGCAAAAAGTAATATTATACAAAATCTAATTCATTCTTAAATGTACTATTATTCTTGGGAACAATTGTCTGCGTCATATATTGGGTTTTCATGAGATTTTCACGGGTTTTTAATTTCTCTTCTGTCGGCATCCATCAAAATAGCTAATCGAACTGGGCTGAAGTAATTTTATTTTTACTTCATTGATTAAAATATCTAAAATCTTTATTTACACTATTTACATTGTTCAGACTGTTGTCCTCATCTTTGTTGCCATATTCACGGTGTTTTGGCTGTTGTATGCTCCGGTCTTCTTCATGTGATTAGAATTTCGAACTGAACTCTTTATTTCATCCACCAGGGTAGACTGTTCTAGTTCCATGGGCCATGCCATTTTTGGATGTCTCAGTTATCTCCCTTTAACTCAACTCTTCAAGTTTTTGTTCACCACTGCAGTAGCCAGGTATTGAACTCACAACTTTTTGGGTCAAGTCACTGAATTCAACGAATGTTTTTATCCACTAGGTTAAGTGTCCTTGAGGACATCAATGTATGAAATTTGCGAACTTATAAAATAAATGGATCAGTAACCATTTTTTACCAGAGCTGCTATTTTGTTGTTGTTATGCTTTTCCCTAGCACTCAATTACTGTTTCCGATATTGTATTTATTTCTATACTTTGCGGGCTCATGAGATTTTTTGTAGCCTAGAATATGAGCTGATTTCTTAAGTTTTCGTATTTTCCAGTAATATTCTCTGCCTATTATTTCAACCTCATACCACAGGGGGCGGTAGTCTCCTTTTTCTTTCCATAATACAGAGTTAGGTGAACAAAAACTTGGAGAATTCAGTTAAAGGGAGATAACTGAGACATCCAGAAGAGGATGGCACCTGAACTAGAACAATTTACCCTCGTGGACGAAATAAAGGGTTCATTTCGAAATTCTAATCATCTGAAGAAGGCCGAAGCGTACAACGGCCAAAACGCCATGAATATGGCAACAAAGATGAGAACAGCAGTCCGATCAATGTAAATAGTGTAAATAATTACAATACCTCATCTCAGAAATATAGACACATATATAAAATCTTTATTTAAAAACGTAATATCTATCTCTTTTTTACAGATTAATTTTAGGCTATCATCTTTGAAATAAAACTAATATTTAACTTCAAAGAATATATTTACATCATTTAAAATGCCTTTTCAAGTTTTTATTTTAATAAATCCGTGGAGGTACCTAATGATAAAACATGTTATAAATTTCCTTAAAATTATCAAGTCTACTGGCTTTTGATAAATATTACCCAACTTAAATGTCCTTTTTCTTATTTATTCCATTTATTTTTTGTTATTAATAACATGAAAATAAAACGGCCCCTGTCAGTATCATAAATCAGTCTTTAGTCACTTGATCTCGCTTCCATCTTTCGTTCCCTCTCCTTTTAATCTCATTGCTTTTCTTTTCTCTCTTCACTTCCATAACAATCATTTCATCATATTTTAATAGCACTCTTCTTTTATCGTGTATCTATGCCAGTTTTTACAATGCATTGCAGAATAAGAACGGATAGACAGGAAACTGTTTATATATCAGATAGTAACTTCAAGCCATTAATTCAATACTTGTGTTTGGGCTATTGACTTTCATTCTTGAGTGATTTCGAAAATTCGAGATCGTCCAAACGAGACATTAAATTATAATTATCTATTACATTAAACGGAGAAAGTCAGATGCTAGAGTCTTACACTCTAAAGACATTTCAGGAAATAAAAGATTTTGAGGAACTTGTGTTAAGATCCTGCTGACTCATCTTGACCAAAGATCAAGGGCTTTCAGTGCGTTAATCTGTTTATATTTAGAAGGGTAATCATTCATTACCTGGAGTCGATTCCTCATTTCTTATTAGTGCCAATTCTTATCTAGTTGGTTACTGACAGGACAAACGCATATGTCACAAAGTACAGACATATTAAGGCTTCATGTTAATTATGACGTACGCATGACAGGTAAGTAATCAATATCTTGTAATGTTATCGTTGTCAAGACTAACACAAGACCAAATCTCATTCTATCAAGGCGAGAGACTTTTTTCTTTCAAATAAGGCGCTTATATATCCACGTGTGTACATCCTAAACGCAGCTGAATCAACACCTGTTTACACGTCGGAGGTTTGCCAATGAAACTCTACGAAGTACAAATATGAGTCACCTTCCAGCAAAGTCTACTTTGGTATTTCTTCTGGTGAGCCTACTACCTATTGGAGTCAATACATATCAACTTTATTCAAAACAAATGTTCTTTATTGACATTAAATACGATTCAAACTATTTTCATCTGAATACTCTTCCTACACATATATCTGCGTCTGATTAACTTAGGTACCGTCAAGGACTTCTTAAGAAAACCCCCAAAACGCATTTTAAATAATTTAAATGTCTTCTATGAAGTTAAATTTGGTTTTTATTTGAAAGAATATAGCATAAAACTAATTCTTAGGAAAATAAATTTCCGTTTATAAATAAACTTTTAGGCATTTTTAAAACATTAACATTCATCAAACTACCATTATAGACTAAAAAATGTAAATAAGAAATTAAAATCCAGTATTTGTCCTCATGAAGCCTTTCAAATGAAATTAGTAAATTTAAGGATTAATTAACTGAATTTTGTAAAATTAAAGATTACTTTCTGCTTAAAACATAACTATTTATGCACGATAGCTTGTGGGGCTTAAGTCAACAGTAATAATTTTGTAATGTCACCCCTGAATTAAAGAAAATAAAGAAATACGGAACACCAAAAGTGCAATAATAATAAAAAAAATTATTTATGTTTAAAAACTAAATTATCTTTAACCTTATGCAATCAGTAGTTTAAAAATGTAATTTTTATTAATACTATGTGTTTTTATGAAACTTAGTAGAGTGAATAGTTTTACTTTTTAGACTATATTAAAATTATAAAAAAATTAATTAATTAAAAGCTAGTGAAATATGTTTGCATTTAATTCAATCTGGAAAATCCAAAGTATCGATGATTATAACAATGGGAATTTTTGGGACGGTCATGTAAGAATGATGTGGGTTTAAACAGAAAGCAAAAAAAAAAAAAAAATAAATAAATAAAAATAATCGAGAAGTGGGTTTAGAACAACTCTATTTCAAAACAAAGACAACATATAAGAAGTGATTGTAGGCCAGGTTCTTGAAAATTCACCTGCAGAAAATTATTTACGTCACTGCTATGGATTTTGTTTTGGTTGTGGACACAAAACATTTTCTTTCTATTTTTAAAACGTGCAAAGTCGTAAGTAAACTTATAAGAAATAAATCCTATTGCATTTCTTTTGAAATGTTTTTTTTTTCAAATATTTTAAACTTTTGGGTACATAAAAAATACGAAAAAGTATTTGACCATTAGATTATTTTCCTTATTTTTTCGGGTTAATCATTCTGAATTTGATGAGATTTCTATTCTGCGTTATTAAAAGTTTAATACGTGAACTGAAAATAAATAATAAAGAATTAACGTGATCATTTTATTTCTACAATGAGAAAACATACATTTTGCATAAATATTTGACTTCTAACGAAAAAATAAATTTGACTGTATATCAGATGATTACAACTAAAACTGAGCCTTTGTTATACTCAGTGCATATTGTAATACTTAACTTACAAGGCTTTATATATATTTATTTTACAAATTTATTTTACAAATTACATATTAATCCCTTTTTAAATCGTAATGAAAACAAAGAACATTCAAAGATTTGAAAAGTTTATTTCTTCGAAAAAAATCTTTTAGTTTATGCCATTCCAATCCCCATATACTGATAAATCCCTAATATGTCATTAACAAATAACGTAATATTAATAATTTCAGTTTTTAAAATTTTAGGACAAATATCGTTTGTATACTTGCTTTGTAAGTAAATAGAATGAAAGATCTCGAAATTTCTTTTGCAACAGATACAGAGAGTATGAGTCATTTAAGTGCCTTATACCCACGTGATACCCACGTCTCATGTCTCTTTTTCCTTTTCCATTCATGACTGACTAACATTTTTGTAATTTACTTGAAACCTTGCTCTAAGCATTTTGTGGAAATTAGTAGTTTTTTTGGATTTTTACTTCTCTCTTTGTAGATTTTTCATTAAGAAGATTGTCTTGCGTTAGAGTGTCTTTGAAGCTCAGAAGGGCGCATGCTTTCAAGTGACAATTTCTTATCATATATAATGCACTTTGAAATCGGTTCATTTTTATCTCACCACCATGTACAATTATTTTCACCGTACAATCGACTTTTTTAAAAAATTATTTTATGGTCTTGATCAGATATATGTCTGCACTTGACATTCCAGATTTGGGTTTAGGATGTTCTTTCAGTTTATTTCATTCAATTTTCTTACATCTTTATTGTTTTACTCTTGATAAGAAAACTTATCTATTTGATTGCATTAAGAATAACTTTCTGCGTAAATGTATATTTTCTTGTGAATGAATGCACTGGTGGGAAGAACAGGTTGTCGCGTCACTACACTTGTATATGGTCCGATGCAAGTGATGCGATTGCGATCAATATTAAAAAAGAAACTCCGCGTGTTTATGAATGAAGTTTATGAATAAAGTTGTAGTAAGAATTCGTAGTGGAAAACGAAGAATCAAACAAGGAATGCACTAAATGAAAACAAAAATAAAATATATTTTGGAATAGAAAATAAATAACAATGATTTCGTTAGATAATTTACAAGTTATGTTCAGTTTATTTGTAATTTGTGTTTATATGTATGGAGAAAATATACTGTGTTTTTTTATGGTTTGTTTAGTGAAAGAAAATATCAGAATGAATGCAAAATTTGTTTAACAAATCAACATATCAAGTATCCTAACATTTCTGTACTTACTAAGGAAACGAAAGTAAAAACGCTTAAAAATATATTTGAAAGCGGTTTAATATATAATAGTCGCAGTCTATCTAGTCAACAATAATTGCGTACTGATTTTTCACAAACATAGAAATATAAGAGTAAAGGTCAGCAGGGAAAAATAATAAAGTTGAAGAAGAATATTTTTCACAAAGAATATTGTCTTCGTGAAATGTTTTAAAAAGAAAGAATAATACTTCTTTTGAGTTTTGATCTACATGAGCTCGTTAATGATCACGGAACTTTTTAAATTATTTTCCATAGATTTTGTTATATACATCATTTTAGGTATCACCAAAATTGGTGCGTTTTTTTCAATGAAAAAAGAAAACGCTAGCTACTGATTTTAATATTTAAATGAAATCCTTAGCACTTATTCGATAATTAATACATATGTTATTTTATTAGAATCATCATGAAATATTAGTGATGGCCTCGGTTAGTCGCCGTTTCGATACATCGTGAAAAATTTTAAAATTGGGTTGGGGCTGATGATAAACATTTTTTTTTTATAGTTTTATAAAGAAAAATCACTGAAGATATTTCAGTAAAAGATTTTTTTACTATTTTCTTTTAGAAAAAAGATAATGCTAATTAGATAAAGACAGGGAACATTTACAACGAATATTTGTTTTTGAAAATTTACATGTAATTTTCAGTATGCTTTAGAAATTCTTTCAGTTACTGATGACAAAAGAAAGAGTTATATTTTATTAAATAAAGATGAGTTTGAAGAATCAAAAAATGTAAAGATTGATGCCATTTTCGCATCAAAAATATTTGTAAAAGAATTATATTATCTTTTTGATTTTTGCAACTGTTAAATTAGTTTTTGTACAGAAGATCAAACAGAAAATAATCCCACAATTCTGAGTTACCTCTCTGTTGGTTATACAAGGTTAAAATAATTATGTATGATGTCTGGAAGGATCTAAAATATTTTATGACATTATTAGTGGAAAGAAAGCAAAGTGAAGGCAATCAATAAACCGTATCAATTCAAAACGTCTTTATCAATTTTCATAATTTTGTTTTTTTTATAACAGCACTTTCTTTTGCTTAATAAATCTATTTACAATAAATAAAAAAACACCTGTATTGGTGCAGTTAATGACTTAACATCAAATAATTACAAAGTAAATACAAATTAAAAGTCAAATACTTAAAAAATAGGAAAGTATAAATGCAATAAATAAAAAAAGATTACTTCATTTGAATTTAAAAAAAATAGTTTTATATTCCTATCAATATAAATAACATTCTGCATAAAGAAATAATTGTATTTATAGAATAAAAATATATTCCTTCCTTATTGGTTATAAAAGGTTAAAAATTATTATTTTTAATTATAAACGAAACAAGCTGGGCACTTTGGGGTGGTGTAATGGTTAGCAATATTGTTTCGCTCACGACTTTGTACCACATCTAAACTACGCTTAGAAAATAACCATAAATGAAATCGTTTTATCCTTTCGTAATTAATGACATTTGAAACAGTATATTTTTTGGAAAGTAATTGTGGTGGGGTAACTGCTATTGATTGACACCTACAACCTTGTATGTACTTGTTGACAGGTGTAATATACCTTGCTGTGTTCAAATGTGTTTTTAACTATAATTAAAGCATACAGTAAGTAATATTTTTCAAAACTTTTGTTAATCTTTAATTCTATTAATTTTATTTGAAAATAATATCTAGGCCAAATATCTGATTTTTAAGAGATTTTTTTAATGTGACTTAAATTTTCTATCATCATTTTTCAATTCAAATTTTAGATCGATGATAAATTAATCTTAAAAATGTTTTAAAAATGACCTTATTGAAATGAGTAAAATTATTTTTCTATTTTTATAGATAGCATTAGACTATTATCAGTCAAATAAAATGTTACTAAAAAGGAGATATTTGCGTTTTTAATATTTTTTTTAACTCAAATTTTGGGTGTACCTAATTATTTCATATTTGATTTCTCTATCACAAAGGCGCAACTTGTAACAGAAATTCTGAATGTCAGAACGCGATGATATTCAAAACTAAGACGGACAAAAATTATTATGATACTTTGAGAGAAATAAATATTAAATAAACTTTGTTTTGATTCTAACTTTCAGGGGAAAAATATGGTCTTTATTTCAAAGTTATGTTTTGACTAAAAAATATTGTGATTTAGAAGACCTATCCGCTTGATTGCACCAAATACATCAAATAAGAAGACACTAAAAGTTGAACTTATACAATTGAGTTTAAAATAATTCGAATAAATGTGCCTGGTGGATTTTTCTTTTAATTTATAACTTTTCATAATTTTCAGTAGTGTAACCATTTTGTCCTTAAATGGCCGAAGTCTAATTTAAGGGTGGGGAGAAATTTCCTGAATATTTCATAAAAAGGGTTATTGGAATAAGGGTGTCCTGGGTGGCATTTTCTCCAAAAAAGAATAATCATCCCAGCCCGTCTATTTGAAACCCAAAGGTGCCCATACACACATGCATTTGCATACACAGAAAATTTACCTCTTCCAGCTTTATTATAGTACATATATACAGATACACATGTATACATACATGGAGGAAATAAAGATGTAAGCAAGTAAGACAACCTAAGCTTCATAATTCTCAAACGAACATTTTAGGGATTATTTCCATGTCGTTGATGATGCCTTAAATGCTTCACCTGCAAGTGACTTACAAGCCATTCCACGTTGAGTACAAGCGAGTCTCCCAACAGCAACCTGATTATCTGGATGTTTACTTTTATGATGCCGAGTGAGTACCCTGGCTGACTTACAAATATTGCATAAAAAGACTTTCTGGGTATCATATTGGTAGACGAAAGTGTTTCTGTATCCACGTTTGTAGCTGAGGAAATCTGCCCGCGAGAAGCAGACACGGCTACATTCATTACACGAGAGGGAATCATTTGTGCCCCTCTTGGGAAGAAGATTGATGTTTTCCATATATTCACTAGCTCGTTTCAGCTAGGCGTAGCCAACTTTGTTGTTTTCAAAAATCCTCATCAGCAATCAGATTCCTTCGCACTTCCCTGTCGGATGCAAGATGTGCCCATGTACTAATATCTGCGTTTACTATTGTAATTGGGACCTTAAGGTTGTCCGTGAATAAGTCAGCGCAGTTTGTATTGAGAACGTTTGTCTGGCACGAGTTCACCCAGCTCTGTAGAAAACAATGCAAATCATTGCTTCTCTTACTTTCACACAACTCTTATCAAACATGATCACCTAAATTATCAAGACTACGGACTCGGAGCCTACATAAAGGGCAAGTTTCCCTGTGGCAGGGTCGAAAAAACGAGGAATCCTATCTCCTGTATATGTTCTTCCGCGTGGCACTTTTCCATAGTACCACATTCATCTTCAGCTCTCTTCGAGCAAATATCTGAGAAGATTGATAACATCCCCACTCAATTTCCCTTGGCTAGCTTTCATATCTGCGGTGATTTCAATATCCACCATAAACAGTGGCTAGTCCACTCCAACAAAATCGATGCTGAAGGCAGATATTACAGAGACTTTTCTATTATCTATATCCAGATCATCGGAGAATCTACCCGGGCCCCGGATACGACTGGATATAGGCGACCCCATCGACCTCTTCCTAACCTCCTGCCCTGATAAATGCTTATCAAAAGTTTCATTTCCACTAGTCTCGTCAGACCATTCCCTAATCAGTGTCCTGATTGATGCCACACTTAAGTTTTATACACCAAAAAAAAAAAAAAAAAATAAAAAAAAAATAATAATAAAACATCCAGCTAAAACGAAACAGTCAACTCTGGTTCACCCCTGAATGCTCTGCAGCTATAACTCGGAGAAACTACTTAATTATATATCGCAAGTTCAGCCCTGACTGCATTCAGAACTGCCCGCAATCGCTGCAAAAGTTCTAGAAAACGCTAAATGCAGCTATGCATGAACAGTTCAGTATTCTGGGAGATCACTAATCAGATCATGAACACAGGTAAAGCGGCTGTGACCACAAATTATAAATATCCCGAAGTCATATCTTCATCGAGAGACAAAGTGAACCTCTGTACCTTCACCTTTGCCTCTAATTCAACGTTAGATGATAAAGTGCAACCACTGCCCACGTTTTTACGTCTCACAATCTCAATAATATTACCATCATAGCACGAAAAATCTCTAGACTTAACAAAGGTCTTGACTCTAAGAAAGCTACTGGTCTAGCCAAAATTCCAATTGTTATCCTTAAGAATATAAACCTGGAATTATCCCCAATCCTAGCAAAGTTTTTCAACCGCTGCTTGAAGGAGAAATCCTTCCCTAGCCTGTGGAAAGTGTCAGGTTTATACCCGGTTTTCAAGAACGCGGGCGTGCGATCTTCCCCCTCCTGATACAGACCCATCAGTCTCTTCAGTATCATCAGTAAGCTTTTTGAGGCCATAATCAATAAGAAGGTCGACTGATTTCTTCCGACCTTGCTCAAACTACTCAGTGGCTGGTTACGGTCTTCGAAGCACTGAATGTAACCAGCCAAGCTAGTTATATTCCATCATTACCGATTTGACCCCGAAATACCACCAATCAGGATGAACGGAGGTCCTCTCGGAGGAATCACAGTGCATTGCGAAACTGTTGGGCCTTAAAGTCACACACGACCTGAAAGAGAAATCGTACACACGACTAATTGCTAAGGATGCAGGTAAAATACCCGGCTCTCTGCACCGCTCTAGTAAGTACCTGACTCCTTTTTTACCTTTACCTTTACAAGAGTCAGATTAAGACAAAGGTAGAATAATGTCATATTTGGGTGGCATTTGCCTAGACCTCACTCCCCAGGCTTGAATTATTCCTACCCTTCAACCTCTCTCTCACAAGCGGGATGTAGCAAGCCTCTTGCTGCCCTGCCGCTACTTCCACAGAAAATGCTCAAACATGCAACCCCTGATCCCGCCGACGCAAATCTTCAAAGATGCTATGCCATAGCAGCAAACCACCCACATTCCCTCCGGGATCCACTATCTTTTCTAACAGCCATAAAGATTGTGGATTCCGCGCAACACTCACATACTCACCACAGAGCACAAAAAAGCCAACAGGAAGAGAAATATCATATGTTTCAATCCACTGTACAGGAAAAACGTATAAACAAACGTAGGTAAAATATTCTTCAAACACTTAAACAAACACTTTCCGGAATCAAGCACTCTACAAAAAATATTCAATAAAAACACTTTAAAAATCAGCTACAGTTACACCGAGAACATGGCACAAATAATAAAAAAACACAACAGGAAAACTATCAACAAACCACCTGAACAAATTAAACCCACATGTAACTGTAGAATAAAGAATCAATGTCCCTTAAACGGTAATTGCTTACAAAACAACGTCATATACCAAACCACGGTATAATCACCAGATAATGAAGAAAAAGTATACATAGGAGTAACTGAAGGAGCCTGGAAACAAAGAAACTACGCACACAAAACATCTTTCACAAATAGTAAATACACGAACAGCACAATGCTTTCTAAGTATATCTGGGAAATTAAAACAAAACACAAATCGCATCAAAAATATCATGGAAAATAAGGAAAACAACCTACAACAATCAATCCAAAACTTGCAAACTTTGCTTGGAGGAAAAAATAGCTATTATTACATTCCCAGACCAAAATAAATTACTAAATAAACGATCTTAGCTCATCACAAAATGCAGACATGAAAACAAATTTTTACTATGTTACTTAAAAGACGAAAACTGAAATAAATAAATAAAAATAAACAAAATAATATAAAAATCATGTAAAAGAAATTAATCCAAACAAATAATAAACAAATTAACAAACCACTCCCGTTAGAACAGACGAAATAGAATAAATAAATAAAAAATAAATATATAAAAATAAGTAAAAATAATCAATCCAAATAAATAAATAAAGTAAACAATAAGCAAATTAACAAACCAATCTCGTCAAAATAACCGTTAGAATAGGCCACAATAATCAATCCAAAAATTGGACGAAAAAATAGCTATAACTGCTATATAACGATAAAAAATTAACTAAGTTACACAAAAATCGAAAACCGAATAGCGTAAATAAAATATACAAAATAAAAATAAGTAAATAAGAAAAAACAAGTAAAAATTAATTCAAACATTTATCTGAATTAATTTAATAAATGAACAAAATAACCGTTAGAACTAATAAAAATAAACATAAATAAGCAAAAACATGTAAAAATAATCAATACAAATAAATAAATAAACAAATTAAAAACTGTTCCCCGCCAAAATAACAGAATAGACTACGGCAATCAATTTAAAAATTGGACGAATAAATAGCTTTATCTTCCCAGACCAAAACAAACTATTAAAATAAGCGACCTAAGAAAATCCCCACTAATTTTTTTACTACTTTAATAAAACATCGAAAACTGAAAAGAATAAATAAATATATAAAATAAAAATTAAAACTAAAAACCAAGAAAAATAAATTAACCCAAATAAATAAACAAACAAACCACTCCCGATAAAATAACCGCCAGAATCGATTACCCACAATACACCACTGACCCATAAATATAAATAGTCGAGAAAAAATCCAACACTCTCGGCCTGACGATTGCGTCTAGTATGAAACAGCCTGTCACCTCTGAGTGTTGACTTCAATGTTCACTTATATATATATATATATATATATATATATATATATATATATATATAAGTAATTTCATATCATTCGGAAATTTCCATGGGCACCATCTCAGATTAGGATGAATTCTTAGCATGTTGTACCCACTTATGAGAAACTAAAATCCCTAAATTAATATGCCTCTTGAAATTTGATGTCAATTTTTGATGATTTCAAAATAGCAGGATTTACCAAATTTGTCACTTCATAACTTTGCATTCTAAGATACCAAGTTGATATTTGATGCTATAATACATGGAAAAACAGTATTGTTTTATATTTTATTTCTATTTTCCATAGTGTTATAGTTATAGACTGTTAAAAATGGACCGAACATGTGAGCAACAAGGAAGTTTTAGGCAAAATGTAAATAAAAGGGGCACTTATATTTAACATTAGGAAGGGACAATTCAAATTTTTAAGGTACATAATGAGGAAAGTGGGCCTGGAAAATTTGATACTCACGTATCAGATAGAGAGATATAGGATATGAACACGTAACCAAACTAGCGAGTTTGGGTAAATAGAAGACGGAAGAAAGTTTAGGAGAGATATAAAAAAAGGACAAAATTAAGAGCTAGAAAGAACATGAAATTGTGAATAATCATGATCGCCAACGTCCGAAAGGGACACTGCACATAGAAGAATATATATATGTATATGTATGTGTGTGTGTGAGAGAGAGAGATAGAGAAAGAGAGAGACAGAGAGAGAATCTACCAAAAAGTTCTCGGCTCGACCAAAAGGTAATTAAAAATCTGATGTTTGCTCAAGTTTCAAGAAGTAGAGAAGGAGGAAGTGAAAAAAAACTTTTCAATATCATTCACTTCACTTATTTTTATTGTATTTTTTTCAATTTTCGAATAAGTTTTACATCCGAATGAAAAATTTTGATGAACTGTCCAAAGTTCATGTTTTGTTCTGTTTTTGCTAAAATACTATCGATCATCTCTGTCATTATTAAAAAAAAATGAATATTGTCAATATGGTTGATAAGATCTTCTTGGATACATACTCTCACTCTTTTTTTCTTCTTTTTTTGTGATTGCGGGAACGCTAGAATTCAAATTAATATATCATAAATGTTTCAATTGAATGCACTATAAATTTATAATTATACAAATTTATTTTCTACGCGAAAATTATATTGATTTAAGAGGCAAATTTTGGAAAAAATCTCACTATTTTCAAATAAATTGCCACTTAAATGTATAAAAACGGTGAATTAGTTTATGTTCCGTTGATTGTAATTGGGAAATTTCATAAAACAG
Source organism: Acanthosepion lycidas (assembly GCA_963932145.1). NCBI lineage: Eukaryota > Metazoa > Mollusca > Cephalopoda > Sepiida > Sepiidae > Acanthosepion > Acanthosepion lycidas. The sequence continues at coordinate 45,085,455 of OZ010587.1, read as the reverse complement.
TGCAACATTGTGCATGAAGCACATAAGTGAGCTAAAGAGAGAGCAGGAAGATGCGATAAAATGTTAAGCAAAAGCGAAAAAAAAGTAAAACGAAGTTAAAACTGTGTAGAATAGAGAATGGAATTGAGAAAGGAAAAACAAGAAAAGATAGACAAAAATAGAAAGATCAAAGTGAAGTTAAGAGAGTTTAAGGCAACCAGCTTGAAATGGAAAACGTGCAGAAAGAGAACGTGAGAAAGATATCAGTAAACAATGTTGGAGAATAAAAGTTATTAACATAAATAAGGCTAGGCATATATCTGGAAAATTGAGCTCTAAAATTACTTAAACTTACTTAAAATGATAGTCACGAGTTGAGAGAAATATAATTCAAGTGTTGCTCCCTTTTGTTTTTTCTTCTTGTATTCTAGAGAATTTCGAATTACTACTCAAAATACTTTTAGGTTATCAACCAGAATCGGTGCCTCTCTTCTCGATTTCTTAGCAAATTTCAAGAAACTAAAGCAATTCTCTGAGCCACTGCGTTATACAAGATTAACAACTTTCAATTCCGTGGAAAGAATTCAGTGTATTTGAAATTCGTGTTTTCATAGCTGCTCACTTTCCAGTTATTTGTGCAGAATTTATATAATAAGAACTACCACTTAATATTTTTATTGATTTCAAGCAAATCTATAACAGCTTTCACCGCCGCCTACACCCGTTGGTATAATCACGTTTTAGCAGTCCGGTCCTCAGGATCTTAGAACGACGTTTTAACCTAGGGGATAACTCATCGCTGGTCTATGCTGACGCTGGTGCAAGCTAGTTGTTGGTCGCTGGCCGCTTCAATCCACACCAACTCTGTTCACGCTGTGTTCTTGATCTCAGAGCAGTGGAAAATCGAAGGTAGTATCGTAGCAATACTTCAAGACGTCGCTGGTGCTATATTAAGGAAAAAATATGCTCACAACGAAAAATAAAACGAGTGATTCGTGGGGCTAATCTTCAAGTGGTTTATATAGCTTTTGGTACAACAAAAATTAACCCTTTCCGCGTCAATCTTTATAGTGACATTGAACATTGTCTAAACTTCTGGAGGGTCTACGTTCAAAGTCTGGGAATCAGGAAACCTGGTTGGCAGCTGACGTGGATTTCAGAGGCACTCAATGCAGGATCCCAGCCCAAAGTCTCGAGCTCCCCAAAGTCAGCTGCTTTTATAGACTTCGGCCCAAAACTGACTTGCGACCAAAGGTTTCTGGGGATTCGATGATTACCTAATTTTCACTAATTCCAATAAAGGTTTTCTTTTTCCCATCTTTCTGCTTTCTTAATCAACTTTCCAAATTTGGAGAATTATCCACCTTCCTTGAGAATAGTCACAGTGATTACTTCTCCTTTAATGCCAATCGTCTTCACTTCACATTTCAAACTGCTATTCTACACTAACGGTGCCAAATTCTACCCCTTTCTCGTTCCTTCTCGATATTCTCGATTTTTGGCTACTTCTCAGGGCTGGCATAACTGCTTTTGACAAATCTAATTTTTAAAGTGCGTAGGAGAAATGGCATGGTTCATTCTCCTCATTATTTTCAATTATCTGACTCCTTTCCTGGACCCACTTGTCCATCGAAAAACACAAACCAGATCACCTTCTCTTTTTAACCTTCCGAGTGATAGATAAAAATTATTTCCCAATTTGTTTTCGTCAAAGAAAATATATTTTTTACCTAAATTCTCAACAAAAAGACACGCATCCTTGGACCGGTTGTCATCTTAGCGAAAACATAAATCTGATCTCCTGCCAGTTATGACGAATCGATTTTCATAATCGTAACCCGAGCAGCAGGTTCACTCTCTGTTTTCATTTCTCAATTTGTTTTCGCTAATGAAAATATAATTCTCGTCTTCTCTTTTCGCCAATGACATATGTTTTTATAATTTCCCAAGAAAAAAAATAAACCATTTCTCAGTTTGCTTTACCCGCATGCCAGATTTCCAATAGATAAAAAAAACAAAAAAACTCTCGGTGCATCGTTCCAAATCGTAGGGGTGAGGCAACACAGATGGTCTCTTCTTCACTTCCACATTACCAGGGAAATGTTTTCCAATCTCTCTTTCTATCTCTCTATCTTCCAGTTTCTATTTCATTTTGGGCTTGACCTTTTTCTGTTTAGAACTAATTTTTAATCATCTCACAGTCTCAGTGTCACAATCCAAAAAATGATATTGATTCGTAAATATGAACTTAATTAAGCTGTACAGAATAAATGGAATAAATAAATCAATATCTTAATACTCAAATGTTGTCTTGATGGCAGACGCGGAAAGATTTTGCTGCTGTAAATAATATAGATAATTCTTTATATTTGAACTTGTTGTTATTGGTCTCCACAACACTTTTTTATCAGTCGAATTTCTCAAGTCAAATGGAATTGCTCTCTCGTTTTACATTGAAACTATGCTCGACATAACTTTGATTTCATTATTGCCACCTTTATTATAAAAGAACATAATTTTTTTTAACGAGAAAATACATCGAAAAACTTCAAATTTATTACAGAAAAACGTATTTTTGTCAGCACCATTTGCAATGAAGTATTATAAATAATATTCCATTTTTGCTTGATGGTTGTGTGATATATTGACAAACGGGCTGTATCAAACATAGATTACTGGTTAGGCAAAGCTCGCTAATACACACTTTCTAGAAAAAAATAATTTCATTGAATTAGTATACGGTGTAATTCAAAATTCTTCGTATCTACTTATACCAAATTCTTCGTATCTACCTGTACAAAAGTGAGCCTAGAAAGACATGACCTGTTGTACAGCAGCAACCCGAGGTAATGGAACATTTTTATTCATCATCTCCTGTGACGTATTGAAACTATTCGCAATAAAATATACAGACCTTTTTTCCTTTTCATTTGAAAGTTCTAACGGAACGTTGTTTTCAGCGTGATTTGACCGTAGTCAATGGATTTCCAATAAATTAATATAACTGATAATATTGCAGAAGAACACTTTTGATTTTACATGAACTTTTAGCAATGTCCGATACTTAGGATTCACAGTAGAAAACAGAGTTAAAGTAGTTTGCCTTTATTTTACTTAAAAATAACATAAATAAAAGAAACGGTTGGACCGTTTAGCTATGAAAGTGATAAAAAAACAATCATGACTTAGGAACACCTGCGATGGGAAAGCGTTTCAGTGGACTGGGTTACCCAATCTGAAGGACCCAACTATAAGTTTATGCGCGACTTTTATCAAAAACTCGTCACTATCTTGTGCATATTTGGCTGTGATGCATGTGGTATACATTTATCAGAGTGAGTGTCATGATGGGTATAGTAGGCTCTGTAGATTTGTAAACTCCAGCATTACATTGTTGGCAGGCTCTACCTAATTCTCTCAATCAACCAGTCATTCAATGTTATTGATAGAACAGCTGATTTACCGTTGTGCAGGTTGTATAGGAAAACTACTGAGTGTTGCAATTTCGATTGAAGAACTAGGAAAATTTTCTTTTCGTAGCTTTGTGTTTAACTGTAATAATTTTCGTAATGTTTCACAGTTCTACTACTGCTTGTTGTTGGCCTTATTTTGTACGTTCAAATGGAGGCGTTTATTATTAATGATCTTTAGAGGAAAAGGGAGGTTATGTTTCGGTCAACAGCAGGCGAGAGACAAAAAGGGCAAAAGGTCCTTCGCATGCTCCGGACGAAGAATAAAACAACATCGACGACCAAATTTGAATACAATTTAATAATAGCAATGGTAACAATTAAGTGAAAGAAAAAAGGTGGTCTTAGAAGGGTTAGAGAAAGAGAGTCGAAATAAATTCTAAATAAATAATGTTCGGGAAAACAAATAACTGTGTATTTACGGATGTTGGGTGCGTAATATATATAGGTGTGAAGAAATCCTATATATATATATATATATATATATATATATATGTGTGTGTGTGTGTTTGTGTGTGAGAGCGTATGCGTATATATTTATGGATATAAGTAACTCACTCAAGAAGTTTTCCATTTTGCTGTCGACGTAGTTGGGTGTTCGGGCAAGTATTTTATCTTGCTTGTGTCGGTCTCTCGGTATGGCGTGAGTGCCCGAACGAGAAGGCTTTCTTCAGCGTGCTGTGTGTACTCCTGTGTGTGCTTGCTGTGAGTTCTCGGTGTGGCTTTTGGTTCGTTCTTATATTGGGCGGGGTAGGTTCCAAACGACAGCCAAAATTTAATTTTTTTGTCATTCCCATTGGTTGAGAAGAGTCACGGGGTGACGACGTCCGCGCGAGAGCGACACCAATATGGTTTTTAGACTTGATGAAATTGTAGTTGTAGAAGAAATTTGAAAATGTATTTTATTTATTTATTTATTGCTGTATATTTTCAAAGTCCCAACAGTATATAGGACACCTACTTAGTTAACTAAGTGGGTGTGCTCCTTTTTATTGTTAATATAATCAAATATAAATTCATTTTAATCTATGCAGCTGTTGTTTTGATATTATTTTCCCTGTTTATAATCCACGAAGAATTAAAAAAATGCTGCATAATTTTCTGTTTTAGTTTCTTTTCTCGTTATATATTTTCTTCTGCCTCTTTTTACTAAATACCCACCACACCAAAACAATGCTTTTTCAACATTCTTCCAAGCACAGTATTGCCTTTTTATTCTCTTCTCTTTCATCGCTTTTATTTCTTCATTCAATATTCCTTTCAATGATAACCAGTTGACACTATTCTGAGCGTGATTGGCGAGGAGTTGTTGACGCCAACATTTAAACTACTATAGCGCCCCCTACCGGGTGGTCTTGCGCATTCAGGTCTCGCTTCGTCTGCATTTGTGCCTTATGAGATCACTACCGAGAAATTATAATGACGTAATTTTATCTGGACCGACAATTCAGTAAGATTTTGTTGTGTCTGAGTGGTATCAATATTCATCTCGGTTCCAACCAAATAAATGTTAGTATTTATGGCGTGTGAAGTTCATACATGAAACCATACGAAATTATTTGACGCCATAATTCAAGACTATGCAAGGTTAATCTAGTTAGTTATAATTTGACAAACTTCTTGTCCAGACGAAGTTGTTTTTTTTTTTTACAGCGAATACTTTTCTTAGTCTCCGATACGCTAAAAGAGTACAGAACGCAAATATTATTATGCTCGCATTCTTGAGTTACATAATAAAAAAAATGGAACATATAATACAGACTTCATAATTCAAAGTTTAATCGCACGCTGAAATACATTATTCAACTTACAAGGTGAAATCTAGAATTCCATGTGTGGTAAGTAAAAAGGAATAGCTTCGATTATTTTTAATCAAATATATGTCAAGAACTCCAGTCTTAAATGCGTAAATTCAACACCGAACAGACAAGAGCTCTGGAATCATTAAAAAGACGAGAATAAAATACCTTTCTATTTTTCTATTCGTAATGAACTATTTGCTCATGAAATGTGCTCGTAGAGTAACGGATACCGGTGAGGTAAGATGGAGTGGCGTGTTCAATTCAAATTCTAGTCGATGTTCTTGCATTCGATTTTGCGCAAATAGTTGGTAACGAGTCTAGAAGGACAACTCTGAATTCAAAACTGGTTAGACGTTGGGTTAGCAACTCCACCCTGTAAAAACCGACAGCAGCAACACCTACCGTTGTGAGGCTGTAACCCTATACACTCACGGGGCGTGGTTCTATATTGTTAACTCTTACTATATTAATTAATATAGTAAGCCTTCTCTGTGTTCAAAATTATAATGGCACATATCTGATCACTCAAATTAAGTTTAAGGTCAAGAATCTGACTGTGGTTGAGAAAAATGTCTCGATGTATTCATTATGAATCAGTTGACGAACACAGGCTCACTAATAAAATATTCTATCATTAAAAACTACTGTACTGCAGTTCCTTTTAGTTATCAGCAAACACTAGATAAGTGAAAGACACGTGTAAATGTTAGAGCATTAGTAAAATTCTATAATCATTAATTTTTTAGCGAGTATCTCTTTCCTCGCAGCTTTAATTGCTTTCTGTCGCAACTATTCAAATTGTCATTCTATAGCTCTTAGTAAAAAGCACGCAACCGATAACAGCCATAGACTGGCGGACTAAATTGTTTAAACGGGAAGCAACTGAAATGAAAAGAAAAGCGGTAGTAGCGAAAAGCTGATAGCGGTTGATATATACATGCGTGGATAAATAAAACATAAGTGTTAAAAACGGGATGTTATTTTTCCTTAGAGATGTAGTCTCGTGAGAATATAGTAATCACGTGACACGTTAGTTTTAAAACAGTGCCGAATACACTCTTCTTTTCTTTTCGGACATCGACAAGCGAACATGCCAGTGTTTGGGGTTAGGTAGGAATTAATTTTAGTGACTTTTACCCCTATCACACACACACACACACACACACACACACACACACACACACACACACACACACACATTGAAACATCTTCATGTCAATGGTACTAAAATGAGATGATATTAGTTGCGGTTTGTTTTCTTTGTCTTTCCTTTATAGTTCGGTTTTCTTTTTCGTATTAAGTTGTCACACATGAAATGACGCACATAATAAGAAATGACTAAAAAGCTTCTGAAATGTTACCTACTAATTTATTAAGTTGAAATAGACACCATGTTGATAAATGACTGTTCCCCAATGTACCTCTAAATTCTTGATCTCATCTTTAAAAAAATCTCGTCCTTTTAGGAAATGCACTCTCCCTATCTGATAAGCAAAATTCTACTGTCATACAATATAACAAGTATTCATTGGTCATTCACCTCCAATCTGGCTTGCTGATTGGTCAGTTCCGACCAGTCAAACCGCCTGCACGCGACCAATCTGTTTCCCGCTCATGTGCTGGGAGCCACTTGACCAGTATAAAAGCAAAAACACGTGTGAACTTTTTAGAGAAAGGATTAGTAATTTTCATTCATCTCTCTCGCACGTCTCAAGATGTAACCTTCGCCAACTTCCGTCTTAGTAATTGCTGACAAGACGTTTTTAAGACAATTACCAACATTCATGAACTCTAAAATCACTCCTGAACTTTTATCAACTTTAGAACTCACAATTCCAAACTTTATTCTTCTGAATTACAAGTTCAATATTACAGTAAAAGGTAAATTACTTCTTAAGAATTTTCTGTTTAAAAGACACCTAATATTAACAACTTTAATATCAACATTAACGAACGATTACAAGAAAGACATTCTGAAGCCTAAAACATCATACATATTTGCCAACATAACATATACCAAATACTCTGCTTGTACATTGTTTTGAATGTTTTATTAGTTTCTAATTAAATATGTCTTGTTCGTAATATGAACTCTGGTATAAATATTTCCAAATCAAAGGGACACGACTCTGTCCTACCTTTTCTTTGCATGTTGTACACCAACCTAAATAAATCTAATTGTTACGTTTTAAAACAATTCAGTTGAATTTTGTATTTTATTTTGATGTTAGTGGAAATAGTTAATTGACACGCAACTTATACTCAACAAATATTACCACATAATTAACCCATCCACTACAGATGTAATAAACTGTTCAAATGCTTCGATTACCACTTCCTTATTGAATGAATTATTGCATATGAAAAGCTGAAAGTGTTTAAATAAGTGATAATTAGAAGGAGAGATATCAGGCGAATATGGAGAATGAGGCACAATTTCCTAATTCAGGTTCTGCAGCTTTTGGACAGTTGAATGAGAAGCGCTTTCGGCCGTACATTGTCGTGCAGCAAAATTAGGCCATCCCTATTCACTAGTCAAGAATGTTTCTTTTTCAATTTTTCTTGCATACACTCACTGTTTCTACAATACAAAGTTGCTGTTATTGTTTTCCCTTCAGGCAAGAATGAATAATGAATAACCCCTCTGAAAGACCACCATATAGTAACCATTAACATTTTAGGATGCAGTTTTGGGTATTGTTTTGCATCTAACCACTGGCCTACTTTCTTAATGTCAAAGAGTATCCATATCTCATTGCATGTAATAATTCGATGCAAAAATGGTTCTTTTTCCCAGTTTGTACTCATACAGTAAGATTACCCGACATTTCATTTTAATCATTTTCATTGGGCTTATGAGCAACAATATATTGAAAGAAAAAAGAGTCAAGAATAAGTCATGATTTTTTTTATATACTAAGGAAATTAATTCATTCGACGACCGGATCAAGAACCAACCAAAAAAATGTGTCATTTGATGTGTGACAACATAATATTTCTGTGAACTTATTCCTTAAATGGAATCCGTCATAATATATGCGTATTTTAGCGGTAAGAAAAATTGCCACATTTAAAAATAATAATAATGAAATAAAAATACTATTGTTCCATGTCAAGAAAATGTCAGATTGGGGACATCTGGCATTTGGAGAAAATAAGTTTAGATTTGATCTTCTGCATTGTTGCCTCTAGGGCAAAAAGAATCAAAGATGAATGAGAAAAGAAAAAATGATGCTAGTTTTGGTATAATTTCGTATTGATGATTTCTGAAGTGATATTGCGAACAATTTGTCTCAGAAAAAATTTTTAAATTTAACAGTTTCGCTACTTCTAAAAACCTATCAAATTGACTCACCTCTGTCACAGATATCTTCTGTTTATGAGAAGAAGTGGCTAGTTCTTGGAAAAATTGAGAATAAACGCATCGTCTTAAACTGTGAATTATTTTACAATTTGTCATTGTTTTTTTTGTTTATAAAAAAAAAGTTAAAACTAATAAAATGATAGAGACGGAAAAGGCAACGATAACAAATAAAACGATCGAGAAATTAGAAGGAGAAAAAGAGAACAGTAGCTGTGTGAAATAGAAAGAAGCAGAAGACATTTATTTGCAAGGTATCATCTTTTGATTAGTTTTTATCTCTTTAATATTTCTTGCAGCAAAGAAAGAAAGAATTTAAAGAAAGGGAGAAAGGTTTTGTTAAACAGATGGATAAAAATAAATAAAAAAGAAAAAGTAGGGATTTAAATTTTGTTTTATATAGAAACATTTACTTCGATTTTTTAGATGTTAATGTACCATCCGACTATAAAATTATGCTAATGCGAACTAGAATTTGGGAAAATAAGAGGTACTTAGCCGAGAACAACAAAAATAAAATAAATAAAATTCATTAACAGTAAAATGAAACACGAAATTGAAATTGGTGTTCATAGTCATTGGCGTTAAGGAAACTGTCCGAAAATCTCTTGAAGATATTGATGTTGAAGATCCGAGGGGGGGATAGAAAGAAGACTGAGCAAAATATTACTGAACTCAACAAGAATATTGAATGTTGGTCAACGATCTTAGTAGAATTTTTTTACTTGGTCCCTCGTAATAGTGATCGCAAATGACTAAGGGTGAAAATTCTGAAAATAATATGGAAAGATCAATGTGCAATTTTGTATAGCAGAAAGAATTGTTACTTGCAGTCGAAAATTGAATTGTCAGGCAAAAACATCAATAGCGATAATTTGAAAATGGGAAGTAAAAATATAGAAGCACATTGAAGCACTCAGGGAATACGAAAGAAAAATTAAAAAATCGGAAAGTTAAAAACAAACAGAAAGCAGAAAATTAATAAAAGATATTAAAAACTTTTAAAACTATACAATTGAGTAACCCAGTTTTTAATCAGCAAAATATTGAAAATGAACAACGCTTTATAATGATGGTCAAGATAAAATAAGAATAGGTCCGTATAGTGGTACAGTTTAAGCTATAACAAGATTAAATAAGAATACAAAGCAATTTAGAAAAATATAAAATTTCAGCCAGATACAAGGACAATCACCAGCAACTGAACAGTAAAAGAAGTGGCATATTAAATAATTTGTAGATGGTTGTATGGAGGATACTTTAAAAGTGGAAGAGAATCAATAAAAACAATTGATAAAAATAAAAATATTGCATGGTTGCAAGAAGAAAATAAAAAAAATAAAATGAAATGAATATAGTCTTTGTGAAAAACACGGAGGAATTTTAAAGACAAAATCTGGTAGAGACAGTTATTCCTTGAAAATCGTGTAAAACAACTTGGTTGAATTGTCAAATACAAATTAAAAATTGTCCATGAAAACAGCAAAAAATGTGATATCTTGGAATTTTGAAACACAAAATCGGGAAACCAGACTTGGTTACTGTAAATAGGAGTAGGGAAAACGTCAGATAAATAATATGCCTTTCGTGAAAGAGAGAAGACAGAAAACTGAAAAGAAAACTGAAAAGAAAACTATCAAGACGTTCTTTTCTTCAAATACGGAAAATATGGAAAATCATAGTGAAAATAGTGCTAATGATCAATGGAAGACAAGGAATGAATCTGAAGACCTTTGTAAAGAAATTATATAGATTAGAGATATGAGAACATTTGAATTTAAAAAAATCCCGGAGTATTTTAATCTTTTCATTTTCTAGTGCAGTTTCTGGTTTACATTTATATAATTTCTTTCCATATGGTCGAAATTATGTCATTCGCACAATTCCAAGTGTATTAGTAAGTGTTTACTTACCGCATCCTTTACAAACTATTTTTTCTTCACAAAGATTACATGTTATCAACATAACATTATTATTATTATTATTATTATTGACCGAAAATGCAGCTCGTGAAATGGAATACAAATATAGGAAGTTGAACATATTATCATACTAGGTATATTCATGTGCGTAATATGTTGACAAGTTTTCATGAAAGTAGCACATAACTTTGCAGGTGGGGCCCACTTAGAAATACCTTCAGGTCGAGTATACCAATCAACACTGACATCCTTCGATTGAAGTTGTTTCCAAGTAATGAATCTATGTTTTCTTTTTTAGCACTGATATTAAAATTGACCACCGTTTTTTTAAATGCTGTCTCCTCTGACTGAGGATGTTTCAAAGTATCTGTATATAACTCCCAGTAGCCTTGGCTGCCTCATCCTTTAAGCTAAAAAAAAAAAAGGCTCTTTTGACACCCGGCTTCCCACTACTGTCATTTATGATTAGGTAAGTGATAAGCAGTTCTCTGGTACTGAACGAAAAATTTACTGTCTATTTTTATTAATTGGAGACAAAATATAAGAAAGTAACCAGTGAAGTAAATAATCAACAACAACAAAAATTATACTGATGCCTAAATCATAATCGTTGGCACCCAAAACGATGCTGGGGTCTGCATGTATTCTGAGGAAGATGCAGGAGATTTGAATATACTTGCAGTCACTTAATCTTCAATGATTATCACTAGACATCAGGTGTGAATATAGAAATCCAAGATTTAGAATTATAATAATAGTATATAACCAGTAGAATTAAAAGACACTGAATATGCAGTATCATATGGTAGTCACAAATATAATTCACAAAATAATTACAAGAAAAAAGAAACTAAAATATAATAAGAATAAGAAGAAAAGAGGTGATAAAGAAAATTTAAAGAATGTTGGGAACGAAGAGAAATACTAAGAAAACGCGACATTAAAAGAATATAAGAAAAGTGAAGAGGTCTAAAGAAGAAAAAGAAGTAGTAGTAGTAGTAGTAGTAGTAGTAGTAGTAGTAGTAATAGTAGTATAAGCTACAAGAAGAAAATTCAACCTGAAAATGAAGGGGAAAAGGCGGAGAGTCTAAGCGAATGAAAATTCGATCTGAGAACGAAAGAAAGAAAGAAAGAAAAATGAAAGAAAGAAAATCTGGTTTACGGGAGCAGAAAAAGGCAGAGTTGCTAGAATTGCGATAAAATTGGGCATAAAAATTAAAAAAAAAAAGAAAAAAAAGAAAGAGAAGATGGAAGCCTATAAGAGAAAGAAAATTAAGCCTGCGAAAGATGACAAAAAATGACGAAGAGCGTACAAAAGATAGAATATTTGAACGTGAAATAAAAAAAGAGAAAAATAAAGAAAGGTGAAGAGACAAGAAAAGGAAAACATTCGGTTTGCGAAAAAAAAAAAAAATGGAAATGGCCAGAGCTAAACTTTGGAAATGGAATAGCTTTTCTTCATCTCATCAGGTCGAAGACAATTTAGGCAGCTGCGAAATTGAAAGACTGTTTTAGTTTACTAAACGTTCCCAAATGACTTGTTATAAAACAATAACAATGGTGGAAACAACGACAAACGGAAAGGAGCTTTGAAAAAAAAAAGTGATTTGATTGCGTCATGAGAACTCATCGGTGCATAACCAACATTTACGTCCGACCACCCATTCGGTATTTACTGCGACCGAAATGGCGCCGTATGGAAAGCTATTACATAAACCCCCCGCTCTGTCTTCATTCGTCTTGTTTCAAATCTGTACGAATTTAAACAGTCACATCAATGGCTGAATTTATAATAAGCACTAATAAATATTTGAATAAAGGCAAAAATAGACAAACATTTGTACAGATTGAAAGTAACATATGTGAGAAAACGACATTATTTTTGCACCAACCTAATAGTTTATGTGCAAGTGTGACTCTTGCCTACAAGAGTCACGCTTGCACATAAACATGAATGTTTTTGTCTCTCGCAATTGGAATAAACACACTTTGGTTTTTAATAACTCCTAAAATCGCTCTGGCATTATTCGAATTTTCCCATTTGCCAAGCCACTTGCGAAAATTTTTTCTGTAGAAATGTAATTCAGTAATCAATTTTTAAAGCCTTTTCTAAAAAATAGGTTTCAAAATTATGGGGTTACAAAGCGTGTTTGAATTTTTGGAGCCATCTCGTGGAGCCATATGTAGATTTAACATTATCCGCTTTCGGCATTTAAAAGATTTCAGTACACCACAAACCAGTTTTGACACTTTAAATTTATTTAAATTCAAAACCAGCGATTACATTTCTTAAAACTGTCTTGTCGGCATTTTGCTGTCAGGTGAGTTATTTTTAGTTTCATTTATTTATCTATTTATTTGCCTTGACATTAAAGGAGAGAAAATCAGATCACGGCGATGTGTGAGCGTGTGTCGGGGGTGTCATATACGGATTCATTAAAAATATATTAGTAATTGGGAGCCGACAAACAAGCATATATATATATATATATATATATATATATATATATATATATATATATATATATATATATATATATATATATATATATATATATATATATATAGGAGGTGCTGAAAAGTTTGCGACTCGACTCGCCAAAATCTAGCCAAATTGTTAAAAATCAATTTTTGAGCGTGAAGCATCAGAATTTGGTCGTACTCAAGCTTTTCAATATAAATGGACACTGAGCTCAACACTGTGTGCCAGAAGTCTGTTCAACGTTTGAACGCAGTCTTTGTTTTTGTTGTGATTAATGCCTCTATTGATAGAACGCGTAATGATAAGCAGCTCTGAATAGAAAATAAGGGTTTCGCGTTCGAATTACGGCCGAGTTCATTACATTCACTTACGCGTACATACACTTGGGAAAGATATGGATCCATCCTCTGGGTTGTTTTCAGAAAAATCATTGTTATTCCAAAAAGAAATTGATAATACAATATTAATTCACAAAAAAAAAGTAATTATTTTTACAATCTCCAAAAAATGATTCGGCTTTAAATAACCCACAAATGGTTGATAAGCCGTAAAAAAACACAGAATGATATTTTTGTATTTGCCGGTTAATAATATCTCGAATGGGCGTTAATGGAAAACAACTTTCTTGTAATATGTTTTTTACAGAATTTACAACATTATTCATCCTGTGTTTAGTATTATTCTTAATAGTATTTTTTTTTAATTCGACTTGTTTTATAAATTCCAAGAATAAAACTTGTTAAATTAATCGCTATTAGTTATTTTCTGTAAAGTAGTAGTTTTAGATGAATTGTCATTTTTAGTAATTAGGATGTCTAAGTATGGTAAAGATTTATGCTTTTCATACATTTTACGAGGGTGTTCATAGGCTGACTATGAAGGAATGATGCTTGAATAGTGATATCTTGCATGCATTCATTTCAGCTCTTATTAATAACTGCATTATTTCTTTCCAGATATATATTTATAATGTGTTAAATACATATTTAAAATGTGTTAAAAATGCAGCCTCTGCATTTTAAAAATGAAAAATCTAAACTGATTGTCAGCATGAATGTTCTTGGGGGCTTAAACCCTTCGTCATGCCAAGTTCATTATGCAGAATATTCACAGCACTCTCACGGGATATACTAATAGCATACTATTTGATGTATAGTCAATCGATTGTCATTCATCACCATGTGGTGAAGACAATCAATGTTTTCCTCGGTGCTGGCAGCTGCTGGACGTCCACATCTTGGATCTTGCACTGTTTATAAAGCTGGAGCATCATTCCCTTTATAAACAGTGCATATATATATATATATATATATATATATATATATATATATATATATATATCGAGTAACTGCGTGTAACAGATTATGCACATATACAATTACACATCATACACACGCACTCAGTTGATGTTCTTAAAATTTTATTTTACTTTTTTATGCGTTTTTTTTTTTACAGTTCTTCTTTCATTAGACGTGTCCCTTCAAGGCTCATCCAAATTTCTTGTCCTTTGTAGATCTTAATAAATTTTGATTTTTTATTATCTCTCCTAAGCGTTGTTCCACCATTCCTTTTCTCAAGCTCGCTAAGTTTATGCAATGTTTTCCATTGTCTCTCTTACCTTCAATCTGTCATGTAAGTATAACATTTTCCAAGCCTTCTTTCCTCATTATGTACCTTAACAATTTGAAATGTCTCTTCCTGATGTTAAGTATAAATATCCTTTTTGCTTCCATTTTATATAAAAATTTGTCATTGCTCGGTCTATGATATTTTCAGCATCCTTCTGTAAAACCACATTTCTGTTGTTTTAAGTCTCTTCATTTGAAATTTGAGATTTGGATACTTTACTGCCATTCCGGAGGACTGATATTACGTAAAAGTGCAGCACTCTTTTCTTTCTTTTTAAGGATATTTTACTGTTTCTTAATACTTTGCTTAGCTGTTGGAAGACATCTTTAGCTATCCTCATGGGCCTTCGAATTTCATTGTCGCACTTATCTTCGTCTGTTAAAACAATTCCCAGATATTTAAATTGTTGCACTTGTTTGATTTTTGGTATTTGCATGTTTGGCTGTTCCTTTTGCTAACAACCATGCATTCTATCTTCTTACCAAATGATTTTTAGCCCTTTTTCTCGCTTTCATTAACTACTTTCTATCGTTCTTGTAATCTCTTTTCTGTGTCTGTTATCAAGGCCGTGTCATTTGCATATCGTATGTTATTAAGATTGTGGCCATAAATAATCAAACTTAGTAGGATTTCTATCTCTGAATTGCCCTCCTTTATACGTTGAATAGGTCTGGTGAGAAGAAACATCATTTCTATTTTTGTATATTAACTGAATTCATTTTCTATCCGTATACAGGAGGTTTGCTGCCACTATAGATCCTGAATTAGTCTAATATCCTTCCCAAATATGTTATGGTTAACTAGCACTTCCAGCAGTTCTTTGTAATGTACTTTAGAGGCGTGTATTATGTTTGTGTTTTCAACAGGTAACTTATGATGATAGTGATCTGCATTAACACAAGCAATGTCCTTGAAAATGGCTAACAGATTAAGAGAAAATTTTCAGAACAATTATACGAACAATTTCTACATATACCATAAAAGTAATCACTTGTTTGCACACAGGATAAACGCAGCAAGAAATTTAACAGAAGTTCATTGTCAGAGGGTTGATCCTAGAAGTGACCTCTGTAGAGACCTGCGTTGATTGCTCGGGTCCGGAAAAATTGGTCGTTAACTACCTTCAGGGATCTACTCGATAGGAAGGACTTTGTCACACTTTGTCAAAGGACTTCGAAAGATCTAATGGTGTGATCCTTGAAGTGTACTTGTTGTCTAGTGCCTGAGTGAGTTTGTGAGTAATTGTAGTTAGGACATCAGCAGTGGATCAAGCCTATCGAAACCTGTACTGCTTGTCGCACAAAGACTTATTTAGGTACTCAATAAAATTCTTATGACACTGATAAGACCGATGGGTCTATACTGAGGCGGGATGAGCGTTCGACCGCGTTCTTGAAAACCAGGCATACGCTTCACACAGGCTTGGGAAAGATTTCTCTTGAAGCAGCAGTTAAATAACTTCACTAAGATCGGAGACAGTTCTGGGTTGATATTTTTAAGGAAACATGGATTTTGTCTGAGTCAGTGGTTTTCTTAGGGTCAAGACTTTAATAAATCTTGAAACCTCTCGAGCAGTGATAAAAGATACTACTGAGATATTGCTCAGTGAGACGGAAGACGATATCTAATGTCTTCTAATGTTCAGCTGGAGGCAAAGACTGGGCCGAAGAACTTCGCCTAATCTGTCGAGAAAGATATAAACTCGGAGCCATTTATAATAGTTGGCACAGACGCTTTGCCACTATTCATAATTTGGTTGGTGATCTTCCAGATCTCTCGGGATTCATCTTGTTTGTTTTTAACCTTGGCCTTGACCACTTGTGCCTAAATACACTTTGCATTTTCCAGAATTTTGTTACAGCAATTGCATGCGGTCCTGGATACAGTAAGAGTTAAACTACACCTGACACGTAGTGCTTACGTAGTGCCATGGCTGAAGGTGGACTAGGGCTGACTGTTTGGTTTTTGATGGAATTTTTTTTTTTTTTAAATGTCTCCATTCCAGAAAGGATTCATTCTGAGAGGAGAGTCGGAATTTTGCAGGTAGCACGTTTGAAGAAGTTTGAAAGAGGAGCTTCCGCCATATAATATCGAAAGCTGTCCCTGTCTGCCTTCGTGTAACGAAAAAACGTTCCGGGAATGCGTTTGGTTTGGCGTGAATTTTGACACTGACTAGGAAATAGTCAGACGTGACCATGCAGGTAAAACTTTTGCTAAGCATTTGTCAAGGGCGGATGTGAGAAAGAGGTTGAGGAGATTCACCTGATGTCCCGTTGCGTCAGGGATGCCGGTGGTTTCTTCGATGATCAGAGCTAGTTCATAGACAATGGAGAAGTCTCGGCAATATCTGCCTTCTTCATCGGTTTTGTTCGAGTGAACTAACCACTGTTTGTGGTAAATATTGAAGTCAATACAGATATAGCTGAGGGAAATTCGATGAGGATATTATCAATCCTACCAGATATTCGATCGAAAATTACTTCAACATGTAAGCACATATATGGGAGATCAGGGTCCTCTTTTTTTCCACACGGAAATCCGTCCTTAATGTAGGCACCGAATGCGTAGTCGTAACGATTTAGGCGGTCATGTTTGTCTATTATGGATGAGAAGCCTGGGAGTACGAGCTCCTTCAGTGGTATCGAGTCATTGATACCTGTTTCAGACAGAAATAGGAAATTCAGGAAATTTCGAACGTAGACCCCCAACTCCTAGATTGCTGTAGGAGATGGTATATCTGGGGTTTATTTATTTATTTTTTACGTTGGGTTCACTAATTTTGTTCATTTTAATTTAACTCATGCGTGGATTGTATTTTGTTTGAAGGAAAACCCGTAGGTAGTGAGACAGACACATCCACAGGAGATGCATGCATAAATAACCTAGATTGAATTGTCCGAAGACACAGCCGTAATAGTACCATTTTCCGTTTATGATTAGTAAATATAATTTTTATTTAATAAAAATATCACTTGACAGATAGAAATTAAATGAAAAATTTTAATATTTAAAAGTTTATAAATTATTCTAATAAAAAACAAAAGCAATACTTGTAGAAATTCATCATTCATCCAAATTTGTTTTTCTTAAGACAATAGTGTCCATATTTTATTCATAGAAGCAATTGAAAACATTAAATAATATCTTAGGTTTATCTTTTTTTAATTTTACGATTCAGAGCAGATTTTCGGTAACAAAATGTTTGACCAAAAAAAATGATGATTTAAATTCTCGGAGAACTTCTACTTATAACTAATAGAAACATTAAGTTGTAAAAAAAAGAACATAACGAAATTTCATAAAATTAAATAAGTGGGGGTAACTGATCAAAAAAATATCCCTAAAAAAAACGGCTGAAAAATAATTTCATTCATATGTCCTGAAAGTTTCATTACAATTATATGACCTTTGCAAGAACTTCAAAATCAATGTCTTTTTCACCGCAAAAAGACGCTCAAATTTCTCCTATTGATTTATGGCTCCTTGGTCTTTTCTCTTAAAAATAACACAACTATTTTGACGATAAAATTTCGTTTTTATTCAGTTTTGGGCATGTTTTCATCTTGTATGCTCATTTTTAGCGAATTTTTGGAAGTACCTATCTATTTATTTTTAATCGGTATCACGCCATGCAAGGCTGTAAAGCCACTAAAACACAGAAGGTTATAGAGTGTGGAGGAATTAGGAACAGAAACATTAATAAGGACTCCTTATTAATGTTTCTGTTCCTAATTCCTAAAGAGAAAAGAGTAATCAGGTGGACAGTGGATAGCGATTGACATTGCATTTAAATTTTTGTAGATTAAAGTGGGCTGGAAAGCATGGAACCGGAAGGGAGTTCCACAAGCGATAAGTGCAAGAAAAGAAACTGTTAGCATAGAACTTACGACTACATCTAGCCAGCTCAACAGTCAATTGATGACATATCGATGCCAGTCTAGTACTGCGCTTAAATTCATGTAGTTTAGGTACCATAGCGAAGAGAGTTAATTACTTTTTAAAATTGCAAAATGTGGCACAAGGCCAAAATGAAGAATGGGGACTGACCCAAACATACAAACAATATTCCTTACACCAAAACAACGCATTCTTACTTATCTATAAAAGTCCTAACTAGTCCCCATATGTACAATTTATTGTCTGTGGGTGGAGAGGAATAAAATAACAATTTCAAAAAAATATAAATCCCCAATGAATATTTACAAAAATGAATAAATCTATTTACAAGAAACTAAACAAAATAATATTAGTAATAAATCCCCCCGCAATCATTACATGTGACAGAAACATCCATTAACATCAATGCCGGACTTTAATAATATAAAACGTTCATTCATCCAAAGCACTCACTCAAACACACATACATTCAAACACAACAACAAATACGAAAATCTCACCCGAAACGAAAGGCGTCCCGCATCCACCAGAGAACTGACATTACTGATCACCCAACAAAGGCGGCAATGGGGAATTAAACTAAAAAAAATGGGGACAGAAATAAAAGGGGCCAATGAGCATACATCCCCTAGCTATGCTAACTGGAAGGAAGAAACTGAAGACACAAAACAACCCTAAATTAACCTAATTTCCGGCGGGGTTGCCAAAGTTCAATACAATCAGGCACTATCCTATTGCCGAACCAGCATCAAAGTGCCACTCTAAGTCGGCAACTCTTTCTGTCCTAATCTTGACCATAAGCTGATGCTTAAAGTACAAGATAAGTTAGAAAGAAGTAAATCTCGCCCTCATAGAATCCCTTCTGACATTGCGTCCAAATCACGACTCTCATAACACCTACCAAGCAAAAGAACACGTCGTGTTCAGCTTTTGTCAACGGCGGTAACACATTACTACAGAGAGAACTGGCCTCGAGGACAAAGAACTTTCCGTGCAGTATGCGAAACATGAGGCCTTTAACAAACTTACACAACGGCACTACGACCCTGCAATAAAAGGCGTGACTCCATCACAGCGAACGCAATTTTGAAATTTCTCCGAGCCCGCCGAACAAAGTCTCTTGGGCCCTATGAATCACCAGCCAGGTAAGTAATGCCTCGTCGTTATTGTGGCATTTCAACCGGGGTGCCCAAGACCATATTGAACGTATCTCTAGCTTCGTAAGTCCGAGCTCGTCAATCAGATCATCTCGTATAGACCCCCTGACTAACACATGATATAATGCCGTTCGAGGCAACGTCTGGATGTTGGAGAGGCCATCCGACGCTCGTAAGTGATGTTTCAGAGCAAGTCGACATTCACAATGGAAGGAGCACTCACCTTGAGGTAAACGGGCGGAGTGGGGTGGCTCCTCCGCGCAGGAGTGCCCACTTCTCAGGCATGGGAAGTTCTTACGAGCGTCTTTCTTCCAGAAGGCACCCTCCTCATCCGAATCGCGACATATTCGATATAGGAACACGATGCGAAGAGTATGTTGACGAATCCCAACGTTAGGCATACCTTGATTGCCTTCAGAAGGGTGTAGGCAACAGATGTCCCGAAGTACCTTAGCGACCTTGCCTCCTCACAAGAAGCACAAGAGACTTACTAATGTCATTAGTATAGCAGGCAGGACTGGAAGCACGGAGAGTCGGTAAAGAAGAATTCTTTGCTGACTTCGTCAATCTCGACTCTTTTCGACACAAGAACTGAAACGTCGTTAGCATAGGCAGAATACCTTTCCAAGGTGGTAGACCAGGTACGGAAATTCCCCATATGACCGAATTCGTCTTTAACTCGCGAAGGAAATGTTCTAACGCAAAAACGTAAAGCAAAGGCGAAAGCGGATAACCTTGACGAATGGAGCGAGACAATGCGAAAGTCTCTGATCGCAATCCATTCACTTTCACCAGCACACCGGGAGGCGCAAACAAAAGTCGGATCCAGGTGCAAAAGTACGGCCCGAAATCGTCTGCCGAAAGGACCGCCTCCAGAAATAGAATGCCTTGGACTGATCTAAATTGATCAGCGTGTTTTCACTGTCGACTTGCTCGATGATCAATTCTACCATATGAAATTTATCCTGAATAGTCCTACCCTTCACAGCACGTTCGGAGCCAAACAAACTAGAGAGGACAACCAGCAAACGGTTGGCTAAGATCTTGGCTAAAATCTTTAACTCTTTAAATTTACCTATCCCATCCCCACCGTTCTTGTCCTTGACTAACAACTATATTACACCCCTGGTGAAGCGTTGAGGTATAGACCCCTTCTTCAAGCAGATGTTAAAAATCAGTGCCAACAAAGGAACAAAAACGGGCGACTGCCCCAAGTACAGTTTGTAGAGTAGAGCATCTAATCCCATAGAATTGTCCCGGCCAACCTGCTTCAACGCTTCCCAGATTTCCGACTCTGTGATGGGACCCTCGCACACAGCCGCTTCAGCTGCCTCAAAGCAGGGAAAGTCAGCTAAATAAGTGTCAAATTGAGCAGTGCTCAGACCGAGTGAAGGAATCCTGAAAGTATCCACGAAAAGCTTCGCATATTGCCGCGTTTGTAGTCACGATCCGATTATTCGGCAATTTGTCGCTGAGATTCATTCCGAACATCCTTTGCACGCAGTTCAGCTGCCATATTCGTTGCCTCCTAGGACATTCTGTTTAACCTAGCCCTAACTATCAGAACTTGATCCTTCGTGATAAGCAATGAGGCTAACTCTGCCCACTATCACAGGGTTTAATCGCCTGATCAAATTTTTGCTCACAACCCGTTTGCTCCGCTAATCTATCTAGATTGAGCGACTCCTATAATCAGCAGTAAACGTTCTAAGTTTAGATTTTAACTTATCCCAGCACATATTTCCAACCACAGTCCCCGTCAGTTTCCGCTGTAGCATTAGTAGCAGCTGATTCCGGAAATCTTGCTCAGCAAACACTGAAGAGTTCAATTTACAGTAACCAGCCCGCTTAACCTCAGGCTTATCTAAGTTTACACGGATCCGGATGAGCCTATGACCCGCATAAACTATATAGTGGAAACTTGGACACACTCACTAAGAGCCCTACATTGACTCTCCTAAGTAAGACTCAGTCGAAGTATCTAGAACGTACCTCTGTACCCAAGCAGCACCTATTAGTCCAAGTCCATACTATCTCCCGATGGATACTTATCGACAAGATGAAACTTGTACATAAAATCCCGACATATTTTCACGTCATGGTTGTTAGTACCCGAATTTGACCCTACACGATCTATGTCGTGGTCAAGGACTGCGTTCCAATCCCCCGCTAAAACTACCCGACGAGATGCGGTTAGGTGAGTGGAAGGGCGTTCCTCTTCCCGGGCCCATCAATTAGAAGGAGGAACCGATCAAGATACTTGGGGTCTGGTTCGGTCCCAACCTACAGTTGGAGATGAACTGGTCAGTTAAATAGGTGCCGATCTGAGCTGTACACAGCCCGGGTTCCCTGGTAAAAAGTTCCTGAAAAAAAAAAAAAAAAAGAAAAAAAGAAAGACCGAAAAGGCTCACAAATGCCTTCATTTGTAGTCACCTATTGCCCGTCCAGCAATATGACGATCAGGCGTTCTACGCATTTCATACTGCTGCTTGGTCCTTCTTATTAAACGAGGAGGCCAGCTCAACTTTAGCTACAGTTACTTCCCCACTATCTCCCAATTTGATGGCATCCTCTAATCTAGATTCAGCTGCAGTTTGCGCTGCTAATGTATCTATATCAGGATCAAGAACGGCGTTCCAATCATCCGCTAAATCTACCTGCCGAAACGTCGTCTAAAATGTCTCAACCCGCCGAAAAAAATCCGCCCACTCCGCTAGATCGCTGGGCGCATAAACCCCCAATGCAACCTTTTATGGTAACGTCCAAAACATAAATCCTGCCCTCCGGATCCGCGAACACAAGAGCACACGACGCCTTTAAGGATCTGCTGGTCAGCCAAGAAACATATCTGGAGCGACTATTAAAATAAGCTGAATAGAGGTGAAACCTCTTAGAATATTATCATAGTCACTGGCAATCAGATGAGTCTCATGTAAACAACAAACATTTACTCAGAGACGCTGAAGATCGGAAACGAATCTCGCAGGGTGAGACTCCAATCTCAAACCCCGGACATTCAGACTAGCCAACCAAAGAGTCATTGAGAAACACTTACCTTGGGGTTGAGCTTTCGCCCTAAACATTGTTGGGGGAGGACGTCAATGGCATCTCCCATTGATTCAGTGCCCATGCCAGTTTTGATGTTTTTGAGCTCCTGAGCCAATCCTATTGACTGTCAATACTCTTTTTGCATCGGGAAAATTCCTCGGGTCCTCAAGGTGTTTGTCCCCACATTTTTGCATGGAGTCCAAGGTTTTGAGTTCTTTGATTCTGTTGCCAAAATGTTTGGCACGATCTGCCTGTCTTGAGGATACCCGGCAGACATCCTCCCCCATGTTGTAGGGCATCTTCACAGTCCTTTCTCTTCCCTTTCCCCTTCTCCTCAGATGATGGGCTTCTTTTTCTTTTCCCTGCATAAATTGTCATTTTTTGTAGGGGAGGATTTAGGAGACGGGCCAGAAGCGGGACGATAAGATTCCTTATTAGAACGGCTGGGTTTTTTTTTAAGGGGAACAATTTCACGGGTGCTTGCATGAGGGACATCGTGAATGGTGGGGCAATTGAAAACTTTTCCCAGACGGGAAAGACGGGGCAGAGGATGAGGGATAGGTCGTATTCGAAGATTTTTCCCGCATTTTTTCTTTAAGCTGTATTAGCTTTTCTCTCTTTTCGTAAGACGGTTCGAACCTCTTGTCAGCCTACTGAGACATTTGT
The DNA here is from genome assembly GCA_963932145.1 of Acanthosepion lycidas. Taxonomy (NCBI): domain Eukaryota; kingdom Metazoa; phylum Mollusca; class Cephalopoda; order Sepiida; family Sepiidae; genus Acanthosepion; species Acanthosepion lycidas. Next base: position 45,062,042 of record OZ010587.1, on the reverse strand, counting down.
GCATACGTGACCCCGGTATTTACCTTAGTGTCCTTTGCCGTGGAGGATTCAAGAGACTGAGGTTCCGCTGTCTGGATCTTCCTTCTACCCCTACCAATCACCAGCCAATCCCCTTCACTACCGCACTTGCGGGCGTCGATGGCATGCCCTTTGTGGATGCCGCAAAACTATCAGTGCCAGCTACAGGGGGATTTGGTCAACAGGGGCCGGAATCCCAGATGCCTTCTTCTCTGGGCAGGAAGTGGCCAGGTGACTAGTCTGGTTGCATTTTTAAGATGACTGTCTACGACCCGTGACTATGTCAAATTCCGGTCGCAAACATCCTGACAGTTGGGAGCACAGTTTCTCCAACATTATGTCGAACCTCCATTCCACGTGCTTCCGATCGGAGGAGACATTTAGTATTTCGCCAAACTAGATGCTCGCCCTTCACGTGCTGTCCTCAAATACTGTTACCTGGTAATACGACTTTCCCCATACTCTGTTCTAAGTATGAGGTCCTTTGTGATTAGCTCTCTGCTGACCACAGCTATACACTTATCAGGCGAAGATGTCCCATAGGAAAAAACCAGCTCCTTTGATAATTTGCTCGGGGAACACCCCCAAGGACTCCAGAGACTTCTCCACGGTGTTTTTAGTGGAACGACAAATTTAGCGCAAGCGCTTGTCGACCACGAAGAGGGACATTCTTCTCTTTACAAACTTCTGAACTTCCTGCTCATCGACCAAGAGGCAGCCATCTTTGATAAGATGAGCATACCCACTAGCCCTTTCCAGTATCTACCTCACGTTTATTTTGCCCCTGCTTTGTCAGTTTCAACAATTTTGGCCACCAGCCTTGGTCATTGTTTCGGTCCTTCATTGTTTTTGTTCTTCTTTTGGCCATTATCGGCCACCATATTTTCTTTGTCTTTTGTGTTATGGCTATCCATACATCCAACGTCATCTTTAAGATTGTGTTTGCTTTGGTTCTTTTGGGCCACCATATTTTCAAACTTCTTTCGGCCATTATCGACCACGATATTTTTCTCATTATCATTTATTTCATCATCATTCTTTTGGGGTAGTGAACCCACAACTGTCGCACTCTTGCCTGAAAGGGCAGTTTTTGGGGCCTTCCCGAAAAGATTTCTGTCGGCCATATTGCTTTTTTGAAAACTTTTCCCCGAAATCTTTATGACACAAGCCAATATCAAATGTTCTAAAAACTAAAACAAAGTAAGAAAGCGGAAAACAAATTTGAACAGAAAGTATTTAAGTTTTCTTAAAATAAAATTAATATGAGATTAAAAAGTAAATAGGGGTCGAAAATAATAATCAAATGTCGGATATACCAGACAAGAGAAGTACGTTTTGACTTAAAAAAAAAAGATTTCGTAAAAGTCAAAGACGATTTTAGTCAAATAATGAAGGTTTACACGAGATAAAAAGGAGCTTTTGAAAGAGTTTTGAAATTACGTTTCAAGCTAAATAAATTAAAATGCGAAAGATGATAGGAAAAACAGAAATGAATTTTATGAGAAGAAAAAAATAAAGGTTCGCCCTGGACCAAAAAGAAAATAGGAAGTGAATAGGATAAAAAGAAACAATAAAACGAAACAATAAAATAAAAGGAAGTTTTAAACAAAAAACTGTCGACTGGTGTTATACGAGAAAAAAAAGGAATTTTTAAAGTTTGAAATTAAATATTCAAACTGAAATAAACTGAAAGAAAACAGAACAAGGCGTCAAAAAAGAACTTTATGAAAGCAAAAAACAAACTTTCTAACTAGAAGAAAAAAGTAAGAGTCTAAAATAAAATTTTAAGCACCCCCCCAAAAAAAAATAGTAGAAAGAAAAAACAATGAATAAAAGAAAGTTTAAAACACACACACACACACACACACACACACACACACACACACACACACACACACGCACACAGTAGGCTAGTGTAATTAAATATATACAAGAAAAGGAAAAATTCGCCCGAGAATCGAGCGGGGATGGGAATAAAGAAAAACCGGTGTTTTCTGTTTTACGGGAAAAGGTTCACTCTATAACAAGATTAAAAGTGAAAAAGTTTAAGCAGTAACCCCCCCCCAAAAAAAAAACAAACAAACAAACAAACAAAAACAATGAATAAAAAAAGAGTTTAAACAAAAATTGACCGGTGTCACTAAATGTTACACGAGAAAAAAAAAAAAAAGAAATTCGTCTAAGAGCCGAGTGGGGAAGGGAAATAAAATAAAATATAAACGGAGAGAAAAAATTCACAGAAACAGAACAATTGATTAAAAAAAAATTCTAAATAAAGTCAATAACTTAACGTAAACCGAAGACAGTCTTTAAGGTAATCGGATGGGTGTTTATCAGAAACGGACGTGAAACGGTATTTACTGGTCAAAATCATGTGAACTTTCACGGCACCGTAACGAGGAGCTCATACGAACAATTACCATGAAAGTATTTATAGAAAAGGCGCAGAGTGGGGTAAGTGACTGATGCCGAGCCTCCAGATCAGGACCAATAATATTGCTGATCCTTCTTTGGATCTTAACAAGGAGTTTTAGGTAATTAGCCGGGCACCAGGCCATATGTGGCAGCAATATTCTAAGCATGGACGAATGGTAGACTTATAGATATGTAAGAATTTGTCTAGCACGATACAATGAACCGACTTTGTTGGCACTTGACCTAACAATAGATTCAATATAGTCTTTCCACTTTACGTCAGCTGAGAACGTTAGCTTTTGAAGGCACAACGATTCACTTTCCTCGGGGTTAGCATCAGCCATGCTGGAGGAGTCTCTCAGATGATTAATGGAGTTTTGGAGGAATTCAAATTTGGAGTTTTGGAGGAATTCAAATTAACAAACTATCTTTTGCCCCAGTTAACGAAGGACTGGAGTTCGTTTTGATCTTGTCAGATTGATCAGTCTTCCTGGCAGAAGTAAATGTTTGTGCCGTTAGCATAGATGCCAAATTGAGAATAGATGCCATCGGAAAGGTCATTAACGAAAATTAAAAATTGAGTAGGACCAAAGATGGAACCCTGGGGGGACACCCACGATAGTACGAAAGGATGTAGACGAGTGGCCGTTCAGGATAATTTTCATTTCGCGATTTGATAGGAAAGACTGGATCAGTTCAAAAATGTATCCAGAGACACCGTAACTTTTCAGCTTGTAGAGAAAACCTGTATGCCAAACTTTGTCAAAGGCTTTCGAGATGACCAAAGCAACAGCCCGGGCTTCACCGTTTTTCTCTAGCACTTGATAGTCTCTTTTCACAATTATCGTCAGTACATCAGCAGTTGACCTTGCCTGAGAAAAGTCCCTGCGATGAATGATACTGAATCAATTAATCATTGATTAGGGCCTCTAGGAGTTTCCCATATAGAGGTATAAGACTGACACGCTGATAGTTGAAAGGGTCGCTCGGTTCACCAGAGTTCTTAAAAACTGGAAAAACAGACGATGACTTCCAAGAAGCGGGAAAGCAAGAGCCAGTGAGGTATTTACTATATAGTTCAGAGAGAAAAGTAGCCAATTCGGGAGCTCGCTTCTTAATGACTATTAATTGGATCCGCATACTTTGTGAGGATCTAGGTTATAGATGATAGCAAAAACCAAGGAAGGGGCTATATGCATATCAATCAACAGAGATTCAGTTCTAAGTGGGGAGTTAGGCAGCAATTCTGCTTTATCAGCAGAGGATGGTAACACCTCAAATCGATTAAAGAGGGGAGGAATAGAAACCTTGCGTTAATTTATTACAAAGCCGCCATTAATCACGAGAGCCAAAGTTCAAGCAGGCTATGTGGTGCCTCATTTTCTCGGCAAACAGTGAGATTTATTTATTACGAGCAGTAACGAATAGGCACCTGTTTTGACGAGAGCTGTCAGGCTGGTATTATTTCTACTATGACCGAAAAATAATGCACCAATAGCTTCACTCTTTTATTCCTGCATGTTATCAAGCGTCGTCCTTTTAATAAACGTCAGCACCTTTATTGGGACATTCAATTACCATTAAATTGACAAAACATGAATCATTGTTGATATCATACTTACTCATTGGAATTGATTTTTGGCAGGCGACTCACTATTCTTTGCACCATCCAGTGGCGTAGCTAGGGGGGGCGTACCGCCCCAATGCCAGCACAGGAGGAGTGACACAATGTCACCCCCAACAAAATTATTCAACCAGGCTAAGGTGCCAAAATAGTCTGAAAACAGTGGTTGAGACACAGGGTTTCGCAGGCGGGCATATGACGCACCAGAAATAATTTATGACCTCCCAGTTTTGTCCCCCCTTAGAATTTTTCTAAAAAATTGTCGGGAAATTTGTGAGTAGGAAAAATAGCAATGTTTTTAGCTTTCATGTGTTTCAGTTGCTACAATCTTGGTTACTAACAAGAGACATTGTTGTAACATTTTATTGGATGATATGGTGTTTTAACTCTGCATCATTAATAACAACAAAGCGAAATACGAAGCCAAAAGTGCAACAATTTCAGTCTTGCCTGTGTATCAATTCGCTGAGATACAATTTTGCATTGAGTGAGCGATATACTTTTGAATATATCTACTAGTGTTGGGACGATTAATCGGAATCGAGAATCGGAAAAATCGGAACTTTTGGGGGTATCGGAAACGGAAAAATTTGTGCCTATTTTCCGATTTCAAAGACGATTCTTTAAAATTTTTAACTTAATTTTCCATTATTGGTACTAATGATAAATATTTATTGTTTTTAAATTATCACTAAAACTAAAAACTAAAATCATAATAACATCAAAATACGATGTAAATTTATTTTACTTGTATAAACAAAAAAAAAAAAAAACTTTGCATAAATTCTGTGGGTAACCTTTAAAAGAATGCAGTTGATTTACAATGTTCCGAAAAATGCTTAAAAATTAAATAGAACATTTTTGTCAAGAAAAATACTTTCAAACATCATTGATAATTAAATGGTACCCAGAAAATGATGCAACGGAAAATTGGACAGCGGAAAATTAGCAACAGAAAATTACGTCAACCATGAACCAGTCGAGAATGTCGGATCTGGCTGTGTTGTCCATTGAAAACGAGCTTACAAGACAAACAGATTTTGACGATGTCATTGACCAGTTTGCCACAATGAAAACACGAAAACATTCATTCTAAGACCATAGTATCGAATGTCATTCTTTTGTGTATTGCCGTGTTTTGTATTTAGTTGTTCTGAAAGTGAACAGTTGCATTTTTAAAATCTTTTGATTTGAACTGATTATTTTGTGGTATTGGATTTTGTCTTGGATCATACATGTAAACAGTAACGTACCGGTCAGTAGAGTAAAGTAGAGGTAGAGAATGTATGAAAATTTAGCTACAGCTAACCATTCAGCATAGGGTGAATCGGAGTCATTGGGGTGACATTTGAGCGGACCGCCCCGGGTGACGTTTACTTACGCCACTGACATTGACATCTCATTTTAAACAGATATATTTATCAAACTCACGCAAAAATGTCTTGAAATACTTAAATAAATAAATTTATTTAATAAAATCGCTATTGGCTTCAACCACGACTCTCAGACAACTTCGGAATTTCCTGCATCTCTTCTGGACGGTCTTCTTGTTTAAGTTGGTGAATGCGGCTATAATCCTTGCCTTCAGTTCATCTTTAGCGTTACAAGGTCTCTTGCTCAACTGCACCCCACACATAATAATCAAGGGGAGTGCAGTCTGGGGAGTTAGGTGGCCACATGTAATGGGTGATGTGGTCGCAGAAATTATCTGACAGCCATGACTGAATTCTCCTGCTTGTGTGACATGTTGTTGAATCTTGTTGCTAGACATAGGCCATCCAGCAGTCACTCTCTTGACCCAGGGCAACACTACCCCGTAGGCCACTGTGTTGAGTCTGAAGCCTTCATCAAGAAATTCGGGAATTCTTTTCTTCAATCACCATTAAACTCATCCAACTCTTTCAATATCCTCTGCACTTTTCTCAGATTGACAACAAAACACTCGGAAATGTTCGTATTGGGGTTTCCGGCGCGAATGCCAAGCAGTACAGCATGCCTTTTCCAAATTTCTGGCGGAGTGAATTGCATCATGGTACTTTTTTTTTCTCACAGATGCTGCCCAACTGACCCAACTAAATTGTACAGTCGACAAAATAAAAATAAAAAAACAATGTGCATGCGTGAAATTAAAACAATAAAATGGCGACAATTCATTCATCGCACTCTGTATAGCGATGTTGATGATTCAATATTCACTTTTAGATAGAGAGATCTAATTTGTAGCATAAACAGTACTAATCTCAACATCAGTCTTTTTCTGCAAGAATTAATCCTTGTGCAGTCTTATGCATCAGATGTTATAAATATGTAGCCTTAATGCGGTTTTGTCAGTTTGTTTTTGTTAGCAGCTTGGATTGATGTGAAGTAAATAATAATAATTAATTAATTTATGTCGTCTCGTCGTTCCGGGGAGGAGAGAACATTGTTTAAATTAATATTCTATTATATTTCTTCTAAAAGCAAATAATTTTTTTAATCTCATTTCTCACCAACAGTCGCAGGCTATTACTTAATGGAGAAAAAATATAGAAAAACAAATAAAAAACAAAACAAAATTTAAGCGTTTCTTTTTAAAATTGTAAACGAAACCCGAATAAAAAATGAAGGTTAAATTACTTTAATTTAGATATTTGCATTATTTATCTCTCAATGTGAAAAACATTTAGATCTAATTCGAATAGTAAGAACTAATTTTGATTTAATAAACAGAGCAAAACAAAAAAAAAATTAGTTCAATATTTTACAAAAACTTTTGAATGAACCATTAATAAACAACATTTATGCATTGTTTTCTTCTTATCCGAAACTAAATTGAAAATACAAGGGAGAATTTTAAAAATGATAAACACAGAAAATTTAATCACAGGAGGCATCTTAATTGCAAAAGAAAATATTTTGATAAAAACTTTAAAACTCTTTTTGATTGTGAATAATTGGTATGTGCTAATATTTTTGAGATAGAAAATAAATGCATACTATACAATCATTAAATTAAACTTTAATTAAAGTATAATAAAATTATTATGATTATGAAAATTAATTAATAAAATCATTTTCGTGTAAAATCATTCAAAGGGATTTAACCAATATTTTTTAATAAAAATAATTATTTTTATAAAAAAATACAGTAAAATTTAACTTTTTTTATTTATTAATTTTTAATGCTTTAATAAAATACTAAAGCATTAAAATTTGATTTTAATATAATTTTTATATATTTAAATGCTGTAATAATATTTTATTATTAATGTACTGTTAGTGATAATAAATTTAAAGAAAAGACATTTTGATTAAATTTTTATCGAGAAGGTTAAACTAGTTTTTCGGGTGGTTCTGGAACGATGGCGAAAAATGTTAATCTGGCTCACGACTCCTGTAAAAGGCGAAGAAAGCCTTTTCTAGAGAGCAACTGCAGTAAGACCAGCTATGAACTGGACATAAGACACGCTCGAGACGTAATCGCAGAAGGAGAAAACTTTACTTTTGTGAGAAAATGAAATAAAATCAATGAATAAAATAACAATAATAATAATAATAATAATAATAATAATAATAATAATAATAATAATAATAATAAAAGAAATACATTTCCTCGTGATGCTAGTAATAAAGCAGCCGGAAATTTTATTATCCCACTTGACTTCGCTAAACGCACAATTAAGCGGCTCTATTTAAGTTTATAAAAAGACAAATATTTTCTTTCTTCTCTTCCGTCTCACTTCCTCCGGGATGTAGTACCACGTGGCAATTATGTTCTCGCTGGGTACGTCTCCTTTCCCCGGTCACTTGATGACTGAACTCTCTTTCCACTTTCCAACGCATGGTGTTCGCACGTGTCTTCCAAAACCTCCACCTATGAAGTAAATTTTGCTTTGGTCGTTCCAACTCAGCACAAGGTTGATTTGATCTCGACCCTACCATCCCAGCCAGACTGTTCCAATTTCTGCCAGGTCTGAAAGAAACGTAAGGGTTGGCGTTGTTCTGATAGCAGATTATCCTTCCGGTTTGCCAATTTATTGATTGTTGTCTCTCATCGATGCTATTGTGAACAGTATTTGTCTGAATTCAACATCTGTTTTCGCGGAATGAGCGGAATACAAAATGCACTTCCGATCCCACCATATAGAGCAGCCTTACCTTTAGATGCAGACTAGATTTGGGGGTGATTAACGGTTGCGTATCTCGTTTTCCCCAGGAAGTTTTTCGCTCCAATTTTCATGGCCTGTGATCATTTCCTAAAATGAATCGTCTTTGTTGGATTTGAGCATAGAATCGCAAATGGAAATGCGGTATATTCATTTTTTTCGGTTAAATCTTGAAACTCCCAAACAAGAAAGTGTTTTCAAATGCTTTATGAGATATGTGGAGTATGTCTGACATGTCGGGTGTCATGTGACTTGGATAATTTTCAACGATTGCAAGTCTGTCGTAACGGTTTCATTATTGCAGATACAAATTTTCCACTTTTGAACCTCACGAACCACTTACAAACAGTACACTCAGCACCATGTCTATAAACGGCACATATCTTTTATGTTGTTAGTTCAGCGTTTATTTTTTCCTTTCCGGAAATAACAGAGCCTCAAATGATGAAAATACATCCCATTTTCACTTTTAACGTAAAACTTTTAAAATTTACAATCTACATATAAATCGTATATCAAGATGCGCTGAAATGAAAGGTTTCGGAATATAAATGTACATCATTTCAGTCATGTGTGAAATGACATCACGTGTTCAATCTCTACTTACTGAAAAACGCTATGAACTGTTGTTTCAACCCAGTTATTATGTGAAATTGTTTTGTTCATAACACAGCTCCTCTTTATACTTGTATAAATATGGTTAATCTATAATAAGATTAAATACTTTTAAATCTGGCATGTGGTATGTCAGAATCAGATGGAAGTTTAAATAAAACTGTATCTCTTCTAGTGACCAATTCAAATAAAGAAGTAAGTGCATTAAAATCTAAAAATTCTAAGGATTGCAATGAAATGATTAACATCCTGCTTGTTGTTTACTCTTCATTTCATATTCACTGACAAAACTTCGTGAATTTTTAGGGGTTTTATATATAATGAAATTTTGATCCTGAAAATTGGCATAGTTTTAATCCGAATAACTTTTAGAAACTCAGAACGATCTAAGGAATAATTTTACTTCTTTTGTTGTTTAGGATAAAAGCCTCAGCTTTTTTTTTTTTTAAACTGAGCATTGATTTCTATATTGCCCGACAAATAAAAATAATTACCTATATTTTTTTTCCATTTTACTGTCTGAAATTTTCAGAAAGGTGTGATAAATCATTTAGCACCCCTTTCTGAAAATTGCTTGTTTCATATTTGAGATATGACATTTCTTATTTTCAATAACAAATTCAAATGTCAAAGAAACTTTCAAACTTTGCTTTAGCTGAATAATAATAATAATAATAATAATAATAATAATAATAATAATAATAATAATAATAATAATAATGTAACAATTTTATGGAACTTTACAATACACACAAACAAACAATCAAAGTTTATCGCCCAGATGTCGTGATCAAAGTCCACAAGAACACAATGTGCTTTCTTACTGACATGGTAGCTCTTGCAGATTGTAATGTATCTTTGAAGATATTTAAAAAAAAAACTATCAAAATACAAGGACCTTGAAATGGAAATCTAAAAAATGTGTCACATGAGGACATCAATAATTCTAGTTGTATTTGGAACCCTCGGATTGATTGGAAAAGATTCTGATAGACTCATTGAAGGGATTCCTGGTAGCCTATGCCTTAAAGAAATACAAAAAGGGGTACTCACAACTACAGTTCACACATTACAAAGGACATTATCTATGTAAAATGTGTGTGATATTGTTTGTTTTTCTTTACAAAAAATGATCAGTGGAAGATCTGATTGGGATCCGGAAGGAAATGTGTATACAACATAAACCCAAAATAATAATAACAATAATAATAATACACAAATGTTCCCAAAACTACAGACCAATTACATGTCTTCCCACTACTTACAAACCGTTGACATCTATTCTGACAAAACAGACATATTCCTTCTTAGAAAAAAAAAGAAAAGAAAAAAAGAAGACATACTACCTCAGAAGACATACTACATCAGAAGACATACTAAACGGCGCAAACGTGGTTCTTACGAATGTAAATACCAATTACTTATTAATAGGATCAGCTTGGAAAACTGCTTCAATACAAAGAAATCTCAGTACCACCTTGATAAATTACCGTAAGGCATTCGATATTGTACCCTATTCCTAGATCTTAAAGTCTTTAAATATATGCAAGGTATCACCCACCGTCATCCATTTCATCAAACAAAGTTAAGTCGATATGGAAAAAAACACTTCATCTCAGTCATATAAATGGAGCCTATAAGTCTGGGGAAATAAACATCAAGAGAGGAATATTTCAAGGTGACTCCTTGTCTCCCTTACTATTTGTTTTATCCCTAATATCATTAACTATCGAACTTAACAGGACGGTGTATGGCTATAAGATATCTCAAAAGAAAATAAACCATCAATTTTACATGGATGACTTAAAGTTGTATGCTAGGAATGACAGGAAGGTCTCCTCTAAACAGTAAAATGCTTCAGTGATGACATTGGAATGGAATTTGGTTTGGATAAATGTGCTAAAGTCACTATTTTACGAGGATCACTATAATAAAACTCCTCTATTAGCTTTGACCATGGGATAGCAATCAAAGATTTAGAGCATAAAGAATCGTAGATGTACTTCGGTGTAAATGAAAGAATTCACCATAAGACATAGTACGAAAAGAGTACTATAGAAGAGTGCGACTGATATTAAGAACAATTGAATTCTCAGAACATAAATACGGCTATTATTATCCTTGTCATCCCAGTGGTTCAATATAGTTTCAACATCTTGAACTTGACTCTAAATGATATCAGACGAATAAATTCTAAGACAAGAAAGCTTCTTTTTAAGCATAATATGAATCCAAAGTCTGATACAGACCGTCTATACATACCCCATAAAGAAGGTGGAAGAGGTCTTATTCAGCTAAAATTTTGATACAAGACAACTACAATTGGCTTACTAACATACATGGAAACAGCAAAGGACTGAATGATACAATTAGTTAAACAACACGAAAACAGAAAGAAAAAATATTCAGTCATGAAAGAAGGTTGTAAATACAAACGAGATTTACATTTAGTAGATTCTGTAGAAAATGAAAACAGAACCCGATGACCAATTGTTGCAGTAGAAAACGTGAAAAAGAAAGCTAAGAATAAAGCTCTTGAGTAGATGAAACAACGCTGGCAAGACAAACCTCCAATATCCAGAACGAGGCTAATAAAGCCAATGTTGATAAAGTTAACACTCATCGATGGTTACGAGCATCTGGATTAAAGGCTGAAACGGAAGGCAGCACAAGACCAGAGTTTTTCAATTTAAAAACTTTCAGGCAAATATCATACATAATAGTGAGGATCCAAAATGCAGATTCTGTGACAAATAACAGGAAACCATAAACCATATAATCTTAGTTCTGTACTTGTGCCAAATGAATACAGAAATTGTCACGATAGGTTACACTGGACAATGTTATTTACACTGGACAATGTGCAATTACTTTGGAAAAGATGTTAATAAACGCTAGTATGAACATCACCCAGCACCGGTTACAGAAATAGAAGACATCACGATTCCATGGGATTCCACCATCTTTACAGACAGGAAGATTGAAGCAAATAAGACGGACATAATTGTCAAAAATCGAAAAGAAAAAAATTGCTTACTAATTGATATCGCTTGCAACCAAAGAATTTGAAAAACTATCCAAGTATAAAGACCTCAAAATCGAAATAGAATAAATGTGGAAATTAAAACACTATACCAGTCGTAGTAGGTGCGCTTGGAATGATAAAAAAGGAACAAAACAATACATTGAAAAAATCCCTGGAAATCCCTGCTTAAGAGAAATACAAAAATTGTCACGATAAGTAAAGCCCACATACTAAGAAAAACATTGTCTATGTAACGCAAGTGATGTTATGGGGGTTGGAAAAAAACAAATCATAAAATGTAACCATAACAACACACTATTACCTGCCTTAGGTTTTCCCCCAGACTTGGTAGGTAGTGTGACCATAGAAGAAATCGAAATATAATGCTAAAATGGTACCACCAGGCAAAGGATTTCATGGCGTCTGAACTTAATTAGTTGAATGTGTTAACATGGACATGTTTTCTCTTCGTGAATTAAAGTGGGCCACAGTACATATTGCATCCACTATCATAGATTTGCTTGTCAGCTGACAATCCGTACCTAGTTGGCCATGTCCTCCAAATGACTGACGCACTCTTCATGAGCAGAAGTAGTAGGGAGGGGGGGTCATCATGGCTGAATGCCATGGGAGTTGTTATTTTAATTTGAAGTATGTGGCAACCAAAGTGACTTGTGAGTCAAGATGTGACTTTGGAGCACTCTCAATCGAGGGTCATCTGAGCGGAATGGGTTACAAAACCTGAAGATATTTCTAAATGAGCTCAAATTGAAATATTATGCGCTGCTTTTACCAAAACCTCTCACCATATGGCGCACATCTGACTGTGATGCATGTGCCTAGTATACTCTTGAATGAGTGTTATGATCGGTATATTGGGCGTTGTATATTTGTATTCCAGCGTCACTTTGTTGGCATGCTTTTCTCTCAATAATAATAATGTGGTGGGGTGGATGGCCGCTAGTATCCGAGTATGCCTGTCTAAATTGACTATTGCAGACGCCTGCTCAGACACGTTTGTGTTTGTTCAACGACCCACAGAGCCCATCTGTGGTTTATACTGCAACTATACTGAGCGGACCTTACTTATAGTTTCTATCGTGATCAACAGTCAGAACAAGGCTAGCATGCTCAAACCCTCGGTCATGATGACTTGTGACTTCGTGCTAGCAAAACCACCGACGGCTCTCAAATAGTTCCGTCTACCCAATTTCACTTACAAATCTTGGGCCAACCCGTGTTATGGTTTTCAGGCACTTTCCAAAAGTACAACTAGCTGGAATCGTCTCCCCAGGCTGATAACATCAAGAAGTCAGTCTTCCTGATAAATCGACCTCGATGAAATTCGGACACGGGTCCTTCGAAGAACAAACGTTCTAACCACTCGACCATGCATGGCAATAATAATAATAATAATAATAATAATAATTATTATTATTATTATTATTATTATTATTATTATTGTAGTAGTAGTAGTAGTAGTAGTAGATTAAACTTGAATAGAGGAAATTTTCTTTCAGTCATCAGTGCTTGTGCAGTCAGTCAAAGTGGACCAAGCAAACTTGAACCGAAAGACAAGGAAAATAGTGACCATCAACAGGTGCTTACATCTTCAGCGCAATGAAGTTAGGTTCTACCTACACCGAAGTAGAAGTGTGTGTAACACCAGAATGTAAGTCATTGCTTGAGTACTTACAAAATAGCCAGGAATGGATTGTAAAAGATGCGCTTAATGATAAGGTCATTGTGGAGACAGACAGTTTAGCAGATTAAGGAAAGAGAATCTATGGCGATGAAACATTGAAGAAAAAAAAAACTTAAAAGGAGTGTTTGCACAAGAAATCCAAGAGGTTTTTGATCCATAGAGAGGTACCTAGAACAGGTTTTTGAAAAAAGAAACCGAAGGGACAATCTAAACAGTGCAATACACCGGCTTTAAGGACGAAATACAGTATAAATACACCAGTGATAGAACAGTTGGCTTATCCTTTGAGTAGGCTGCGCGAGAAAGTTACTGAAGTTTATGTGGGATACGATCATTTTGACTGACAAGTGCTTGGAAAGAAATACATCACACTAGTGCACAAGAGTAGCCATGAATGGATCCTGATATACATTATGGTACCTTAGGATAAAAATATCGTAACGGCGAAGCAATTGAAAATTCAGAAGCAGGACAAATTGGAGAAATGTACTAAGCATCAGCTGAAGTTGTCTTGTGATTGTCAGGAATCTTTCTGTTTCCCATAATGCTTTGGGAGTATCTGACATCATTGTGAGGTCGCAGGTCTCAGCGTTACTTGGAATAGTTCGTGAGCCGAAGATATTATTGTCTCTCTAAGCTACGAGTAGAAGCATATATATGACCATTACCTAAGAGCCGGTGATGATCTCAATAATAATAATCGCTGAAACAATATTCTTTGATTAGAATGTTCCTGAACTTAATAACAAGATTTGAGGAAAACTTTTTTATAATTCACGAAATTAATATCTATGAATACTATAGATTTTGCAAGTATACGAATAAATAGACTCTAGTTGCAATGACTTTTAAAAATGAATATTAACAAATGAATCATGACAGCTACTCTTCTATTTCACTGTTAATTGTACTTTAAGCGATGTAAATATTAATTTCTTTTTTACTCGTTATTTTAAATGTTCATTATTATTTTGGACAACATAATTTATATTAACAACATTTTAAACATAGATAAGTCATTAACCATTAGAAGCAGCGTATGACTTGACTGATTGCTGTCGCTCACATTACAATTCTTACAAATAGGAACAAGCGCTTACTAACTTAATTAATCAGGATTAATGGCTTTTCTTCCATTTTTAAAAATATTAATGTTGTGCATTAATTACGGTCATGGCATAATAGCTCGGGGCTTCGGTGGGCAAAATGATTACATAATGATTACAGTGGACCTAGCGCGGTATTTAGCGGACTACGAAATTACGCTACAATTACTATCAAAACTAATTTTTCATAGTAAACCAAAAAAATATTTAAAATATTAAAACTGCTTCAAGACTTTATGTGCCTTAACAATACCGCCATGATGAAATTGAATACACACAAGCATACAGATATCTGAGCTTAAAATTTCCACAGACAATCCGTAAATACCCACTTAATGTTTTCATCTTTGAGAAAACCATAGTAGGAAAAGAACTTTAAGTGGCACTTTTTGAACACTTCACGTGACAGGTAGTTTTTTTTTTTTTTAAATAATTTTTGTTCTTAAAAATGAAATAAAAAAAAATAATTCAGTCTGGTTTATATAAGAAAGAAAGTATACAAATGTAAATATGTTTTCCTTTTTAGAGAAAAAGATGCCAAAATATAAATTTGTTTAGTAAAAGATATAACAGAAGAGAGGATAAGAAAAAAGAGTAATGACGAACATACACACACACGCGCACACACACACACACACACACACACATACACACATTACTTCAAACGTTATTATTTAGCGGATACTCGTATTTGAAGTAGATGCCCCACTTTTTATTTTTAAACTGTGTGTATTACGCCTATTGGTATGTGCATTCAAGAAACCTTAATAAAGAAAATATACATTCTATGTCCCTCTTTGTACGAGAAACTACAAATGTGGACACAGGTTCGATACTCTTAGCTGTTATTTCCAAATATGTTTTTACAATAGAATTTTAGAAATCATTGAATCCTGTTGTAAGAACATAAATTTTATGGAGTAATGAAAAGTTCTCAGCTCAGCCAAGAAAGGATTCAAAATATATATATATATATATATATATATATATATATATATATATATATATATATATATAAACTCACGTGGTAAAAATCATGGGATAGCAATATGTTAAGGTAATGGTAAGTGGTACCGCCGTGCAGATGACCATTATTTATTCTATCCGTTGAATTCTGTTAAGTAACCGTGGACAGCGTCAAGATGACGAGAATTATCCGAGTTCGAACGAGATAGGATAGTAGGCTGGATGACGCATTCCATTTTTAAATTTGTGGGGGCATTTGACATCTTTCAATCTACAGTGTTCCATGTGTAGTAGTAATCCCTGACAGAAGGTATTTCCGTGGATAGATAAGTGCCAAAATAAAATCAAGAATTTTGATAGGATTTTCAACTTACATAAGGTGAAAATCTGGTCGATATTTTTATTTTCAAAGTACGTCAATTAGATGGAAATAAAACAAAGTGATATTCTTTGATACGTTTTCCTTCCTTGGATCAATAAAAAAACATCATACCTGGCCAAGAACGAATGTTTATTTCATTGACAAGGAACAAAAATCGTAGTATCTTTTTCATTGATTAGAACTAAGGTACAAAATTGAGAACTAAGTCTGAAAGGTACTTACGACTAACAGATTAGGAAAAAAATGTCCACCAAAACGTTTGGTATTGAATGATAATATTAATAATTGGCGGTAAAGGCTGACGTAAAAGAAATAAACAAGGGAAAATAACTTTGATATTTTAATTGATAAAAAGAAAAGGAAAATCCCGATTTTAAAATCGTCTTCATGGCGCCACGACAAACGAAAGTACGTTGCAGAAGATATTAAGTTCGCCTGGAAGGCGAACACAGAATGGCTGAAATCTATCTATCTATCTATCTATCTATCTATCTATCTATCTATCTATCTATCTATCTATCTATCTATGTCTGTCTGCCTCTTGTCCATATCTATCTATCTATCTATCTATCTATCTATCTATCTATCTATGTGAATAGCACCTATCAGTTTTACGTTTTAGGGATTATTGGGATGTAGGTGTGGTGTCTAGATGGGCGATCGGTAGTTCGGTTACTCGAGACTGGAAGGTGGGTGAGTTGACGGGCTAGGCTGCTTGGCAGGCTCCACACGCTGGCATCAGATTGTGCGCTGGTGTCTCAAGGTCTAGACAAACTGTATGCAATGAACACATCCGGATGTGGAAAGAAGACGAGCGATAAACCGTCTCTCATGAACTCGTCATTACGTATAACTGGCGAGGCATTTGAAGCAGAGGCGGATGTGGTGGTTGTGTTGAGACGCTATCCCAAAATTAAAAGAAGAGTGAAGAAAAATAAAGCAGAAAAATGAAATAGGTAGGGTCGAGATTTAAATAGACTGAATGGAAAAGAAAAGGATAAAATTGCGAAAAAAATGTAAAAAAGAAATGTAGAGGGAGAATAGAAAGTGAGAAGGGGAAAACACAAAGAAAAATGTGAGAAAGAAAAGAGAAAGGAATAGGACATGGGCATAAGAAAATGTCAGATAGATAGAGAAAGAAAGAAAGAAAGAAAAAAAGGGAGTAGAGATAGTCAAACAGAATGATAGGTTAATGAAAAAGTGTCTAAGTAAAAAGAACAAAGATAACTAAGAGAAGAAAAGAAAAAATAGCAACGTATTTGTTTAATGTAAACGAGAATGATTGGTAGAGTAGGGAAAATGCCTTTTCTTTTTAAGAATCAACTGAAAAGAATATGAGTGAATAAGAGAGGGGTAAGCCAAAAAGAAAGATAAGAGACGCCGAGGTTGAAAAGAAAAGAAGTGAAATGTAGAAAAAGAAGAAAAATGGTTGGTTAAAGAATGTGGAAGAAGAGAATAAAAAAGAAAATATGCTACAAAATTAATAAAAGGGGAAAAGGTAGAAGAAGAGAAATCAAAGACAAGACGAGAAAAAGAAATGGCAACATTGTTGAAGAGAGAAGTAGAGATTTGATGGATAGGATGGGGGTGAGAGGATTTAAAAAAAAACGGACAAAAGGAATGTTAAATTGTTTAAGAGAAAAGTTAGAAAAGAATGACAAGCAAGTTTGAGCAATGCGCACGCGCGTCTTTATTTATGCAACAGTCTTGCATTAACACAAATTTGATTGAAGATCGTAGAATGTCTTTTTTAATTAGTTTTCATATTTAAAAATAAACTCGGAGATTAGAAGTATCTAAACATATAATTTTAATATTGGTAATAATTCTTTCCATTAAAAATCTATATTAAACAATGCTAATATCATCTATGCATTTTCTTGCTCTTTCTGCAGATCGTGTCCACTATGAAATGCAAACACCAATTCTTATATTGTCCGTACAGCTACTACCCTATTCAGTAAGTTAACATGTCAAAGTGACATTCTTGCTAATATTAATGAACGTAGACTGCTGCGCATTATTTGTTTTCTTTTAGTAATTGTCTAAAAATCGTAAATAATGTGAGGATACTATAAAATAATTCTTAAAGCCCTTATCATGTAAATGGCATCGACCAACCATCCAAGAGTGGCGTCGTTGATATTCCAAGTGTTGAAGGAAGACTCCAGCAAGCGGTAAACCTCGTGCCGATCGCAAACAGAAGGAGTCCAAGGGGGTCGCCTAGTTGCAAGGCTGTGGCGGAAGATGTATAAATTCATCAGCAACGAGAAGTATGCTAGATTACTCATATGCTCAGATGTTCAGGAGTGGGGGGGACATCATAGGCGCTTTTAAGGTATATATTCAAGATACTCACAACGGATACTTTCAAACACACTGTGCAATAATTAATATATATATATATATATATATATATATATATATATATATATATATTGCACGTTGCATAATAAAAGCTGATATTCACAAAACAAGTTATCAGTACTTTTAAAAAGGATGAATTTTATATTATTCATATAGTATATTTCATATATTCTGAAAATTTTACTAGCATCGTTTGGTTAATACTAATTTTATCTTTTATTGTGAAAACATTGAAAAAATGAAGTCGTCTATAATCGGAACTGATGGAGTCATTTTAAACACAGATAACATTGGTGACTTTTATGATGCAGTAGGAAGTCTGACTTCTTGTGATCTTGTGGATAATAAAGTTGTTTGAATTGATCATGTTGATAGTAAAGTTGTTTCTACCAATGTTTGTTATTCTGTTTCATCGGAATACGTCTATTTTGCATTTCAGTCTTCATAATGACGCGAGCAGTATGCGTTAATTTTCAAATTATAAATTCTGTATTTTTCATCCTTATTGATTTATCTGCTAATAATCATTTAATAATAATCCTTTAATAACAAACATTAGTTTCATTTATTTTATTGTAATTTAACTGGTAAAATGTGTTGCATTTGTGTGATTTTAGGAAATATAGTTTTGCAGAGAATTGATTTTATTACTGGATTTTCTTTAAAATCTTGAAATGGCTTATATTTATTTACAAAAAATATCGTTTATATATCAACAGAAGATGTAGAGGAATAAGAAGTACATAGTGACAAACGTATGAAAATAGTAGCAGTTCATATTAAATATTATTTAATAAAAGACAGTTTTCAATGCAGAGAAAGATTAACAGTATCACGAGTGAAATCACTGTAAAAATATATTTCCTATGGTGTTTTTTTATTTTCTTTTGTTTTTATCCACTAGTTTTCCGTTATCACATATATATATATGAATTTATTTTCATAAAAATTTTTGCACACCGAGGAATCAAACAGAGATCGGGGTTTTGCTAACAATAAGATTTCGAACAGAAAATACACCGTCTACAAAAACATCTGTCGGTGAATAATTCCCATTTCTTTGTTTATTTCTCGGCCAGTTTATGAAGGACTCAGGCGCGTCCGAAAATTCCGAACTTAAAATCTTTCTTTCCGTGCTTCATTTCTGCCATATGGTTAATGATTAACGTTTAGCAAATGTTAATTATACTGATTATATTGGTAGCTTTTCGTTTATCCTCGTTTTATTAACTAATCCATCTATTTTATATATATAAATAAACCTAGTGAGCTTTCCCTGACGATCCGCTTAGGTGAAATCTGGGTAGGTTTGTCTGGCTCACTAGGTGTATCTAGGTCTGCTCTACGGTTGTATTGAGCTCTTTTGTTAGTTAGTTGTTTACTCGTATCGGTTTTTTTTTTCTTTAGGCTTCAAACATGTATCTGTGCGATTTTTTTCGACAGAGTTTTTTTTTCCCTCGAGATTGGTTTGATTATTGGCAAATCAAAAATTCGAGGGTTTTTCGAAACGAGTATAGTTACCTATATTTGCATTATATATATATATATATATATATATATATATATATATATATATATATATATATATAAATATACTCTTAAGGCGTGCTATATTTATGAAACAAAAGTGCTCAATATCAGAGATAGAGCGTGTGTAAATAATAAAATAATATATATATATATATATATATCTATATTACAATTTATCGCGATTTTCTTATCTGTTCATATTAGAATGCTTCTCATTTTACATATTGCCTTTAAGTTCTTGCATCAGTACACTTGTACTTTGTTTTGTTTTTTGTCTGCCGACTTCTGTCTTTGTTTCACAGCAACTCTTTGACATTAGCTTATAGACGAAAAGCAACAAAACTTGCAAGGATTGTAAGGATGATCAGAGCTGTTCTCGACTGAGTTTCTGTGTTCACTAAAACTGGGTTTAATAAATATGAACTTGAATCAGTGCAATTGCTTATTTAAATCTGTATTTTTATCTCCTTTTCCAGTTAGATTGTGTTATATATATATATATATATATATATATATATATATATATATATATATATATATATATGTGTGTGTGTGTGTGTGTGTTTGTGTGTAACTCCACTCTGTGTGTGTGTGTGTGTGTGTTACAAGAGTTTGCGACATTAAGATCTGCTACATCGATCTACTTTTGTCTACTTTCATCTTTTTCAAACCTTTTCACACTCCTCAGTGATTGACTTCAGCGTCCCTGCAGATAAAAACTAAGTTTCAATTTCACGAGTTAAATGGACTTGACATCCTCATCCAGGATCCTAACCACTAACTCGGGATCCGCAAATTCCTCTAGTCTCCAGTTAAAATCCGAATGTCATGATGATTTCAAATTCAGAAGTAGTTTGAATAAATACCAGTAGCAATACCAAAGATCGAGAAATATCTGCATCAATGAATGCTATATCCGCCTGATATGCTAGTGTAGAGTAGACATACAACAAGAGTTTCAAGGGAAAGAAAATTTCGTAATTGCAATCTGATCAAGGAGACATGGATTTATTTAAATTCTACATGAAAGTTTGTAATAATTCACTTATGAAAAAGTGAACAGATTCATTTTCAGCGGAGAGTATCTGTCAGTGTCTAGTAAAAGATAAGTAAAATAAAAATCATAAGCGGAGATTTAAATAAATTCGATGATTGAATTCTATAATATTATGGATAAAATGAACAAGGAAACGAATCCGAACAAACAAAAACAAAGGATTTCTACCGAGAGTAAAGTTAAAAAAAGCATGACTAAGCATTAAAAGACAGTGAGATTTGTGAGTAGGTGTTGTTACACGTGTTTATCATATGCTTGTCAACAAAACTGTTGTCATTACAGTTGGTAACCAAGGCGCAATCAATTTAGTTAAAAAAAGAGACGGCTTCAAAGCAGATTTCTCTAATATGTGTCAGAGAATGAATCAGAACACAGAAAACAATCAAAAAATTTTCGCTTGAAATTTAAAAAGAAATTATTTAATAATTTTTTAATATTTTGAGAGGGTCAGAAAGACATAAGGTTAATAAAGATCAAAAGATTCCTGGACGGCACAGATCTAATACGAGTACGCTTATGTGAATTATTATACCTGTAGGAATATTCGATATTTTTTTTCATAAAAAATGTAATCGTAAAAAAGGCACAACTTAACCAAAAGAAACCATATCAATATATCAAGAAAGGAACATCTTTTTTACAGGCCCGCGAGCCACTCGATGTAGAAGGTTATGAAGTAAGAGGCACAGTTTATGCGTATAGGTAGGTAAGATAACAGTTAAGCCTAGACTGGACCAGGTTAAAATTGTAGTGATCGGGGAAACATGCTCTTGGGAGTTGGTTCTATAGAGCCGTGATTCGAAAGAATCCGCTTGCATGGAACTTACTTCTCACCAATGGAATACGGAGGGAATGTGGGTAGTTAAGTACAATGTCCGTGGCATGGCGGTGAAGTTTAGGACTGGTGGAATGTAGTTCGTCTGAGCACTTTCCATAGAAGTGGCAATAGAGCAATCAGAGGCTTGCTACATCTCGTCTGTGAGAGAGAGGTTACAGAATAGAAAATAATTTGTCACCCACAAGGACATGGTGACGCTTTTGGACTCTATCGAGACTTGAAAGTGAGGACTGGACAGCTCCTGCCAAAATATGGCAGCAGTACTCCAAGCTCTTGCAAAGGTAGAGGATGGCACAAGGATTCAGGTACTTGCGGTACGGGAACCGACCATTTTTCTTGCATCTATAGTGATGGATCGTATGTACGAGTTCCACTTGAGGCCTGGATTGAGTGAGGCCCAATAGTCGCTCATGTCACAGGGCCTCCCTGAGGGAACATCCATTCATTGTGACTGGAGGTAGTTCAGGGTTAGATCCGCGATGATGAATGTAGTTTGATTTTTGAGGCATTGAATGTAACCAGCCAGTTTTCCCATATCGAGATGTTAGCGCTAGATAGGAGGAGAGATCAGCTGCCAATCTCTGGTCATCACACGTTTTGGAGGTGCACTCATGTATCGTTGTATCATAAATATAGATATTCACAAATGATCGGAGTATATTCTCTGGCAGATCATTTATGTAAAGTAAAAAGATGCTTGGTCCCAGAAGTGACCTCTGGGGGACGCCTGCATTAATTGCTAGGGCCCCGGAGGACTGGCCGTTAACAACTACTTTCAGGGACCTACCAGTTAGGAAGGACTTTATTATTGAGAAAACTCTTCCAGTGACTCCATAGCTATAGAGCTTGAGCAGCAATCTTTTGTGCCACCCTTTGTCAAAGGTCTTCGAAATATCTAATTCTATTGTCCTTGAGGTGTATTTGTTGTCTAGAGCCTCAGTGAGTCTGTGAGTAATGGTAGTTAGGACATCAGCAGTGGATCGGGCCGATTGAAACCCGTATTGCTTGTCTCTTAAGAGGTTGTTCTTATTTAGATACTCAACAAACTTCTTGTAGATTATAGCCTAAAATGCTTGCTAATGGTACTGATGAGACTGGTGGGATTGGGGTGAGCGCTCGCCCGCGTTCCTTAAAACCAAGCATGCACTTGACACTTTCCACAGGCTTGTGAAGGATTTCTCTTTCAATCAGCTGTTAAATAACTTCGCTAAGATCGGAGATATCTTAAAGGAAAGCCGCTGGATTTTGTTTAGGCTAGTGCCTTTCATATGGCCAAGGCTTTTAATAAGTCTTGAAACTTACCGAGCTATGATAAAATACTACTGAGATTGTCCTCAGTGATAAGGAAGGGGATATTCAATGTCTTCTAATGTTCAGTGGGTGGCAAAGATTGAGCCGAAGAACTCCGCCTTATCTGTAGAGGAAGATATGAACTCGGAGCCATTTATAATAGTTGGCACAGCCGTTTTGCCTCTATTCATAATTTGGTTGGTGATCTTCCAGATCTCTTGGGATTCATCTTGTTTGTTTTGAATCTTGTATAACGCCATATCCTCACCCCACTGGAACCATTCAATCCACAAGACCGGCGGCCGTTGGTCCATTATGGTCCAGTATTACAGGTTAGACACAAGTCTCCGGTTCCCAATGTCAATTCGAAGCCACCCTCCAGCCACGTTAATGATTGTTTTGATCCTGGAGAGTTGTCATCAGATCGTAGAAATCCGGAAACTCCCCGTTGGTCCACCTGCGAGTTCGTCGGGTGAGAATCGGGTTAACAGAAAAATTTCGGTAAAGGAGAGATGTGGCCTTCGTTTTAACTACTACAACCTTCGATGTTCCCGTTCTCAGTAGTAGTAATAGTAGTAGTAGTAATAGTAGTAGTGGTAATAGTAGTAGTAGTAATAGTAGTAGCAGGAGTAGCGGTACTTAGATGTTAGCGGCGGTATTTCGCTTCTTCGCCCTCAGCTTCAGCAACACTTCAGCGGCGCTTCCTTTTCAATCTCTGGCGTCTCTTCACTTAGTTCGACTGCATTCGAAGACAGACGAACCCAAAACTCTTTCCTCCGGTTGGCTCGCCTCTTTAAGGGAACCGGCCTCACGTGACCCAGACTGGTGACGTATCTGTTTTTCTAGTGCAAACGTACTGACATACTACCAAAGTACAACTTTACTCCTCCGAGAATAAACAATTTACTTTTTCAGCGATTAGTTTTCAAGGTTCACAACAAGACGCTATTGTTTATCACCTCGTTATTAATTATTCTGTCGCACTTTGTAAACTACAGAGATTTTTGTTTTAAAATAAATTCTGGATCAAAACATCCTTAATTTTAACTTCCATTCTTATAGTGTCAAAATCCATTTCTTTTTTTTTAAAGTTCCAAATTATTATTGTTCCAGTAATTTTCTATTAGTTATCCTTTGTACACTTAGAAAAAGATTGTATTTCCTGTTCTAAATTAACTTTCTGTAACATTTACATTTCAAAGTCTTTACAGCATCTTGGTTATTCGAAAACGCCCCTCTTCCACTTGGTGTTTTCTGTTTTACACCACATCCTCCTTTATTATCATTATTATTATTTCAGGGGTGATATCGTCCCTGCCATATTTGACCATGATCAATTGTGCATAAATACACGTTGCATTTTCCAGAATTTTATTGCACCAGTTGCAAGTGGTTCTGAATATAGTAAGAATCAAACTACATGTTTCTTTGCGATGGATATTGAAGTAGTGGTTACGGCAAGCAAAAAAACAAACAAACAAAAAAACAAAAAACAAACTGCAGCGCATTCGGGGGTGAACCAAGGCTGTTTGTTTTTTGTCGGATTTTTTTTTTGTTTTTTGAGTATGATTGTCCATTCCAGAAAGGATCCATTCTGGGACGAGAGCTGTAGATTTGGAGGCAGCACGCTTGAAGAATGTTGAGAGAGGAGCTTCAACCATATAATATCTAAAGCTGTCCCAGTCTGCCTTCGTGTAACGAAAAATCGTTCTATGAAACGGCAAACCATGGGATCCGTTTGGTTTGACATCAATCTGGACACAGACTAGTGAATAGTCTGATGTGTCCAGGGTGGATGTAAAACATTTGCTATACATTTTTTAGAGCAGGATGTGAGGAAGAGGTCGTGGAAGTTCGTCTTAAAACTCGTCGCGTCAGGGACACAGGTGAGTTCTTCGATGATCTAAGCTTGTTCAAAGGCAGGGGAAATGTCTCTGAAATATCTGCCTTCTACATCGGTTTTTTTTTAGTCGACTAACCATTCTTTGTGGTGAATATTGAAGTCAAAACAAATATGAAAGCTAGTTGAGGGAAATTCGGTGAAGTTATTATCAATCCTCGCGAATATTCGATCGGGAATTAGGGCCCCACCCTCCTGAGGACGATAGAGAGCGAAAATGAATATGGTACTATGCCACGCGGAAGCACGTATATAGGAGATCAGGATCCTAGAATTTTGCGTTCCGGCCACAGGGAAACACTTCCGAGTACGTGGCCTTGGGGATTTAGGCGGCAATTTAGGATATCTCCAGAATGAATCCATTCACTCACTCTTAAAAATAGCAAAATCGATGTTAACATTTGACTTAGCCAAGTAGTTCACCTCTTGCATTAGGAAAACCTGAGTGCCATAAATATCTACAGTGAATGTATGACTAGTTTATTTTTAAATAGGTTGAAGCAGAGAATCTCTTCTGCACTTAAACAAAACTCTTTTAGACTTAAGAACAGAGAATCGGAATGTATTTTTCATGAATGTCTTCTAACTCAAAAATCAGAAAAATCACCCTTCCCATCTATCTTTAGGTTGGTTCCAATGCATGCAATATTAAGTGTATGCCTGAAGCGTTTTATAAAAAATCATTCCATTGTGTTTAAATGTCTTTTGCTCTCACACACACACAAACACACACACAGACGGTTTGTATATATTAGTTAGCAACCAAAGTTCATAGCGTCTTTAAGTGAAATCCAAAGACAATATTTAAATATTTGTACATTGATTTATTCAACCACATGTGTACCATTTTGTTCTATTACCCTCTTTCAGACATATTCAGGCTTATATCTTCCTAGAACTTGCCATCTTTCTGGGTGATGAACTTGTCTAATTAGTTTTTACTGGTTTCCAAATAATTGAAGTTCTCCCCATTAAGGGAATTTTGTAGCAATCGAAACAAGTAGTAACCCGAAGGTGCAAGATCACATGAATACAGTGAGTTTAGTAGTTCATCTCAGCCAAGCTGTACCAATTTCTGCTGATTCTGCAAAGAGACGTGAAAATCTGGCGTTGTTCGGATGGAAGATGTCACTTTTCCGATTGGACAATTTCGGGTGCTTTTCATCCATTGCTGCTTTTAATCAATTCAGTTGGACACAGTACTTGTTTGAATTCAAAGTATGATTTTGAGGAAGGGGTTCATAATGCACAACATCTTTTCAATACCACTAGATACATAATATTCTTCGTCCCAGCTTTTGGAGTGATTAACGGTGACGCATTTCGCTTTACGCAAGACGCTTTTTGTCTCCTTTACATTGTTGTAAATAATCCATTTTTCATGATCTGTGATCGTTTTCGAAAAGGTGCCATTTTTGTTTTGCTTAAGCAATGGAAAAACGGTTGATTACATTTTTCCGTTAAATCGTGAGAAACTTAGACAACGTCGCGATTCACGTATCCAAATTTTTCGTCGTCGTAGTCTTCTTCTTCTTGCATGTATCATGTCCCTTCAATTTTAACTTTCAAATATTTGAAATTCCCAGTCCACGCAAATCATATAGAAAGAAATCTGTACATACATGGTCAGAATATGAATTCATGTCATAAATTTCAGCCACATTTGTAACGAAGTGATCTGTTCAAAGATACCTATTGAAAAAGGATATAAACATTTGTTCCAACCTTATATCTACATATATATATATATATATATATATATATATATATATATATATATATATATATATATATATATGTGTGTGTGTGTGTGTGTGTGTGTGTGTGTGTGTGTGTGTGTGTAAAGTTCGAAATTTTGGTTAAACATCTTGTTATTCCTGCGTCAGCGATGGGAACTAAGATTGGAATAGAAAAAATTAGCGTTTTTTTTGCGGTGAAAAACACATATATTTGGAATTTTTTTCAAAATTCAAATAATTGTCAGATTTTAATGAAACTTTCAGAACTTATTCACAAATGAATTAAATTATTTTAGAAATGTTCTTTTTAAAAATCTTAATAGAAATATTTTTGGTTTTACATCTTCTACCCCACACAATTAATTTTAAGAAATTTCGAGAATTTAAATTTTGTGCCATTTTAATATTTGTATTCCTTAAAGACAGAAGTAATTTTAGTTTGTTATTTTTTGAGAATTTAAATCATCAATTTTTTTGGTAAAACAGAAACACTAGTTACGAAAAATTTGCTCTGAGTCGTAAAATAAAAAATGCAAATAAACTAAGACATTATTTAATTAGAAAAAGCTTTTACTTGCTTTTATGAATAAGGTATATTATGGACACTGTTGCCTTCAGAAAAAAATTCGATGAATAATGAATTTTTACAAGAATTGTTTTCTTTTTTTTTTTTAATTAGAATAATTTATAAAGTTTGAAATCTTTTAAAAATTCTGTATTACTTTTCTTTTAGGCGATATTGTTCTTAAGTAAAAGCTATATTTACTAATCATAAATGGAAAACCTTAGTACAATTCATTTTAAAAAGAATTTTGAATTTTTGCATGTATATAAACGGTGTCGATTTTTGTAGAAACGAATGTTGATACCGGCAGTGGTGATTACGAAGGTGTTTGGTGTGATCACTAGTGATGGCGACGTTATGCCTCCATTCATCATCCCCCCCAGGGCCTCAGACTCAACACTGAGGCTTACATCAAGTGCCTTGAGGAGGTAGTGCTGCCCTGGGTCAAAAGGGTGGCTGCTGGAAGACCCTATATCTGGCAACTGGACTCTGCACTATGACGCACAAGCAGGGTCACGTAGTCATGGCTGCCACAACACACCTTACATCTGGCCACATAACTTTTCAGACTGCAACATCAAAGATGAACTGAAGGCAAGGATTATAGCAACATTCAGAAGAGATGCAGGAGATTCTGAAGTCGTCTGCAAACAATGGTTGAAGCCAATGGCAATTTTATTGAATAAATTTACACTTTAGCATTTCAAGATATTTTTTGTAATTTTGGTAAATATATCTGTTAGAACGAGATGTCAGTGTTATTTTCATTTTTGCGTAATTTAGACGTCAATTTATCCATCGCACCCTCTAAAATTCAATAAAACATAATATAACGGAGAAAATTTTTTAAAACTACGGAGTACTTAAAACTAATATAAAAAGGCACCCACGTTATATTCCACAATTGTTTTTACAGATATATCCACTGTAGAAAAACAGATAATTTTACATTTGTTAGTCAAGCTGTCAATATGTCAACACCTTAAATAAACAGCTACCACCGTGTTAAAATGCATTTCTGTGATATTTTAAGTTCAAGTAATATTTCTTTCAAATCCGATTAATTAAATGTTAAATCAGCTAATATTTCCTCAAATAAAGTTTCAGAAAAATATATTTTATTTTTGAAGATGTTTTAATAAAGAAAATTACATTTTGATGAAAGATGGTTAAAAATAGAGCTAAAATCAACAATTTCAGCAATTTCAAAACGAAAACTCCTTCCAGTCAATTTAAATTAGTATTTTGCCTATTTGAAATATTAAATTTAATCTAATAGATTGAAATTAAAAATAAAATAAAAGTTTCAAGAAAAAAAATTATTTTAAAAAATAAACCTTTCGTGAACCTGTGGAGGTATCTATCTATCTATCTAGAGACTGAGAGAGAGATGATGAGAGAGAGAGAGAGAATCAGAGAGAGAGAGAGACAGAGAGAAAGGGGGAGACAGATAGATAGAGAAAAAGAGATAGGGAAAAAGACCATGTATATATGTATCTATGTAGGTATACATATAAATATGAGTTTGGGTATATTTTCTGTCTATTCATATTTTTATATTCATCTAGGCTTGTCTATTGACGTATTTGTTTCAGTGATTCTCTTTACATTGTGTAAATCTTGTCATTCTGATCCACCTTTTTCAACATACATACATTTACACGCGCACGCGCGCGCGTGTGCGTCTGTGTGTGTGCGCGTGTGTGCGTGTGTGTGTGTGCGTCTGTGTGCGTCTGTGTGTGTGTGTGTGCTGTTGTTTTTTAGCCCCCGAATCTATCCAGATGTCTTTGGTGTTATCTTGACGCGTGGTGCAAAGAGTGGGAACGTAGCATTTGGGAGCAAATGAGCGCCGAGACATGAATCTGAAATGAAAATGACTGAGCAAAAATGGGATGTGTTTGGGGTTGGAATAGACGCTGCCTATGAGGATGGTAGGCGGAGGGATGGGGTTAGACGAAGGATTGTAGAAATAGACATTTTGGAGAAATAGATGCAATGGCGCCTGAGATAAGGGAAAATGAATTAACAGAAAATTTGTAACCGCATAAAAAGATAACGAAGAGAGGGGTTTTAGCTGTGCGTGTGTTCAGAGAGGGTGTGTGTGTGAGAGAGAGGGAGAGAGAGAGAGAGAGGGAGTTCGGAAAAGGAAAATAGAGAAAGGGTAAAGAAGATAAATAGAAGTGTTGTAGAAAGGAGATAAAACGAGAGAGGGAGAGTGTCTGTGTGTGTGTGTGTGTGTGTGTGTGTGTGTGAGAGAGAGAGAGAGAGAAGGAATGCAGAAAAAAGGGTGACAGATGGATAGAGACTGACTGATAGAACAAGAGATGCAAAAAGATATTCCGAAGTAATGAATTTGACAAAGAAACACAAAAAGAAAAACTAAAATAGGCAGATATACTATTGAGAGGCAATAAAAAGGAAAGATAAGCGTAGAACAAATTGCTCAAGAAGCAGTTCTAGAAAGAAGAACCTGTTGAAACCTGTTTTTTATGTAAATGATTTCATATCATGATCAAATCTAAGTGATAATTTTTAATATTTATCTCTTTATTTGATATATTTATTTGGTAAGATGTGAACATAGAATTGTGTCCATCCGACCGTTTTTCGCCAACTGGTCAGCTTTTGTCCGACGCCATTGTTCCATTTCCGTTTGTGTCGGCGTGAACAAACTGGGAAAAGCCTGATGTACGTTTATCAAAGAAACTGAAGTCGAGATATTGCACAAGGAGAAAAGTCCCAAATACGGCATTCTCGAGATATCGCCAGAAAAACAAGAATTATTTATTCATGGAGTCACCTGGCACTGTTCTGGGTACTAGGAAAGTGATACTTGGGAAATCTTCACTGCTACTTCTATCTACTCTCATGAATAAGACACCAGATTTTCCCTTCGACCAGTGAAAACTCTGTTTCCGTCTAATCTACATCTCTTCATACTCTAATCGTAACTCTGCTGTTACTCTGACTGCTGATCCACCTTTATCTAGAATGTGGCCTGAATATATAAGCTCATGACCGGAATTCCTTAATTCCCGACTGAATTTCACTTGATATCGAAAGATTTTATTAATTTATTTATACATTTAACTTCTTTTTCCTTACTTATGAACAGCGAGTGGTTTCTTTGAAACACACACATCTTGGTCTTACTGGCGCCGCAGTTGTTTGTTAATAATTACTATAATAAAACCACCAGGCTCAGATAAAATTATTTACAGTCCATTGGACTACGTGAGTGTCATAACCAGTTGAATGGGGACCTAGTGTGTCACAGCTGCTAGAATGTAGTTTTCTTTTTCGCGTGCGATCATGTATCACAAAAATCATGAATTCGTCTCGATCATTTGTTGTCACACATGTGATATTAGGTGTAACTTTCTGTCAAGATTTGCGACCCAGCATTTTCTACTTTTGAGCAGTGATCGGAATTCAGCAGTGGTATCGATTGCCTTAAGAGATTCTGTTTGACGCTTTAATATCACATCAAATCTGATTAAAATTATATTAGATTACAAAAGCCTTTTGTCTGTTACGCAAACAAATATTGCTGTACAGATATACGAGTTGTGACGTTTTAATTGTGGGAATAGTCCCGTGAAAGCAGTTTACTTACCTTATCACATTTGGCTGCTATCACCTTAAAAGTACACCGCTTGTGAAGCTACGAATCTCGTGTGACGATGGTGACATTACTGGAAGTAATTTTGTGACTCGTTTTCCAGTATACATTTCTGTAATGTTGCAATATAATGTTTTGTAGTCACTGATCATATTCATTTCTTATGTTATCAGTCGCACACTTAATCTTCGATCTGAGCGCATCACAGTCCAAATATACATCTTTTCGTGGCGTCTTGGGGCTGCCGATTTCTTGTGTCATCATGAATATTTTCTCGCACTAAAAAACACCCAATTTCTTCATAGCATGTTTACTATAAACCGTTTTAATTGGATTAGCACTTTTGGCAATTTTTATATAAAACTTAATGTTAATCCGCAGCTCCAGGTTTCTTTCACTCATTTTCCGCCAACAGTATAACATGAACACGTGCATATTCCTCTACTGCTCATCTCAAGAAAGTGGAAATTGGAATATGTCTGGACGTGCTTGTATACACATGCTTGTCTGATATTATTCCAGCAATACACTGTTATAATTGAGTATATTAGTACTGTCATATATTATATTTATATTTAAAGAAAGTTTCGATGACAGTGGCGAATAAGCGAATAAATATTAAATACTCAGTTTATTTCTAATATCTTCAGAAATGTTTGAGGAACTTAATCTTGAGCTTAAGCGTTGAGATGAAAGCAGATGTAGACACGAATCATTTTTTAATTGAGCACGATTTCATACCTTGTTTTCATTTGAACTATGCCCCGATATATCTATTCGACTCAGTCATTGCTTACGAAACCCAGATTTGTTGGAAAAAATCAAAATGAGAATTGCATTTTTAGAAAAAACATGTGTAATCTTATTATTCGATGCGTTGTTAGCATCTTGTTTATTACATCAGCATAGGTTTTTGCTTTATGAGACCTCAGAGAGTTATTTATAGCTAAAATGAATGAATCCCATGACACCAGTTCAATTGAATAATAATAATAATAATAAACAACTATTAATATAATATTTATGTTGAACATAAATAAGTTATGCACACAGTGACTTGCAGAGGTTTAGTGATGTTTGGTGATGCCCGAGGCCAACTCCTTGATTGTATGGACCTAACCCTCAAGTAGGTTGGGGGGCCTAGTACTGGGAAATTTGAGAAAGAAATACGTTTTAAATATGTACAAACAGATGAAACATGAAATAAATATATTATTCAAATTAAATATAAACTAAATTTTTATTTCTCTCTTTGATTGGATGTCCTCCTGATATGGATACTTAGGGCCGTAGAAACTTCTGTCCTCATCTGCACGCTACTCTATGCACATATCTAGAAAAACAAATCCTGCCAGGTACATTTGGAATCGGCGTACTCGATTAGTAGAGCATTATTTGTGTAGATAATAACCACAAATGTGCTTTGTATTTTGTTAATTCTCTCTTTATTTCTATAGTTCTGTCTCTCTTCTACAAAAGTTATTTTTATAATTTTGAAGTTATTAATTCTTGCAATTTTAAGAAAATTTTCTTGTAAGGAAAACGAAAGGAAGAATTCGTCAAGTCGATTTGATAAGATTTCAGAGATTGTAAAACGTATTTGCTTTTTTTCTCATTTGTTACTTTACTTTCTTCGGCCATATTATTAAACATTTCATGTCAATGAGAAATTGATTCTTGTCTATAAAAGCCCTACCTTTCATCACATTTTCATTTTTCTCATTTACTTAAGATTTTATTTTAAAGTAAATTCATCAATTTTTAAGTTTTATAAATATGTATAATTTGCAGCATAAAACCAATCAAGGTGTTAAAATTGATTTATGTTGTTTTTCTTTGCTCCTTAGATTTTGCTCTGTTGGAGATATTTGCAATTTTGATTTTTTTTTTTTGTATTTAAAATAATTTACATTCAGTTAAATTGTGACCTTAAATTATCATTTCGTATTTGTTGTATATTCTTGTCAACATTTGACTTCTCAGCATCAACAGCTTTTATCGGCCATCTTTATCGTCTCAACAGATTTACATTGTATCACTTTCACTTCAGTTCTTATTTGTATTAATCTTACGTTTTTCATTTTTCAATGTTTCATTGATGAGGCTCACAAAAGTTTTCCGCTTTTAATCTCAATCTTTTCTTTTAGTTCTTGAAGTTTTCTTTTGCTTTCGTTGAAAAAATATTTATCATTTGTCATCTGTTCCTTATTTTCGTGCTTGTTTTTCTTATATTTCCTCATCCATTTAAATGATTGTTTCCTCCCTTCGATTTTTGTCTGCTCCATAACGCGAGCATCAACACTAGTCTCTTGGGAATAAATTAAAAGAAGGTATACACTGATTAACTTGCAATAATATTCTAAATGAAATATTATAGTTACAACTTTTCGACTGTTGTACCCTCTGCTCTTCTTCAGGTGTCTGTCATATTTGGTAACCTTATAGGAATTTCGAACGGAGCCCTCTTTTCGCTGTTTATGTTTGAGGAAATCTCGTATTAGGTAAATTTTTCTACCTATCGATATTATGATGTCACCGCTGATTTATAGTATACTAGCAGCATTATCCGGCATTGCCTGGGTTTATTCAAAAACAGATCACGAACCTCATCCAATCTGTAAAGTTAAAATAAAGAAGATTTTTTCTTTAGTGCCTCTTATCTATATGGCGAAAAATTATAATGACATGAAGTGTGAAAATATTTATAACAGAAGAAAGTTGTTTTTTACAGAACAGAAGATACAAAAAAATTGTCTGCAAATGAAGAGTACATTAATCGCAATCGATCTTCGAAAATTGTTGAGGAGATATGCTTTGTTGACAGCTTTTGCTCAAACTACATCGAATGAGCAACATGCATTGGAAGGAGAAGAAATTAAACAAAGACTTCTCCTAGCAGCCCTGCCAAGGCTGAAAACCAACATTCACAAAGACTGTATAAAATTGTTCTTTGCCCCTCAGTTTCGACAGCTCGAGTAGCAGAGTTCTGGCAGCGTTCCTTCCTCGTCTAGTTAACCGTTGCTCATTAGTTTCTGCTGACCTTGCATTAGCTGTACGAATAGCATTTTGTGTCAGTCTAATTTGAATTTCATGTTGCGAAGCGTTTCTTCTCTGTGCTTTCGTGCGTTTGGCTGTAGTAGTAACACGTCCAAGTGAAGGATTTCGCTTTCTTGCCATTACTGTCAGTCTATAGTTGGAGGGGTTTGGCTAAGCTTTTTGAATAACAATGAAGTAATCAATTAAAAATCAAGAATATTATACATATTAATGGAAATATAGCCACAATAAATTAAATGCAAGTTTATAAGGGAGACCACGGGGACATGGTAAACAATTATAAGCAAGTTTGTAAAGTCACGATTTATCTAAAAATAGACTACCAAAAAACGTTCTAGTGATAAAAATAAAAATTAATGTGTAGCTAGAAACCTACTCACTATGAACGTTAAAACGTACACGCTAAGTTTAGCATAATTATAAATGAATCGAAAGAGGTTTCTTTACATTATTATAAGTGCATTTTTCAGAATAAAACTGTCAAAATTTTAGGGCTCAAGTTTCCAAATATATGAGTTGCACTTATTCTTTTTTTCTTAAGGAATGATATAATTTTTGCCGTCAAGTTAATGCAAACTAAACTATTTCAGTATCAAAACGGGAAATCCATGCGAAAAACTGATATTTTTCATAATGTATTTATGAAACATGGTGTGTCAGTTTTGATTTTGAGTTGATTAATCTAAACACAAATTATGTGCAAATTTTCATCGGAATGCTACAATTTCACTTTCACTACAATTGAAAGACTAATGGGGCAGCAAGGTGTTCATGGGTCATCTTGGGGGCCCCTTATGTAGTTTTCAAAATCTGATAATCGTTTTTGATTCATTTTAAGATTGTAACGTACATGTAAAATTCCGTCGATATCGAAGAAATTTGAAAATTTGAGGGCCCCTTTGGTTCACCATGGGGGTCCCAATTTTCAAGCCAAAGGACAGGTTTAAGACTAATAGTAATTGAAATAATAAAGCACATCTTTTTTTAAGTTTTCTATTTAATCGACTTTATAGCCAAGGCTGTAGACTTAATTGAAAATTCCAGGGTACCCTGCTGGTCCCCTAACTTATGGGGGTCCCAGTGTTGATTTTCAGTGAATTCCAAGTGACTACTTCAGTTACTCGATATAATCTCAAGATGTACTGAAATTTTCTGCTACAAAACACACTTGAAAAGCAATTGAGGCATCAAGGGGTTTATAGGGTCATCTTGGGGGTCCTCTCATGCATTTAAAAAAAATCTGACAACCGATTTCTTTCTCAATGTAAGAGCGCAACAAACATGCAAAATTTCATCAAAATCGAAGCAATTTGAATTTTGGGGGGTCCCTTTGGGGCACCCTGGGGGCCCCCGTGTCCAGAGAAACGAATACCAACATGGCGTATAATAAGCGTGACAGTAAGTTGCATACACTTATCAAGTTTCATTAAAATCGGCCTTAGGGTTTAGACTTCAAGTCTGAAAGTTTAAAAACAACTAAACTAATGAGAATTCCCATTTAAACATTATATTTATCCATTATCGGTTATTAATTTCTTAAAAATGACTAATTTTTTTGCCCAGACACACTCAGTGTCGAGTACAATCTATGTTCCAAATTTGATGGAAATATGCCTTATGGTTCTCGAGTAGTTCGCGAACACACACACGCACACACAGTCAGTTTTATATATATAGAAGATAGATACGAATTATGTATTACCGACCCTCGCAATCGCCAGGTAAGTAGAACCGCTTAGCGAACGTCTTTATCCCTTACCGTGTCCCATGGATCAATTTAGTGGTAGAAACTTGGAGCCTAACGTCACTTCTCTGCTTTTTCAACTGAATCGAAGTGTGTGATTTTACACTATGTATAATGGTAGGTGGTAGAATTTTATAGTTTTAGGCCTAATGATCTTACTTTGTTCTTTAGATGGTATTTATATGCGTGGCCAACTACCGAACGTGTGTCAGCTTTTTCGATCCACCAGGTTTAATCTATTGTTTTTATTTTAAACATGATTAGCTATACCTGATTTCATCGCCTCCCTTCCAAGATTTCACGTGTTCCTGGCGTTTCGCGTTTGTATTTCCTGACGCAGCTGCGTGTAATGGTAGAAACACAATTATTGACCATATTCTTTTCTGCAGAAGACTTAAACATACACTCCAGACAAATGCATCTAAACTCAGTTTTTCACAATTCGCTCGTTTATTCCCAGTAAAGGTTTCCAGTTTCCGGGTAATTAGAATCACTGTTTTATTTTAAGAATGTGAAATGTCAGAATGAAAGTCACGATGATGAATGATTCTAACCTCATTGCAATGAATTAGGAGACAATTTAGTTCTCCAATGAATGTGAATAAAATATATTCATCAAGAATGTTCTTATATGGCCAAGCAGCAATAAAATGTTTCCTCTTCTATAAATTCCATGTAAATATTTTAAAGACGTTACCACAGTGATATCAATAGCAAAGCTCAAGTATTTTTATGCTTAATCTTATTCTGATATTATCAGTTAATATTCAATTGATGAGTGAAATATCCTACGTAAAATCTCTTACACTACATGACACCTAAAAAAAAATAACCTAACACGTTGACGATGAATTGTTAAAATAAGAAAATTACTTCATCTTGAATTCTATTAAGTATGTGGCGATTTGAATATATTTTCTCTTTTTGTTTATCATTGTTTCTCAGTTATCCAGTCAGTTTTACATAAATTCCAAGAAAATGCCTTGATAAAATTTCATATTGCTCTAATACACATAAAGCTGTATCATGTGGACTGTCATGTGGTTTGCCACTAATTCCCTTACAATGCATTAATTTGGGCGAGTATTGTACTACGAGACTATTCAGAACCTGGTCAATAGATGGAAGGATATTAATTTCACAACTGTTGCCAAAATCGAAGCACACCGATGCTGTGTCACGTCCAACAAGTACAATTCTAATTGAACAAAAGGAACCTGTATACATTGGTGTGTCATAAAACCTACTTACATTAGATTTTTTCACCACACTGAAGTTTATCGCAATATACATCAGAATCTAAAAATCATAAACAGATAATGAAATAGTATGGCTGGAGACACTGAAAACGTTACGATATTTATACTCCATGTACAACACTTCGGTTAAAATCGGCATTGTTATCAAGGTGTCACAATTTTATTTTCCGTCAGTGTCTTGAAACTTTTTTCTGCAGTGTGTATCGAAATGGTGTTACCATCATTTCAAATCATTGTCTCTCTGCTTATAAAATATTATTTGACTCGACTATGTTTTGTTGCCTATCTTAAGAATTGCATAGCACTAAAAGAGACTTTTTTTTATTAAAAAGTCACTTGCAAAAAGTGATGTGTCGGAAAGTGATGAAGATGCTTTCAGAACACAGCACTGGTTAAAACCTTTAATAAACAAAGACATTAACGTTATATACTTTTATATGAACTTTTATAATTAATATAATTATTTGTAGACTGCAAGAAAATATTAATCGTAAAATTCTCATGTCTTATGCATCATAAGATGTTAAACAATAAATAAATAAAATCAAATAACACAAAAGATGATTAAATCTCACGATATTAAATGCAACAAAATTAAAAAAAATAAAAGTTAATAGTTAATTGCAACAATGACATTTCAGAATTCTATCGTTACAATTTGGGGATATGTGATAGGAAAAACAAAAAAATTCGATAAAGTGAGGGTAAAAGTAGTTTACGTAAAAGGCACGAAGTTGCTTTGCTAAAAACAATGTGTCGTAAAGTGTTGAAGATGCTTTCGGAACACAGATCTGCTTAAGTTAGACATCAAAATTTTGATTGAATGCGCCATTTGATCACAGTTTCTGTTTGACAGCAGCCGTTAGCACCAAAGTTTCATTAGAAAAGAAAAAATAAATAAATGGAAAAAAATAATAAGAAACACTAAAAGATACAGGCGACCGAAACGTACAAATATCATATATTCTAAGAAAGTTGAGATGAAATTGAAAAAAATAGAATGATAGTTGAGAAAAACTAACACAGAAGGCTGACTCAAAGTGTACATGTTCAAGAGACTGCAACATCATAGGATCATTACCAGGTAACAAAACATGAGATACATCACCTTCTTGTCCTAAAAGATGAGGAAAGGAATAAGATGATCACATCAGAAAACAATGGAGTGAATCTTACACCGAAAGAAGCAGTATCAGGAAAATAAGACAATAAAAAGGATTCCTATGTAGTCATAAGATCACAGTTAAGAATTGAACAACACCGTTCGTTTCAAATTAGATAATGTAGAATGTTGTTTCACCCTTACTTCCAAACTCCACGTTAACCGCCCTGCCTCTTGACATTGCGATCTTGTCAGTTAATTCAAATTGTAGGCTTTTTGAATGTGTTTTTTTCTCTCAATGTACATCTTTAGCAAGCCATAAGTGAAAGGCAATGTAAAATAATGAACGACGAAAGAAACAAGGCCATTAATGTTATGGTCCGGTTCCTTGTACCATGGTGATAGTCCAAGGTAGAACCAATAAAGAAGAACTCGAATACGGATATGGAATAACACAGATATATTACAAACAGGAATATATACAGAGTAGTAGACAGTGTTAGTACGAACAATCAGGTTTAGTAGTAATTGTCTGAACGCGATTCTGTTTCGGACTGCCTCTGACTCGACTGACTGATTCGCTCGCTCTGACTGACTGACAGACTCCTGACGGACTTCACTTCAGACTGAACTCTAGACTTCAGACGGAACAATATTTAGTCCCCCCCCCGCCCACGAGGGCATCATGTGGCACAAGGCCGGTTTAACGTGGGATCTCCGAGCCCTTGGTCTCGGCCAAAAATATGCACTTTGAACCCGTATAAACGGGTTCAGGGTCGGTTTACCTCTCCGAAAGAGACTCTGCCCTTCGGCGTAGCCTCGTTCGGGTTCCACCCTGCCCGAAGGCAGAGAGTTCAACCGATCAGCCGATCGCTCGACTTCGGACTGAACAGTATTTAGTCCCCCCCCACGAGGGCATCATGTGGCACAAGGCCGGTTTAACGTGGGGTTTCCGAGCCCGTGGGGTTTCCGAGCCCGTGGGGTTTCCGAGCCCGTGGGGTTTCCGAGCCCGTGGGCTCGGGCAAAAATATGCCCTTTGAACCCGTATAAACGGTTTCAGGGTCGGTCTACCACCACCTCACGAGAGCATCATGTGGCACAAGGCAGGTTTAACGTGGGGTTTCCGAGCTCATAGGTTCGGGCAAAAATATGCCCTTTGAATCCGTATAAACGGGTTCAGGGTCGGTCTACCACCCCGAAAGAGACTCCGCCCTTCGGCGTAGCCTCCTTCGGGTTCCTCCCCTCTCGTAGGCAGAGAGTTCAACCGATCAGCCGGTCGCCCGACTTCGGACTGAACTCTCCGCTTCCTCTTGAGGCCCAGTATTTGTTATGTATGGAATAGTACATTATGTTATTATGGGTAAGGTTCCATAACAATTAACATAGCAGCTTTCCTCCAGAGATCACGAACTTCTTCAAAATGCTCAAGTGAAAAGGAAGAACAACTGGCGTTTCTGCTCAGACACGACATTCACTTCGGAATGTACTTGGATATCGGGATCAATGAATGACATGCCACTCCACGTTTTCCATAGGACTTACATCATAGTGTTATTCACGCTGATCAAGCCCAGAATCAAGTATGTACTCTAACGCTGTCCAACATGACTTTTCTATACCACATAGCTCAAGAGCGATTAACCACGAATTTTCAGGATCATGTCACTCTAAAGATTTGACTTCTTAGCTTTCCTTATTTGAAACTCTTAGACTATTACGTCTGGGGCATCGTCGAGAAGAAAGCCAAGCAGCGGTGCCAAAATAACAAGAATTTTTTGGAAGTCTTCATCGTGAAGGCCAATATGAACGAGAACCACTTAATCCAAGTTTACAGTCACTTCCGAGTCTGTGCTCAAATATGAGGGCAGTTTTACTGAATAATCTTTTTTGTTTTTCTAGAGTATTTTAAATTTATTTTAAACATAGTGACATTATACTGGCAAATATATCTTTCAGGGGTTATTATTTGTGTGAAACTCTTAATGCAATCAAAGAATCCGCACGAAAGTTTTTGACGTTGTCATAAAACTTTAGTGTAGTAACATCAATATTTTCTCCATATATCACGAAATAAAATCTAATAATGTCTGTAATAATTTAAAGTATAACTATGATGAAATGTAGTGGAATAAAATTTATAAATATTATCACCATTATTGTTTCTATGAGTTTCTTAATTTTCTTTGAAGAAATTTTTTATTTTGTCAATAAATATTTTTCTAAAATTTGAAAGTACTTTCTGGTTGATTTATATAAGTACGTTTTCTTTGCTTTTTCAGAAATCATATATAATAATAATAATAATAATAATAATAATAATAATAATAATAATAATAATTGATTATTACTAATAGTTGTTCATTAGCTAAATATAACTAAGAAATCTCTTACTAAATTTGTTTAATAATTGTAGCTTCGTAGTAATTTATGACGATTATGCTTGCCTCTCAGTTAATGATACAAAACTTCGTGGTTGCAAGACCTTTACTTCGGATCTTTACTTCGGATCTTTACTTGTCTTGAAATCAATGTCCTTAAAACTTACCTTTCCAACAGATGTCGGCAGTATCGTTACTATTGGTTAACTTATAACCAAAGTATGCTGTGTCCCCTTTGCACAATCTGTCGGTATATTTACATTAGGCATATTTGGGATTCTATCGCTCAAGTTACAGAGTTGGAAGCAAAGCGATTCATCGTTTTCATTATCTCGAAGCCCTCCAGGAGGACGTTACTGCGATCCATGATTCAATTAGTTTTTTATATTGATGGTTGTGCATTGACATTTCTCCGAATGAGTGTCATGTTGTTGGCCTGCAGGGATGTCTGTATCCAAATGCTGTGTTACAGAGATCTTCAGACGATCTTTTGTCCCCGACATATTCATATAAGAACAGGATTGGGAGCTGTGTGCTAGTCTTCGTTTCCTTAGGGTTGCCAAAGAACTTTACATCATACAAAACGAACGTCGACGGAGAGCCAGAAGAGAAGGGTATTTCTTATACGAGTGTTATCAGGTCTTAGTCAAGATTTTTTGTTCGACTGATTTTCTAAGTCTAGGAAGATATTGTATTTGGGATTAGTGGTGTGCGTCTTCTTGTCGGCAAAAACAACCTGCTTGATATGGTCCTGGGCGCCGGGTACTGAATGCTGCTTACAATTCTATTTTCTTTCACCTGGAAACCAAGTTTTTTATGTATCTAGGCAGCAATCCTTCATTTATGCATGTTTCATAAAACGACAGACAAGGTACTACGATTAAGCTTTTTATTTATTTTTTTCTTGTGTTCAAGTAAGTTCTTTTTTGGACACAGTGTGTAAATAAAAAGCTTAATGGTATCTTGTCTGTAACAATTATCAAATTAAACGACCCGGCAGTCAAAAAGGAAAATAACACCACTACATTCAGAAAAAAAAAACCTTGTCTTACGACAAATAAAATCAGCTAAAAATGATATCCAACATTTAAATAATGAAATCTACTAGCATAACATGACACTAAAATAACACTAAAAACATACATACAACGCACACACTCAATTAAACTGAAAAGATAAAATCATCCTTGATAATGACTAAAAGTATAGCCGAAAGTGCTCGTAATTATAGAACATTGGGACATTTTCTACACGCTCTGAGTCCCCAAAAAAGAAAACACTTATTCGAACACAAGAAAAATTAAATAAAAAGCTTAATCGTAGTACCTTGTCTGTCGCTTTTAATGAAACATGCATAAATGAAGGATTGCTGCCTAAATACATAATATATATATATATATATATATATATATATATATATATATATATATATATATATGTGTGTTACTATAAATGTTTATGTAGAGATTTAGAATTTTTGTCAAACAGTAAAATTATTGTCCACTTGGCTAG
This sequence comes from Acanthosepion lycidas, assembly GCA_963932145.1. Taxonomy (NCBI): domain Eukaryota; kingdom Metazoa; phylum Mollusca; class Cephalopoda; order Sepiida; family Sepiidae; genus Acanthosepion; species Acanthosepion lycidas. The sequence goes on along the minus strand of OZ010587.1, from coordinate 45,020,081 downwards.
ACATAGAAAGTCTTATGAAAAAAAATGTAACACTCAGAAGCCTGTATTTCTTTGTCCTGAAAAGGTTTTTAATTTAGCGCGCTTTACTGTATTAAAATACATTAATCACTTAAATCGCTTTGTTTAGGTTTCATGCACAAAATATACTTAGCATATATAGACATAGAAAAGATATGTAGATTTCTAAAAATAAATCAGGAAAAGGTAATTGAGTTTTCATGGCCAAACGGTAGAGCATACATAGCAACAAAGAGATTCCCAGGATAAGTGAATATGCAGATACATTTCCTTTAGTAAGTAGATTCTCTTTAATAATGCATTCTCCGTTTAGGCCGGTAGACATTCATTTCCCACTTAAAAAAAAAAGAAATGTCTACTCAAAAACGTGTATTCACTAAAATAACGTTTACAGTAAAAAAAAGTTTAATCTCGGATTAAAAATCATCTTTATTCTTTTCATATTCCTTTGATAAGAAGGAAGTTCCACTCGGACATCTTCTTCCCCAAAACAGTTACTTTGTGGAACAGACTCGCCAGAGGATGCTTCACCGACCACTAAAAACTTAATGTCTTCAAATCTGGGGTCAACCGAAATCTACCCTACATATTTTGATAATATATACCCCTTCCTTCTTCCTCCTCCGTACGCCCTTGCAAAATCTCACTCAGTAACTCTCTACTATGAGTGGCCCTTGGGCCTTGTATTGGGTGAACTAACGTAATGTGTGTGCGTGTTTTTAACATAGAATTTATAATATCCGTGAGCTACCAATGCTATCTGCATTCGTTTGAATAGAGTGAATTTTCTCTTCATAAGCGGCGGTTCTTTCACGAATTATGAGTTTGTTGTCATTTTTGAGTGAAAGTTAAAAAGTAAAAAAAAACAAACTAAAAAAAAAACTAGTGTCAATAGAGTTGAGATAATGAGAGGCGGCGAGGAAAAAGAAAAGAAAAAAGTAAGAGACAAAAACACACACAGAGAAAGAGAGAAAGAGAGAATTAACAATAAAGATGTGTTTTGAAGAACAATTGCCTGAAGAAGAAAGTGAAGAAGCTGGCATATCATATCATATTGATCGCCCAAAACTAGATTGTATAGTGATGACGTGATGATCTATAATCAGAGGCCGGGAGTTTATTATTAAAAGGGAAGTGGCTACTTGATAGATGTCAGCAGTCATGGTGTCTGGTGCTAGAGGATTAAAAACACGATGATTTTAGTGCTATAAATAAAAATTAGTTACTAAATAAATAAAAGACAGGATGATGATAGGAAAATGAAGATAAAATATAGGATTAATAACTGATAAGAGACGATTGAGACGAAAGCTTAATGGACGGAAAGGACAAGCAAAGAAATAAAAAATAATAGTGGAGAAGTTAAGGGGGCTGCCAATAAAAAAAAATGTAAGCTAATAAAGATGAAGAAAACCGTTTAAAGTTTATGATGTGGGCAAGTATGTAGGAGAGAAGAGAAAGACAACATGTAAGGAAGAATAAGGAAGAATAATGCATTGCCGAAAGAGATAATGAAAAGAAATATGAAATGAATTAATGCAAACAGTTTACACTTCAAGAGTAAAGTAGGGGGGGGGGAGAAGAAAAGAGTGAAAGAAAGGATTAAATAAATAAATGATTAAGGATTTTGAAGAAAAATAAAAGAATATAAATGTAAAAATAAATTAAAAAATAGAAAAATGAAAAGGAGAAAAAGCACTGGATAATAAGATTGATTCGTTTTTTACGGATTATCAACCATTTGCAAGTTAGTTAAAGCCAGAAAATATTTTTAAATTATGAGGTTTTTTTCTTTTTTGAGTTAATAATGGTTTAGCAATACAAGACTTACTAATTAACCCATAGTTGTGGGGAGAGAAGAGGTGGATTGATACCTTTCGCAATGTGTATTTGCGCGTAAGTGAATATAACACAGGTACCTCCATGAGATCGATAAAAAAAGAGTATAGCATGATGAAAAAGACGATGAAAAAAACTTGGCGAAAATAAAATGTCATTGTCTAAATATATATATATATATATATATATATATATATATAAAACAAAAACAACAAAAAAAATAATTCCTAATAGCTTTTGCGTCCATAAAATGGTTGTAATTCAAATGTACGGAAGACCATCAGGAATACAATAAAAAGTCGCGTGAAGCGTTGTTCTCCGCTGTTAGGGCCTTCATTTTTACGAAACACGTGTGGAGAAGTTAATTTGATTTTTTAATTTCAACTGAGAAGGGTACCTAGAAGTATTAAGGACCTATCTTATGAAATTTATATGAACTTATTTTTATATTATCTCAGTTATGGCATTTTTTTCCATTAATGAAATATCAAAATTAATAATAAAATGAATGGAAATACAAATAACACAGTAAAATGTAATAAATGTACATAAAATTATAGTATTTTATGTACATTTCTGACCTATAAAATAATTAGATACCTTTCTTATGAAATTTAATCTCACTCTCAACAGTCTTATTTTAATTTCTTTATAATATATTTTACATAAAGAATCGTAAACGTAAAGGTAAAAGCTAAGTACAAAAAAAAAAAAAAAAATAGAACGCTGAAAATTTTCCTTAAAAATAACGAGGTAAATAAGTTGGTTCATTTAAATGTAAATAATTATGTCACTTCTGTCCTTCCGTACGATAACTTTTCCTCACGTAAGCTGTCAATACATGATGAAATCAGCACTCATCACCTGTCAAGCGACACCAAATGTTATGACATGCTTTGTCTTATTTTTAAACTACATCTTTTCGGCGCAGAAACTAAGTAACGCTTGTTTCAAAATATTTTAAACATTATAATTTCTAATTTTTTTAAAATAAGTTTTGAAAAAATTATAATTAATTTTTAAAAGAATTTGAAACTGAGATTCTTATTTTTTATAAAATGGAAAAAAAATGGTTGACATAAATGATTATCTGTCAATTTTGCTGACTAAAAAAAAAAAAAACAAAGCAAAAAAAAACAAGATTTTTAACGAAAATTTCAGACGTGCTAGGAACGATTAAAAATTGTAAAAAATACTCCAAAATTACTTTGATCTTTCCTATTAATGATAACATAAACACTTTGACGATAAAATTTTGTTTTCGTCAAGTTTGGTTTCTTTTTCATGATGCGATGCTCTATTTAGCGATCTCATGGAGATACCTAATATAACAAACACAACGGAAATTGGAACACGACTCTCCGATTAACAATCACGTGCCTTTATACATTACACCACCTGTACGCCCTAGCTTACAGCACCTGGTATTCAGTGGCGTAGCTAGAGTAAACGTCACCCGGGGCGGTCCGCTGAAATGTCACCCCAATGACACCGATTCACCCTATGCTGAATGGTTAGCTGTAGCTAAATTTTCATACATGCTCTACCTCTTACTTTACTCTACTGGCCGATACGTTACTGTTTACATGTACGATCCAAGACAAAATCAAATACCACAAAATAATCAGTTCAAATCAAAAGATTTTTAAAATGCAACTGTTCACTTTCAGAACAGCTAAATGCAAAACACGGCAATACACAAAAGAATGACATTCGATACTATGGTATGGTAAAATGAATGTTTTCGTGTTTTCATTGTGGCAAACTGGTCAATGACATCGTCAAAATCTGTTTGTCTTGTAAACTCGTTTTCAATGGACAGCACAGTAAGATCCGACAGTCTCGTCTGGCTCATGATTGCCGTAATTTTCTGTTGCTAATTTTCCGGTGTCCAATTTTCCGTTGCATAATTTTCGGGTACCATTTAATTATCAATGATTTTTGAAAGTATTTTTCTTGACAAAAATGTTCTATTTGATTTTTAAGCATTTTTCGGAACATTGTAAATCAACTGCATTCTTTTAAAGGTTACTTAGAGAATTTATGCAAAGTTTATTTTTTTGTTTTTCTTTATACAAGTAAAATAAATTTACATCGTATTTTGATGTTATTATGATTTTAGTTTTAGTGATAATTTAAAAACAATAAATATTTATCATTAGTACCAATAATGTTAAAATTTTTAAAGAATCGTATTTGGAATCGGAATATAGATACAATTTTTTCCGATTCCGATACCGTTTCCGATACCCCCAAAAGTTCCGATTTTTCCGATTCTCGATTCCGATTCTGATTAATCGTCCCAACACTAGTAGATATATTCAAAAGTATATCGCTCACTCAATGGAAAATTGTATCTCAGCGAATTGATACACAGGCAAGACTGAAATTGTTGCACTTTTGGCTTCGTATTTCGCTTTGTTGTTATTAATGATGCAGAGTTAAAACACCATATCATCCAATAAAATGTTACAACAATGTCTCTTGTTAGTAACCAAGATTGTAGCAACTGAAACACATGAAAGCTAAAAACATTGCTATTTTTCCTACTCACAAATTTCCCGACAATTTTTTAGAAAAATTCTAAGGGGGGACAAAACTGGGGGGTCATAAATTATTTCTGGGGGGGGTCATATGCCCGCCTGCGAAACCCTGTGTCTCAACCACTGTTTTCAGACTATTTTGGCACCTTAGCCTGGTTGAATAATTTTGTTAAGGGCGACATTGTGTCACCCCTCCTATGCTGGCACCCGGGGCGGTCCGCCCCCACCCCCTTAGCTACGCCGCTGCTGGTATTCCAAAGCGGCCACCTATCGTGATACTGACCAGGCTCGACGTTGCTTAACTTTGGTGATCGTACCGGTACCGCTGTCTCAGGGCGATATGTTCGTAAGCACTCGGAAATAAGAGAAACAGAAGACATAATAAAGTAATAAAAACAAAATTTTAAAATGGGTAGAAAAAGATAGAAATTGAATCTAAAAGAAGAAAAAAAAAAAAAGTAAAGATTCGTGCATATATAAATTCACAATAAGTTTGATGATAATTGTATCTATTTTCTGAAAGAATTGTTACCGGCTCTGCTGCTGAGATAGTGTCGTGTTTTTCACTGGTGTCAGTCATAGATGTCCGAGTCGAGATAAAACGCAGAATTTCGAATGCTTATCTTCACGGCAACTAGCCTATCCCTATATAGGCCATTGGCGCAACACAATATTTTTATCCTCATTTTCTTTGAATTGGACAGAAGTCGTTCTATTGTAACTTTAATAAATATCAAGGAGAAAAAATTAACAAAAATCTTTCATATTAAATACTTTCGGTTTAAAAGTATTATCAGTTGCATATGCCAGAATAAACATGAATAATATCCAACCCTGTGTGTACCGTTCATTCCATTTGAATCTCGTGGACAAGAAGCTGAAAATCTTTACATGTTTCGTTCACTGGTTAGAAGAATTAGAAAGAAGAAAAATGAACTAATGAATAAATAAAAAGTTAAAGGAAGAAGAAGAAGAAGAAGAAGAAGAAACAAAGATGGACGTAATAAAAACAATGTAATTCAAGAAAAATATGGAAAATATTGAATAAAAATATTTAATAAACATTGAATAAACACTTTAGACAGATTAAAAATAAATAGATAAATAAGTTCATATGAAAAATTAAAGAAAACGAAAATTAAACTTTAGAAAGAGCAGAAAGAAAAACACTCCTTTCCAGAATTATGGAAGAAATCAAAGAAACAAAAAAAACGAATAATAATAATAATAATAATAATAATAATAATAATAATAATAATAAAAGAATGGAGAAAGAGGCAAAAATATGAACGAAAAGAGAAAGAAGCGAAAAACCAACAAACGTTTGCATCAAAAACGAAAAAAGAAAATAAGGAAAAGTTAAAATGGGAAACACCTACACATGAGAGAAAAAAAAGACAGAATAATGTTATTAAGAAAACAAAAGGGAAGAAGACAATAAAATTAAGACATGAAATTGAAGTTAAAAAATGTATTCAGAATTTTTAAAAAATATATTTTTTCGTAAATAGGAATAAAGAAAAATGCATTTTTAAAGATAAAATTTGAAGGCCCATGGTGTCTGATGAGATTCATCATTTGGCAGGCAAACATTCACACACACACACACACATATAAATAAATAGGTATGCAGACGCAAGCTCGTGTGTGTACATCACAAATATATACGGCCGAGTGCTATGTGTAAGGAGCTTGGAAAGAAGAACAAATAATAAAAAGAAATAAAGAAAAAGAGAAGTGCGAGTCGTTTCGGAGGACGGCAAGAAGTGCGGTGCCGTCGCGTCGAACGAGGGATGGTGGGCGTACACATGGGTCCTTTTTTTTCTCAGCCGTCAGATATGATCAGTTGAGGCCACTTGAGACAGCCGTTGCTTGCTCCCTTGGCGAGGTGTCATCAATGGAAATGTCACAAGACCCAGGATTGACATCTTATCTTCTAAGGGCTCGCCTAATCGTTACAGTGACGTTTTAACGAGCGTTGTTTCTCCTCTCTACAATGGTGTCTGGACGAAGTCTTGCCTCATTACTTGTAATGACTCCACCCTTTGGCTGAAGAAACGGCGCGAGTCAGCATGCGGCTTATATTTAGAAGCAGAAATTTACCCCCTCTCTCTCCCACTCTCTCTCTCTCTCTATCTATCTATGTGTTTGTGTGTGTGTATGTGTGTGAGAGCATGTAAACATGCTCTGTTCTGTAATAAATAAAAATGTTTCTAATTAGTAACATATCTCTTCCTTGTAAATGAAAATATCTCTTCAAAACACCTGTCCATTCTGCACAGTAGGTACCTCGACAGTAATGCGATACCTAAGGTTTATTTGAGAATTAATTTTTAAAAATGAAAAATCTTTATTTTATTTTAAATTTCAAGCTAATAAAGTAAATTTGATATTTCTAATAAGCAAAATATTCTTTGTATTTCAAAACTAATTTAAATTGATTGGAAGGAATTTTTGTTTTGAAATCACTAAAATTCGCTGATTTTAACGCCATTTTTAGCCATCTGTCAGCACAGTGTAATTCTCTTTATTAAAAAATCTTTCAAAAATAAAATATATTTTTCTGAAACTTTATTTGAAGAATATTAGTTGATTTAAAGTTTAATCAATTTGATTTGAAATAAATATTACTTAAATTTAAAATACTGCAAAACTATATTTTTTAAAAGGCGATAGCTATTTATTTAATGCTTTCACATATTGACAGCTTGAATGACAAATGTAAGTTTATCTAATGTTTTTCTACGGTGGATATATCTGTAAAACCAATAGAGGGAATATTACGTGAGCAACGTTTTATTTAATTTTGGTCTATTCAGTAATCTTCAAAAATCTAGGAAAGGATTCTCCATAATCTAATTTTTTATTGAATTTTAAATAGTTTAACTTTAAATTTACTATATTTATCGCTCTTATTTTCTCATAATACCGTGTATGAACATCCATATCTGCAAAAAACAGCACGTTTATACACATGCAAAAAATAATATTTTTAAAATGTTGCTATTTGTTGAATTGTACTAAGCTTTTCTTTTATGTTTAGTAAATATAGTTTTTACTGAACAGCGATATCACCTAACAGGTACATACAGTAATGTAAAAGATTTTATAAATTACTATAATTAAAATTTTAAAAAAATGAAAACAATTCTTGTAAAATTTTTACAAGAATTGTTTTCATTTTTTAAAAATTTTAATTATAGTAATTTATAAATTCATCGAAATATATATAGTAATATATAATTCATCGAACTTTTTTTCTTATTGTCCTCATCTTTATTGCCATATTTACGACGTTTCCGCCTTTTTCAGGTGATTGGAATTTCAAAGTGAACCCTTTATTTCGTCCACCAGGGTAGATTGTTCTACTTCCACGTCCCATGCCTCTTCCGGATATCACAGTTATCGCAGTAGCCAGGTATTCAACTCACAAGTCTTTGTCACCGGATTCAACGATTTCATCCAGCGGGCTATGTGTCTTTGAGGACATATAGTATGAATTTTTGGGACTTATAAACTTAATGTCACAGTAATTATTCCAATTTTATTGCAATTATTGCTTTTCTCTAGCACTCTGTATTACTGGTTCCCATATTGTATTCGTTTCTATATTTGGCCAACTTATAAGTTTATAAGTCCCAACAAATCATACACTGATGTCCACAAGGACACATGGTCTAGCGTTGGTTGGGACCAGTGACTCGACCCAAATCGTTGTGAGTTTAATACCTGCTTAATGCATTGGTGAACAAAAAACTTGGAGAGTTGAGTTGAGACACCCGGAAAAGGCATTATAAATTTACTATAGTTAAAATTTTGTAAAAATAAAAACAATAGTTGCAAAAATTCATTATTCATCGGAAAAGTTTTTGCTTACCTCAATAGTGTCCATAATATATTTTATTCATAAAAGCTTTTCTAATTAAATAATGGTTTAATTTTATTGCATTTTTTATTTTATGATTTAGATTTCCTGTTTTACCAAATAAATTTCATGATTTAAATTCTCCGACCACTTGCTTTATAATTAATATAAGCATTAAGCCTTACAAAAAAAAAAAAAAAAAGAAGGATTTCTCGAAATTTCATAATGTAAAATAAGTGTCGGTAACAGATAAAAAAAATAACAAGTTTCTTTAAAAAAAAAAAAAGAAATGTTTCAAAAATAGTTTCATTCATCATGAAAGTTTCATTAATATCCGACAATTCCCTGATTTTTGCAAGAATTTCCTAATCAACGTTTAGACGCTCAAATTTCCCATACAAATTGATGGTCCAAAGTTGACGAAAGAAAAACATTTTAACTAGAATTTCGAAGATTCTAAAAAAGATTTTTTACAAGTTTTACACAAAAAAATCCTTTGTTCTTCCATTTTAATAAAAACAAAGTTTTTGACGGTAAAACGCTGCTTTTATTGTGATTTGTACATTTCTTTTAATCATGTATTCTTATTCTTTAGCGAAAAATATGGAGGTACCTATATATATATATATATATATATATATATATATATATATATATATATATATATATATATATGCGTGTGTGTGTCTCTGTGTGTGTGTGTGTGCGCGCGCTCACGTTAAATTCGATATATTCAATTTTGTTGACTTATGCTTAGAGAAATATACTTTGCAAGAGGTCACTTATAGAAATATCCAGTCATCTAAAATAACAGTTCGTTTCTGTGCTGTGCTTCGATGAAATAGGTTAATGCAGCAAATCATTTTTCTAAAATGTCTTCCTATAAACTCAAACCATTTATTTAGAGAAATGGTTCATATGGTCAGTCGTTTTGACGGCTCCAAGCAACATTTATCATTATTGCCAAGTATTTTCACATCAAATTATACTAAATAGCAGTTCTCCATTATAAAGAGAAAATAGTAATGCAATAATTTAGCATTACGATTTTCATACTGAAGATATTATTTGTTAATATTCCAATTCAATAAAATGTTGAAAATATGCATTTTTGCCAATTTGTCCAGACTTTAGGGACACCCTGTATTTTAGATAAAACTTTATTTTTATAATCCCATTTATCCGATACATCGGACGGATATCATTCCCAGGCATACAACCCCCTTTTTCCATGAGACACTCTCTTCGGTGTTTTACTTCACACCCTCTTCTAACCATCAAACCCCCAAAATATTAAAATTTAATTCTTCCATTATATCATGTTGATCACTGTGCCAAAATCAAGCCCTTTTGATCTTTGGTGAATTGAGCGTATGCTCGCTTTAAAGGAATATGTGGCTTTTGACGGGCGACTTATCTCATTTTTTTAGACTATTTTAAAAATGAAAATAGAACTATATCATTGTTTGCAACCATTGGTATGGGGAATTTATCGATTGTCTAGATGTAAGCCTCTCCCGATAGCTATCAGAAATTTGGTTTACGTATTTACGGCACACTAACAAATATCGAATATATGTTATGATGAAGGGAAAAATTTGAACAATAAGTTTTTAAAGCTCAAAAGTAGAGACGATTATTCACTTTCATCCTGACTAATATGTGTTTGTGTGTGTGTGCACTAACGAGTCAGTATATCTACCTGCTTATTAAAGTGGTAGTTCCCCATGTACACCCAAAACGCAAAACAGTGCTTACTCGATCAAGCAAGTCTACACGCCCTCTAATTTATCTCTGGGTTGTGTTAACATTATGCTAATAGAATTTTTAAATCTGCTTCATTTTACGAGGTGGAGATTCTGCAGGGCGAATTTGTTTGTCAAACATATTTCATAAATGCTCAATGGGATTTAAACCTGAATATAAAGTTGTTGATGACCGAGAAATATCGTTTCATTGTCAGGTTCCTGAAACTATTCCTTGTCACGCGTGCAATGTGACAGTTTTATTTAATGGCTTTTGATTGTTTATTCTCCATCGTTATTATTTGATAACATTCTTTGTGGAAACAGAATTGCAGAATTGAAATGAATATTCAAGTTGTTTTTATTCAAATACATATTTGAAAAAGTAAGTATATTTTCTTTCTATATAAATCTAAAACGTAAATCAAAAAGAATATCGGCATATAAATTAATGTACTTTATTTTACAGTCTTTCTTCGTCTATTCATAATGTAATGAACCTTTTTTTTATCCATTGATGACACTACATTAAATTATCACGGAAAATATATTTTAATAGTGTTCACAGTTAATTATCTAGTGACTGCATAGATTTAATTAATATTTATATTTAAAGGAAAATTCTCTATTTGTATTCTTAGGAAATCCTTCAATGATTACTTTTATTAACTGATGAAATGCATACAGGAAGTTTTAACAAAATCCTCCAAATATTTCTGTATATTTATTGTGACATCCGGTAACATATGTAAACAATTTTTGAAACTCTGACATCTCAGATGCTGTATAATATATACAAATAAGTTTATGGAGAATTTTCTCAATTTTGCTTCTTTCTAAAGATAGAAAATTAATTCGAATTAACAATGAAGCATGTTTTATTTATCTATTTACTTATTTTCTCTGGTGTGCTTCAGCCATAATCATATTTGTCAAAAAATTGTCGGGTCTTGTCAAGATTCGGTTGACATCATGCTGCCCACAAAATATTTAATTAACAAATAAAAGTCTGGAAAGTTCTGTTGAAAAGAATGTCTACAAAATAAACAACAATAGTAGAAATCAAAGAAAAAGTTTAAAGTGGAATTTCGGAAGCGAGTCTGTCAAAGGAGAAATGACGGATTGTAACTGTTGTGTGTAAGCTATTGTAAGAATGTTAGAAGTGTTGTTTGGATGACGCCATAGCTGTCATTTGTGTCGGTCATTTCGACTCTCCCTCTTTCTGCTTATTAACAAACTGAGAGTCATCGATAACGTTTTACTTACACTTGCAATCGTTGCGATTTCGGAATAAGGAAATGACTAAATCTATATGTCGCTTTAACAGACATTTTTACGACGTTGCAAATATAGAGGTCATAGGATGTTAAATTTTAAGTTTACTATTTTCTCTGTTGATTTTTTAATGCTATTATGATTGCATCAAGCGTTTGCATATTCACACAATATATATGTTGATTATGCCGAATTGAGAGAAAGCAAGTCACTTAAAATCTTTAGCACCTTCTTCTATATTATCCACATACCAACACTCTCATAATGGTTTTCAGTTTCTTTCTTGAATCTCGGTTTTAACGTGTTTGCTACAGTTTCAAGTGCGCCAGGTTTTGGGTGCACAATTCTGATCTTCATATTACACAGTCTTCTCAGTAACTGAGTGAGATCCTGGCACTTTTTTCTCTTCTTTCTTCTGTATTCCCTATACTGTATACAATCTGGTATGTTCTCCCTTACATTGGATGCGGTAGCAATTCTAAATATTAAAATCTTATAGGAACTTATTTTTGATTCTCTCTATTGCAGTTACTACTTTGTGCTGATCTCATTTGTTAACAGGATCAAACTCAAGTTATTTACACAGTTCCCAGTCTATAACTATTCATACCCTGTCCGTGCTTTTACACTGAAAGCAAAAATATTATTACCAGCGACATGTGGCAAGAACTCGGGTGTATAAGTAAGACGGCCTGAAGCAGATTATGATGTACTGAATTCTGCAGTTATGGTCAAGAGACTCTGATAAAGGCTAAATTGTTATGTTCTGGCCATAACAAATGGAAATGCTCTGAGCCAGGCTTCTGGCTCAGAGCATTTCTGAATCAATGCGGCTTGCGGAGAGCTCATGCTCAAATGCGCACAGTAGTGGTCTAAATAGCGACTAATCACAAACTAACAATAAGTTTTATCGATCCAAGACGTTAATGGCGGCTTTCCTGTCCATTGCGATTCAACTAAAAGATTACTATGACAAAAAAGTGTTTATTCATTTTTGAATTCCTTTCGAGTCTCTTTTTTCAATGAAATCGACATCACTGACACTAATTTCTTCTTTTTATTGACATCGCCATAATATTTTCAATAATTTTACGAGTTGATGAACGCTTTTATTTTCGACTTTCAATCTTCTCTTGTAAATCTTTTAAGTCCTGTCAATTTCTTTGTTTCCTGTGTCATTTTTATGAGTGTATTTGTATTTTGTTCTTTTTACTCTATATTGAATTTAAATTTGGTAAATTCTTTTTCATCCCATTATGCCTCTTCATTGAGGATGAATTCGGTGCCTACGGTTTCTTCTGTTATTAAGACGAATGGTTTTTCGCTTTTTATTTTCCTTCGGATTATCTACCAGTTTATGTTCTACAGTGTAACCCGGATATAAGAGAGTTGTCAGGACCGGAGAAGTCTCTTATATCCGGGTTTCTCTTATATCCGAGTTTGGTCTATTGTATATGCATTAACACGGGCTCTAATTTGGGACCAGAGAAAATCTCTCTTATATCCGGGTTTTCCTTAGATCTGGGTCTCTTATATCCGGGTTACACTGTATTTTAACTTAACTCCAGGTTATTGTAAGTTTTTTTTTTTTTTTTTATTTCGAAATCGCTTCCATCCGATTTCGTAACCACGAATGTACCATTTATTATTCGAGTTGCATTATAATATAATGAAACAAAGAATACGCTTAATAATAATATCATAATGATTATATTATATTATTAAGCGTATTCTTTGTTTCAAATTTCTTTCTTTTTCTCCGGGGAATAAAGATTGGCTACCAAGGGAACACTTACTGAAGATTCATGTTTGTTGATCATTATCATATTTATTATGGGAAATGGTCGTCTAAATTTGCACCAAATCCAGTATGATAGATTGTTTAAACTTCATTGGAACGTGTACAACCTGTAGAGTTTTGTCGAACTTTGACTCTCTTAGTATCATATATAGTTTTCTTTTATTTGCCATCAAAATCTAATATAAAATTATAAGGGATAAAATTAGATGCTTTTCTTCTGAACTGTTATAACTACTACTACGAGTTAACATATTTTTATCTGTGTATATATTCTTTATTCTTTGCTTTCTAGGAGACTTAATGAGGAAAATCATTCATGGAGAATTTGACAATTAGAAGATATATTGAAGACAAGAAGGACAGGTGAGAAACAGCAAGTAACCTTCCTAATGAGCTTGTGTAAATGGATGATGAAGCCCAACACGGAACGTTCTTGAAATGTTTTTTTTTTTTGTTTTTTTAAGCATTTCACCCCAAGCAAGGCGGGAACCCACTAGGACGCAAGGGGTTACAGAAAATTTAGAGCAAGGTCAGATAGGAGTGATAGAAGAAAGGATGAGGGTAGTGGATAGATCAAGGCAACTGGAGATGTCGATTGACATTACACTTGAATAGCTGGAGATTATAGCTCACAGGGAAATAGTAATAGGGAGGGGAGTTCCACAGGCGAGAGGTGCGAGACATGAAGCTATTAGAGTAGAAGAGACGGCTACATTTAGGAGTTTCAATGCAACGTCTAAATCTGTTATTTTCTTGACCCTAAACTGTCCGCTCATCCCCAACTTTGTCACAACGTTTTTAGCAACTTTGAGAAGAATTTCGTACTAGCCGATTAATGTATCAGAATACCTTTTCTTCACTTAATTATATGTATATAGAAGTTATAAAATTTATTTTCGTATTTTCTTAAAAACTGAGAATCACTTACTTAGATGATGAATGTACGTTCTAATATTATTCTGAAAAATGGATGACGATCTGATTGTAAAAAAAATATTGAAGATAATTGAAGCAATGTCAGTTGTTATGTTCTGTCTTCTTAATTTCTGTTCACGATCAAGATCAAAAGTCTCGTAACCCATTAGGATCACCACATATTCTGCAGCCGTAGTAGCAATGTGTGTGTGTGTGTGTGTGTGTGTCTTTGATAAGATAGCCTCTTGGGTAAGATAGTTTCTTTCTCGTAGACTAGTCACCAACCAAGGTTATAGGAAACAGTGTTCTGCTATTTACCCATAGCTCGAGGGAGAAGAGATGGTTTCATATCTTTCCCAAGTACCGAAGTTAATGTAATGAATTCAACTGGAATTCGAACACCGATTACATTAATCCGATCCTCTACCCATTACTCCATCGTGCCTCCGTCACACACACACACACACATATATATATATGGGTGTACATATGTGTGTGCATGTGGAAAAGATGTGTGTGTGTGTGTGAAAGAGATAGATAGATAGAGAGAGAGAGAGAGAGAGAATCAACATTCAAACTCACTTCGATCAGAATCTCTATTGCTATAACTAAGAAGGAAAACATGCAACAGGCATTTTGCGCCGATTAATTTTACTGGTTAACTTTTTCAAATTACGGATAAACCTTCTCAGACAAGGTGTACATCCATTCCGTCAGAAATGTTTTTGTTTTTATTTGACTTGAAGAACATTCGCTGCCTAATTACGCAGAATGCATATATATATATATATATATATATATATATATATATATATATATATATATATATATGTGTGTGTGTGTGTGTCTGTGTGTGTTATAAGCTTAACTTAGGTGTAAGTCTACAGTACTTAATACCTTACAAGGCTCACACAATATATCACTATAGTTTGCAAGACGCGAGAGAGAGAGAGAGAGAGAACCTCAGGGAAAGAAAGGATATGATTTTAGTGATAGAAAAAAGATGTAATGTTAGTAGTACTGGCAAAGGATTAATGTGGATTTAATTCCCCACTGTCTCGGCCCGAATGATTCTCGGCTCCAAGTCGATGTACGTTGCTGTTTGAGCCGGACACCTGGGATTCTACGCACAAATCGTTCAGCTGCAACGAAGCTAGTGTAAAATATCTCCACGTGAAAGATATATGAAATTGAAAGAGAAAAGATAACCGGAGAGAAAGAAATGTTAAAACTTAAGAAGAGAGAAAGAGAGACAGAAAGAAGAAATAGATAGAAATATTTGTAAAGAAAAAAGAAGAGAAAGAAGAAAAAAATAAATGAAAACCGATGATGGTAAAATAGCAGAGAGAGAAGAAAATGAAAAATGAAGCAGGAAGTCAATAAAAAAGCAATAATTCGGAAGTAAGGCTAAAGGAATTCGAATCGAATTCCCGTGTTTTTCTTTCTTCTCTTTAATAATTTTAACAGAGAAGAAATAAAATATGAAAAAGAAAAGCGAAGGAAACAAATAAAAACTAATTTAAATGACAATATCTGTTTCATTGATAGAGTGTAAATTAAAAAGGAAGAGAAAGAAAAAGAGGAGAAAAAGGACACAAAAAGTAAGATGTTTGTCCGGACGAGACAGCGGCTGGTGTTCTCGCCACTCTCAAGGGAGCCTTTTACTAAGCTTCTCTCTGGCGGCATAAATCGGCGTCAGCTGCTCTTTAAAAGCCAAAATGTGTTAAGAAAGAAGATGTCAAAAACAAGACAAAACACGTGGCACGCGCACACCCCACCCCTTTACTGACAAAAAAGCAAAAAAGAAAAACCGAAGTGCTGAATTATGCAAAAAGCCGTGAAATAGACCAGTCTCAGAAATCAGGCAAAGCAATAAACAAGTATCTGCTACTACCACTAGTACTAGGTGATAACACACAGGTATAGCTGGATCATAAGAATTAGAAAAGGTGGGGTTAGAGAAACGAGGATCTATTATTGGCACAATATCCTGACAATGTCTACTAATTCATTCATGAGAGATTTTTTTACAAACAATATAAAAATATTATTTTTCTGTTTAGATACTTCCAAATGTATGATGATTATGTTGTAAATATAGACAAATGTAAGACAAATAATTTGGTTTTTTTCTTTAATAGATTTCGATTCATAATATCTTATTGCATAGTTTTGAGCTAATTCTTCCCTTTATCAGCATCGAATTTAAAATATCAACGACAAAAAGTACAAAAAAACGGTTGAAAGAAATAAATGGGGAATACGAAAATAAGAAAAAAAACATAAACAGATTTTTTTTTCTTTTGTTTGAAGTTTTGTTTTCTTATTGTACAAAATGTGCTAAAATTCTTTCTAAGAGAAAATACTTTTTTCTTTTTATGTGCCATGTTTTTTCAGGGCGTAGGCGATCAAGGTTTTCCACCTCCCTCTATTCCTTGCAGCTCTCAAAAAGTTCCTTCCCTCTGCTTCCTTCCCCAGATCACGTTCTGTCATCCACCTGCCCAAGTCCGACAGGTATGTCACGCGCTGTTTTCTCTTTCCCTCTATTCAACCCGTGAGTATCAGATTCTCCAGGCTCTCCTTCCTGATTATGTATCCCAGAAAGTTCAGCTGTCTTTTCCTGATATTAAATATAAGCCTCCTCTTTGTTTGCATCCTCTCTACTGCGCACGCATACACACACGCATATATATATATATATATATATATATATATATATATATATATATATATATATATATATATATATATATATATATATATATGTGTTGTGTGTGTGTGTATAAAAATATTATGTGCTGATAAATTCTGGACCCACTCATTTCCCAAAGTCTGACCTTGTAACCAAACAACATTTTAACTTTCTGACACCTCGTATATAAATAAGTATTAGCTTTAATGTACAGATTTGTAAGGCATTCATATCTTCCTCTTGTCGGCACTTAGCAACACTTCAATATTCTTCTTGAAAGGATCATAAAAAATAACCTGCAATAGAAAATATAATATAAAACATCTTTGGCTTATAATTCTTAACAGGTACAAATGTTAATAATTTTTCAAAATATTTACGAATGTCATAAGCAGAATAACCTATGATTTTATGTATCCTACAGGTACAATTGTATAAGGTTCAAACATTATCAAGTTTTCTTTTCTCTTCATTAAGATAGGTGCGTGATCTGCGCGTGTGTGTTCTGTACACGTGTGCTATGCTTTGCGCGTGCTTACGTGTATGTGCCTGAATAGGTGTATGCATGTCTTTATGAAAGTTAGCAATGTAAACGAAACAGAAGTCATCATCTAAAGCAGTCAAGTCAATCAAGCATTGAGCTTTCCATCAAGAAAACGAATCTGGGTAAAAAAAAAAAGTCCCAGGAAAAAAAAGACATCACTGGAAAAAAACGTCCGCATAAAAAGTTATTAGGTTGGTGCAAAAATAATGACGTAATAATGTCGTTTTTGACGTTAAAAAATACGTCAAAAAACGACATTATTACGTCATTATTTTTGCACCAGCCTAATACGAGAAAGTAAAAGAAAGAGAACTACGTTAGCACACGGCGGATAAAAACCCAGGCTCATAAATAAATTGAAAATTCAAGGAACTTTTAATTTGAATTTCAATGTTAAATTGAGACTTCATTCACATAAAATTGGATCTTATGGGATACTGGGACTCCTCACTATGAACTATATTGAATAGGTGATCCTAGCATTGAGAGAAAACGTTTTTTAGAGACTGAATCTATTTACTATAGATTTCTGTTGCAAACAGAGCGGACCTATAAACTCGTGAAGTGCCCGACAGAAATAGATGATTTTATTTCCGACCACCGTAAATTAACTGTAACTTTTTCTGTGACTTTTTATTCTAACTTTATTACAGGCCATTATGCATTAGTTTTATAGCATTTTTTTATTTTACGATTCGGAGCAGATCTTTTTAGAATTGGTATTTTTTTTTTGGTTGATGATTTAAAATCTCTGAGGATTTGTCCTTATGATAAATATAAGCATTAAGCGATGAAAAAAGAATTTCTCGAAACAATGGACAATTGACATTGTGCGCTGACATTTGTGAGTTTTCTTTTCAGGTGAATTCCCATATGCTTAGAATTTTGCTTAAAATGTCTGAGAGTCACAAGCAAACATATTGAGGCTATTGTATAAGGAGCAATGATCATTGAAAACCTCTGGAGTGTATGTCGATTCGAAAAAAACGTTGGAGTTTCACAAGGCTCTCTTTTCGGTCCTTCTCTTTTTTTCTACTTTATATTAACAATCTGCCTAAGTACAAATTAAATGCTTAATAAATGTATCTATGTAGATGATATAATAGTGTATGGGTGCACCTTCAAAAATATAGTTGACCAGAGTCTGGTAGTTGATCATTCCTCTGACTTAACTCTAATCAGCTCAAGGAGGTGTGGGGGTTTGGACTAACATTCGATGCCTCCAAATCCAAACATTTCATTATCATTGAGCAGACACTGAATTTCTACCTAACATAATGAATGGTTGTTCTCTCAAGAATCCGACCGAACACGCGTGCATATCATTTCGAATAGTGAAATAAGAAAAATTATCAGAAAACTTTGCCGAAAGAAAGATTTCCTTCGTATATTCAATGTAATCTGGTTTCCAATATCGCGGAAGAAAAAACAGTAATTTTACTGATGATAACTGAATCTGATCTGTTTTGTATAATGTAAAATTCTTGAATTGTTTAATAAAATGGTTTTGATAAAAGACTTTTATTAAGCATTTAAAGAATATTGCATTCTTGTTCTCTCTCTCTCCACACATACACATACATACATGCACACACACACACACACACACACACATATTAAAATAATAATTTATAATCCGGTGTTCTTAGTAATTGTTTTTATTTTTTTTTAAATGTGCCCGATACACACAGTAGAGCATAATATTATAATTATTTTCTTTTTTAAAAATATGATTCCATCGCGATACAGAAATTTCTATGTTTCAAAGCTGAAACTAAAGTTGTAAATTCAATTATAAAAATTAAACTTAAAATCCAGAGTTTCGTTTCATTGTCAAACGATGTTAGGAATAATTTTCTAAGAAATTTACTTAAATTTAAGGAAAATTCAATCTATTTTGATTAAGGGTGGTTGAGTTTTAATTTCCCTAGACAATTTATGTATCAAATATATGTTACTTAGAAAGTCTAACCTAAGTTTAAGGTGGGGTGGGGGCACCTGCTCACAAACATAGACATCCGTTATTCAGCGTGTCGTCTGGGTTTTCAATGATAAAAATTGCATTTTTAATAGAAAAATCATTTGGTATACACCCCCATACAATCAAATGGTAAGAAATAAGTTAAGTCAAGAATTACTTTCATTAATAGATAAATATTTTCCTAGAGATAGTAAACGCAGTACAATTTTTAATAAAAAATATCCTAAAATTAAGTTACAGTTGTACTGAAAACTTAGAAATGATTAAGAAACATAATGCTAAATTTTTTGAATAAACACTTAAAATATAGATCCTAAAATGAAAAGAAATGAAGATAAAGAAAAATTATGTAACTGTAGAAAACCTCAAAACTGTCATCTTAATAATAAATGCCGTATTGAATCAGTAATTTATGAATGCAATATCTCATCTGTTGAAGATTCAGACATGGTTAAATTCTACAAGGAACGAATTCAAAAGAAGGTGGAACCAATATCAAACGTCCATTAATAATAATAAATATCGAAATCAAGCGTCCCTATCTAAATATTTATGGTACTTAAAAGCAACCAATAAAACCCCAACGGTAAAAGGAAAATTAATAAGAAAAGCTAGAGCTTGTAGGTCATTGAATGACACATATCCTTTGTGCATACATGAAAAATTATACGTTGTTAAGTTTTTAAAAAATAAAAATTTTCTAAATCCAAGATATGAAATAGCTATTTTTTGTAGGCACAGTCAAATATTTTCCTTAAGTAATAATTAATCTTTACTTGTGTTGTATCAAACATAACTTAGTAATTATCAATATCAATATAAACTTACAAGGTTTGTCCAGAACATCTCTAGTCATTTTGAGTATCTTGAAAACTAGTTGTGAGGCATTAATATAAAAAAGGTAAAAAAGAAGTGAGATGAAACATACATATCTATACTTGATCATTAATTAATACTTAAATTCTAATATATCTATTTGTAAAAATACCGATATCTTCTTTTGTGAAAAGGATTTTTGTTCCAAATTTCACCTACAGTGTAACCCAGATATAAGTGAAACCCGGATATAAGGGAGATTTTATCTGGTCCCAAATTAGAGCCGGTGTTAATGTAAACAAAATAGACCAAACCCGGATATAAGAGAAACCCGGATATAAGATACTTCTTCTCCGGTTCCGACAACTCTCTTATATCCGGGTTACACTGTATTTACTTAAATAATGGCATTGAGTTAAGGAAGAACTTGTAATACATCTTCCAGTGGGCCAACATGTTTATGTGAGATTAAAAAATATTTTAATAAGAATCCGCACTTAGCTTCACGATTAGTTTTCTTTTCTTTTTTGTTTTGTACTCAAAGATCTCTTGAAGTGAGTTCAGAGGCTGTATAAAAAAATAAGGTTACAAGTGTAGAGTCAGGATTTAGAATGCGGAGTGGCCCGTTCCACAATAAACAAATCTGGTAATGTTCACACATTTGGCAGTCACTGTGACTTGTAGGCAAGGGCGCCGCCTCCTGCTTATTATTACGGGCGAACAACATAAAGCAAACTCGGGTCGAGCGAGGAACTTAATTTTACAAACTGAACAACAAATCAGTCGCTTTAGTAGACAGTCGCATGCTATTTGCATCAACAATAACCAATCTGTACAAAAAATAACAAACGGCAAAAGAGTTAGAT